>OX246740.1:43393640-44136949 GCA_945910005.1 Isoperla grammatica
TGGGTATGATAAGGACGATAGCCGGCCTCATAATCGTGTTACTCTACGCGGCGGTGGGGTCGTCGCGGCTGACACCATCGGGGCACCGCCAGGGCTGCGTACCAACTATGACTGGGAGTGACTGCAGTGACTGAGATCCGTACCAGCTTGACTCGCAGTCAAGCTGCAGTCACTGCTTTTTGCGTACCAGTTCACCTCGCAGTTACCCCTCCAGTCACTGCGATGACTGGGCCGAAAAGATCCAGCTATCGCAGTCAAGGGGGGCGTGGCTAATAATTTTACCGCGAATTATGAATTTATAGACAATATTAAATGGTTTAAATAGTAAGTGACATCACAACACCATATAATCTCATCTTAGAAGTTCCATAAGCGTTAAATTATTAGTGTAATGTTGTAAGGTTAATTAACAGATGGCAAATGTTGCTTTTATGAATGACAATTTCTGCTGTTGTCTGCTTTCGCCGTGACTGTGACTGCATCCCGTACCAGCTGCTGCGTTCACTGCGTTGACTGGGCTACCCCCACCACCAGTCACAGCCACAGTGAACGCAGTCAAAGTTGGTACGCAGCCCGTAATGTATCCAGAATGTTGGTAAGCTGTTCCTCTACATCTTGGGGGTTGTTTTAGAGGATTTTTATGGGCGCTGACATATTGAAATTTGACACCATTGAAGTTCTGCTGAAAATTAATTCCACACTTTATAGAAAGCGTCTTCCATTGTTACCAGTATTGTTTAATATTGTTGGTAAAAATAGCACGGCCAGATGTATGACACGAAAAATCCTACCACGGCCTTCTTGATCTCCTAGAGCAGCACTTTCATGGCGACAACTAAAACAACCGTATAGGGCACTAGCAACACCAAAAGACAACAATGAAACAAATGAATTGAATCGATGGACAAACAACAAGCTGTCAAAAAATAATTTCTTCAGATTTTGGAAAACAAAACAAAAAACAAACAAATACACATACAAAACTTACACTAAAAAGGGACTAAATCAATCCTTAATATTTTTTTTTTTTGTATTTATATTTATAATCTAGCCTAACGTTTTAAATAATTGCACTAATTCCAGGAGTCAAATAAATCACAATATGACCATTTCGTATTTTTGTTTATTTTTATATCTGCTCCCTGTGTCCAACAATGAATTCGGGTAGGGGATAGGAACTTAATCCCATCATATTCTGGCCGCTAGGTACATCCAAGCCGGCTGGCCATGCCCGACGCTTCCCTCATGTTAACTTCCTCCGGCTCCTCCTCTTCACTTTCTTCTTCCTCTGCTCTTCCTACAAATTCTGTCCATACTTTTCTATCTTCCCACCATCGTATAATAGATATTATTTCTTTCTTTACGTTTGATCCCGTTGACATGCATGGTAAACGTATTGGATATAATATAATAATGGTAATAAAAAGAATAGTGAATATTATTATAATGTCGTATATATGCTAGTAAAGCAATAGATAATATATAAAATAGTGTGGTGGTCAATATACTTTGTATGTGCGGGGGGGGGGGGGGGTTGTACGTAAAAAAAAAATCATTTGAGCAATTCACCGTTTCGTTTCGATTAGCCTCGCTGCAGGATGTGCGCTGTCAGTGAATTGTTTTCAGGATGGGAGTCCATGGGTGCAAACCCAGCCATGTTAATGGGATCCTTCTCAATGCCGCACGTGTGGACTATAATGTACTACCTGCTACTCTACTTGTTCGATCTTTTATACATGGTAGGCAAACAACACATTATTACTTTAACTGTCATCTTATTTAGATAAATGGACCATTTTTAAAATCACGTAGCTGGAATTAAATATAGTCGTCCCCTACCCCTAGAGGCGCCCGGTGTTTGCAAAGGACTACACGCATGAAACTGTTACTTGGCAACAATGGGTGCCCCTAGGGGGTAGGGGTGCCAACAATGCTCACCAATTGGCAATAAAAAAATAATTCATTTAAACAGAATTTAAACAATTAATGAATGAACTAAAAATTAATTCATTCACAAATTTAATAAGTTATAAACATCCAAATTAATTTTTAATTTAAAATAATCTAAACATTTATTAACTAATTATTAATTAATTTTCAAATATACGATATTTCTCAAAAAAAAAAAAAAAAAAAAAAAAACACTTCATGGCATTATATATAAAATATTTTTTTTGCATATTGATAATATAAAAATAATATATTGAATGTTTCAGGTGTTGCTCTTGTTCGCGATAGTCGAAACTGTGCTGGACGAAAGCCCCAAGTTGCGAGAGTACCATGTGTATATCGTGATGGGACTGTGCCTCTTCTGTTTTCTTTGCGGCTTACCATTGACGGCTGAGGTACGGTATACAGTATACACATTACACAACACTCAACTCGACGCGCAGTTCGGCTGTAGGGGCGTAGCGAGGGGGTGTTAGACCCCCCCCCCGAAATTGTAAAAAGCACACACGTATTCAATATAATACATTCAAAACGTTAGTAATTATTTGTACTGTTATTATGACCCTTTCTAAACTTACTGTTAATGTGGTTCAAAATTAAACATAAATATATATTATAATATATGTTTATTAATAATATTAATAATATATAGTGTATACTTGGAGAGGCCAAAAGGCTGAGTTCCAATTATATATATATTTATATATATATATTAAAATACGGAGGCTTTCGTGGCCCGGGTTAACGTTTGTAAAATTAAAAACATGTCGGGTTATTACGCCACGTCGGTCACACTCACCTAAAACAGGTCGTCAGTCGTTCTGACGAGGGGACCCAGAGCGGTCTCGAAACTCTTAAACATGGTTTTAGGTGAGTGTGACCGACGTGGCGTAATAACCCGAAATGTTTTAATTTTACAAACATATATATAATATATATATATATATATATTATTATTATTATTATTATTATTATTATTATTATTATTATTATTATTATTATTATTATTATTATTATTTCAGGCTGGAACTCACATAAATATTAGCTTACAATTATATAACATGAACGTGGGGACGTTTACGCTCGGTGCCTATTCAGTGATAATCTTTTGGATTTACGGAGTGGTGCGTCTCTCCGACGACTTATATTTCTACACTGGAAAACAACCTTCGAGATTCTGGACGTCCATGTGGTACATCACACCGTTCCCTATCTTTGTGAGTTTCGCTGTTAACCCGAATTAATTTCGTAGGCTATTGTTAATATTCATAATCTAAAAAAGTTATTTTCTTTATATTATAAAAAAAACATTTTTCAAAATTAAAACATCATTTTTTTTTACAAATTTTGGTATATTTTGGATTTTGAGTGTTTTCTAAATCGTTTCGTGAATTTTTTTTAGAAATTAGTTAAAATTATACTTTCTGTAACATTTTCATACTTTTTGCAATTTTTAAGTTCAACGCCGAGGGTGTTATTAATATATCGAATTTCCGGGACATTAAAAAATAATAAATATCCGTCTTTATATCTACATTTGGGGTCAGATGTACAGTCAACTGCCAAGTTGACGCCATAGGATTTTGTTGCTATGGATTTATTTTATTACATGCTAATTTCCATAAGAAAAACAAACTCCATAGCAACTATAAACAAATACCATACTCAACTCGACTGTACATCTGGCCCTATACACATCTCTATCTTGAATTACTTCCAAAAAAAGTCATACCAATTATGGCAAAAAAACGGGGGGAAAATGCTCAGAAAGGAAAACTTTGAACTAAAGTGTTTAAATCAGTCAATGAGGCGTTTATGAAAGCTGGGACAAATTTTCAATTCCACTGTTGCCATAAAATTATGGCTACGCTAGTAATGACTATATGCTATAATATGTGACTACGGTTGGGTTCACGAAGAGATATGATACGACTTACGGGTACAGTAGTAAATTAATTGAGATATACTATTTGCTTAACGTGTTGTATACTCGCGTACCAACTTCAGATCTTTATCTACTGCCCCTCTCATGGACGCCAACTCAACGAAAATCAACAGATTTCTGGCGTTCTTTCACGTAGATTTGTAAATGAAGTCTTGCGCTTATAGAAGAGTGCATAAGCATCATTAGTCACGCCCACTGTTCCAGGTACACAATTCCGAAGAATGTAAATTATCCCAAATAGAACTGTATCAACTACATGGTAGCATGTTGGACAGTGGCGTATCCAGGATTTTGGAAAGGGGGGGGTTTTAACTCATATTATAGAGAGTGGAACCAAAAATAAAGTGGGGATCCGGGGGGTTTTCCTCCCTGAAAAATTTTCTCGTCAAGGTCATTTTGGTGCAAATCTGTGCATTTTACAGCGGCCAACTGAACTAAAATTACTAAATTTATGGCAACAATTTTCTCCTTAAGAAACGAAAAAAAACTTCAAAGAACAACAATTGATAATACTCAGTATTAGATTACTCAGAAATAGAATTATAGAGCGATGTGTGTATTTTTAACAAAAACTTATGTCTTTGGTAATACAAAAATACTGTATATTTATATGAACATTTTTTTCCCAATCCAATGCAATTTCCACTTTTCCTTTGCGAAAGGGGGGGTTTTGTCCCCCCCCCTCCCCCCCCCCCCCCTTGGATACGCCACTGATGTTGGAACTCCAGAGAAGTAGAGCGCCTACCAACAACGGCGCTGATACAGTGAGCGCGTGCATGAACACGAGATGCAACTATAGATTTAGTTTGATACTGTTGTCACATACGTCATAATAATCCATGACGACACCACTTGCAAGTTAACGCGACAGAACTATATTATAATATGTATGTTTTACGTATTGTATGTTGGTTGACCAGATCTAGAACGATGGCCTGACAAGCCAAATGTGGGCACAAGAAAAAGTGTTTTAAGTCTTATACAGTTATTTAATGAAGCATTTTGTTTATTAGTGTGTCAAAAGTGACTAAAATGGATAAGATAAGAATTAGTGTGACCAGGAAGAAAGTGGGAGTGGATAGCTTGAAGTTTAACTTGGGAAAGGAGCGGCTGCGATGGTATGGGTACACGGAAATAATGACAGGTATAACAGAATCCCAAACCTAGCTTTTGAGTTGAAGAAGGAAAAATAGTAGGAAGACCTCGAGACAGATGGTAAGACTAGGTGCCATTAGAGCAGATGTAGAGGAGAGAGGAGAGGAGTGGGCAGTGGTTGAGGAGAGGGATAGGTGGTGGTAGGAAAGGAAAAAGTAGAGAGATGCTAATAGGCAACAAGCGTACGATTTTTTTTGGTTAAACCAAGCACTTAGTTTAATAGTATCAGATACAAGAAGTATATTAATGCATGCAAGTCCTAAGTAAAAAATAAATTTTTAAATAGGTCTAATGTGGTCGCATTTATTGAAGTTTCAACTCGGGGATCTGAAACGCGTACAGGTGGCTGTGACGTCATGATTCGGTAGACGTGGCGTAACAGACCAATCGCTGAGGCGGTGAGCGTACACAGACACAAACCATGACGTCAAAGCGGAGGCTCGTTTTTCGCACCTTTTTATTTATCGTTACTAAACCAATTATTTTGAGGCATAGACTGATTCGTTTTTCAAAATTCAGACACAAAATTATTAAATGAGAGACAAGGTTATCAATAATCGATTACAATTTTCATACGCGTGTAAATTAGGGTTCGAGACGGAAATAATTATTAGAAAGGGGATTTCTTTTGCAATTGGTTCCTTAGGGCCCCCTTTACTTTTCCAGAAAAATCCCCAAAAATCCAACGTGGGCAACACCCTTAATTTTGGAAAAAATCGCCGCCATCTTGCAGTTTTCAAAAATTTTTTATAAGTTAGGAATAAATTGTCCTATAGAGGTGCTTTTGGTGTCAAAATTTTTCTTTTTCAATGAAGAACTCATGTTTGCAGAGAAAAAATGAAAATTGTGAGTTTATTTACGTTTAATGACAAAATAGTACATATACACGTTAAAAAGCGTAATAAAAATGTGTCATGTTTTCCCTTTTAAATGTAGGATTTGTTTAGATATCTAACTCGTTTTAAGATGAAAAAGACACTTGCGGCAGCGAATGTACATTTCAAAATCGCCGCCATCAAATTAAAAAAAAAAAAAAATTATTACACCCGACTTCGTTTTACCAAATCCTTTACATGAGGTAGTACGTTGCTGCTGCGCTTTCGCTCGCGGTGGTCCTGCTCGGCCTCATATTCGTCTTCTTTTCGTCGTAATCCGGGATATTCCTGCTGAGGCAAGACTCCCCAGCACACCCGCTGCACGTAGTGGTGCATTTAAGGCCGCTTCGTCTGCATTTACAGTTACGGGAGCAGTCTTCCTAGCACCCACAGCGAATCAGGTGTAGTAGCTTTTCCGACGCCGGGGATGACGTGGATGGAACACGAATATATTTTTCCTGTTCGACGGTCCAGCCCCAATCTCTCGGTTCAACGACGTTCCCCCTCCAAGCCTGGACCTGGTGATATACGCGTAGACTGTGCTGGCGGGCGGCAGCCGACGTAGGAGGGAGGCTCGCGAGGTTCATCACGTCACGAAGACAAATGTTGATTGTGATGGGGTTTGATGGTTGCAGATTGACGAAGAGCAAAGGTACCACAGCTGACATTTGGTAGGATCTCTTCCCCGAGGCAATCTCCATAAATTACTCTATCCGCGTTGAGGTTCGTCTGGTGACTTCGGACCCGCCATCGAAATCCATTGGTACTTCGTCCCAATATCGGCATCCGGACGTCTTCCACGACCACGCGATTCAGACAGTGGCGTAGGAATAGGGGGGGCAGCCCGGGCAAAGCCCGGGGGCCCGGGGTCTAGAGGGGCCCGGTTTTAAGACAAGCTTGAGTTCAAAAGACCTATGTATCAGGACGGTCCGAAACCGGGCCCTGGATACTGAGTAAAAGAATACAAAACAAGTAATTGTTTAAAACAATTGTTGAAGTATAATTTGCATCAAAATCATGAAAATCTGTATGCGAGTTATTTACCTTGCCCCTACCCCACGGGGCCCTAGCCATCGCCCTGGCGGCCAACAGTCATTCATTGATGGCTGCACCCTGTCAATAATCCGCTGTTGATAGAATATGCCTCAGTTCTCAGAAAACCTTTTGTTCACAACTCTGCACAGTCTGCAGTCACCACCCTCCAACATGTCAACACTTTTAGTCAGTTTGTGATTATCTCTTGCTAACAGTCACGGTCGTCGCAAAAGCTCTGATTTTCTATTTTAATAATGTCCTCTGCCTCAAATAAACATTAAAGCGGGATTAAAAAGCGTAAGAAGAAAACTGAGGAACTAGAAAAACAACGAAAAATTCCTAAAATAACTAGATTTTTACTCAAAAGTAACACTGCGTCGTGTGATACCGGTAGTGCTAATGACAATGTTGTTGAATCCAATGGCGAATGGTGAGTACCAAGACTCGGTGCATATAATACTTAAATTTTATAATAATTGCCTAATGGTAAATAACACGCAGATTGTAGGCGTCAATGACAGGGGCCCGCCAGCTCGCTGTAGCCCGGGGGCCCGTGGATTTCTAGCTACGCCACTGGATTCAGACCACTGTTCATTGGCCGGTCGTGACTGAAGATCGGGATTAAGCCACCGACAAGAGTTGCCCCCGGTTGAAGCTTCGGTCTTGGAACTCGCGACGTTGTTTGGACGGCTGAAGCAGGCGTCTCACACTGCACTCCTCCCATCAGATGAAAAGTTCCGTGCCCATCCACAGTTCGAGTATTGTGATCGGCATTATCGAAGACATACTGCACAAATCTGTTATCCTGAACCTCAGTTGACTTGTTGATGGTCAGGGAGGCTTCATACTTGCAAATCTCGCTGTAGGAAACGGAGCAGCCTAATTTATGGAGAACGTTAATTAGGTGTCGCGGTCGAAAACGTCTGTGAAGAAATACTACAAGTCCAACCTGTACAGCTGATTGCACCAAAGATATGATGGTGTGAGCAACACTTAACACCTTCGACTGGCTTCATTAAACCATTAAGCAGATAAGTTTGCATCTCCTCAACTTGATTCGCTCCCCCTCAAGACATTTCTTCAAAAGTTGGATATGTCGTGCAGTCATAAACTTCAGATCTTATCTCTTCTTGGAGAATGGTGACAGCCGCGTCTAGAACACTCTTCTTTTCTTCCGCAGCCTCCTTCTTTCGGCAGTTATACCAGGTGTCCGTTAAAATCCATGATGCTACAAACCGGAACGAAACCACAGTCGCGAAACTCTTCATGCTGGGTGATATCAGAACGCTATCACCATAGTGCGCTGATAGGAGGTCTCGCAGTCGCTTTTCGCTATACATGTTGTCATTGCTGGCACCGGCACTGAACTGTGCAAGCTTCTCTATTAATTCGGACAGAAGGTACTGGCAATAACCGTTTACATCAAGGAAGTTCCATAATTCATTGAAAGCCTCTAACTTGGACTCGTCAATAGGCCTTCCAACATTTTCAGATACCTCGCCCGGCATACTAGAACCAAGAACTGAAAAACGCGCATCACAGTTTTTATGATATCGTGCATCGGCAGCAATCAGGTCAATGGTGGTATTGATGCGATTGAGAACTATTTCCGCCACTTGTCACATCTCCTTGAACACGCCATTCGAATACTGGAAATTTTTGATAAAACCGCCACGGCGCAAATTTTTGAGAAGCGTTTAGTTAGGGTGCTTGTTGTAAGCTTTTTTTATCAACCTTCTCCCCGCAAAAGAGACAGCACGTTTAAATCAAAGGATTGTACAGCACGTCTTAGGAGGGGTTTTGTTGAATTTGATCTTTCACTTGGTACCACTGAAACTTGATTTGGGTGTCTTGTAAAAGCTTTCCTACACTTTACGTGAACTCGCACACTACTGACACCCTCATTTTTTTCCGCAATTCTATATCTTTTCTCTGTATACTAAGTTCTCTTATATTATCTAAACCTCTTACCACGGTGACACTATCAACTCCTACCACTCCATAACAGCAGAAAATGCACTTTTCGTCCATCTTCCTTCCACCTTTCCCCCACGTTCATAACACAACCCCCACATCCCAATACCATAGGAAAACGCTCTGTTTGATGCGTTGATAAGCGAGCGCGGCGCGTCCATATCTACGAAATTTCTGTCGAAAAGATCTCAAAGCTTATAAAAACAACAATAAACAACAATTCAAGAATGCGCATTGCAAACATTTTTCTAATTTCCATAGCTGTTATACTTCCCGACATTGTTGAATGCAGTGCAATGTGCGTTGCTAAGAATTTTTGTTGTCATTCTGTCTAGTGTTTTCGCCGCGGTCCGCCACCGTTACAAACAGTTATTGACAGCAATAGAAATGTAATTTCTGCCTCTAATACGCATCCGATCGCGTTTAAATTAGTATATTCGTGGCCGGACAAACATTTACTATAAGAAAGCCACCTTACATTTTGCTGTTACCGTGTTTCAGAAATATATTTTCGAGTAACTTTTGTGTAACTTTGCCAATATTTATCAGATCACCATAAAATGTACATATTTGTAATTGGAAAAAGCTTTAGAGAAATATGGCTATCTCTCATTTTGCCGCCATGTTGTTTCAGAAAAATATTTTGAAGTAACTATGGTGTAACTTTGTAACTTTTCGAACGATTTTGCCTCAAAACTATACACTTTCAATCCACATCGAGGCTTGTGGATGATCCAAATTTTAAGTTGATCGGACTTTCCGTTCGACCGCTATCGACATAAAAAAAAAATAACGAAGTGCCATTAAGGTCTAATGGAGACGCTCGCTTCGCTCGCTTGATAATAACAATGATTGTTGCTGTGCGTTTGGTTGTCTAGCCTATTTCAAAATTTACTATTTTAAATGGGGTTGTTTACATCGCGTTTAACGCATCGTTAGGTAGGTATAAATACCAAATACATTACTTACCAATAGGCAATAACACGTGAAACAAAGGAACCAGCTGAATCTTCCACTGGCCACTAATAAAACACACCGTGGTGATATACTAATTCTCTTCTCTTGCGCAGGTAAGCGTCACCACACGCATTTTGGTGTAAACTACATCTTTTTATAACAGACAGTTCCTAAGTTATGGCATTTTTTTTTAAACTGGAACATGGCGGGGATTTTTCAAAATTTAAGGGTGTTGCCCACGTAGGATTTTTGGGGATTTTTCTGGAGATGTAAAGGAGACCCCAAGGAACCTATTGCAAAAGAAATCACCTTTCTAATAATTATTTCCGTCTCGAACCGAATTTCGGTTGTATTTGCCTATACTATTGTTTCGCGGGAAGAGGAGTGGAAGATAAGGTGATGAGCTTGTCAGGCCGGTGCTTCCGTGATACCCTAGACTGTTGGTGGAAACACCCCTGTACCACACTAAATGATGACGGAATGTATTTTATTTATCACAGTACAGTACCGTGGCAAACTCTTGTTACAGATGGTACTGGCGCCAAGGTCGATCGACGAAATGTCCCGTCACAAAGACGGCGAAACACAAATACTGAAGCCGTTATATATATCGATTGCCGTTTTAACATTTAGTCCTGTAGTCATCGTAATGATTTACCAATGCACGGTTTACTTCAAAGCCAGGGTAAGTATTATTATTATTGTGTCATATTGAAAGGTACCGTTTGTGTTCAGCGTTGAAATGATATAGGTCTAGGCCAGTGACATGGCGAACCATTTTGGTGGTGTGTCAAATAATATCGTGATGGAACTCATCTGTTTCAATTGCGTCATGGGTAACTTCACTCTGCCGTCGTAGTTGGGGTTTGCCAAATTTTTAACTCAAGCTGGAGGGACACATCTTTGCTGGCAAAAAAAAGGCAAGCACAGGAGGTTTTTAGTTAGAGTGCGTGTTCTGAGCGTTTCAGAACACGCACTACCGGGCTGAATGCAAAATACCGAAAAAGGCCTACTGTCCTTTTTGTATAGTGCAAAAACATGAAAACCAAAAAAGAAATTGTTATTGTCCCGCCGACAAGGAGTAATGCTTTAGTAAATGTCTCTCTCTCTCTCTTGACGACAGCGTCTGTTGTATGTGGTGCTGCCGACGCGTGACTGGGGTCCCGCCGACAAAGAGGAGAAACGTCAACGGCTGCACTTCAACCCGCGCAAGATCGTGAGGTACCGGATTGACGCGCCCCTCAAGAATCGCCCGGCGGGCCTCATCAGCAAGAGACAACTCAAGATCGAGAACGACAGATTGGACGCGCACAGAAAGATCTTCCTCGAGTACATTAACGACAAAGAGGAGAGGGCGAGATTGGAGGAGGAGGAGGAGAATGAGAAGGAGAAACAGGAGAAGTTGAAGGAGGAGAAGGGCGATGAGGACAAGAAGGGAGGAGGGGCCCCCGAAAAGCCCCCCCAACGTTTAACCACAGTATAAGAATCCACTATACAGTACCGAAACTCGAGCAATTTTCTTGCTGCAAAGACATGAGCGCACAGATCATGTACCTTTGGGCTGGAGTGATTGATTGGATGTATGTAGGCCTACTAAAATCTGGAGAGCGCTAGTCGTTATAGGCTTGTCTGTATATCTGAAGTTTCGTGTCCTTATCTTAAGTGTGTACCCGCCTTATACACAACTTTGTACACATTTTTATAAGTGTATATTATGTTTTGTTATTAAAAATTTACTTACATTTCCGAATGATGTTTGGATTTCACTCTATAAAAGGAAAAGAGGCAAATATTGATGTGACGTGAATACATTTCACCCCGCCCTGGACCCTTCCACGTCCTCCCTTAGCATATCATGCGTAATTAGAAAACTCGCATTTTACACATGAAAATAGATCAATAAATAGTTCGTATGTACTCTGCAGTCTGCACACTTATTTTATGAGAGGGTGAAACAGTTGCAAACTAAACCTAGTCCTCTAAAATTAGTTTGCGAATAAGTCTAGTCCTAGTCTCTAGTAATCCTCTGAATAAAACGCCTGCATGGCGGGCTAGCTGCAAGGCAAGACTTGGCGGCTCCGGCCCGGGCCCATACCGAACGTTTTCAACTACTTCGTCAAACGCTGCTGGTTATATTTTCGGAAATATTTGGTTCAAAAAATATTTTTTTGCTGCAAAGCAAAAATCTAAAAGGCGCGAAAATAGACCACTTTGATTGTAGTCAGATTAGAGGCCCGGGCCCACCCGGGCCCCTCAGAATGATCTTATCATAAGGCATAAGCCCTGCCTGGCCCGAGGGCCAAGTCCATGACTCTGGTTGTAGTAAGTTAGTACGGGTAAACCAAAGCTGGGGTAAAAACAATGGGAAAAAGTGAATATTCTATGTTTTTTTTTATTACCGTCTTGCATTCCATTTCAAAGATGTTTTTAATTTGGCGCCACAAAATTGCGTTGGCAGTGGTTTAATTTCTGCAATGTTGGCTAGCTTTCAGGTCAATAGCCGGCATCTAGGTTCAAGTTTGTCATGAATATTCACTGTAGGGGAACTTTTAACTTTTAGTTGTTTTTAACTATACTGTTTGATAATGTGCTAAAATAAAATGGCAATTAATCTTGATAAACATAAAGAAGCTTTGTTGGCGGCTTGGAAAGATGTACTTGATGATAAATCGAAGACAGATTGGTGAGTAATAGGCCTAGGCCTACGCCTTGTTTTGACACTTGCTTCTAACCTATAAAATTTTTGAGTGGAACCATCTAGGCCTAGGCGTTTGCGTATTTTAGTAGGCCTCCCTAGGCCTACCTAAATACTTGTAATGGTCCTCAGACACAAAGTTCACGGTACTACGTCATGCCTAGGTCTAGTTAATGACATTAAGCTCAGGCTAGGCCCTAGGCCTAGGTAGGCCTAGCCTGTTATCCAAATTGGCTTGTTGCTAATTTCAATATTTTTTATATTTTAGGGCCCTCTTTGGATATGAAGGTCAATCAAATGACTTGAAGGTTGTGGGAAAAGGCAGTAAGTATTCTGTAGGTGTAGGGTAGCCCTACCATATCCTTATTAAATTTGTAAGTCCGTTTTTCTATAGACAGACAAAGGCCATAGGCCTAGGCCTACCCTAGGGTTTATCGTAGCTGGCCTGTACCGTAACCTAGGCCTACTCTAGACCAAGGAATAGGATCCAATCCATAAAATGCAACAGTGCAGCCAAAGGGCCACGTTACATATTATTGCTTAGGCCTAGGGCCTAGGCCAGGTACTGCGGAATTTCACGTACAAAGCAATTTGCACTGTATGCATAATCTACAACATCGGATGAAATTCGTTTTTGTGATCTACCTTATGACACTGCAGACTGCAGTGCCATTCGCAATGCTCGAGACTGTTTTTCCCGGTAACTAATTCAGGAATATTTACCTAGACCTACACTTGCTGTTGCTGGCCCAGAACCAACTATGAAATAAAAAGGGGGAAGGGTAGGTAGGTGGGTGTACGTAGGTCTACACATCCTACATATCCTGGATTAGATTATCTGTTGCAAATATTACAATGTTGGTGCCTCTACTGTATTTTATTTGCGTTCCACTTCTTCCCTTGCAGTTTTATATTTTGAATATTATCTGATAGTAAACCTTAGGCCATGTTACCTAGAGGTAGTCTCTACATGTTTTTTTTTTTAAGTAAGTCTACACACTATCTCTGTGTGCTGCACCAGTACATGTCTTTCTTATATCTCAGCAGGGGGAATCGAAGAGATGATAGATGACTTTAACAGTGGCAAGATAATGTATGCATACTGCAAAGTTAAGGACCCCACTACAAGTTTGCCAAAGTGTGTCCTCATAAACTGGGTAAGTTTGGCATTAGTAAGCTTTATAATTATAGCCGTCTGTGTTCAATGGGCCTCAACATCTCATGTTTATGGAATGGTGTTAATTGATGTGATACACTGAGGTGAGGTGTACCGGAACTTTAAGGTGGGCTAGCTGCTAGCGAGCCTATTAAACATTATTTCCATATGTAATTGTAATGATGTGGATGTGGGTGTGGAGAGCCAGTGAAAGTTTGTTGACCTACGAACACAAAACTGCTCTGACACTAAATGTAATAGGTCTATATAATATGTAGGCCTACACACATTGCCTATATATTTGTATTATTATATTTTATTTATTGTAGCTACTAGCTATATATATATTCAATATCTTAATTATACTCATTTAATTACTTTGGCTTTGGAGCAAAGTCGAGGTTGTGCTTCATTGCTTAAGAATGTTTTCTTTTATAGCAAGGAGAGGGTGCACCAATAGTTCGCAAAGGAACCTGTGCCAATCACATTCGAGATGTGGGTAATTTATTTAAAGGTGCTCATGTTACACTTCATGCTCGTAATGAGGAAGAAGTGGATCCACAGCTTATAATCGACAAGGTTGCCAAATCCACGGGTTCTGCATACAGCTTCAAGGAACGTGGGGAATTGGAGACTGGGTCGGGATCTGGACCAGTGGTAAGTGTTCGTTATGTCCATAGCTTAGCAATAAAAAAGATTGCGGTCTCTCTCTCCCTCTCTCTCTCTCTCTCTCTGTCTCTCTCTACTACGATTGTTATTCAAAATATAACTTGCAGGGAGATTTTTCGTTTCTGATTCTAACAGATTATTCATTAGCAGAAACGGTCAATCACGACAAACAATGATTTGTAAAAATGTTACAGATAAATAACTTGTAAATCCCCCTTGCATCTGTGCAGGGGTGAATGCATATATTTATTTTTTTTATATTTTACTATATTCTACTCTAGGCCTATATTATATTATATTCTATTATATCCAATCTGACAAGCTTAAATATTCAGTTGCCTCGTGCACCTTCTTGGATGTAACCAAAAGCGCTATATTAAATAAATAAATAAATAAAGCCCTCATTCCATTCTTTCTTTACCTACCTTGCAATAAATTAAAAAAAAAATCCTAAACAAAATTGGTATTTATTATACCCACTAAATTACAAGAACTGATTTCCAGTAAGAGACATTAACGATAATTATGATTAGATCCATGCAAACTAAGTAGGCTAAGTTTTTACTCAGACCATGGTGTTATCAATTCTTGTATCTAGGGCAGTTTGTTGTTTTGTTGTGTGTTGCGCTCAGCCACACTTTCCTTGACTTAAGTTTAAGGAGTGGCTATGTTTTGTTTTACCCGGCTGCAGGGCACTACATACAAGAGGGTGGTCCCGCAGCAGGAGATCAACTCTAAGGAGAGAGACAAGTTTTGGGAAAAAGAAGAAACGGAAGAAAAACAGCGGCAGGCCGAAGAAAGGCAGCGGAGGGACGTGGAGAGAACGAAGCTCGAGGACGAGCGAAAGCAAAGAGAAGTATGAAAAGTTGACCAGTTTCAGTTAAGCTGTGTGTATTACTGCATGTTGCTGTTATCAGTGTTATCGCCTTCATCCTGTGGAAGTCTGTCAATGCTGAGTAATCCACAAGTAGAGGAGCTGATAAGATAGTGGTAGAGAGCCTATCAGCAGCAGAATTTCCAATTTCTTGTTTACACAGGCCCACACACGTTTAGTATTTTGAAAAATATGTAGTACACTAAATAAATACATTATATATCTAGTATATATATATCAAATAGATGTATGGTCAATCAACAGTTAAATATGTAGCATATTAGGCCTGTAGTCAAAACTCAAAATATATAATGTCTACATGTTCTTCAAAGTCACCTGTAATTAAATAAACCTATGCTTCTGGGGACAGCTTTTTTAGTATCTGACGAGGCTCGTAAGCCTTCCCTGCGGCAAAGTAGGCTAATACCTTGCATCATAAGTATTGGATATGTCTTTAAAATTGTATTTTGGTGGCTATAGTTGAACGAGGCAGCTTTACGTGAACAGAAAATCCAAGCAAGAAGTCAGACCATCACTCAGCAACGTGAGGCCGAGAAACACGCAGAAGAAGCGCACGTCGAAAAGCCATATCAAGACGAGAGAACCGGCGATGACGAACGTATAGGAAGGAGCGATATTCTTCGCAGGCAAAGAAGCCAGGTGAGAGTGAGACAGAGATTTCTTTGTTGCCCGACATTGGAATGAGTCGTGACCAACCTTGGAGACAGGTATTGGGGAATCGCGTAACGGTTAGTAGTACATTAACTTCGATAATATGACACTCAAAGAATCCTCCGTCCTGTTTGGTTGCCGTGACAGACTGACAAATTTAAACACATATCATACTACTATTATAGTAATCCCCAGTGGCGTAAAGGAGACCCCCGCCGCCCCCGCGAAGCGGGGGGGCCCGTTGTCTAGGGGGGCCCGGCTCGCCAGAAGTACAGATCTTTTTTTTGGTCATCCATTTTAAAAATTGTCAATTTGGACGTATTCTTCTCCGGGACTATACGGGGAAAGAAGTTGGAGGAATGGACAATTTTGAAGGAATATATTTAAAAAGACATAGGAGGATGAGGTCGGGGGTTCCTCTTTTCTGTCGTCTTACAATCGGCACTGCCTGTAGGCAACTATATTGAATCCTGAGTATATATGATATATATATATAACGTCATATTATATGAAAAAAAAAAACGCCTTCGGCGAATTGACCTCCTTCAGCTGGGACTTACGCCCCAGACCCCCTACATGCTTAGGATGTTCAACCCCTCCGATACGCCACTGGCCCTCATGTTATTTCTTACTATGCTGATCAGATTAGCAACCTACTAAAAAGTCATTTTCAGACCTTAAAATAGGCCTACTGTAATTAAAAAATATATATTTGAGGAGCAGCACTGCAGCATGCCTAAAGACAGTCTTAAAGCTCTCTCAGTATTCTCAGCATAGAGTGTGAACTGTTAGCAGGCCAAAAAGTTGAACATGGACGCCATAATTGACAGCTTGGCTCGCCAGTCACAAGAATGCTCGTCACCGAGACCTCCATTTTAAGATGATTGTGTGGAGGTATTAGAGCTCAAATAAAAGATAATTTCGTTGTGTACTAGATTTGGCTCTTAATTAACCCCATATAGGGGGCCCAAAACGATTCTTGCTGGGGGGGCCCGGGCGATTTGCATTACGCCACTGGTAATCCCCCTTTAATTCAAACTCTGTTACTGCAAATTTGTTTAATTCAAACTAGCGATGTTCTTCCCTGTAGAAGATTAATTAGCCATCATCAGGCTTAGGGTTATATTCAGAGGCAGGTATTTGTGGAGATTGTTTTTGTCCAATTTCGTTTTTAAAAATGGTGATAGCGGAAGTTTGGCGGGATTGTGGATGTCAATATCGTTTTTTGGGTAAATTGTCAAATAATTAGTATTTACTCGATAACGAGACAAGAATGTCCAGAATGAGACTTCGTTTTTAGAGTAGGCCTATGCCTATATGCTGTTGCAGCCCACGCATAATTAAAACTGTGATTTTGTTGGTACTTCTTGCATTTTCTTCGACGAAGCCTTCCCCCCCCCCCCCCTTCCCACGTGCGTAACAAACAACGACTGAGATCGCCGGCCGGTGGCCGCGCGCTTGGCGGTCGACGGGCGCTCAGTAGCAGGTGTCCAGTGTCGTTCGGCTGTCGGCAGTCTGTGGGCCTGCCTGCCTGCCCACCAGCACTGACACGAGCGTACTGCATAAAATACCACTGGGACTGGGGCGCCAGACAACTATACACGGTGAAGAATGGAAACCTTTGTTCTGCCCGCCCAGCAGCCGAACCACGGGGGGCCGACCGCGACCATAAAACCCCATTCACAGCACTGCACGGCAAGTGCCATTGCGGATCACCCGCCGCCTTCACTATTATCTTCGACGACGCACGACGGGTATTCATGTGAATAGGGCCCGAGTCTCCGAGTAGCCGATTAACGGAAGTCCGCTATTTCGTAAAAATTTGGGGTTCGAACCAAATTAACAACGTAGTATCGCGGAGATTTCGCTGATATAGCGCAATATCGCTATTTGTCTATAATATCGCAATTAACGCCCAATTTCGCAAATTGTCGCGATTATTTTAAAGGTATATTCAGGATCACAATGACGTAATTCGTACTCATATAAAACAAAAAGAGAAATTGGGTCTTTATCGCGATTATCGTGGCTTCCGAAAATACCTGCCTCTGGTTATATTATATAAAACCTAGTAGTTGGACTATACACTGTTCCTTGTCAAGATCAAACAATTAAAACCGCCATGCGCAATGCACTGCATTGCGGTTTTAATTGTTTGTTCTTGACAAGGAACAGTGTATAGTCCAACTACTAGGTTTTATATAACGTTTTTACCTGTTCTACTATGTTACCATCTTTTAATTAGGGTTATATGTTCTTTTAATTCAATATAAAAATCTATAATAACTCATTTGGTTGCCTACCCTTGTCTCAGGCATGAAACTTTCAATGACTCAGTTTGCCAGGCTCAGCGTTTCTTCCTCATCTTCCTCCTGCTTCTCCACCAATTTCAATTTCAATTTCCCCACTTTCAATTGTATCATTGCCTATCTATGTATCTGTCTTTAAGGTGTTCCTTTTTTCTTATTTTCTAGGAGGCCCAATCTGTCATTTCAAAGAGAACGTTTGACGCTCGCGCCATCTTCGAGCAGAACACGTCCGCCGGACAGATGCACCAGCGTCGCGCCTCTCTCAATCAGCAGGCGAAAAGTGCGGTGACGTCTCCTCCCCCGATCGCCAACGCTCAACTCGGCGCGACGGCCAACGCGAGGAAGGCGTCTCTACCCACGTGGCCGCCGTCGAGTCCCGAACCCGGGAATCCCCTTCTCGACCCGACTCCCGTGGTCGCCAGGAACGGCATTCTGAAACAAACCAGTCAACCCCGAAACGAACCCCCCTTATCTTCTCTCTCGCCCACAGAAGAATCTTACGAATCGAAAACGCCCGAGACCGCCAACAAAATTTCCGACCCGGTTTACGTTTCCGATCCGGTCGGCAATGCCGCAAACGATAGCGTCGTCACGGCCGTGCCCTACAGCCCGAGCAATCCCTCCCACGTGAATACCGCGTATACCAGTCCCGCCGAAGTTGCGAGATCGCCGGCCGAACAAAAGAAAGTCGTGTTCCAAGAACCGGAAGAACACCATTACGAAGACACTTCGTACAGTGATCAACCGGCGCAATCCCAATACCCCGAGGAAGCGGAACAGGAATGGGCCGGTAAGCGGTTCACACATTTTATATCGACTTTTATTGTTATCTTCACGGTAGATTGACAAATTTGGCACAGTCAGGCTGTATAAATCAATCAAAATATGTGGGCCCCTGTTTCCAACTATGAAGTTGGGTAGGGAGTGGGAGGTTCTACCATTCACTTGGGGCTCAGGTCTACCTAAGCCGGCTAGCCTCGCCTGATGCTTCCCCGTTTTTGTCTTTATCTTGCTCTAGCACTTGTTCTGCTAACATCTCTACTTCAATGTCTTCCGGTCTCTCCACAAGTTCTCCCCGTAGTTTCCTGTCATCCCACCACCATTTTCACCATTGTTTTTGTTCTTTAGTAATTTCTTTGCACTAAAAGCAGCAAATTGTTAATAATTCTTGATACACTGTATAGTCTTTTGTACAGACATTCAAATTTGCATCAATTTTGATGTACTATTTTCATCTAGACGGGCCTCAGGGCCAGACCTACTCCAAGAATCATGAAATTTTTTCTTTCTGTCGGTAACATTACTATCTTTGTTTCAGCGGGTGCTGAAGAAGACTTGAACTATAATGGAGCAGATGAATTAGGTCTTCAAGCTAGAGCTCTCTACGACTATCAAGCCGGTAAGTGTTCATACAGACTGCAAAATAAAATGCCAGTTCCCAGTATTGGTTCCATCATCTGAATTAGCTATCACTGTAATAAAACACCTCTATTTTCATTTGCAAAGTGTGCTCAATTGTGTACAAAAATACTAGTTATATTAAAAGTGTAGATTCAGAACTTAATTTGTAGAACGTTCTATGTATATTTAAACAGGTACTGTTATTCGAATCACTTAATAAAAAAAAAAAGCAAAATAGTGACAAACTGTGATAGTCCTAGATCAGTCCATCTCTATTTTAGAACCATTCCCAGCACACACACAGACATTGCAATAAAATCACGTTATGTGGTTAATTAGTGTTTTTCATTCATTCGGGCACCGTCGATACACACTTAGCCCGAATTAGACAGAATACTGATGTTATCTAATTTATTTATTTAATGTCTGTTCTATAAAAACTCAAAAGATATTAAACCGATTACAAAGGACAATAAATAAAACTATGTACATACAAATGATATGAAAAAATCATAAAATAAATATCAATAAATAATGAATGTCTGTTTTAGCTGATGCAACTGAGTTGACCTTTGACCCGGGCGATATCATCACGCACATCGACCAGATCGACGAGGGATGGTGGCAAGGTCTCGGACCCGACGGGATATTCGGGCTGTTCCCGGCCAACTACGTCGAGCTGATAAACATGTAGTTCGACGTCACGCACAGTCCTCATTGTACCTACTTGGGGAGGGGACTTTTAAACAAACTTTCATTCCTTTTTTGTGCACAGTTAACTTTTAACTGAGAAAGTTTTTATTTTCCAATGTTTACGTCCTTTAAAACGTTCCTTTTACGATAAAGTGGTTTATTTTTTCCGTTCAGTATCTCTCTTCAGTTTTCATCAATATTAGTTTCCTTTTTGTAATTGTAACACAACACTTAATTGTTCAACCATAATTGGGTAAATATTTCTTTACTGTAATACACAAAATCAATAAGTATTTGACGGCGTGTTTAATTAAAAAAAAAAAACAATTTAAAAGGAACTTTCACTTTTAAAGGGTAGTCCAGTATTTAAAAAGGAACTTGAACCTTTAATAAGTTAACCTTTTAAAAGTTTATTTTAATTAAAAAGGAACTTCTCCAAGTAGGGTATGGTTATCAGTCACCAACAATCGTGTTGTTGTACAACTATCTTAGTTTAGGCTAAGTTAACAAGATGTGGTAGGCCTACGGCTTGCAATTACAACTACCAGAACCTTTAAATTGTGAGATTTGGATTTTATAACTTAAATATTCCAAGTGTTTTCTCAATATATGGTGAGAAATATTTTAAATTACATAAACTGACTAGATCAGATTCACTCAGCCCCTGCAAAACCCAAGTTTGACAGAACCCCCCCCCCCCAAACCCTAGATGACCCTTGTTTAAAACTTCAATGTTGGTCAACTATAAATACTAAATAGACAATTACTTTTGATGTACATTAATTTTTAGCACAAATAGCATGTATGTAGCCATATTTGATATCAGACATGTTTTTACTTTTTAGTCTACAGTTTCTTGCATTTCAAAGTAGGCCTACAGGTGCATTTTATGAATATTTTGTTGGTGGGATTTTTTGTAAAATGTAAAATTGATCACTTTTGAATAGGGCTGGGCTAGATCATTTAGTTTAATAGGTAGTATTTTAGTACAACTATATCAAATATTACAATTTCAGTTAAAAAAAAATACCATACTGTATTTGTTTTCCAAAGAAATCGCTGGCGTTTCGTGGAAAAACACTTTGTTTTTATCACCCAATTAAAAGCCCTTCGGAATAAACCTAAACCTTAAATGTAACACAAAATCTAAACTTAGTATTTCTAAAGAAAAACATGTTACTTGTGCTACTACATACATGTTATTAAATTAACAGGGTATGTGTTATTAGTGGATACAGTACATCATAACTGACTAATAATAACAGTATTGTTGGTAACCCCTTTTTTCCAGAGATCTATCTTTGGACACTTTCTGTATTAAAGCTAGGGATGTCAACGGGTACCCGTTACCCGCCTGGTACACATGCGTACGGTTCCAACTTTTCAATACCTGTTACCCGGTACTACCCGTTTCCTTCTTCTGTTCAAAACGAAATCAATTGAACATTGCGATATTTTCCTGCTGGCCTCTTTGTGCGAGCGTACGAGCCGCGCTTTTCAATTTGCCGGCATTTAACTTGACACCCCCCCCCCCCCCCCCTCGTTTAGATTAGTCATCGTCGTAAAAAATGAGACTTAAAGCCCAATTAGTATCATCTTCTGTAGGCTTATGGCAGAATGCTGAGGAATGGTTGCGAGTCTGAGGGAGCGCACCCGCCCACCGTAGCTTTACCACAATCATGTTCTCGTGTTCGAGCTCGGTCTATGACGTCGTCGCTTGGACGCGGCGGACCATTGAACTTGCCTACCGTAGCGGAGACGCAAGCTTTGAAGCTTTGTTGAATACTTCCGCGATCGTTTTGCATCGAAGACAATGCAACCTGATATCGTTTAACAATATAATGTCTCTTTCCACAACTTTGCCAATCATTTGACACCCATGACGATAAAACGCGTATTTAGTATTATTTACTACCCGCGTAGTCCGGGTACGGCACAAGGGTATCCGGGTACAACTATTTCCGGGTATTGACATCCCTAATTAAAGCACCACTCTTTATTGTAACATTACCAACATGTTACCTTGAGAAACTTCCATGCAGTTTTTAAAAGTAGGCAGTCAATGAATTATACCTTACGATGTGTTCTTTTTTAACTGTAAATAGAAATACTACTACCTGTCGTTCAGAAAAGTTGAAAATAAGAATTTATGTTCAACATTATCAACATAGGTATTTCCGGGTTGTAGAATACCAAGTACTTTTAATTGTACTGTTTCTGAATATACTAAAATGTAGTATATAAAGTGAAATCTCTATCCACTACTTTTCTTCTACTGTTGTTCCTCCATGTCCATAATACCGTAATTAAGTGTTAGATTAATTGATACGTAGTTCCATTAGTTCCTCGACAAATAGTGGACAGGGGTTTCACTGCAATTGTTATGGGTGTTCCCTCACAGGGTTCCCAACTTGCTTTATGAATTATGACGTGAGGGTGACCCAATTACAAATTGAACTAGAAATGTTAAATATATTTTCGAAAATTGGGAAACGCATGCACAATAGTAGAATGTATTAGTCTTTTTATGTGTTCTTGTATATAATGTGTACACTGTTGAAGAGGTAAATATCCTATAAAATAATTGTTCAGAAACTACCTAGAAATTGGGTTTAACTTTAATTTAAATATAAGATTGAGAAAGGACTTTTTTGATCAATGGAATGATGAATATGAGTTATGAAGAAAAGAAGTAGATACCATAAGATCAAACTGTGGTCTTGTATTGATAGTTGATACAATGCATTCCCGTTCCTTATCTCTTTGTGCATTGTACTGTAGTGAAGTGCAAGTACGGATGATGGTCACATTACAAGACAGAGGAAGAAATTAATAACGAATGGTTGATTATGCAATCACATAGTGTGTGGACCATACTATATGGCACATAATATTCAAATTGTGTTAGTAACCCAACAAATTTAAAAGTTAAAACACATGTAAAATTAACATTCCTTTACAGGGGTATGCTATTTGGTATACACACATGTGCAGTTCTTCTAACTGGCTTCTAAATTCCTACTAATTCTGCAAATTAATTCTAGAAGAATTCTTTTAGAAGACAATTTGTATATATTCTGCAGTTAGCAAGGTAAGGAACACAAGGCGAGACTATACAATAATGTATATTTAAGTATGCAAGGTGTTTATACTTGGGTTGTTTTACTATTCCAACATTAGACCATAAAATGTAGGCTGTCATAACTCAACACCGTTGGTAGCTGTGTTTCGTTTGTTTGAAGTGCATCGTAGTGAAACATTGCCTCAACTTACTGTGTCATTCATTACTCATTATTTTATCTGCAGCAAGCTCACCTACGCGTTTCCTTCCACACTCAACACTTATCGTTACACTATGCACTTAGAAGTTGCTCATATAATCTTAATTTCTTAAATGTGTGCAGTTTACCAATGTGATAAAATTCTTGACTCGTAATGTACTTTAATGTTGTTTAAATTAAAATCTGAAATGAATAGCATTTTTTATATGAATGTATTTAAGGCTCGAATGGTATATGGGTACTGAAGTCAATAATCTGGATCTCCTAGTTAAAATTGCACTATGGTTCCCTAGTCTTATCTGACTTAAATAATTACTTTTACGTGCATTCGAATGAAATGAAAATTTATCTTTTTAACTTTGTACTAAATCTTGTGCCAATTACGTGGTAATATATGTATGTATGTGTGTACGCATGCATGCATGCTCTCTATGTTGTCAGTTAAAACTTAGAACTACGAGGTATATCTGTTTTTAACCACCTGCATGTTTGTATTAATTCACATTTATTATATGTGGAATTTGTACTCTTAAAAGCACATTATTTTCCTATTTAGGATGTTTACATTTTTTATAATGCTTAGTATGTCAACGAAATTAATATTCACCAAAGGCATGTTAATGTTACTTTACCACAAAAATGGTTTATTACTTACTAGGTAGTGGTTTTTGTCGTTAAGTCAGTCTATACAATATTTTCCCATATCATGTTTTACATATTGTGTAATTTTAGGTAATGAAGCTTCAAAATAACAATAGTATTATCATTAGTAAATAGTAATAATTAATTATAGTGATTTTAATGAAATATGTGGTAGAACAGTACTGTCTCAATTTTAAAAGAAAATACTGTAGTATGTATTAATTATATTATAATGGTATGGATTTTATAATGTTAATCAATCAGCACTACCAAGTCATCAAAATAAATTTAGAAATATCACACAAATAACCTCCATTTTTGAAATTGTATGTAATTAATAATGTTAACAAGTATTTTGTAAATAATTTGTGAGTTTCTGCAAAATGCTTTTAGGAGGAAGTATTAATAATTTGTAAGTATTAAATGTATTGAAATACTTTATTGAAATAAATAACTAATTACCATTTCGTATTATCACTCATCAGAATTACTAATCCAATCACAATCATGCGGCATTAATCCTAATACGTACAATAATTGAACATCCTCTATTCTTGATATTCATCATCATTATCATCTGTTGCAATTCTTGATATTAAAACTTGAAACTACTTCTTGGATTTTATTAATATTTCATAATAATAGCTAGTTGTCTGTGATAATAGGATTCCATTGTGATACCTACATTTTATGACATGCACTGCTTGAATGGAGGAGATAAATAATTTAATGATAGGTATGTAGTAGGTTACCATGAGTGAGCTTTGTACAAACAATGCACACACCAATACCATACCTACATTATACTGTAATATATATTAGGGATGACATCGGGTACCCAGGTAGCCCGGGTACCCGGCTCCAAAGTAATACCCGGAGCCGTTTTTCGGGTCCGGGTAATTTTTTAGTACGTTTCTAGGCTATATTTACGCGCCAGTATGACAACAAGTTCCTCGACAGGGAACAGAACAGACGCAAACAGACTTGCATTCGTTACTGTTAGTTCATTGTTTAACATTGTGGTGAACATTCTGGCTAACACTTGTTCTATTACTATTTATTTTACTTGAAATAGCATGTTTTAATACGTGCTTCAGTTGTGTATTGCTAAATGTTTTGTTTTACTTGACGTTATTACTGCAGGCATATTGCGAGAGGCCAACCGAGCGGGCGGCGTGCATATCATTCGTCCCTCGTCTTCCGCCCCGCGCACTTCACAAGGCCTAGCGAGGACCTTCAAATCATGCCTACACATCGAAAAATACGTTTTCAGGATCTGGGTACCCGGGTAATATGAGAGCTGGAACCGGTTCCGAATTTTATTACCCGATGTCATCCCTAATATAGGCTATATAGTGGTAGGCAACCATATACATTATACAGTAATTGTGTGAAAAGGCATTTATGTCATTACTGAACCAAAATTCATGATTGTAATTAATTAACATTCCTCACGATAATTAAGAAAATAAGATTTAAATACTAAGCAAACAATATAACTAACAATACTTTCAATTAGTTTAACTATAAAATGTCTAAAGCCAACTTAAGTTCAAGTGTAGAACTAGAAACTATATCCCATTTTTTTTTTTTTTACCTCACAAGGGAGCAGATATAAAAAAATCTCCCTGCATTATTGTATCATGCACTTAGTTACTTCTCTTGCAATAACTTGTTCACTCTTCAGATTGTGCTCAATGTTGATACACACACTAGAAGTTAAAACATTTGAACACTTGGTGGGGTCTTAAATTGCATTCAAATAGAATATCTATCTTTTAGCCACTAATTTGTTAAAGATTCCAATTCAAGTGGTTGTGGTAGATTACCAGAAATTACCAATCTAGCTTTTGGATTTGATACGATCGACAAGTTAGGCAGGAAGTAAACGAAATGAATAAATGAACCAAGATTAGTGTTTTAAGTAAGAGCATGAAATATTGAACTGGAATCTATTTTAAAAGATACTGTTCATTTGTTTAAATTTAAGTATATTATGTACTATTGTGATTTTCACACAGTTGAAAATTAGGATTTTGGACAAACAGAGAACAAGTCTTCACATCATTGTTCTGCAGTTGCCAGCAAACCACTTATATAAGAATTTAAGATAAATTAAGCAACACTTGTTTCCACTCTGATCAATTAGTAATAAATTATCTGTATATAATAGCCATGTTTACATGGAGGATTCAATACGGTATTGAGTACGATCCGGCTGTTCAATCCTCCATGTAAACACTTTAAACTCGGATTGGATCCGTTGAATCCAATCCCCTAAAAGCTGGGATCGTATTGCGAGATTGTATTGAATCCGTGCATGTAAACGACTTTCTAGTATCGTATCGAATTCACCAAGGTTGTTGTTGTTGTTGTACGTGTGTCTTGTGACAGGTGACGGCGATCAGCCCGCGGTTTAAAGCTTCATACCGCGAACACAGACGTCAGACAGTGCGTGTTCACTTAAAAAAACGAGAGGTAATGTCTAAACGAAACGTGTGGTCGTGTGAAGAGGTAACATGACAAAAAACAAAACAAAAGTAAGGTTATGGTACAACCGCCTGCGTTACACCAACTAATGCATCCACTTTCTGATAGCCAGATTAAAGATGGCAGTGGATAAGAAGTTCATAAAACTACCGCTAGGTTGCAGTCGCTTGGTATTGAAAACGAACTGAGTGCGTGATAAATTCGGGTCATGTAAACGCATCGATCTGAATCCAATCCAATCCCAATCCAAAACTCAATATGCCATGTAAACATAGCTATTAACTTACCACAATGCTCAGTATATAATATAAATAAATATATTGTTAAATGTAGTTTCAGGAGGAGAAAATACTAATATTTGAAAATAACCACAGTTTTATGAATATTTAGCAATGGGGGTTTATAGGAAGGAAACCATTCAGCTTACCTTGTTGCTGACGACCTTCGGAGTTGGTAGACACATAAAAAACATTCTAATGTACATAATTATTAATTATTAATTACCCACCTCATAAAGTGTAAAATAAAATTTAATAAGATAGATAGTGATAGGAATTAGGAATATGTACTGTAATAATATAACTTTCAAAATTTGTGTTGGAACTTGGAAGATATTTTGATATCAACAGTTTTTTACTGTCCTGTTAGGCCTATGATGCTAGAGCCACTTTTCATTCACATTCAGTACATCATCAATATCAACATTGATTGTCGCACTCAACATTTCAGTTCAGCTCAAGCAATGAAAACCATCATGGTGAGGAACAACACATCAGTTAAAGTTGTAAGTATTCTACAAGCACAGATAATCATACCAAATAATTTAATACAGGTTATGGATGAGCAATGAGCATGGCTCTTACTTCAGAAACTAAAATGTAAGCCTAACATGAGATGAGAGTGTTTTGCAGATACACAAGGCAGGGAGTGTGTCATGTCATTACAGAAAATGATTGAAGTACCGGTAATGGGATTTTAGTTATGAACCTTTTTAAGTCAAAATGCTTTATTATAGAAACACATTCACAACTAATACAAGTTTCATAGCATTTCAGTCTATGGGATGGATTCCAAGCAAATTTTTGGAGTTAGTTTATGTAGGCCTACCAGATATATGAACATTTTATTTCCATCATGCTATCTATATATTATATAGTATGGATAATATTAATCTCACAATTTCTATCATTAAATTGAAATGGACTTTCTTACTCAAAGACAATAACTTTGCCACAATCCGAGGAATATGGAAAGGTGGCCTATAATAACAAACCTTTAAAGAATAAATTAGAACAAAAAACTGAAATAATACAAAACTCAAAAGGTATGCCAACTTTCAAATACAAAAAACATTACAAAAAGTAATCGTACTTCAGAATAAAGTGGTTACATTTTTTTGCAAAATGTGATGTTTTACCAAGTAGCACCAAGCTCAAATACAGTCTGTCCCCTTTGCTGGTGACCACCAGCAGTTCTCCTAAACAAATATAAACCCACGTACGCCTCTAGTTACTAAAAAATATAATTACTATTTACTAATTTATCAGTGACTCAACTGCATGCAAGCTCTTTGCATATAGGTAATATCAATAATAATACATGTAGTTTCACAAATAATACTGCTTATTCGCAGAAAAACATGGCGACGAAGGTGCGGTGCGCTACTATGTTTAACACTGGTGCTACCACGACCGAGTGATGTCACATCCCAGTTAATCGTTACTAAATGCTATTCGTAGTTTGCAGTGTCGCCGCCGATCGCCGTGTTAACTGGTGTGAGTAAGCAGTAAAATTGCCCCAAAGAGAGTATTTTGATGCTTACGAAATAGGTCCAATTGTAACAGGTCCATTAGAGATAATTCACAGCCTTGGTTGGCTACCTTAACAATGGGCACGCCTAATGAGTGATGACTAAATGATGCTTGCGCACTCTACTAAGTGGAGGACTACATTTACGAATGTGTGAAAGAGCACCATGAATCTGTGGATTTTCGTTGAATCATCGTTCATGAAAGGGGCAGTAGATAAGGATCTGACGTCGGTATGCGATATGTTGGGACTAATAACAGTGAAACTGCTATTGTTAAGGTTTGTTTATGTAATGACTAAGTGGAGGTGGTGGGGGGTAGACTGCATTTGAGCTAAATTTCACTTTATGTTGAACATGTTAACACGATGGAGGCGGGCCACGAAGATCTCCGTGTTTTTACGCGCTCCACTTTCCCGTCTTGTGCTGCCATCTATGAGGGGATTGTGGTACTGTTTGCAAGCTCACAACACCAAGCACACTCTCGCCATTTACAAACACGTTTTTTCTCTTTCTATCTCACATTTTATATGGGTTATAGCTATCTCTTTTCATAGACCGTCTTGAAGCAACAAGTAAACAATCATGGCATCGCGCAACAAAACATGTGGTTTGACAGTGGATTAAATATTGGATGAAATGTGTGTTTTTATGAGTTGTCAGATGTGCCGAGTGATGTCAAAAGTGAATATAATGACAGTGATGAAGTAAGTGAGAGCTGTGGTGAGAGTGTTGTGATAAGTACCAGCAATATTGATGCTATTTAGGGGGCTATTTTTTTTTTTTTAGCTAGGGAGAGTGTTTTTAACGATACCACACCCTTAGTAACTAGGCCTACTGATCTTTAGGTAAGCCTAAAGCCAATGCACAAAATTTAATTCAAATCCATTAAGTAGTTTAGAAGTTATGATGATTTTTGTAATGTTCGACGGCCAACAGTAAATAATGGTAAATTCTCCGGGAAATAGGGGTAGTATAAGAGCACCCCCAGCCGGTCCTCATTGTGTTAATATAGATAAACATACTAAATAGTAAATTTCAATGAGAAAATCGGCTCAGTGCTACTTGCCGGAAAATCATCTTTTGTTACACAAATTTAAGCTCTTTAGGCCCTATAGGTACCGAAGTATGATTGCTTTTAGTAATGTTTTTCTATTTGTGTGGCAACATGTACCAATGGCATTTTTATTAGTTTTTGGCCAGACTATCCCTGTAACAACAGTACTTTTAGACAAAATATGCAGGACAAGACTGATTATTGGCTATGTAGTTGATTTCAATGAAAGCATTACTGAAATTTAGATTGTACCTATTGAGGACACCAAAACACAAAGGTCACCAAAAATAAATTAATCAATCATTAGCTGAATTTACGTTGACTCGTACATTAACGTACACGAAATACACGAATTTGTGTAATATAGATGGCCGTATGCGTATACATACACTTTCATTGACTTTAAGACTTCACGATTGAAGTGCTCGATGGCTCTTTGCCGTCTGCGCATGCACAAATTAATAACTATGTCAAATGTTACAATACTTGATTCAACCAAACTTTGGCCTTGCTTGGTATCTGTGTCATTATTTGACTAATTTTAATTTTCAATGTAGACAGACCCATCAAACTGTTCAGGCTCAACTCTTCAAGTAACTTGCGACCAGTAAATTGGCAAACATCAAGTGGATGTATACATACGTGGCTTTAGCCTAAAATAAATAGATCCAAGACATTTTAATTTTCAATGTAGACAGACCCATCAAACTATTCAGGCTCAATTCTTCAAGTTACTGGTGTCAGTTAATTTGCGTACATTAAGTGGATGTATACGTAGGTGGCTTTAGCGTAAAATAAATAGATCCAAGACATTTTAATTTTTAATGTAGACAGACCCATCAAACTATTCAGGCTCAACTCTTCAAGTAACTTGTGTCAGTTAATTTGCGAACATCAAGTGGATGTATACGTACGTGGCTTTAGCGTAAATAAACAGATCCAAGACACGTGGGTGTGTTCAGTTCACCTTGCATTTTAACACTACTAGTAGGATAGCCTGTGTGCCCCACGCTTACATGATAAATCACCAGAAACTCGTGTCTTTCCTAACAGTGTGGCCCAGCTAGACATCACATCAAGACTATTACCGATGCAACCCTCCTGGCCTTCCAGTACATAGCCACTGTTTAACGCCTGCTCAACAGTTTTAACATCTTTACACGTGGTGTGAAGGATTTGTTCCGACGAATCTGACATAGCGTAGAAGATAATTTGCTGTGCATATATATATATTCAAAGCTTGTGCTTTATTTGCTTAGAATTACATACATCGTTGGCAAACCTATTTCGATGTGTGAATGCATCATAAGTTAAACACTTGGATTTGACTGTCCGTGACAGGAGACTAGGTAACAAGCAAACAGATGCACGTCCTGTAGGCAAGTAACCCCAATGATTAATGAATGATCTACAGCGTCCCCACTGCCCACCAAACAGTCTTACTGCAGCAAGTTTACATGGCTAACCATGTGCATAGAGAATGGAGAAACGTGCCATAATAAGTACAATAATTGATCAGTTAACCAAACAAGGAAATAACAGTTTTTTAAATTGGATCTGAATTAACCGAAATCTTTTACCAATAATTACCTGACGGCACTCTCACTCGTCTACGTGGTTAGCAATTGTACCCGGCTATTTTTAAAGAATGCTTTTCAATATACTTGTTTCTTGCGTTTTCAATGAGTCGTGCTTTACGTTCGTGAAATGACATCATACGCTCTTGCGCTGATCGTGGGAAACTCTTTGCAGATGTGTCCAAACATGTCTCCTGTAAGAAAGGAACAAACTATAGGCAGGGTCTATTATAGTACTACATACATAGTAAACATGAAAACAACAAAAAAAAACACTCATAATAAACAGCACGAGTAACTCGGAGTCTGGACGAAGGGAAAGAGTTAAGCCACGTTTGCAACCAGAGATCATTTGTAAACACGTAGTAGGGTATTTAACCCGGGTGAAATTCACCAACCTGCATTCAAAGCGTTTAGAATTAAAACGGGGTCTAGATGACCACTAAATGGACGGTCGTTGAACCATCACGTACATTAGCACACAAATGAAAAGAAATGAAACGTATGGCTTACCTGAGAAGATGACGAAGTGTGAGGGAGAGAGGTGGTGGCAGTATCAGCCGGCCTGGGCATCGAGCTGCTAGGCTGTGGGATTTCTTTCGGCACGTACGGCACTAGACCCTCCAGAATGTTGGCAATTGTGATGTCAACACTTCGGGTTTTTACTGCGGACAATACATACAAAATCTAGAAAACAATACAAGCAAACTAAAATCATTAATCAGTAGACCTATCTATAAGAGGAGTGTGTAACATGGAAAATATAGACATGGCTCAAAGAACACTACACAGATCTTTGCATAGGTAGTAACCCTGACACCCTCACCCCTTCCCACCCTATTCAAGCCCTAAACAAGGACTCATGAGTGAGACCCTCAAGTAGGCCTAGTAAACTCTCTACCCAAAAGCTTCTTTACATGGATGTATCTATTTTTTAAAACATAGTTTGCAATTCTCTTCAATGTTTAAGCAGTTTTTATATGACAAAAGTATTCAAATATAAAGAAAACCCAATCAATAAGAACTTACTGAGGTCTTTGACAATGACGTCGTGTGGAACGGATGGAAGCACTTCACCGACTTGGTTCGCCATTCGCTGCAACTCGTTGTTCATCGCTGGCGACGGCTGATGACTGTGAACGTGGACTGGACGTTGCTGTTCCATTGTTATGCGTTTCACGTATTCAGCCTGACGGGCAAATAAACGTTCGGTAACTACAAATTGGGGGTAGGCCTATTCGAAATGCACACGGGACACCCACAAAGGAATCGGCTCTAGTATTGCCGCTAAATGGGCTAACATCTTAAAATATCTGACACTGAAAGAAGACATCAGCATCGATACATGAAAATCGGATGGAAGGAATGTTTTAAAGGCTACCTTGTCTCCTGCGGTATGTTTCGTTGTCCGGATGTTGAGCTGCCCTGCGATTGCTGCTTCAACACGATCAGTAAACTCTTGATCATCTTCTCCGTCTTCCCTTCGCATAGTTGGTAGAAATCTACAATTTAGAGATGTAACATTAGCACATTTTTGTCAAGACGGGTTTGAAAAGGTTCAAAAGAAGCAATGTTAGCAGACTCTTTGTTTTGATATTACGTAAGTTAGGTAGGCCTACCTATCTTTTTGTATAGATTTAATTACTTTTGGAGTGCACCTATCCCAAAAGGTAAAAACACTTTGCAAAACCATTTGTGGATGGAAGTTAGTTTTAGGATACCTAACAATAGTCTTAAAGGCAGTATCCCGGTTTGAAGAGATGGATGATTATGTGATAAAGACCCAATAGAAAATAGGAATAAAGAAAAAATCTCGTAAATCGATTCAGTGGTTCATTGATTAGGAGGGAAAACTTATTTTCGAGCGAGGTCGATTGTGGCGCGAAAACTACGTCACAGCGGGGCAGGTTTGAATTGTCTACGCGGCCTTCAATGCAACCCTCGCAGCTGCGAGACCCGCTTTCAGAGGGCAAAGTACAGTTTATTCGTTTATTACGTTATTTTTAGAAAGTGTCAGTCAGTCCAGAATGTGTTCATCCCTAATGTTTCGAACTAAAATACACAGTCGAAGAAATTGACCAAATACGACGGAATAACGTGATCGATAGTGCGAAGTGCAAAACATTCGAAGGCAGAGTTTGGAATACGGTGACTTATGGTCCGGACACGGATTTAGTATCAAGAATCTGAATCAATTAAAGTAGTATGCTATAAGCATTGATTTGGGAGTGTACAACAATTCATTCATTTTCTAAAAAATAATTTTAGACTTGGACAGTTTGAAAACAGTTCGACAGACGATTTCGTGTTACGCGTGCGTGCAGACGGTGAAATACCTCAAACTTATTTCGAACAAAATGGGGAGACACTTTGCGTAACAATTATTTGTGAATTGGATGAAGTCTTGAGAGTCATTTGGTAAAAACAAGAGGGTAGTTATTCCTCGTGTGTCGCGAGCGCCGTCATGAATCAGTATACCCGGAAGCAAACGGCGTGTATACGGACCAAGACCGCCCAAGGGGAAGCAGCATTATACCTCAATTTTGAATAGGTATTTGCGTAGTCAGCGGATATATTTTCTTTCTCTTGCATAGACCAACTACACATACAGTTTAAGTAGGTTGCAAATATTTTCTTTTTACTACTCGTAACCACCTTTTACATATTATGCGGTATGTCTAAATATTTTTCAATGCTTGGAAATAAATAAAATACAAGCCCGATCTTTGCACTTTGCTGTTGTACACTGAAAAACAACACACGAACCAACCATGTTTGTAATTTACTTTAAACGTATTAAAATACATTTCCGAACATTATTCTTGGTGAAGATGCGACGAGCTTTGACATGACACGAACTGTCGGACGGCGCTGGCTGCGGGGTTGTCGGGGCGAGCCAGCCTTGCCCCGCTGTGACGTCACGGCTAGTGACGTCACAAAAACTTAAAACAGCCTTCCTGCCCAAACGGTTCAACCATTCTCAATAAAAATTGCACTCGATTTTTTTAAATTTTTTGTCTGATTTATTGAAGGGCACATTTACCAAACCAAAAGTAGGGCTTTAAACACCGATTCAAAATTAAAATGTTTCTTTTCATAGTGCCTTATTGAGCCTCTCGTTAATAATACGGAATTAACTTCATTTCATGAAATATACATTTGTTGGCCCATTGAGTCGACGAAGGTTGTCAAAAGATTCAGGTAATACTTACTTAATGGTAAACACAGTGAATGGCACAAATAGAAACCAGAACAAATCCTCCCAGGGTCTGGCATCTAGTCTTGAAAGCCCGATATCTGCGAAGGGCACCCGCCATGTTGTCACCGCAACTGGCTGGATTGCTGCCTGCAAACAGAACGGCCACGTCGAAAACCTGGAATAGAAAAAGATCAAATTGTGAACTCGCTAGGCTACAATGATCGAAGAGCTTTCATATGTAGGCAAAATTGGCGTTGGTTTTGCTTGGCTTGTTAATTTTAAGCTCGAGAAAAAGTGCGCCAAGAAACGAAGAACCAAACATGGCCACCGGTCATCCAACATTGCACTTTGTTTTCATTTACATATTTACCGGTAGCCTTAATTTACAATGATTCAATATTATATTCAATTTCCAAATATACTAGCATAATATGAAGAATAATTACTCAGGGGTGATCTTGTTCAAAATACAGTTATAAAGCTAGCCTACCCATGTCTATTTCTGGGATGAAGTAACTAATATTAGTTAGACCTAAACCAAAATGTAGAGTGTAGACAAATACTCAAATAGATCATACTTTAAAAGGCCAATCCTGCCGTTAGTAGTTTCTGATTCTGGATAAATAACGACGGAAGACGTCTCCTTGTCGAGATGGTTGGTTACATGTGACACCAGAACGTCACGACCTTGCCTCAAACCAAGATCTTTTAAACCCAGTGCTGAGCTCAAGATGCCTGGTGGAAGTTCCCACAAGCTTGGCTGAAAAAAATTGCAAAAAATATTAGTTTAAGTTACCGAGACAGTATAACATAGCCTACATCCGAACTGTCGTGCTAACTTCATGTGGTAGTCTGGCCAAAATCTGGGCGGACTTCTTTCGATACGTTTGTCCCAATCCAAACCACATGAGGTGACGGGTCACTGTTAATACGTACCGTAACGCATCCTGTGAGCACATGAACTGGCAGGTGGTCACAAGGTGAGGTATGATTGGAGATAATAATTCTTGCAGACTCATCTCGTTCTGACTCTTGCCTCACGACAATTCCAAGGACCAGGCATAAGCATCGCAAAACGAAACTAGGATGAGAAAATTAAAAGCATTGTTTTCTGAATGGTGTAATTGTGGGAGGCTTAGACCACTAGGCTATCCCACCTGTAGGCCTAAGTGTGCAAAACAATTAATACATAATGATAATTGACACAATAAAATAGAAATACATCGCTCTTTCAAAATAGGCAATTTCTTCTCAAAGATATAGGCCTAGGTTAGTATCCCATCTAAACACACTATGCTAGGCCTACGTGATTATCAAAACATGACTCACAACTTATACAAGCAGTGGCGACATGCACTCAAGCAGTTCAAAATATGTTGCCCTAGCCTTAACCAGTGATTGCAAACCCAATACACACGGATACAACCCAATTTGCGTTTAAGATTTACGTTAATGTGCATGTCTCCTCCGTTTACATACACGAAACGTAACAATGCGTTATAGGCCTACAAAAGTAGTGCTCAGTATAGGCCTAGCCCTAGACCAAGAACTAGAACTAGACCAATTGCACAAGAACCAGACGTAGGCCTACACGTTCTAAGCCTGGGCCTAGTGCTAGGGCCTAGGCCTAGGCCTACTAGGGACTAGGGCCTAGCCTAGGCCTACACCTTAGTCCTAGGCCTAGGCCATGCAATGAATGATTCAGGGTGAAGACTAATGAAGTACAACTAGGCTAGACTATCTAGAAGTAGTTCGTATGTAATACGAGGCTTATATATGAAAGAAAAACTACGTTAACAGAATATGAGCCAGAATATTTACCTCCGAACGATTGACAGCTGTGGAAGTACGGCTGCAGCAAGAATGGCTTGTAATGCTATGAATAGCCTCACAAAAGATAGTATAAGGCCAATCGGCGTGTAGAGAATTAATGTGAAGAGCTTCCAGCCAGATGGAAATCTAAAAGCAAACAAATTGAATCATTTGAAGCAAAACCAATACAGAACTTAGGTTATGTGACAAGATCTCCGCCTAAGACCTTTGCTCAGGGCCCCCTTAAAAATGAGGTCAGATAGCTTACCTGCTCTCGTCAAACAATTCTTTGATTTCGACTTGTGACATTATAATCTAAATTATAATTGGCTACAAACTTTATGAAAGGAAAGTAATGATGTTATTGCTATAAAATTAGAAAAATGTTTTACAGAACAGACATTTCTACGTTCGATTCCACCATGTTAAATGTTCGATACCAGCGCTCCCTGGTGATAAATATTACAACTTCATTGACGCGCAAAGTATAAATAAGTTACAACGCAGTATCGAAAAGCACGACGTATAAACTTTTTATAGGCAGACCTCACAAAGAACGTTAATGTTACGTTTAATTGAAAATTGCTAAATCTGTGAAGGTGTATACAAAAAATCTGAACTGCAACATAAGGCAGGGGTGAAGGAAGACATTAATTAACAGACGGTTCCCCAATGCAAAAAAGTGTTTACGAATTGTGTGTGTGTGTGAATTATTCCCCTCTTGGTCATCAACAGTCCAAAAGCACACAATTCTTCACAAATTGGAAAATAAATAAAGCTCGCTTACTTCTTACTCGACGACTAGAATCGACTATCAAACCATTAGATTAAGTTGTCCATATTTTATTTTAGTCTGTCCTATCTCTATTATAATTTTAGTTAAATATTATCATTGTCTTCATCTTCCATCATACCATTAGATTAAATAATATTTGACGAAAAGTCTCGCAGTCGTATGTACTATGTACCACGATGTACTCTTCAAAATATGGTAAGAGTATCTTAATCTTAATCTTAATCTTATCGTCAGAGTATATGCAAGGCACAGGGCACTCACATATTGACATGTCAAACCACGGGAAGAGAGTTGGATTTTCCTCAAGCACTTCCATCATAATGGTTTTCTTTAGACCACATAACTAATAACAGAACTGCGATGACAACATTACAATTTACTTACCATTCCCATTTTTGGTATTTACTCCATGATTACTACACTGTAGTCATCTCATGCTAATTTTTTTCATAATACATCCAATCAAAATCTTCCGAGTTATTGTGCGTGTTCCAACTATGCGGTTTATTGGCTAGTCGACTACCCTAGTTCACCATTCAACAATGAGCGACAATAAAATACAACATTTAAAAAACAAAAATGAATTGTTGCGTTTTTCCACTACACTCTAGTCCACTAATGCAAAAATGGCAAATTGGAACACACCCTCAACATTATATTTATTCACGAGACAGTGACTACGTAGTTGGAGGTTAGAAATTCACTTCGATTTAAGTGATATACACGTCAAAGCGGCTCCGCGATGCACGGCCTGTGTTGTGATTGGCTGAATTCGCAGCCGGTGTAGATAAGGGCGCTTCAGATTGACGTGATATACGGAGCAGATTCCTCACTCGGCTACCGATTGAAAGCAAGGCGCCTTCATCCCAAGCGCGTTAGAATAGTTGCATTCCGTAAGGCGACCGAGCTCGACCACACTGGTCACTATGTGTGTGACAAAGAACGAGCCTATCAGGCAGGACCTTACCATTCCCTTGACATAGCCGCCGACTGGAAAGTGACCAACGTGAAAAGTCCGGTCGTCTTACGAAATGCAACCTATGAATATCTGTTTCCCAACTCGATGAATAGAACCAGACTGTCGTGGGGAGGGGGGGAGGGCACATTTCATTGTCAACTGCTGTATCAGCTATGCACGACACTGAACAGTCAATGGATGTTGAACTAGTCTACTCCAAGCACCGTATTCGAAAAATACTTACGCTATAGTTGATCGGCAGCTGTACTCGGTCAGGCCACCGTTTTGGGATTGGACCTGCAGGGTACGCAGTGATGAAAGCAAGCTGAATCTTGAATTTTGTATTCTATTGTTGGATAACGCATTAATAAAAAAAAAAAAAAATAATAAGTAAATAAATAAATAAATAAATAAATAAATAAATAAATAAATAAATAAATAAATAAATAAATAAATAAATAAATAAATAAATAAATAAATAAATAAATAAATAAATAAATAAATAAATAAATAAATAAATAAATAAATAAATAAATAAATAAATAAATAAATAAATAAATAAATAAATAAATAAATAAATAAATAAATAAATAAATAAATAAATAAATAAATAATAAATAAATTAAATAATAAATAAATAAATGAATAAATAAATAAATAAATAAATAAATAAATAAATAAATAAATAAATAAATAAATAAATAAATAAATAAATAAATAAATAAATAAATAAATAAATAAATAAATAAATAAATAAATGAATAAATGAATAAATGAATAAATGAATAAATGAATAAATGAATAAATAAATAAATGGATAAATAAATAAATAAATAAATAGATAAATAAATAAATAAATAAATAAATAAATAAATAAATAAATAAATAAATAAATAAATAAATAAATAAATAAATAAATAAATAAATAAATAAATAAATAAATAAATAAATAAATAAATAAATAAATAAATAAATAAATAAATAAATAAATAAATAAATAAATAAATAAATAAATAAATAAATAAATAAATAAATAAATAAATAAATAAATAAATAAATAAATAAATAAATAAATAAATAAATAAATAAATAAATAAATAAATAAATAAATAAATAAATAAATAAATAAATAAATAAATAAATAAATAAATAAATAAATAAATAAATAAATAAATAAATAAATAAATAAATAAATAAATAAATAAATAAATAAATAAATAAATAAATAAATAAATAAATAAATAAATAAATAAATAAATGCATCGCTAAAAAATACGAGCGGAAGTTTAATGGTTATATATTGATATTAGTCATAACTGCAAAAATGACAAACTGGGTGACACACACAGCCAAATAGTAGAGCAAACAAACTGATTACTGTGCTCCTTAGAGTACAATTAATATGGTTCATGACGTATAGTAAACACAAACACTGATTTATACATTAGAGAATATTTATTGAATATTATAAACTGCTTCCGAATTCTGTACACACATTTTTTCATATTATTTGTTTTTCAACGAATTGACAATATTTTGTAAATGGAATTGACGGATTAAATTCGGCTATAAGAATTAAATTTTCATACATAACAATCACTAACACCTGTTTTTAGCTCTACCGCTCATCCAATAACAAAGCTTCTTTTAAACTGATAAGATAGAACATAAATAATAGGTAAATAAACAATTTAAACGTTCAAATTAAATATAAAAGGACTAATGTGTAGTAAGAATTCTTTTATTTTTACAAAATTATCAAAATTAAGTTTTTTGTAACGCTCCCGTTTACAGATTTTGCACTTATAAAGTGCCGTGAAAAATGGTGGGAGGAGTTTAATGATATTAATATTCAGCAATTTTCCTTTTCTTCGTTTATTCATATTAAAATATGGACGGATGGCGATTTAAAAAAAATCATCTTAATTAAATACAAAATTAACTATCACAATTCACAGCCAATTGTTGTTTGAAACGCTCCAGTCTACCCAATTTCAACTAACAATCTACTTTATAAAAATGGTGCGACACGAAAGTCAATCATTATTATATTTTTTAGGTTCGTCACATTATAAATTAAGAAATTGACCGATGAAACAATGGCTTGAAAGAATTCATTTTGAACATTAATTATTATTATGACAATCATGTTCTCGTAATGCTCACTTTGTAATATGAATTTATCAGTGAAAGTTTTAAAAACTTTTTCAAATTAGTTTACAAATGGCACAAATACAAAATTCACTTTGAACACATCATTTTATCACATCCGAGCCGCTTTACTCAGCTGCGCAAGTCTATAAATCCCCTAACGGTGCTTGTCGTAGGTGTACCGGCCCTCGGTAGGGGATTGACGGACCGAACCTTGATAGGGGACTGACGGACCGAACCTCGTCAGGGGATCAACGGACCTCATCTCAGCAGTAATCTCCATCGTCCCGCTTCCTCATGTCGCGAATGACCCGCTCGACAATAGACGACACATGCGGCTTATGATCCATGATCCTCATCATGTGAAGCCGAGCATACTGCATCTTCTCCCGTACCAACTTGCACTGCTCTATCATCTGATGGTACTGACGGCGATGGTCCAGGAACACCATGACGTCATCTTCGTCGCAGTCCGTGTCCGACCTCGGGTGGGTGTGCGCGATTATCTGGCGACTGAGCTGTTCGATGTTGCGCGTCTCGAAGTCGGAGATCGCGTCCATTTGGTCGCCGACCAGAGACAACTTCCATCCGTTGAGGCGTTGGTCCACGTTCTTGTCGGCTGAAACAACGATCATACTAATCTTGATTGGTTATCGACTTATCGCTCACTCGTCGATGGTGCTCGGAGCCTGCAGGGTTGGTTTTTTTGTCGCTTTAAATTAAACTCGCCCACTGAAAATCATCTTGTTACTGAGTGGGTAGACACTAAATGTGAATTTATTTATTTGTTTTTTATGCTTTCCGACTCGGGATATTTTCGAACACAAGGCCCGGTATTAGGCTCGGGATAACTTTCTAGATGAAGTGAAGGTGTCTTTGGGATAAGCAACATTTCAATGGTTGAGATTGGTGATTAGAATTGCCATGGTGACCGTTATCCCAAGGATAGTTATGCCGAGATCGTACAATCGGGGGTAAGGGCATTTGTTTTCAAACAATTTCATAGCAAAAACAAATCCTATACCTAACTTGTCAGGCCAGATGCATGTATGTCCCGTGTAGGCCTATGCATTATCTGGAAACACTTTTTCTTATAGAAAATAGCAATGTCCATAGCAACCATGGTCACCCATTCAGGTAAGAGTCAGCGATTGAGACGTAAATTTGTGCCGATCGAAGAAAGATATTGAATAAACTGTAACAGTTTTGTGAAACTTGGTTGGACACTCATGAGGGAGGGATCGCAGCCCCCCCCCCCCCTGTATCCGCTACTAAACGCCCTGTTGTGTGGAGGGTTACACTATATCGGAGGTTCGCCCAGTCATTGTGTTCCCCACCCAATAGCCCAGTCAGGTAAGTTTCTGGCTGAGTTAATTGAAAATAATAATGCTAGCATTTTTTTTTTTAATTTTTAGGCAAGTAATAAGTAATAACCAATAATGATTATTGATTTTGTATGAATATTGAATCCTGAATAAAATTTAGCTTGCAGAAATCATAAATAGCAATAATAACAAAAACAAAGCAAACTACAAAAACAAAATATTATCTGTGTAATCTCATAATGAGGGTTCGAAGCTTTGATATTTTAATAATAATAATGAAATCATAAATAGCAATAATAACAAAAACAAAGCAAACTACAAAAACAAATTATCTGTGTAATCTCATAATGAGGGTTCGAAGCTTTGATATTTTAATAATAACTTGATTTATTTTGTATTCGTGGTACACAATATGCCGGTTTCAGATTTTCCTGCATGCATAATTTGACCAAAAAGTCAAAAACCCCAATAATTTTTAAAGGCTGGTCCACACAGATTTTTAAGACATATTGCATAAGGTTTTTCGAGAAGGCTGTGGATCCAACTTTACGACTACGCGCCTTAAAATCACCTTTTTACAAAATGGTGGTCGTGTGCCAGGGACGTGCTACAGACAGGGCCACGTGTAAATATTTACACAAATATTAAGTTGCCGATATCAGCGGAGTAGAGGAAGAAAGGGTTACAGCTGGCGGAAAAGTCCATAACAAACACGAAAAACATAAAAACGCATGTCGACTCAAGGTATTTGAAAACACTGTATCCGCGCATTGATACCTCGAAATTCGAAAGTTGTGCCTGTTGGCATCTTTTCTATTTTTATCTCTAAAGACCAGAAAATAGTGCGGCAGATTAATATTATTTTCAGGCTTGACATCCAATACCATTTTCATAGATAAGACAGCAAACAAATAACGAATGCACGTCATAATTTTTATTCCCCGTTGCAATGCTTAAAATGACTAGGGTCAACCAGCCAATAGCCGAACACCCTCCAATAACCGGACACCTCGTCGAAAATTTAGGCTTCTTTTTATTTTTCGACTGAAATTCACTTATGAATATGAAAGGAGGTGCGTGATTGGCTGAAACTTGCTACAACTGACCAATAGCGTGCTACCTACTAGAAAAACTTAACCTTGAGTTGACCTACCTCATCTGCTTGAAATCTGATTGTGTCATGGCTCCTCACAGCATCTTCAGAACACGGCTGTCACAACATAGGCCTAGGCCTAGCCCCCCCGAGTTAAAAATTCGTTCGGATTCGATCGCACAAGATAAATAATATTTGTCGCACGAAATGTACGCTAAACATATTTTGTTCTAAGCTTTGTTTTATGACTAATACAACCTAAATTATAATATATGTTATAAATTATAATGGTGCGTCAGATAAATCATTCCTAGGCCTAGGCCGAGCCCGGCAAACATTAGATTTGCGCATCTTGTATGCTAGGCCTAGGCCTAGGCATATAGCCTAGATTATAGGCCTAGAACAGCTCAAAGACCTTGATAATATGACCATCCTAAGCCCATAAATAAAATACAAACCAGCTAGGCCTAGGCCTACTACAAAAGCTATGATCGGCCCAATCATGCAGCCTAGGCCTAGGCCTAGGTGGCCCGCAACTGCAAACAAATTTGTTCTCTTACCGGCTACTTCAGCAAGTACTTCTGATGGCGTAACATCATCAGATCTTCCCCGTCGAAGATTGTAAAATTGTCGCCATTTCATATTGTTTTCCGCCGGGGTTTTTTTCTTGCGCATCCTACGGTGTTGCGAAGATGACAGCCTCCCCGTCGAAGTAGTCGGTTTCACCTCTGCCTCGTCAAGATCAACCTCTTGTTCATCCGATGCAGTATGCTCTTCCGATGTCTCTTCATCAATATGATTAGGACTCTCCGATTCGCCATTAGGCAAATTTTCGTCTTTACTCTCCATTTCGACGAGAAAATAATAATAAAAAATCAGAACACTAGGCTACGGCACCGTTTCCTTCCTTGTCAACGTCTGACTTACGTCTGAAAATGAGCGTCTTTACAAAAAATCCTATCGGGAAAAAGCAAAAGCTACAAAGTTCGTTAGATAGATCAAGAGATAAGATAAGGCAACAATACTTGCTGCGCGCGCGAGGGACAATTTGTGTCAAATTCAAATTCAAAAACTAGGCAGATACCACAACAGATCGCGCCGTGAGGCTAATAAAATACATTTCTGACGAATTTATGGTCGGTGCACAATAGCCCGAAAAGGAGATTTTAACGTTAACGGGCAATGTTAAATCATAGCGAACTTTCCCGTTCCCGTTAACGGAGCTCCTTCCCGCTAACCAGCATTAATTAAGTAAAATGTGACATTAATTACCAATAATTGATGAACATTAATCAATATTGATGTTGACATAGTGTAAATATTATTCATTTAGCTATAGTGGTAATTGCAAAACTCGTCTTATACACTTTTTTTCAAAACTAGTTCCGCACGCCATTTTCTTCGTCTTCCACATGAGAATTAAACTAAAGTTAAATATTTAAACAAAAGTTGCTTCATCCAGTAGTAAAAGCATGTCGAATATTGAGCGTTTTTCCAAAACTTGCCTTATCCATGCAGCATTCATTTTCAAAACTTGTCATATCTATAAGAGCCAATCACATGCTCTTAAAAGAGCGCGTTACAAAATATGTTGTGTGTTTCATTTCACTAAAGAAGGCAGTAACTTTTGTTTGTTTTACGTGAGCTGTGAGTTCTACTTTGACATCTAGGCCTAAAACTGTGTAATGTTATGTAAACCCAATTGCAACAACTGTGTTTGAGAATGTTATGTTGATTTCCCCCTCCATCCATTCATTTCATGACCAAAACTTGTCATATCAACTTTGTAGTTCCAAAACTTGTCTAATCCATCATTAAAATATTAATAATTGCGAGAATATGACAACAATTAGATTTAGGGCCGGTCTTACAATCTTCTAATAAGAAATTTATTTGGAGGATTTCAAGGGTTTTCATTGGTGGTTGCCGTAGAGAAAACAAGCTCTTCGACGAATAAGTAGTTATTGGTTATTCATAGTCGGCCCCTACACCTAGGGGCGCCCATTGTTACCAAGGTAACAATTGTTTGCATGTTATTTCCCATAAACAAAACAAATCCATAGCAACAATGGGTGCCCCTAGGTGTAGGGGCCGACTATGAATTCCAACCTAAGACTGGACCTTATAAGTATACCATATCAAATGATTTCAAAATTCAAACGATAATCTTGAATATAATAATACCATTCAATTTAACAATATTAACAGTGCAACAAATAATACTATATTTTCAGTTCATCAACAATTTCAGAAAGTGGATAAGGTGAGTTTTGCATTAATACGACTCAATTGACTTATCACTACCAGTAGGTCTAAGCGTTAGCGTAAGAAACTCTTATTTGAGAGCTAGTGGGTTCTATTCCCACCATGACTGAATTAGTACTCACTCAGATGTGACAACAGCCCTCTAAATTCTCTTCCCAAGAGTTGCGTAGGAATAATTTCGGTGGTGGTGGTGGGGGGGGGGGGGGGGGAGGGGGGGGGGCTCGAGGAGGAATCAGATAAGAAATTATGGACTCAAAGCGTGACCCACCACGGGGACTGGTATGAGCCCCAGCCCTTGAAGAGGCGAATTTCGTTTCCATCCTATTTTGGGAACTGATTTTCAGTGTGGTACATTTATACAATTTTATGTGTTTCGTGTGCTATGACGGCTCCAAAGTCATCGTTTACATAAACTCTAGCCCAAACCGGGAATCGGAAACTAGACCTTGCTGTTATACCAGGAATAAAACCACTAGACCAACGAACCGCATTCAATAATATGTACTAGAATATTATGATGTTTCATACTTAACTTTATCTTAGATACACACGCCACTTTTTGTGATGGTCTTTGTTATTCCTTCATGCGTCAACTTTTTGCCTTTAAAACGATCTATCCTTTTTATTTAGCTTCCTGCTTTCACACGCAACATTATTTTTCCATTTACTGTTGCGTTTACCCATAAACAGCCATCGTTATATTTCTTGAAATGAGATAAAATTTACCCGAAGCATATAATGTACATAATGCAACTAAATTTACTTTCATTTACTTGTAGGAGGAGGAGGAGGAGGAGGAGGAGGAGGAGGAGGAGGAGGAGGAGGACAGAATGGAATGCATTGCTGTACAAATAAACTCATTGTACATAGCACGGAATAAATAATGTTTATTTGTTGTCTTTTAGTTCAAGTAGTTCAAGTTCAATGTGTATTGACTATTGAAACATGTCAAATATAACTAGAGCACAACAATCAAAGGCATTAACAGTAACATACGCAGCAATACGATAACATTTTACATAAAAGGGTATTATTTAAAATTCAGTCAGCACCACACATTACATCAAATTTTCAGATTTTCTTTTTTGAAAATACTGTTGCTGAAATTATTTACGAAAGAAAATGTTGATTATACAGTTCATTCCAAAATATTTGTTTTGAAACACATACTAAAATTGTATTCATACATCAAAACGTTTACGGTACTTTGCAAACATCAAAGGGAATTATAGCCTATGAAATATGATATCCATGAATTTACTTCTTGCTGAGCATGCAAAATTGATTTCACGGTACGAGCTCTTATCAAAAAGATCACATTATTAAATGTTAGCTTCCATGTTTTGCTTATAAGATTCGTGTGTTCAGTTGAAGATCAGCTCCCTGTAGTTGGAGAGTAGATAATAGTTGGAGACTCGACAGTTTGTGGTGGTTCTGACAACAGTCGTACGATCGGCTCGCTCGAAGTTTGCCTTGACTACCTCGTAATATCGACCGTCGCTGAAACAACAATATCCAATTGTTAGAACTATGTGAGACAAATTTGTATAGAGTTAATTTGTCAAACTTTTCATTGGTTGTTTGTGTATATGACAATTTTTGTTTTATGAGCTGGAATGAAGTTGAAGAGGAAGAGTAGTGGTGGCAGGATATAAGAAGAAAGAGAGGCTTATCTTCAATGCCGACCCAACGCAGAGTTGGACGTGGCAACAGATGATGATGATGATGATGATATGATGATTGTATTGTATTGTATTGTATTCTTTATTTCTTATAGCTCGGTTGGAGCTAGTAGCACTTTTTGCATTACACATTATACATTATACAATACGCGTATACTCGTACATAACACGTTATACTCGTATAGTAGTTTACACACTAGACATAATATATTAAGCAATACATCATATAATATTATTAGTTATACATATAAAAATAAGAAAAATACAATTTAGGTTACCCTATGCCTACAGACTTTCATTACATATTTATCACAACTAAGGCATTATTTATACTCCCAGTGGGAATTCTCTTTTAACAAATTCCACTACATGCCTTCTAAACTTACCACCTGTCATTTGCCCTATACTGCCCATTCTGTTATACAATTTAATACCATTGACAAAAATTGATTTTTGCGCATTCGTGAACTGTTGATTTTGCAGGTGTATTGTGTTACAGTTTCTTGTTTCATGTTTATGTATTGACGACTTTTTGATAATAAATTTCTTAAAATAATTTTCTTCCTTAGTAGTTATGCAATAATTTAAGAACATAATAGTTCTGTATTGAATCCTTTGTTCCACAGACATAAAATGCAATGTTTGCAGCATCAAATTCCTGCTGGTTCTTATACCACAACATAATATAATTCTCATTGCCTTACATTGAAGTTTCTGTAATCGCTCAAAATTTGTTCTACTCATGCTAAACATTATTGTAGCAGCATATTCAAAGTGGGGTGCTATTATTGTTTTGTAAATAAGTAGCTTTGCCCACATTGAAAGTGTACAACCACTTCTTTTCAACACTCCAATTTTTTTTGCAATCTTCTTACAAATATAATCTACATGCTCATTAAAAGTTAATGTTTTATCGATAATTACTCCTAAGTATTTTACACTATCTTGAAAAATAATTACCTCCCCTCCAACTACAATATTTGTATAACAGGCATTTTTCAGTTTTCTTTCTTTACTGCACGAGTTGGATATACACATAGCACATGTCTTCTCTACATTTAGTTTCAGTCTATTTTTTAGGAACCATTTTTCAATTTTCTGCAATGCTACATTCATTTTCTCACACAGGTCATTGATGTCCGTACCCGTAATGTAAACCAACGCATCATCAGCAAATAACTTCACAAAAACATTCTTACAGCACAACGGTAAATCGTTTATAAAAATTAAGAATAGAAAACCTCCCAACACTGATCCCTGTGGGACCCCTATATTGCATTCTTGCTCATTAGATACACATGTTTTTATTTTAGTTTTCTGGAATCTTCCATTTAGATAATCAATGAACCACTTCAATACCTTACCACCTATACCATACATCTTAAGTTTCTCTATTAATATTTTTCTGTCAACCACTTCGAAGGCACGTTTTAGGTCAAGCATCACGGTAACAATAGCGTTGCCTTGGTTCATTTCAACCCTCCAGTTAGACATCACTAATTGCAGCGCAGATTCTGTTGATTTACCTTTTCTAAAACCTGACTGGAATTGGTAGAACAAATTGTTATCTTCAAAATATCTACACACTTGTTTATGCACCCATTTTTCTATTACTTTATCGACTATAGGAAGCAAATTAATTGGTCTTAGTTCTTCTGGCTTTGTAACTTTTTGTTTTTTGGGTAGGTCTATAGGTATAACTGTTGAGCATTTCCATCCGTTATATAACTTCCCTTCTGACAACGACAGATTAATTAGTTTCAATAACTCTTCACCATATACATCAAATGACTCCTTCAGTAACTTTATATCAATCCCATCTGGGCTACATTTACCATTTTTAAATGATGATGATGATGATGATGATGATGATGATGATGATGATGATGATGATGATGATGATGATGATGATGATGATGATGATGAATGAAACTAAAGTCCCCCACTGCAAATCAGTTTAGTTACTGAGTGGGTAGACTCTAAATGTGAATTTATTTATGTATTTATTTTATGATGATAAAGCTGTGGCATCAATGCAAAATAATATTATATGTTTGCTCCATTGTGTTAGTTCTTCACAATAATTCCGATGTTTCTTTTAAATGTTCAAAAACACATTAATAATTCAATTACGCATTAAATCTGGGGCAAGTAGGTAAAGCAACAGATTTCCAGTAAATAAAGAGGAACATATCAAGTACCAACATTTCTATTATATATTATATGAACGTTTGTATGGGGGTTGAGATGTGTGATTATAATACTCATATTCATATTCATATTCATTCACTTATGGTAAACGGATCACATACACGTTTGACATCATGAATTGTACAAACGCAATATTTTACTCATTTTACATATTCATAATTAATAGTTAAATTATGCGTACGAACTTTTTGATGAGATACTTTGAAACTTTTTTGTGAAAGTTGTGTAGTATTAAATAATAAATATTCACCTGAGTACGAGGCTCCTCAGTTTGAGACATTTGACTCGCAACATATCGATCGCCTTCTGGCTCTTATCTGAGAACCTGAGGTTCTCCGGGTCCCAACGCAGCTCTAGACGCTCAAGCATTGCACAGTTGTTGGCGATACCGTCCATTAGCTGATCGACGTGGATGTTGACGCCCAGCCGCTCTTGCGTGCCCATCACAACGATCCTACACAAACACAGTCAAGTAACAGTCAGTTCTCCGGGTCTTAACGCAGCTCCAGACGTTCAAGCATCGCACAGTTGTTGGCGATACCATCCATTAGCTGATCCACGTGGATGTTGACGCCCAGCCGCTCTTGCGTGCCCATCACAACGATCCTACACAAACACAGTCAAGTAACAGTCAGTTCTCCGGGTCGCAGCGCAGCTCCAGACGTTCAAGCATTGCATAGTCACAAACACAGTCAAGTAACAGTCAGTTCTCCGGGTCTCAACGCAGCTCCAGACGTTCAAGCATTGCACAGTCAAAAACACAGTCAAGTAACAGTCAGTTCTCCGGGTCCCAACGCAGCTCCAGACGTTCAAGCATTGCACAGTCACAAACACAGTCAAGTAACAGTCAGTTCTCCGTGTCTCAGCGCAGCTCCAGACGTTCAAGCATTGCACAGTTGTTGGCAATACCGTCCATTAGCTGATCCACGTGAATGTTGACGCCCAGCCGCTCTTGTGTGCCCATCACAACGATCCTACACAAACACAGTCAAGTAACAGTCAGTTCTCCGGGTCCCAACGCAGCTCCAGACGTTCAACCATTGCACAGTCACAAACACGGTCAAGTAACAGTCAGTTCTCCGGGTCCCAACGCAGCTGCTCCAGACGTTCAACCATTGCACAGTCACAAACACAGTCAAGTAACAGTCAGTTCTCCGGGTCCCAACGCAGCTCCAGACGTTCAACCATTGCACAGTCACAAACACGGTCAAGTAACAGTCAGTTCTCCGGGTCTCAACGCAGCTGCTCCAGACGCTCAAGCATTGCACAGTCACAAACGCAGTCAAGTAACAGTCAGTTCTCCGGGTCCCAGCGCAGCTCCAGACGTTCAAGCATTGCACAGTCACAAACACAGTCAAGTAACAGTCAGTTATCGGGGTTCCAACGCAGCTCCAGACGTTCAAGCATTGCACAGTCAAAAACACAGTCAAGTGACAGTCAGTTCTCCGGGTCACAGCGCAGCTCCAGACGTTCAAGCATGGCACAGTCACAAACACAGTCAAGTAACAGTCAGTTCTCCGGGTCCCAGCGCAGCTGCTCCAGACGTTCAAGCATTGCACAGTCACAAACACAGTCAAGTAACAGTCAGTTCTCCGGGTCCCAACGCAGCTCCAGACGTTCAACCATTGCACAGTCACAAACACGGTCAAGTAACAGTCAGTTCTCCGGGTCCCAACGCAGCTGCTCCAGACGCTCAAGCATTGCACAGTCACAAACGCAGTCAAGTAACAGTCAGTTCTCCGGGTCCCAGCGCAGCTCCAGACGTTCAAGCATTGCACAGTCACAAACACAGTCAAGTAACAGTCAGTTATCGGGGTTCCAACGCAGCTCCAGACGTTCAAGCATTGCACAGTCAAAAACACAGTCAAGTGACAGTCAGTTCTCCGGGTCACAGCGCAGCTCCAGACGTTCAAGCATGGCACAGTCACAAACACAGTCAAGTAACAGTCAGTTCTCCGGGTCCCAGCGCAGCTGCTCCAGACGTTCAAGCATTGCACAGTCACAAACACAGTCAAGTAACAGTCAGTTCTCCGGGTCCCAACGCAGCTCCAGACGTTCAACCATTGCACAGTCACAAACACGGTCAAGTAACAGTCAGTTCTCCGGGTCCCAACGCAGCTGCTCCAGACGCTCAAGCATTGCACAGTCACAAACGCAGTCAAGTAACAGTCAGTTCTCCGGGTCCCAGCGCAGCTCCAGACGTTCAAGCATTGCACAGTCACAAACACAGTCAAGTAACAGTCAGTTATCGGGGTTCCAACGCAGCTCCAGACGTTCAAGCATTGCACAGTCAAAAACACAGTCAAGTGACAGTCAGTTCTCCGGGTCACAGCGCAGCTCCAGACGTTCAAGCATGGCACAGTCACAAACACAGTCAAGTAACAGTCAGTTCTCCGGGTCCCAGCGCAGCTGCTCCAGACGTTCAAGCATTGCACAGTCACAAACACAGTCAAGTAACAGTCAGTTCTCCGGGTCCCAACGCAGCTCCAGACGTTCAACCATTGCACAGTCACAAACACGGTCAAGTAACAGTCAGTTCTCCGGGTCCCAACGCAGCTGCTCCAGACGCTCAAGCATTGCACAGTCACAAACGCAGTCAAGTAACAGTCAGTTCTCCGGGTCCCAGCGCAGCTCCAGACGTTCAAGCATTGCACAGTCACAAACACAGTCAAGTAACAGTCAGTTATCGGGGTTCCAACGCAGCTCCAGACGTTCAAGCATTGCACAGTCAAAAACACAGTCAAGTGACAGTCAGTTCTCCGGGTCACAGCGCAGCTCCAGACGTTCAAGCATGGCACAGTCACAAACACAGTCAAGTAACAGTCAGTTCTCCGGGTCCCAGCGCAGCTGCTCCAGACGTTCAAGCATTGCACAGTCACAAACACAGTCAAGTAACAGTCAGTTCTCCGGGTCCCAACGCAGCTCCAGACGTTCAACCATTGCACAGTCACAAACACGGTCAAGTAACAGTCAGTTCTCCGGGTCCCAACGCTGCTCCAGACGTTCAAGCACAGGTTCAAGCATTGCACAGTCACAAACACGGTCAAGTAACAGTCAGTTTTCCGGTCTCAGCGCAGCTGCTCCAGACGTTCAAGCATTTCACAGTCACAAACACAGTCAAGTGACAGTCAGTTCTCCGGGTCCCAACGCAGCTCCAGACGTTCGAGAATTGCACAGTCACAAACACAGTCAAGTAGCAGTCAGTTATCCGGGTCCCAGCGCAGCTCCAGACGTTCAAGCATTGCACAGTTGTTGGCGATACCGTCCATTAGCTGATCCACGTGAATGTTGACGCCCAGCCGCTCTTGTGTGCCCATCACAACGATCCTACACAAACACAGTCAAGTAACAGTCAGTTCTCCGGATCCCAGCGCAGCTCCAAACGTTCAAGCATTGCACAGTCACAAACACAGTCAAGTAACAGTCAGTTCTCCGGGTCCCAACGCAGCTCCAGACGTTCAAGAATTGCACAGTCACAAACACAGTCAAGTAGCAGTCAGTTCTCCGGGTCCCAACGCAGCTCCAGACGTTCGAGAATTGCACAGTCACAAACACAGTCAAGTAGCAGTCAGTTCTCCGGGTCTCAGCGCAGCTCCAGACGTTCAAGCATTGCACAGTCCCAAACACAGTCAAGTAACAGTCAGTTCTCGGGGTCTCAACGCAGCTCCAGACGTTCAAGCATTGCACAGTCACAAACACAGTCAAGTAACAGTCAGTTCTCGGGGTCTCAACGCAGCTCCAGACGTTCAACCATTGCACAGTCACAAACACAGTCAAGTAACAGTCAGTTCTCGGGGTCTCAACGCAGCTCCAGACGTTCAAGCATTGCACAGTCACAAACACAGTCAAGTAACAGTCAGTTCTCGGGGTCTCAACGCAGCTCCAGACGTTCAAGCATTGCACATGACAAACACAGTCAAGTAACAGTTATATGGGTGTCATACTCTGCTGTTGTATTGTAATTTTTAGACGAAGATTATACAATGAAATTTGTATTGTGTTTCTTAAGATGGATACATACTGATTTGCCTGTTTTAAGTAAGTTGTTTGAAACAGATTCTTAGTGTTATATTTCATATACATTCCGCCGCTTAGCAGAGTGCAGCAAAACTCATTAATCACAATAGCTGAATATCTAACCGAATTGGTGGTAAATTGTCCTCAACGGATTTGTTTCAAGTATGGTAAGAAGTACTGTACAGAAGTAGAAATTAAGTCAGCTCTAGTAGACTCTGCTATTCCGTCAGCATTAAACTAATTTAACTTGAATAACTTTGGTAATTAGACTAGTAAAAAACTAAGTTGGTATTATTCTACATGAGAAGGGTAGCAATAAATTCACAGATGTTCTGAATCGGCCTTGTTGATTCTGGCATCTGTCCGTAGGTGTTCGCACTGTCCAACCACTGATTCATATGTTTCATTGATTGGTTATCACTTATCGCTCACTCATCGATGGTGTTCGAAGCCTACAGGGTTGGTTTAGTCGCTTTAAAAAGTCCCCCACTGAAAATCAGTCTTGTTACTGAGTGGGTAGACACTAAATGTGAATTTATTTATTGTATTAATTATTCATGGGGGCCGTCCATAAATGATGTCACACAATTTTTTACCAAATTAGACCCCACCCTCCCCCTTTGTCACAGTTAGTCACAACAAGTGTGACACCCCCGCCCTTTAATAATGTCACAAAAAAATAATTTTCTGCCCCCCCCCCCTCGACATGCCAACATAAAATAAAAACTGGGACAAAATCAGTCACATCGAGATCAAATATTTGTATTTTCTTTATTTTTTACATTTTCACATCTCCTGGTTACTGGTCATTCGTCCATGGCGAAACTCAGCAGGTGGCGCATTTTAGTGGCTAAAAACCAGTTTTGGAAATGCGTGAAATTGCGCGGGATTATTTAAAAAATGAAAAATACTGGAAAAGAATCTTCACTAAAAAATGGCATGCATGGATGTCACAGAAAGACTGACTCCCCCCCCCCCCCCCAAATAGTGTGACATCATTTATGGACGGCCCCATGCACGTACTTGACGTTCATGACCATCTTGAGTGCATGCCATTTTTTAGTGCAGATTCTTTTTCAGTATTTTACATTTTTCAAATAATCCCGCCATTTCACGCATTTCCAAAACTGGGTTTTAGCCACTAAAATGCGCCACCTGCTGAGTTTCGCCATGGACGAATGACCTGCAGTAACCAGGAGCTGTAAAAATGTAAAAAATAAAAAAAATACAAATATTTGATCTCGATGTGACTGATTTTGTCCCAGTTTTTTTTTTATGTTGACATGTCGGGGGGGGGGGGGGGGCAGTAAATTATTTTTTTGTGACATCATTAAGGGGGGGGGGGGGTGTCACACTTGTTGTGACTAACTGTGACAAGGGGGGAGGGTGGGGTCTAATTTGGTCAAAAATTGTCTTGCATCATGCACGTACTTGACATTCTTGAGTATGGGCAACACAGACTGCCACAGCTGGTCGGTGATATGAGACATCCCCGATAGCGACAACCCGTGCAGTTGTTGTCCGTGACGAGACAGGAACTTGTGTAGACCGTCATCTGTGAGGTTGTCGGAGCTGTCAAGGTCGAGGGCGATCAGGTTACGGGGATTCCCAGCCTCTGTGAACGCTTTCAGCACCTGAAACACATCAGTTGTGAAGTAGTTTTGACGTTTTTAGTCAACTAATTTCTCTTACACAGATAATAGGATTATTATGAAAATATACCTACTTGCAGAGGGGTGTCATATCTACGCATGATATTAAGTACATTTGTGACAAGCCTGCTCAAAAATAATATACTCACGTTTGAAGTATGGAAATAAATTACTTTCGTCGAAAATGTTCGGCGAAGTAATACGGAGAATCTGTTTAAAAATGGGTACGTTATTTTTTAATAGGTTGGTGACAAATGTATTTAACACCATGCATAGATATGACATCCCTCTACAAGTGGGTAAATATTTATAATAATCCTACTTTTAGTTTAAGAGTAATTAGTTGACGGCCAATACATCTGTAAAACTTCTACCGCCGAACGCTCTTAAACTGAGCGAGCTTATATATTAATTCATAACTTAGGTACGAAGAATACCCGTACTGCACTATAAATGAAAAAGAGAGGAAGCAGCACCCTGTTGCTTTGTGAGCATTACATATTATGCCGTGTGCAGATATTATAATCATTTGGGTTGTTACAGTTTTATTGAATTTTGATAACTAATTGTGGATTTAATAAACAGTAAAAGAACTACCCTGCTGATTACGATAGCTCTAGGCTACTTGAAATATGACAAAATATGAAGAAAAAAACGAAAGTTTAAAGATGTGTCCCTGCCAACGACATATAATGTAATATACTATAGGTAGGCAAACCGGTAGCCATATTTGGTATGAATTGAAATTCGGCGTCCATGACAAAAATTACGTTTTGGCCATACCTGTTATTTCAATACCCTCAGACAAGGGAATAAAATTCGATTCGTCACTTAATACCAAAATAGAATACTAAAAACTGCCAAACGTACCGAGATACATTAATTTTGGTCACATCTTACAAACAAGGAAAAATATAGACAGGCGCACTAACAGGTGGTCAGACATGGTCAGACGGTCGGAGCGATATCATCGACTGTCTAAATCGTAGGTATTATTAATTAAATATGTTCTAAGCAACCAAAGCACTCTAAAAGAAAGATGACGTCACTCACAGAGTCGTTAAATCCATTGAGTTGTCCGGCCGAGAGGAATCTCAGGTTGGGTATTCTTGTCAGCATGTCTATCAGACACTCTGTAGACAGGTCGGTAGCTGTGATGTCTAACTCTTGGATCACTGTCTTCTCCCACTCCACTTGCATCATGTGCTCGCTCACCAGGTCTACAAGCAAACAACAAGTAACTGTCAACACTTCGTTTACATTCTTTGGGTATTCTTGTCAGCATGTCTATCAGACACTCTGTAGACAGGTCGGTAGCTGTGATGTCTAACTCTTGGATGACTGTCTTCTCCCACTCCACTTGCAGCATGTGCTCGCTCACCAGGTCTACAAGCAAACAACAAGTGTCAACACTTCGTTTACATTCTTTGGGTATTCTTGTCAGCATGTCTATCAGACACTCTGTAGACAGGTCGGTAGCTGTGATGTCTAACTCTTGGATGACTGTCTTCTCCCACTCCACTTGCATCATGTGCTCGCTCACCAGGTCTACAAGCAAACAACAAGTAACTGTCAACACTTCGTTTACATTCTTTGGGTATTCTTGTCAGCATGTCTATCAGACACTCTGTAGACAGGTCGGTAGCTGTGATGTCTAACTCTTGGATCACTGTCTTCTCCCACTCCACTTGCAGCATGTGCTCGCTCACCAGGTCTACAAGCAAACAACAAGTGTCAACACTTCGTTTACATTCTTTGGGTATTCTTGTCAGCATGTCTATCAGACACTCTGTAGACAGGTCGGTAGCTGTGATGTCTAACTCTTGGATGACTGTCTTCTCCCACTCCACTTGCATCATGTGCTCGCTCACCAGGTCTACAAGCAAACAACAAGTAACTGTCAACACTTCGTTTACATTCTTTGGGTATTCTTGTCAGCATGTCTATCAGACACTCTGTAGACAGGTCGGTAGCTGTGATGTCTAACTCTTGGATCACTGTCTTCTCCCACTCCACTTGCAGCATGTGCTCGCTCACCAGGTCTACAAGCAAACAACAAGTGTCAACACTTCGTTTACATTCTTTGGGTATTCTTGTCAGCATGTCTATCAGACACTCTGTAGACAGGTCGGTAGCTGTGATGTCTAACTCTTGGATCACTGTCTTCTCCCACTCCACTTGCAGCATGTGCTCGCTCACCAGGTCTACAAGCAAACAACAAGTAACTGTCAACACTTCGTTTACATTCTTTGGGTATTCTTGTCAGCATGTCTATCAGACACTCTGTAGACAGGTCGGTAGCTGTGATGTCTAACTCTTGGATGACTGTCTTCTCTCACTCCACTTGCATCATGTGCTCGCTCACCAGGTCTACAAGCAAACAACAAGTAACTGTCAACACTTCGTTTACATTCTTTGGGTATTCTTGTCAGCATGTCTATCAGACACTCTGTAGACAGGTCGGTAGCTGTGATGTCTAACTCTTGGATCACTGTCTTCTCCCACTCCACTTGCAGCATGTGCTCGCTCACCAGGTCTACAAGCAAACAACAAGTGTCAACACTTCGTTTACATTCTTTGGGTATTCTTGTCAGCATGTCTATCAGACACTCTGTAGACAGGTCGGTAGCTGTGATGTCTAACTCTTGGATCACTGTCTTCTCCCACTCCACTTGCAGCATGTGCTCGCTCACCAGGTCTACAAGCAAACAACAAGTAACTGTCAACACTTCGTTTACATTCTTTGGGTATTCTTGTCAGCATGTCTATCAGACACTCTGTAGACAGGTCGGTAGCTGTGATGTCTAACTCTTGGATGACTGTCTTCTCTCACTCCACTTGCATCATGTGCTCGCTCACCAGGTCTACAAGCAAACAACAAGTAACTGTCAACACTTCGTTTACATTCTTTGGGTATTCTTGTCAGCATGTCTATCAGACACTCTGTAGACAGGTCGGTAGCTGTGATGTCTAACTCTTGGATCACTGTCTTCTCCCACTCCACTTGCAGCATGTGCTCGCTCACCAGGTCTACAAGCAAACAACAAGTAACTGTCAATACTTCGTTTACATTCTTTGGGTATTCTTGTCAGCATGTCTATCAGACACTCTGTAGACAGGTCGGTAGCTGTGATGTCTAACTCTTGGATCACTGTCTTCTCCCACTCCACTTGCAGCATGTGCTCGCTCACCAGGTCTACAAGCAAACAACAAGTGTCAACACTTCGTTTACATTCTTTTTGTATACTTGTCAGCATGTCTATCAGACACTCTGTAGACAGGTCGGTAGCTGTGATGTCTAACTCTTGGATCACTGTCTTCTCCCACTCCACTTGCAGCATGTGCTCGCTCACCAGGTCTACAAGCAAACAACAAGTGTCAACACTTCGTTGACATTTTGTTGAAACTTTATATTAGTTCATATGTGTTTATTATTAGATTATTTTATTTTAATCAGGATCTCTGCCGTTAAATTTTTTCAATCGAATTTTGGGTCACTTCTATGTACCGATTTTCTTAAAATTTTGCCTATGAGTCCATTTTAGATGACAATACATTTTTTATTAGAAATTTTTCTGAAGAAATCTTTTTGGGGGGAAGGGAAGGGGGTTTTTGGGCGCGCCAATAGTACTTATGTGATTTTATTTGTCACGATCTCTTTCGTCAAATTTTGCAACTGACTTTTCTTTCCCGATCTTCTCGACCCGGCCATACACTTATATGTATATAATATATTTTGTTTATATATACTAACTTGTTTGGTTCATGAGAAGGCACGTCAGCCGCTTGCTTCTTTGGAACACGTTCTTTAAGGTGGAGCCAGTGACTTTCGAGCAGTAGTTTACTGCCAAGCACTCCAACTGAAATCCAATCACATAAATGATTATATTAGCTCATTCACTGAGAATGTCTAGTCATGATTAATTTATGATTATAGAGGGAAAGAACGACATTAAAATAAAATATTCTTTACGATATCTTTACACATCCTTATATTAGAAATTTCTTTCAGTGATTTATTAATTTTCAACTAATAAGTGTGTTGTGCTCAGTATCACAACTGTGTAAAATATTTGGTTTTCAGGCAATTGGCATTAATTTTCCGAGGCAAGATTTTGTGCAGGTGTAAACTTTTAACGTTTTGTTCGTACGTTATTTTAAAACAAAACATATTTATTCATTATGTACGAAATCAGTTACACGAACTCGTCGCGAAATACTTTATTTTTCGTATGAACTTTATTCTTGGGAAAAAGAGTTGTGGATTTGCGGAGCACCCACATTGTGACAAAATCGCTTTAACTCATTCTATAGAAAAACATGACGGATCTACGGATCTTATATACTCAGATTAGATTGCTTTAAACAGCGCGTGATATATTTGTGGATAACTATCCACTCGTGAAAGAACTTCTGTTTAGTAATAAACCCGTGGAAACTATTTCTCTCCACTCACCTGAATGCAGTTGGAGCTAAAGGCTTCAATGTGGCTGTCGTCTACGAAGTTGATCCCGTACAGATTAATAACGCGAAGGTTTGGAGTGGCAGACTTGAGCTTATGGACGTTTATCACTTCGTAGATTTCTTCTTCTGCCTCGTCAACTTTCTCGTAACTTCCTAAGAGAGAAAAATGCATTTCAGAGAGAAATGTCGTAGAAACAGCGACACAACATAAATAATAGTATTGTGCTGGCACGTATTTGGCCGCGGTCGATAAGCTACGGTTCTACGCTCAAGCTTGAATCATGGCTTTGGTATGGATGTCGTAATGTGTATTTTCATCTTTATTCACCATCCGCTCATCCTCTCGATTAGTAATCATAAATGATTAGATGAGCGATAGCGAATCTCTCCATACAACTCGATCGGCGCTTTGTCTGTTCGTCTGTTCGTATGTGTGTGCGCCAAATTTTGCTCGTCGCGCACAGGTCAAAGGGTTTGACGGATTTGGCTGAACTTTTAGGTGAACACCCGTGACTACTAAACTAGATGCTGTTGACATAATCAGACAAATCCGTCAAGATGCCAACCTACAAAAATTAATAAGTAATTAGTGAATTATATGATATGCAAAAGATTTGTTTGATTTATTGAAAAAAAAATCGCTCATCTGGCACCGCAGAGCGTTTTCCTAGTATTATGAATGTGTTGTGAGTTGTGATTACAATACACAAGATATGCTGAAAAAACGATTAATAAATATCTAAGGATATTGTTGAAAACCTTGAACAAAGAATGGGTGCTGTGCTTCCAGTTCAAATACTGGCTTGGCATTGCCGTCGTTTACAATAAATAATTAAAATGTATTAATAGTGGAATGGTTTTCGAAATATTGAGTTTGCCGTGTACAAAGGAAAATTATTTCACTTTATCTCAGTTCAAGAAATCAATAATGTATTTAAATATTTAGTAACATTTCAATTTTAGAAAATTCCTTTTAGGCAACTCGATACTTCAATAATGTGATAAAATGATAATAGCTTTTCACAGAAAACCCGCGCAGAAAACACTTGCCCCCTTATAACTACTCACTAAGTATTTTGTAATTTAGATAGCTGAAAAAGAATTACTGAGAGCTATAATAGTACGACTCAATCACCGCATTCGCTTTACATCTAAGGAAACCCTCGGAAAACTCTTTATCAAACAGGATTGGTAATAGAGGGTATCGAACCGATGACCTCCCGAATCAAAGTCTTGTGCGCTAGAACTAAGCCATCTCTATCAATAGGTACCTCTTGTTATCTGTGTCAAATGTCAACAGTGTTGCTTTTTATTAAGAACGTACCGATAAGGTGTAGAATCTCCAAACCGTTAATGAAGTTGTAAATCTTCCTCATGAAGCCCTCCATGAAGATGACCTCAGACAGACAGATGCACATGTAGCGTAACTTCGTGGGGAAAGCCTGAGGGAAGATAAAATGTCTATATAGTTTATATTCAAAACACGTCAGTGCTTCAAATCGCTAAAACTGGTTTACAAGTTGCAATAATTCTTCATGTGACCAAACACTCAAAACGTGCATAAAATTCTTACAAAATTTCCATCTTTCATCCTCTCTATCATTATTCTCCCAAACACAGTTCAGAATCTAGACAAACTACCTAGGTGATCAACCAAAACTGAACTTACTTGCTGTATCTATCTATCTAGCTATTGAATTAATATTGACTGATAATTTATCTAAGCTACAATTTGTAATATAAATTGACAAGCTCAAAAGAGAAGGATCAGGTACCAGAATACATTTTGTTTGCAACGTGTATTGGTTCCTGTATAACACTGTGGGTAAGTATGTTGTACAACATGCAACGTGTGGCATTACCTGCATCTCGCGGAAGTCATGTAGCTGCATGGCTGTGGAGAAGTCTAGCAACATGTGGGTGAGGTTGGGACACTTGTTGGCGAGCTCGTGTAACACGGTGTGTGTTGTACAACATGCAATGTGTGACATTACCTGCATCTCACTGAAGTCATGTAGCTGCATGGCTGTGAAGAAGTCTAGCAACATGTGGGTGAGGTTGGGACACTTGTTGGCAAGCTCGTGTAACACGGTGTGTGTGTGTTGTACAACATGCAACGTGTGACATTACCTGCATCTCGCTGAAGTCATGTAGCTGCATGGCTGTGGAGAAGTCTAGCAACATATAGGTGAGGTTGGGACACTTGTTGGCAAGCTCGTGTAACACGGTGTGTGTGTGTTGTACAACATGCAACGTGTGACATTACCTGCATCTCGCTGAAGTCATGTAGCTGCATGGCTGTGGAGAAGTCTAGCAACATGTGGGTGAGGTTGGGACACTTGTTGGCCAGCTCGTGTAACACGGTGTGTGTTGTACAACATGCAACGTGTGACATTACCTGCATCTCGCTGAAGTCATGCAGCTGCATGGCTGTGGAGAAGTCTAGCAACATGTGAGTGAGGTTGGGACACTTGTTGGCAAGCTCGTGTAACACGGTGTGTGTGTGTTGTACAACATGCAACGTGTGACATTACCTGCATCTCGCTGAAGTCATGTAGTTGCATGGCTGTGGAGAAGTCTAGCAACATATGGGTGAGGTTGGGACACTTGTTGGCAAGCTCGTGTAACACGGTGTGGGTGATCAACTCGATTGGAAGTTCCATGTAGCGAAGACTGGGACCAAACCGGATACTGAAATAGAAGAAATTGTTTGAATATTTTGTAGACCTTTGAATTGAAAATAAAGGTATAGTTGTCCCAAGACTACCTTACACGTGCTTTCGTTAAAGGCGACTGGTTCGTAGCCAATCAGCGATCGATATTGGCGCTGGTGTGTCTCGGGCGGTTCGCCGGTTGGCTACGACTGCCCCGGATGTGACGAAAGCAGGTGTAAAGTAATCTTGGGTCCACTATTATAAAGAAGTGAATGAGGAAAACGTCAGGTGGGCGGACATCCACCGTTATAAATAAATCGAGGATAGACAGAAACCTAACTTTTCCCTAGGGGGAAGGGACCTCCCCTCTGCGCTTGAAGTCAACCAAGAGGTCGACACGTTGACCTTGGATGATTGACCTTGACCTACCTGATGAGCGCTAGAGATCCAACGTGGAGTCCCGATATCTCTGGCCTCAAAGAGACACACTTCCACAGTCGGGTACCGTAAGCCATGATCCTCCATGACATGACCTCTATTGACCTTGACCTACCTGATGAGCGCTAGTAGCGCCTCTAGAGATCCAACGTGGAGTCCCGATATCTCTGGCCTCAAAGAGACACACTTCCACAGTCGGGTATCGTAAGCCATGATCCTCCATGACATGACCTCTATTGACCTTGACCTACCTGATGAGCGCTAGTAGCGCCTCTAGAGATCCAACGTGGAGTCCCGATATCTCTGGCCTCAAAGAGACACACTTCCATAGTCGGGTGTCGTAAGCCATGATCCTCCATGACATGACCTCTATTGACCTTGACCTACCTGATGAGCGCCAGTAGCACCTCTAGGGATCCAACATGGAGTCCCGATATCTCTGGCCTCAAAGAGACACACTTCCACAGTCGGGTATCGTAAGCCATGATCCTCCATGACATGACCTCTATTGACCTTGACTTACCTGATGAGCGCCAGTAGCACCTCTAGGGATCCAACATGGAGTCCCGATATCTCTGGCCTCAAAGAGACACACTTCCACAGTCGGGTATCGTAAGCCATGATCCTCCATTGCATGACCTCTATTGACCTTGACCTACCTGATGAGCGCTAGTAGCGCCTCTAGAGATCCAACGTGGAGTCCCGATATCTCTGGCCTCAAAGAGACACACTTCCATAGTCGGGTGTCGTAAGCCATGATCCTTCATGACATGACCTCTATTGACCTTGACCTACCTGATGAGCGCCAGTAGCACCTCTAGGGATCCAACATGGAGTCCCGATATCTCTGGCCTCAAAGAGACACACTTCCACAGTCGGGTATCGTAAGCCATGATCCTCCATGACATGACCTCTATTGACCTTGACCTACCTGATGAGCGCCAGCAGCGCCTCTAGAGATCCAACGTGGAGTCCCGATATCTCTGGCCTCAAAGAGACACACTTCCACAGTCGGGTGTCGTAAGCCATGATCCTCCATTTCTTGCAGACGCGAGCCACTCGACAGATCTCTCGGTGACTCAGGTAGGAGAAGATGTTTAGCAACACCTTATCGGGGAGTTTCTCGATTGTCTGCGGACCACAGGAGAGAGATAAGTATGTAACAGGTATAGGCGTAATATGGATGAGGACTTGCTTCAAGTCAAGTGTCAAGTTAAATACAGGATTTGTTGATATGGAATTGTTTATTACATGCTATTTTCCATAAGAAGAACCAACTCCATAGCAACCATAAACAAATCACATAGGTACTTAACTCGACTCTGCATTCTGCCCTTAGGGCGCCCGGTGTGGCTAAGGATTTATTTTTAATGTGAGAAATAACATTCATGAAATAGTAACTTAATTGGCAACAACGGGCGCCCCTAAAGGTAGGAGACGACTATGAATACAGACCTACCCAGGGCCGTAGCAAGGTTTATATAGATGGCCCCGGGCCAATTTTGTGATGTGGTGCCCTCTCCGGTATTTCAATTATTGCGACTCCTTTTAATTTTTAAATTTTTAATTAATATTTCGGATAAAGTAACGAATAATTCGCAAAAACTATAAAAGGTAGAAAATATGTTTGTCATTATATGAATTAATAAGGCGTATACATGTCTACAATAGATAATATTTTCTCGCATTTTTAGCGCATTTGTCTGCAACGCTTTATAGTTACGATTACGAATTACAGAGCTTTAATAAAATAAAATGTTTCATAACTTCTCGGTAGTCCAAGTAAATGCATTGAGGAACGTTTATGATTGGTCAAAGAATTACACTGTTCTTTGGGATGGGACGTATAAAGCCGATGGTCCCCTTTGTACTTTTCAACAGGAGTAGGCTACGTGACGGTAACAGATTTCCTCTCGTCCTTCAATTAATCACTATATATTAAATTTACACAAGTGGAACCTAGGTCATTTTGCAATTATAAAATAAATTATTAAAACAGAATCCTTTGCTTTCTTATGAATAAACTGCGATTTGTTGCAAAATTAACTATAGTTTTACTCAGTACACAATTAGGAACTATTATTTCAACATTTCTCTGTCCTGTTTGCCAAAGCAGCAACACTTGCGCCGCGTACTAAATTAAAAGTGACAGCTACGATCGTTTTACGAAAATTATTATACATCTGAATATAAATTTAGCATCCCACGTATACAGTTTTGAGAATCATAAAGCCAACACTGTTTGTGTACAGCTATATTGCAACACTCTTCGTTAGGCGTGTCATATAACGCACGCATAACGTAAGATTTGTCAGCGCTAGCAAATGCATCATGTAAGCGTTTTGACAAATAATATTTGTCACATGTAAACGGTGACTTTTGGGAGCCGTCATAGCAACGAAGCCCATAACAAATTTTATAAATGTCGAAAATCAGTTCTTCAAAATCTGTCTTTTGGCTGTCGGTAGTGTCAGTGGTTTGACCCGCTGGTCTCATCCATGATGCGTCTACACCAGTGGCGTATCCACGAGGGGAGGGGGCAGGGGGGGCTGGACCCCCCGCCCCCGAAATCTCAGCTTTACTTAAACTCTGCAAATCATTTAAATTTCCACAAAAAATCTAATAGATTTACATGTTAATTTCTCAATTTGCTTAAGTCGGGAAACACTCCCGTATAGGTGAAATTGTATAAGTTTAACAATATAGTAATTTTATATAGAATTAATGTTGAAATTATTTTGAAATCATATTTGGCGCTGTTATAACCCGTATCACGTTCAGCAAAGCACCTTACCTTCTCAAAAATACGGAGTTATAAAAAAAAATCTGCGGCTTATTGTGGTGGACATCTCCCCCCCCCCCCCCCCCATTGTGTCGTTTGTTGAGCACCTTTTTACAGTTATATTCTACTCTGGGCAGCCCTCCCCGAAATATATTCCTGCGAGCGCCACTGGTCTACACGTGGTTCGTAAAATATAGCTACACGAGAGATACATGAGCCAAGGTAAACTAAGTCTTGTTAAGTCTTGTAACGTGGCAACACTGGAAAACATTCTTATTCTTACCGTATCAGCGAATGGGCTCCGATAAGTACCGTCGTCCAAATAACATTGGGCCCCTTCGAGGGCAATTTGTCCCCATACCTAATCAATATAAAACTATACACGTCAGTATACAATACTTGCAAATCGTAAGTCGTTATCTCAAAGTAATAAATATGCTCTGTTTTTTTTTTGTACATGCTAACTTTTCTTTAAAAATAATATAATACATTCACTTCAATGTAGTATTGCTTTGAGATTTATTGTATTTATTTATTTATTTCAGATTTAAAACATCCATAAATAATTATGGACAAGAAGTTAGAAAATTTCCAATCTAACATTACACAAAATTGCAAATTTTGGATTTTGGAAATATATGTTTCAAAAATAAAACTTCCATATAAAGTCATATTTTGATCGTTGGATTTTTTTGGTTAAAATCTGACTTCTAAGATATATTATCTACTCCAAACTGTTTTAGTGTACTGTAATAGAAATAGCCTATATTGCTCAGTAAAGATTTGCAAGTATTGTACACACGTCTGCGGATATATCCATGGCTTCTCTTCACACTTATATAAGTAGTTCACTCGCCGGCCGCTCTAGTAAATAACACACTTTTCACTGATAAAAAATATATCTCGATCAACAAACCGATGTCTACAGTTTATTTGATCAAGAACCGTTCGAAATATCTTGATGCAGAACCATCACAAGACTGTCTTGTATAATACTCTCACAAAATTCTTAAAATAACTTGTTTTAAAATCTCCCTCTTTACCCCTCTCGGCCTTTAGACCCCCCTCCCCCCCCCCCCCCCCCCCACGACCACCTGGTGTGGCCACGTTGCATAACTACGCGACATTTACGCAACTATGCGTGAAAAGAGAGGCGATCGGTAGTTGAATGGTTGCAAAGACTCGTACAAGACGTACCGACCGGTATTAAAAGGTGAGAGAATCGTCGAAATATGGTGGAGAGGGGATAAGATATGGTCAGGAATACAGTACATGTGTTACTATAGCACCGTAGCACGTGGGTGGATATTGTTTTATACAACTATGCGTGAGACCAGTAACATTTTAGTTTAATTGTTATCAATCGTTTTATATTAAATAAATGTTTTTTGAAATTTCAATGTACGTAGTGAAAAATATGTATTTAGTATGTGTACAATAATATTTCGTTTTAGAGCAGAAATACTAATACAGTATACGCATTACTCAATATAATGAATATAAAAAATGAGGTTTGTAAATAGTGAAAACCTAAAACTCAACAATAAAGATTATATAATTTAAAAAAAAATGTGTGATATTGGTAACTGGAATGCTCAATTGATTCGTTCAAATCATACTAAAAAGGGTACTGAATCATCAAAATATATAAGATGCCATAAATTTACTGCAAGAAAGTGGTTGTCATTGTCTTTGACTATGCACACATTTTTATTTTAATTTATTTTATTTTATTGAATGCTCATTATAGCAGGTCATGTTTCCTCCAAGTATAGACAGCGATATCTTTTGACAGTTTTAGTGGCGGACTTGTATACATGGTACGTGGTACGTGTGTACGCCTTGGTTTTGTGGGTGTGTGTATTTTGTAGGAATATGTCATTAATGTGAGTGTATTTTTAATACAGAACAAATGTTCATGCGGATATATTTTTACCCGCCAACAAAATGCGTCTTTGCTTTGCGTGTTTTTTGTTTAGATCTCAATCTATCATCTCACAAATACATGCATGTTATAATCCCTGAATTTGAGCTACTAAACCACAGTATTAATTTGACAAGTCCCTATGTCGTGCTACTAAGGTTATTAACTAACACTTACTTACATATTATGTCTTTATATCCATGAAACTGCTAGTTGCGATCATAAAATGATATAATGGCTTCATTTAAAATCAATTCCATTGCAGAGCTCATGTTATTGACTATTCACCTGCTTTATTGCCAAATGGCGAAACGCCACACGTGTTTACACCAACAACTTTGAGGTTTACGAACCTTTATCGTAACTATTTCTACATGAATGAATAGTTTCACACATTACATCAAAACTAATAAAGTTTTCGATTCGCGCCATTTTGTATTGTTTTCATGCCATCATCAGTGACGTCACAGCTCAGCCAATTCGATACGTTATTTGAATCAAGGTCTTTGTCTGTCTTTGGAGATGAGCTAAAATTACACACACACTGGAGGTAGAAGTAAAACTGAACGCAACTGTTCACTGGCTAAGGTTGGCTTATTGTGCTTTGTGTTATTTGAGTTGAGGTGGGAAACTAGTTACTCCTACTCCTCGTGGTAACTGTTGCACGAAAGAGGGGATCCTTTCTCATATTGATAGACCAAATCGATTTAACTATTTCACTTACCTATACTCCTCATCTTAAAACGCTCCATTCTTTATCGGTTGCCTGTCACCTATTGTAAATATTGTCACACCCACTCTCGATATTTTCTTTATTTCTTCTTCTTCTTCAAACTATAACATTGTTATTATTAAAATGTGGATACGTAGTCTAAAAATCGCACGAAATTTCAATTTCTTTTAATCTGTGTGAAGAATGTTAATCGAATTCAATACATTGTGGGCATCATAGCGCACTCTGGTTTGATAATCCCTACTGACAGACTCAATGATACATGTATTAAATATTAAAATCAGAAGGATAGATATCTTGAAATGATAACATCAATAATTAGTTACAGAAATTCAATAATGATGACACATACCGTTTTTAATATTGAATACATTCAGTTTTAATACGGCTTAGCAAACCAAAGTGCGCTATGTCCTAAGATTTTCTATTTCAAATAGAATTCTTGAGATATAATTTAAAAATGAAAATGTTGTGTGGGGTTAAACTTGAAACTACTGAGATTTTAGTTTCCGTTCAGAAATGCGATAGAGAAGCGGAAACGGCGAGCAAGAATGTTTGACGCAGTCAAGCATGGACCCGAAACAGCTGTCTGGGCAAACTGCCTGCATGTTAGTTTTAAGAACCTATAACGTTGGATTGGATGTTGCAAGATTGAACCCTTTAATATCCCATGTGCTGAAACCATGTCGTCATAAAACAACCGTTAATATTAGCTTTGCTATCTCTAGTTCTCGCAACGTGTTGTTTAGATTGATTTTGGCCCCCGAGGGTAGAATGGAGCAGAATAGCTCTGCATGTCGTAAGAGGTGGATTGGGTCCACATTTTGACCCAAAGATGGAGTACGTAGTACAATAATAAATAATAAATAATTTTTTATATACGTACGTAAAGCAGTACCAACTTACCAATAATTTATCCAACGTATTTCAGTTTGTCAGTAACCAAAATCCAAAACCCAATATGGTTACCGTTACGCACTTCTAAAAATGTAAATTTGTTTATTTTGATTGAAACATAGCTACATAACAAAATTATTAGGATTCACTATATTATATCGTGTACTACATTATTTGGTATTTATTTTACTGGAATATTATTGTTGTGTATATCATACAAACGCAACTGAATAATGAATACCTATATGGATTAATTATCCCGTAATTTGTAAGGGTATTTTGTGTGGGAATTTTTCCTTTACTGTAGGTTTTCAAATGTAAAATTCACACGTAAAATTTAGAGACAAATTGTTTGGTATTTGCGTTTTTAATCAAATCCCGAATATTTCATTAATGTTTTACCATCTATTTTAGTAAGTTTCTAGTAAATTTAAAAAAAACTATGATTGAGTATTTTAAAAAATGTACATTTATCATGTTCAAATACATACGCAGGGTAACAACGAACAGAATATCCAACTGTCTAAGCAGTTCTGAGGAATCCTCAACGTAGGAACGCAGAGAGTAATTGTAACGTGAAAAGATTCCAGGCTCGAATCCTAGCGCAAAAGCATGCGGATAACATGTGGTAACAATCTTCCTTATTATAGCCTCTTCATGCATAAAAATGAAACGTTCATCAAGTACAATAATATCTGTATTTCCCTTATTGACAACCAGATTTGTAGTTATATACAGAGGTATCGAATAAGTACACATTTTAGTATTACGAAAACATCTGGACACACATTGAAAACTAACAATTTTTTATTCGGGAATCGAACCAACGGGAGCCCAGTTAGGAAGCAGGGATAGATCCACGTGACAAATTGAAAGACAGTTTAATAATTTACATAATACCTGGTCTTCACAATGCTTGAGTGGGTCACTTCTTGTAAACAAACATTTTGTTTCAAAACAACCAATGCTAAGTGAGGACGAGGATTGGGACGTTTTCATGTTAGATTAGACCAAAACTCGGATCAACAACAAACAAGTAGAACGAAGATTGTACTTGTAGTAATAACGGAAATGGTAATTTTAGATTAATGTATTGCAGCTGGTTAACGGTTGGGTTTTTTTTTTTTTTTTGCTGGATTGACGATATTTACAGTAAGTTTGTGAGACCATTTTGAATTTGATTCAAATAAAGTTATTGTCTTGTCAACATAATAACTTAGAAAGGTAGGTTGATTAATGCGAATTTTAGCACTGGTTTCCCGAAATTGGCTTTTTTCATATTTGTTCATTTCACAATTATTGAGGAACGCAACTGGTGTGTTTTAGTTTAGAATATTGCCGCTATAGGCGCACACGTCGTTACAGTCACGAGTTGGTACTGAATCCAATGACGTCAACTATCAAATATTTAGCATCGTCTGTGACGTCACACATCGATTGTCATTTCCGTTCCGTCGCAGCAGCAATGACAACAGCTGACGAATGTTAGCGGCGATGGGCAGAGGTACGACGGTATTTTATTAATATTATTTTGAGAACGCTCAATTATATTGAAAAAGTGAATTTACAACGTTCAAATATTATTATTATTATTATCATCACGATTTTTATTTCTGTAATGAATGAATGAATTAATTAATTAATTAGTTGCTTAATTAATTGTTTGATTGATTAGATTAATTATTTAATTAATTAAATGAATAAATAACAATTAGTCACAAATACAATATTATAAATTGAAATGGAAAGTTATTGAATGAATTAGAGGAATGAATACATCGCAATATTTGACAGTTTTGGAACTGATTGTTTATCTTATACAAAACCAAATCACTGTATATGAACATCTTTTCAATATCTTGATGCGTTGTCAAGATATCAATAAAAAACGTTAATTTAGCTTGATTACTGCTCAATTGTCCTGAAGAGGACGATTTCAGTAGTGTTTGTAGTGTTGTCTGCAAGGACCACATCGACCGCGGACCGACTGGGTAGTATCATAGGCGCATGCTTGATGCGTTTTGTACGAGCCAAAATTAGACTCCCTAACTCCCAACATCGGCGAATCATCTAAGCAGGTTCACAAACCTCAACAAGAAGAATATGTTCATGCAAAACATTTGGTCAATCAATCAATGTACCACACATCAATGGTTTAATATTTTGTTTATTCACTTATTTATTAATTCTCAATGTTTATCTTCTTGTTTATGTATTAATTATTTATGTGTATTCTTAACTCACAACAAAGGTTAGCCTTGAAAGTTGAATGTGAGAAATAAATACACAAATTAATCAAGAACAACAATTCAAATAATTGGCAATATTACTTGAAGCGAAGAAAACAAAAACTAACAATTTATTTCGAACAGTTGGCTATAGTGACCAATTTAATGTAAGTGGTTGAATCTGAGATAAAAATTTAATTTATATAAACTACAGTTGGTGTCAATATTGGTGACAATTGAAAAAAATGGATACAAGTAGCGACAGTTCCTAGCACTGGTATTTGGACAATAATAAGTCGAACAAATGTGGTTTTTCAAATATAAATCAATGAAGTGGCCACTTGAAATTTTCTACCAGGTGGTTTTTGGTACATTGATACACTTTTTTATTCATGGTATTATTGCTGTTTCCTGATTTCAGGTATCTACTTGAAGTAATATTTTAGCGTTGAATCATGTAGGAAACGTTTTGACGTTTCTGAGTAAACATATTGTACGTTTTTCGGTTGGTTATGTATTTTATGTGCCTGCAAATTCTTTCTTCATTTTCTTTCGTATCTTTTATGTGTATAGTATGTAGATGTTATGCTAAAAGATTGCAGTGTTTACGCACTAATCTGTTTTGGTGAATTTTGACACATTTTTGTAGGAAAGTCACTCGACGTGTTATCTTGCAGGAAATAATTTGAGACGTACGTTCCTCAGTGTATACACAATTATGAATTACTAACTTAGTTAATTATTATTATAATTATTTATATTAATTAAACATTAAAATTTTTGTTTATATTACAATATATATATATTTTTACTTTTATTATAATTTATTATAATTTATTATATATTTAATTATTATTATAGTACTATAATTACAGCAGCAACCAAAAGTCGAACAAGGAGAGCTTTGAGCGTGTAGATATTATATAGTCGTGATTCTGAAAGAAATATTCTTGAAAAGTATGTGCGTGGATGTGTTGGAATGGGTGTTGAGTAAAACAATGTTTCTAACAAATTAATTGTGCCTTTATAACTCACACGATTGAACTACCCTCAATGGGACATTCATGAAGATGATGTAATTGCCTATTTCCTATTACATTGTTTTTTCTCTGCCAATCGTTGATTGGGCACAAAGTAAACACGTTCCGTTTATCCGCCATCTTAGATATTTCCAATTCACATTGTTCAGTTAAAATTACTGTCGATTTGTCGTCAGTTACTTAGTTGCAAAAATATACGAGGAAAAAGAAAAACACTGCTCAACACAAAAACAGTTTCCATTTTACTGCCAAGACGTCGACGTAGCCAGTTTATTATTTTAAACTCTAGCTGTCTAGGCTGCGTGGGACATGCTTGGGTTAAAGTCAATGTGCGATCACTATCACACAATATCGCACATTTTTAACACGTGGTGAAAGTTCACATTTGCATGTACATTTTTCAAAATATCGCTTATGTTTTCATTGTTATTATCGATAACAATATTGAAATTTTTCACTGAACATCGCAAAATTCACTTGTCAATATGTGTTGACATGACATGTGTCTCTTTGATGTCGCCGAAAACCTTTCATCTTTGAAACGTCACGCATCGTAGAGAAATAGTCAACTTTGAAAGACAGCTTTTACACTTCGACGCGTATGGGAAAGCCGTGCAAAATTCTCTATCAATATAAACTGTAATTCAACGGCGTGCAAAATATATAACGCACGTTATATGAATTGGGTATACATGCGGTTTGTTAGACAATATTGCGAAAAAGCAATTCGAGGATTTCGCCATCTCCCACCAGATAAAATTCCCATATTATATCTGGTGTTGCTCGTTTGGATGATGGTCAACTAGGGGATTTACGGGGACTGGGGAAACTCAAAGAATCGGTACCGTTTTTGCTGCTCTTTTGGACGCATCGTCGTCCCGGGACAAGGTAGTAAGAGCCTGGTCTACAGATAACGTCCCCCAAGCGTCCATTATACGTTACAAAATGTGAAACCGAGATTTTCAAGTCACTAACCGTCTAGCCGCTGCTAAAGAAAAGTAAAACTATTTCGTTCCGTCAGGCGTCTAAAAGCAGTAAATAGCTGAGCTCGTTTATTGTTGCCTGGGCTAACCAATAACTAGAGACCTCTAGCAATCATGGACAGTACTAACTTTGAACTACAACACGCAGCATTGTTTACGAATTAAGAAGCGCGATTCTTGTATTCACTCTAGTAACGCAACCGAACCACTTTGAATAAGTTGTAGATATCGGGGATGGGGTTGTGTCATGTGGTGTATTGTGTAGCAAATGTGCAAGTTGCATTGGTGTGTTTATAAATACACAATGGAGTATACACACGACGGAAAGTGCACCAGAACTAATTATATTACATAAAGCTCCAGAAACGGTCTATGTATTGAACCACTTTGAATAAGTTGTAGATATCGGGGATGGGGTTGTGTCATGTGGTGGGTGTATTGTGTAGCAAATGTGCAAGTTGCATTGGTGTGTTTATTAAACACAATGGAGTATCAACACGACGGAAAGTGCACCAGAACTAATTATATTACATAAAGCTCCAGAAACGGTCTATGTATGTACATATTTCCTCTTAAAGTAAGTAGAAATTAATACTTCTTTTTAATTGTGTACACTGTACAGCTTGTACAAAACATGATGATTGACAATAATTAATTTATCTATTTAGACTATGCAAATCAGTCAAAACAGTGTTTTAGTGCGTTCATTACGTCACAATCGTTTATATTCAACAACTCTTGTTTATGCAACGACGCTAATCGAAACGACGAGAGGAACATTTTAAGTGGGATTAAGTTATCTGTGGGCGTAACATCGTAGAATAATTGGCAGATATATAAGCTATATTGATATATTTTCTTATTTAAAATACAAACCTTTCTACATCGATATGAGAATATGAAAACAATTATCACTAGACACAGTGTAAATGTTAATACACTTAAGTAAACATACACTGTTCATTGTATTAATAATTACTGTACATATTGTAGAGTTACAGTAGACATGGACCTTATAGATTAGCATTCGATAGAAGGATGCATAGTATGACAATAGAAAGACAGCCTATGAACAAGAATAGTTTATTATTGAGTAGGAATAGAAAATACGCTTTGAATTATCATTGACAGAAGAAACATTGCATTATTGATGTTATTTTAAAATTATATAGCAATACCTTTTGATGCAATTAAAATGTTTTGGCGATTTTAATAAAAGAGTGAAAAAGTTAAGTTAACGTGCGACACAGATAGAGTGAAGAGAGTAGATACGACATTGAGATAATGTTTGATATTGATGGTTTACCACTGCCAACCTCTTGGCTCGTCGACTAGCCCGGTAGGAATACTTATGCCCAGCAGATTGGTACAAGGCAGCTTCGACTGTCAGCTGATTCCAGTTTGACATCCGACGATCCATCCCGACGATGATTTTTGTTCCAAATTTTTAGAAAATACAATAATTATATTACCTGTGTAAATGAACGCAAACGGAACTTTATTTCGTGGCTTTAATTAAATTTGTATTTAAATGAACAAAATAATGAGAATATTTGTGAGTTTTCACATAAAACTTTACGGATAAAGTTTTTTTTGTGAAAATATAATATTTCGAGCTGACAGTAAGAAAGGATATATTTTCACTTTCTTGTTTTTATCCCAAAAATTATTACTTACACAGAATTCACTTGGTCCCCCTAACCTAAAAGAAACAAATACCGGTACCTAAAATAAAAAACTTTACCCCCCAAAAACCCGATCCAAAAATGGTCAATTTGTTTGTTTTATCACCTGTGCAGTGGACCTATTTAGCACTTGATTGTGTTTTGAAGTCTGACGTGAAAATCCCTCCCACTTTGGCAAGCTTTCGAACTGCCAAGTATTTGTTGGCCGAGATGCAAGAAGTCACTATGGCTAACGCGAACGGCGAAACGGAGAATGAATGTGAGCCCAAGCAGCCAACTTCTTGGTAGAAACACAGTTGAGTTAATTTTAGACATCTAGAGGGGTCTACAGATTGCAGTTCCCTATACCTACAAATTATGATGTATTTATAGAGTGCATTTCCCGACGGCTGCGGAGAACATGACGGCATGGAATGAAAGTGAAGTTTTGATTGGCTTGATCAAAGAATAATTTAATATCACATTTCGCAGTCACAATCGTGTAAAGTTGAAATTAAATGTTATGTTAATTTCACTTGGATTGTATTTTTTTTTTTTTATTTAATACGCTTTGTACAGATTTATCATTTATATGTTTACTTATCTCATATTTTCATATATTGCTAATTTGATTAGGCGTTAATTATTAACAAACCATTAATTGCCTCTGGCCAACACAGCAGCAACTATAGGATCTCATTGTGACATCAATATATTTGTATTTTCAAAACCCTTATTGCAAGGGATGTTGAAATATAGTTATTTCATTAGGAGAACAAAATGTATAATGCTGTGTGAAAGGGAAATTGAAAATAAGACTTATTTAAAATGAATTTGAAATACAATAATTAACAATGTCGGAGAGATTGAGTGTAAGAGGAGAACACTGAGGAAAGCTTTGACTGAATAATTTGAAAATATTCTGAAAGAGACATACATAATATATAGATAGATGTATGGTCAAATCTATGAACATTTTTTCGGAAGTCGGGATAGGAGAAACTGACTGTGATGTGGGTTGGTTTATGCCCGGGATAGGAGACGAAGTTGTGTAAATTAATCTATACGTTGTAATCTAGATTGATTGACCTCGATGCATTAACGGCCGTTCAACCCCAACATTCTTTTGCCTGTCATCTTTTTTGGTGGCCACCCAAAACCAGCCCAATGTCGGTCGACTGCATTAGTCACGCGAGAGTCGGAAAAGCGAAAGGGGGGGGGGCGCAGATTGGAGGCTGTTTATATATCTATACCGACTTTTTAAATTTATTATTATTATTTTCATGGACTGGTACAAACTGTTTTCTACAGATGGCAAGGGAAATATCGCAAGTGTTATTTATATCAGATTTCTGTAGAATAAGACAGATACAGGAATATAACGTGTAATTTTCGTCTCGTTCATAAGCGCGCGGTATTTCTCGAGATGTCATAACTTCCACTAAACTTCCGCTAGATCTCGCCCATAAACCAACTTGCCTGCACTCTGGCGGCGTTCCATGGAACCAGTCTCGATGTAAATAAAAGGGAAAACGCTGCTGCGACATTTTATCTTCAATTCACTGTGCACCAGTGTGTGTAAGTGGATTGTGTAAGAAAATCTCTCGGCATAGTGTTTATAAGTCGTGTTATCTCTCGCAATTGAGAACCAATTGATTTCATGAGGTACTTGAAACGAAGTTATAGATAATTGTGTGAGATTTTTTTAAATTAATCGACTTTTGAGCTCATTGCTAGCTCGGTAGTAACAGTTGTGTCACTCACAAGTGCGTCGAAACGACACTAACCTACACGTGATTCCAGTTGCCAGTGTTGTTGACGTGCTAATGTGTACTGTGAGATCGCAGATTATGGATTTTGGCGGTAATGTGACCGACTTTGGACTCAAGTTGACTATGTTGTCAGAGTTTTATTCAGAAGGGTTGATTTCACTGCTACCAGCAGTGGTTTATCAGCCTTGGTTCTGCTCCCTCATCGGCTCTGTTTTGATTGGACTAAGTGGGATTTTCCCCCTGCTTGTGATACCCATTGAGGAAGGGGCCAATCTGAAAAGTGGCGGTAAGTTACCCTATTTTTATTTTTTATATCTCTAGGCTGCGAATCGGCGATTTAGGCTTAGGAGTGTAGCGTACCCAGCCTCACTGACATTTCACTGTAATTTAAGCCACGTGCTAAGTCAAAGCCTACACGCTGTCAGGATTAATGTGACATGTGCCTGGGATTGGCAATCATTGTTATGGTTAGATAATCTTATGTATTGCCAGGTCAACCTAGGCCTAGAGCTAAACATTTCCTGGCATTCGAATAGCCCTAGGGCTAGTTGCAGCCCACGAACCTAGCCGACAGGTTTAAACTCGTGTAGGCAGCGGTCCTTTCTTTGTCACCAAGAACCCATGAAAACATAATTTGTTTCTACTTGTTGTTTTTCTTGCTAGCACAAGTTGTTCAAAGGGCAAACGAATCGGCGATAAGAAAATCACGTTTATTCCAGTAACGACTTCATACATCAACCATTCACACAAGTTGTACATCATATCGTTTATACATCGACCAGTCACTTCCGCGACTGTTCCTAATAATTTCGTAAAGAATTCTGTTTGGTCAGTCTTTTTTTTTTATCGCGTTTCCCCCCTTTCTCGTGGCATCGTCTCGTGAATCACAATTCTGATTAATCTGTTGTTATGATTTCTCCCAAAAACATGTATATGGATGTGGTTTTCGACGACTAAAACAACACGTCATGATTGTAAGTAAAGTCGAGTTCAGTGAAACTTGGCAGCATCGTAGCACGTCTTTGTGTGAAATGAAGCATAAGTAATGTGATCTGACCACACCACAGTCATAAAACTGAACGCGTAGCACTAATAACGACGCAGATGCAATTCGACACAACGCTTGTGTGATGGGAGAGAAAGAGAGAGAATAAATGTGGGCGTGATTATTGTGTGGGTGAAACTGAAACTGCATCAAGTGGCAGGATTATTTCATGATGTTTTTCGGTGCATTGCTCTGTAGAGTGTAGTGCCACAGTAGATTGGTCTTGTAAACCGCGGTTCCTACGCTTCAGGTTCGAATCCTGAGTTGGGCATGAATGTCTTGAGGTGTTTTTCATCTTCTTATTATATGTATCACCCACTCACCGTCTCGATACGATATAGCATAGGCCTAGTCAGAATAAAGTAAAGCCCAAGCCGGCAAGCCCCAAATGTTCATGTACTCAATTTACGTTCCATCTCGCGGGGGGTGGGGTAGGGGTCTCGCCCGGTAAAACAGTTTGGAACTTGAGTTGAGTATGTTGAAAATTAGACTAAAAGAGGTGATAAGAAACCAGTAGAAATGGATTGCCTGGAAGTAGTAGCACGTATAATATGCTGTCTGTAGGCCTATGTATAGGGAGTGAATGCACGTTAGTTTTTAATGATGCCATTGCCAACTCTAACCAACTAATCTCCGTAAATAATGCACGCTTCTTTCTTGCTGTCAAGTACGTGTCTATTGTCTACCTCGGGGCATTTGCAGGAACCTAGTTCTTCGGATAGGGGAGTAACTAATAATGTAACACTTGACATTTCATTGTCTCATCTTTCCTTTTCTGATCTCGATAACCCTAGTTGTATTTCCTGAACAGAACGAAACGCACTCAAAACAAACTGCCCCTTGATAGTTGTGTTCTATCTCGTTCAATGTCCGGTGTTTGTTCGTGTAGACCGTACAGCAGCTGATAGATACACAAGCGCACGTTGATGTGGGCGTTGAAATCAGTTCTCGGATATCTGTTGTCAGTGTTGCCGACAGCTGATGATAGATTCATGCCAACTTCATCACAATAAATGGCGCAACAAGTAGAGGGGAGTAATAATATTGAAACTGTCGTCCGAAAATTTGGGGGTAGATCTCCCGGTTTTTGTGTTTATTGCCCGGGCAACAATGTAGTCAGGGCAACGATGACGTATTTTTTTTATCTGAACTGAATGCCTGGATATTCTAGAAAATAGCTGGCGACGGTTTTCGTCGAAATAGCCCATCCCATGTTGTCGGCTTGTTTGACAGACAAAAGCAAACGTAGTTTGTATGACCTTGTGCAAGCGAATGAAACTAAAAGCCGCAGACACGTTTTGCATTGCTTTGCAAGATGTAGTAACGAAAACATGTGCGAGATCAAGTTCAATTCTTATTAATTGTTTTCTTGACTTTGTGCAACCGAATGTCCCGCCCGCTTATAAAGGCTAAAAGCCGCAGGCATTTTTTGCATTGCGTTGCAAGATCTGCATGTGCGAGATCAAGTTCAATTCTTATTGTTTTCTTCCACGTTATCTCCATACACCCACTCATTGTCTCGATTAACCTCGTTGCAAAAATATGAGACGTTAAGCCAAAATAATCAAATCAAACCGTAAATTGCTTTGAAACCCTACTCTTTTCGTTTTCATACATTATCCATGACAACGCATATCCGGTATTTGCTTTTATGTGACGACGACAACAATGTGTATGTATATGCGAGCCGTTGCCTGGTAATGAGCCTACGTCAACATCCACATTCCCGACCTCAAGATATTTGCCACCGTGTGCAATCTAGTTTTCGGACTCAAGTTTGACACATTTTTCGATTGCAATAAACTAGCAACTCGAAAGTTGTCCATATCTGGTCGTCAAAGAAGAGATGAACCTATTTTCCGGTGTGGGCGGGGGGGGGGGGGGGGGGGTGATATCTCATTTAGTAATCTATAACACCCCCGCCATGTCGTAAATTTGTGACATTTTTTCGATAGTGTGAAACTAGCAAACTCAAAATGTGAGTATTGAGGTGATTTACCAACGTTATCTCAGCCGATAATATATTCATCGGCCCCCCCCCCCCACCCCCCTGGATTATTCTCTCTTAAAAATAAAATCGTGTGCGTTAGAATGAAACTAACACTTTTTGTGTACATAGCGTTGAGCGAGTTAGGCGACATGCTTGGATGAATTGCTATTTCCATTGTGTTACTAGATGGATATTATCTACTAATTGATTGATTGATTTGGGTATCGCCTCTCAGAATAATCTAGGGCTAGGGCACGTTGACATTCCTATATTGAGTTTACCGTTTTAACATTTCATTTCCCGCGGAGAACCAATTACTAAATTATTGCAGATAAAGTGATTTAGTAACGGTATATTTTAGAAACGGGTTATACTTCTGTATCCATGTGTACAGCTCGAGTTCTCGTTGCTTTGTTTGTTTTATTTACATCTTCCTGGTTTTTTAAGAGTTAGTTTAATCGATTGCCGAGGGCGTTCAACTACATTGCACCTTCCTGAACTCAGTACCATAGTACACATACTTATCTGTAATGGTTCCCAGAAAAATCTGTTTAATCCGTGGAAACATTTGTCTGGGCTAGAAGCGCAAATATTCACATGTGTTTACAATACTACTACCATGGTCAACGGGGAATTGTACAAGGTTATCGTTTTCCATAAATCGACCTTTGTTAATACATTTCCACTAGTTTTGCATGATATTAAATATTAATTTGAAAATACTATACATTGCATATTTTGTATAAATTAAAGATGTTCACCTCGCAATGATGTGAAGTGACTCCGAATTTGTGTCCGTCTTTCTATAACCGTTTAGTACTTTTATCATCAACCATCGATGAGTCTATTAAAGGCTTGTATCACCAACCTTTTTAACTTTAGCTGCGGTAATCGGAGATTCGCAATGGACAAACATGGCGACTGCTATGCATTTTCAATGTAATACGGACCAAACCGAGCTTGAGCTTACTAAAGTTGGTGAACTGGGACGCATGTGTGTTCAATTGGATACTGGTAGCTAAGTTTTCTTTGCAAATTGTTTTTTTCTAAGTTTTTTGACTCGTTTTAGCCACAACTCGCGAAGTGTTGATGTTTTGTACAATGCGATTGATTGCGTTAGACTCATTCGTTCGTAATACAAAAGTGAAACGGATCTTTTTCGACTAATTTAATGAGAATTTCCACTTGATTTATTCGGTTACATGAATACCTATCTTAAATAACCGACATGACTTTCACTTGATTCCCGGGCCTAACATTGTTCTGGTTACTCATGAGTCCATTGTTAACTTGACTACTACTGGGTAAGGTCTTAGAGCATGTATAGTAACTATCTATGCTCTAAGGGTAAGGTAACCTGTTTCTTGAACATATTTCTATTATAAGACTTCGTTCAGATAATAGATACAAAAAAAATAACGGAAATGAATGATAGACTGGCATGATGCCAGTCACAGACTACATGCATTATAATTGAACTAACATTTATTATCTTCTGTTGACTAAGAGGGGGGGGGGGGGGGGGAGAGGGGCTGATAGACATAACATAAGAACAATGTAACGAAAATAATGTGTGTGTACACGCTCGCGACATCACTGATAGTAGTAGCAGTCAATGTACACGGAGTTTAATGATATTGTGCACTTTGAATAATAACTACAAATATTACTAATCGGCAATAAATGCAATTTGCAGCGCGACCACTGATTTATTTTGTAGAGCTACGACTTCAATAAGAGCGTGTACACGGAAAATTAAGACCCCCCCTCCCCCCCCCCCCTCCCCCCCCCCCCCCCCCCCCCGAGCGCACATGGTACCTCAGAGGTGGTTTGTTTTTAAGAATTACTGTTATATAAAGATCATCCACCAACAACTCTTACCGTACCACTGTATGTAACTATACCCCCTTCCATTTGATGAGTGCCTTCCTGCGTAAGGTCGGTAAATCCGCTAGCGCGGGCTCGTCAAACTCACAAGGTTTACTCAACCTCCGCCAGGGGATTGACCGACCTTGTAAACATGTCAACATGGAAGTGAGGGAAGCTTTATAGCCAAAACGATCGAGTTCTATAATCTTTGGTTCTATTTAGAGGAAGTCGATGAGTGGATCACGACTTCTCAATACTGTGCGAGACATCTCACAAGTAAGTGGAGATCTTGAAAACATACGTGCCATACAACTGAGGATCACTGTCGTGGTTGGTAAATTTTAACCTGTGGCTTTCACAAATGTTCGTTCATACCACGAGACAAACGTTGTCTAGCTGTTGTACTGGATAAGGAATATATTTCATGTTCATTTATCTTCGCCGTTTTTTTCGCATTTTGCACGCTTTTCAAGTCGTGAGTTTAAAACGCCATGGATGTTCTTTCGTCTGCGTCGTGACTCGTGATTGTCAACTTCTACTAAACATGTATTGTGAACATCAGTCTGCATAACTTTTACCGGTGATGAGTACACATAGTACGGACCATTCTGTAGGGTCCATGACATAACTAGATTGATACATAAAAGAAAAAAAAACTCATACTCGTTTGGCAACAAGTCAGTGCAATCGTTTTCAAAAATGGTTTCCCCAAAATGTTGATTGTAACCTGTTATCTTCCAAAGTTTCCCACCCCCCTTCTTTTTAGCTCTGTAAGGTTGCACTCATAATAGACTGTTGGCAAACAAACACAAAAAAAGAGAAGTCGGTGCAAGTGACACTATTTTTGATTCGCATTTTGATTTCGCTTTCCCGCCCAGAATAATTGAAGGGTTTCGTTTTCGATTTGTGAGTAGTTTTTTTCGTTGCCTATTTCTGATTATTACTTGTCGGGTCGCGTCGGACTCGACCTCCAAAGCTATATATCTGGATTGGATGCACTGCATCACAGTTTCCATTGTTGTTTCCTCATTGATAAGGCGGGCGCACACAGATCTGTTCTGTAGGTATATATAGCGTATTGCACCGAAGCACGTGCCACTGAGTTTGACTTGTCATGCATGTTAGCTCGTGTATGGATTGGTAGCAGGCCAATCTATTGTACGCTTTGTCTCTATTCTCCGTCATGTGACGACGTAGAATGGGACGTTCCATTCCAAGTAGGCATATGGATATATATGTTGCTCGAGTCGAGAACAATGTAATTACAACTTAAGATTGTGATGTGAAATGTTTGGTTAGTTTTGTTAGTGCGCGTTACATTTTACAATGCAAATAATTTAAATTGTCTTTGTGTTTTCCCGAAATCGAAATATTTACTGGGTATGTTATAGGCTAGGGTATGTGCTTTTTATTGCAATGTGTAAAAAAAAAAAAAAAAAAAAAAAAAACTGTGCTATTAGTTAATTTTGTTGCAGGCAGAATGTAATATATTCGTTTTTATACGACTTAGTTTTTCTTTGTTGTTTTCCAGCAAACAAAATTTCCATTGTTGAATTTATAAAAGTATTGTAACGTGAACTTGTAGATGTGTCCAACGTGTAACTGAAATGTGATGTGGGTATACATTTTCATTCGTTTCAAGTTTAGTAACTTTGACTAATATTTTTGTCAATAATGTGCTGATTTGTTTATTTACAACAATTATCTGATTGTACGGCATTGTTGCCCCGGACACGTTCGTGACGTAACGTTCAATAAAAATACGCATGCAGAAATTTACTTGTCACATTGAAAACGTGATGTGATTGTATTGTATGGAACCAGTTGCTATTTTTGTCGGTTTCGTCTTCTTGTTAGTTCAGCGTGTTTTCAATCAGGAGCCAAACATGTTGTCAATGCCATTATTGTGCAATTGACTCGGATACAATCTGTACAGCAGCACATCTGTTAACTTCTGGTTCTTCTTCTTATTCTTTATGCGACCTTGTAAGTTTATGTATGAGTGAATGATCAATGCACTTTCTATTTGTGGATGTGTGTCGAGAAATGTAAAATAACGTTATACAATGGACATTGTCGTTTAGCATGGATTTCTCCTGAATGATAATGAGACAAACATTCAGGAAAGGGTTTCATCTTAATTAAAAGTGTGAATCATTAATAATATGTCTCTTTGTCCTGCGATGTGCGCATCTACGATACACATGGTACAAGTATAAAAAAAAAACTTGTTTTAGGATTTTACAGGTAAGGTATTAATAGTATGCGTTGGTAATTTCGTTATGACTTTATTACATACAGACACATTTTCGTACGTATTTGTATGTTAAATTCGTGTAGTGTCTAAAAAACCACCCAATTAGGCTGTAAGTAAAATCATCAACATAAAAACCGACCGATTAAAAATAATATTCACGACGTTTGTATAGATGCCATTGCATACATAGGCCTATATGAAGTCCCCATTCATTTATTATGTATGATCTATGTACAATGCACAGTAAAATGACGACTGTTTCGTAATTATGAAACGTGATTATTATATATTTGCACAAATTAACAGATTCTTCAGCTAATAAATTTAATTCGTGAAATGTTCCATATTTCTAAAATGAAGGTCGAGATCTTTGTTATCGAGCGATATTGGATGAAAAATTCCCATACGAGTGTCTTATCAGCTAAATAGCGCGTGTCGTTTTAGTAAATCAATCTGTCTGTATTGCATCATCACTATTGGCGTGCTGTCAATACCTCCGATTACTGTTATTGTTGTAAACGCACGTACGACTGTATCTCTCATTCGCCCACTCATGCGCGATTCAGCCAGTGATATTTCCGATTATAAAGATAATAATCAATTTTCGAAGGAATACCTGTTGTAAAGTGCACACCAGCTTTAAAGTGGTATATATAGTATAGATAAATTCGTATCGTATATAAACTAACACTATGCGTTTTAAATCTGTGTTTTGAATACAAATAAATACAATAGACTCAATCAGGTAGGTACAACTGTTTGTTTCGAAAATATTTATCAATTATCGATATGAAAATGATCTCAAAAAGTGATTGAGGTACATTTATAGTTAAAAATCTTCATAATGTCGTGGAGTATTTTGTGCCCGTAACGAGCACAAAATACTCCCCGACAGTCGATGTGGCGTTGGTCCCTATATGGCCCACTGGTCCACTCATTTTTCATTTAGCACTGTTGCTAAAATACGAGATGTAAACCCAAAATAGCTACGTTTTTGGATTCTGAAAGTGATTACCCACTCAACTTTTCAATTATCATTCGTAGAGGGTAGACTGTAGCGGTAGCTATCTTTGGCGATCTTGGGCCATATTGTATTAGCTAGCACACACTGGCAAAACACAAACAAAAACTATCCGCAGACGAACAAAGGTAACATAAATGTCGTTATGCGTGCTAACGTATAGCATGGCAATTGCGTTGATCGATTCTAGGAAATAGTTCAGCAGAAAAATTGTTGCAATAATTGTTATGCTACACCTCACTTGTATCACGTATAGTCACAGCTATAGAATTACACATTTCGCATGTTTCACTGAACTAATTTAGATAATTAACTACACAACACATCTGCCAAAACCAAGGCCAATACAGGTCGTAACTGTTTTTCTATGTCAAACGTTTTTTGTTTCTTTTGTTTCAACTGGCGGTAATTAAAGTGGGCATCGTGTGTTGTGTTTTCGTGTGCGCTCTAGAAAGTGCGTGTTTTGTTTGCTGGCTCTGTCCGCTTTTTGTATATGTATACTTTGTATGTTTATAATAATTTGGTTCGAGGCGACGCATTCCTGTTTTTAATTTTGAACTTTTTGTATCTCCGCAATACCGTGAGTGGTTTGCAGGGACTTGTTGTGGAGGATTTTTGAGCGAGCGCGTAAAAAGAACGTCTGGCTATTGGCTATAACATAACTGAAAAAAACTCCTTTACAATCATGTGTGAATTTTTTCTGATACGACGATTCGTGGTAAGAGGAGCGCTTTTTTTCGGTTGAGTATTGTCAATAGAAATAATATTTAATATTCGGTTTGAATTTTCTTTTATGCCATCCATCTATCATTTACATGTATTGTTATTTATAGAGTGTTGGCCTGTGGTTTGAAATAAATAAATAATTTTACAAAGTAGATTATAAATACCAACGCGTCTTCGATGCCAAACATTTTGATGCTGGGTAATGAGATGTTCAAGGTACACAATTATTATTTGGGCCTGGGAGCCGTTCCAACAGTGTTGCAACTGATTGTCGACGATAAATTTCAACAGTGTTGCAACTGACTGTTGGCGACAAATTTCAACAGTGTTGCAACTGATTGTTGATGATAAATTTCAACAGTGTTGCAACTAATTGTTGACGGTAAATTTCAACAGTGTTGCAACTGATTGATGACGATAAATTTCAACAGTGTTGCAACTGACTGTTGACGTGACGACAAATTCCAACAGTGTTGCAACTGATTGTTGACGATAAATTTCAACAGTGTTGCAACTGACTGTTGGCGACAAATTTCAACAGTGTTGCAACTGATTGTTGATGATAAATTTCAACAGTGTTGCAACTAATTGTTGACGGTAAATTTCAACAGTGTTGCAACTGATTGATGACGATAAATTTCAACAGTGTTGCAACTGACTGTTGACGTGACGACAAATTCCAACAGTGTTGCAACTGATTGTTGACGATAAATTTCAACAGTGTTGCAACTGACTGTTGACGATAAATTTCAACAGTGTTGCAACTGACTGTTGACGATAAATTTCAACAGTGTTGCAACTGACTGTTGACGTGACGACAAATTCCAACAGTGTTGCAACTGATTGTTGACGATAAATTTCAACAGTGTTGCAACTGACTGTTGACGATAAATTTCAACTGTGTTGCAACTGACTGTTGACGATAAATTTCAACAGTGTTGCAACTGACTGTTGACGATAAATTTCAACAGTGTTGCAACTGACTACTGACGATAAATTTCAACAGTGTTGCAACTGACTGTTGACGTGACGACAAATTCCAACAGTGTTGCAACTGATTGTTGACGATAAATTTCAACAGTGTTGCAACTGACTGTTGACGATAAATTTCAACAGTGTTGCAACTGACTGCTGACGATAAATTTCAACAGTGTTGCAACTGACTGTTGACGATAAATTTCAACTGTGTTGCAACTGACTGTTGACGATAAATTTCAACAGTGTTGCAACTGACTGTTGACGATACATTTCAACAGTGTTGCAACTGACTACTGACGATAAATTTCAACAGAAAGTGTTGAGGACCAAAATTCGTGGCATCCACCGTAGGGAAGACGTTATAATTCTTTGCATTGGGGAGGGGAGGGGGGAGGGGGGCTAGGGTACGTCCAGTTATTTTTTAGGGAAGTTCGAAAGTCTTGCAGCCTACTTATTCAATATTTACAACTTGATTATATTTGGGTTCTTGCAAATGTCAGATTTTGGCAAGTAAAGAGAGAGAGCCGTGCATATTGAATTAGTGGGCGCCACGACCTTTCTCTCGTGTGAAATTCGTGACTTCTACTTTTCAAAACACCCACTACGTATTTTCAAACTTAAAACTTTCATACTTCCGACGAATAGTGTTTTTTGTTTTGTTTTTTGTTTTTAAATAAAATATAACACACGATTTCGTATTTTTTTCTCCCCAAAGTGTATCCATTTCTTTATGTAATAATGTATCTCTTATTCGTATATGATGAAACTGATATTTGTTCTAAAGAAAAACTAGACTATCCAGATAGAAATATGCACAACAGATAATCGAGGATATACGATATAATAATATGAATGTTGAAATGAAAATACTGGAGGTAAAGAGGACAGAATTTACAGATATTCGAGAGTGGTCACATAAACTAAGTTGTCCGGCCTCCGGATGAACCCGTATTCCCATCGGTTGATAAGTTTTCAGCCATTCTCCAGTTACTCCATCCATGAATTGAAAGCAACTCATTTGCGGAACCCAATACGCCTCTAAAAACATTTTAACAAAAAGAAAACAAATTCAAGGTAAACAATAAAACAAACCTCATTATATTTTACAATCTTTTTTTGAGAACTGTCGTGTTAAATTTGTATAATTCTGTATTTATAGTGATCGTCGATGGTGTCGATGTTACTACATTAGAACCACATCGGTCGCGTGCATTGTGATGCAATTAAAAACAGGTTGTGTCTTAGCGCCTGAGGCTGCGTATACGTATACGTAAAGAGCATTGAAACCTTCGTTTAGCATATATAAAAAAACATTCGCAGTGACCTTAGCAACGAGCCTTGAATGAAAGGTGGAGAAGATTCAAGTGAAACCCATTATTTGCTACGGGAGTTTCCGCATCCCATATGATGTGCCCTAAAGCCGAGGCCGCACAGGCGGAGGGTTACTTAGAGGGTAGTGGGTGGATACCCACCAAGCGACCCTCGAGGTAAGTATCCGACACATATATTCCTTATGGCGTCGGCCGCACTGAACCATCCAACCTAGCCTACCAGCCTAGCGGGTAGCCTGGCGTGTAGCGAGGTAAACAGTCGTGTTGGTTAATTTCATCTACCCACCAGGCTCTCAACTATGGAGGAGCAGCTCATCGCGGCAGTTTACAAGCAAAAAGCAATATGGAACCCAGCAGACCAACTGAGAAAAAACTCAGAAATTCTCAAATCTTTGTGGGCTGAAGTTTCCAAGGAAGTTGCACTCATACGTTCATAAGATTTATCTGGATACTTCCTCATCTTCTTATAAACTCGTAGACATTCACCATCATTATCTCTGTCGGAGTTGTACTCGTGCACCCACGTACCCCTGTCATTCCCTAAATTCCCATAACGGAGGTAGGGACTATCACACAGAAGAAGTCTAGATAATTTTGATTTTAGATAATTTTGATAGGGACATTTTGACAGCTTACACTTTCATACTAGATTCTACCTAGGTTGTTCCATCCTGCAGTGCGGCCACGACATATCTACCCTCCACCCACCACCCTCCACCATCTACCCACTACCCTCTAAGTAACCCTCCGCCTGTGCGGCCTAGGGTTAAGTGCTTCTTGGTTTTGGAGGAAGATAGAAATATCTCTTAGTGAGCTATTTGAATTCATTGGCTCTCAAATCACTTCAACATCGCACTGTTAAAACGATATTTAATTACAACTACCAAGTTATATTGAGCACCAATAAAATAAAAATTAGATAATAACCAGATAACGACCGTTTTTATGTAGAGAATAATGTTATTCGTATTTTTTGTTTTCAAACTTGGTGTTTGTCCTATACGCTTCGTAACTTTGTGTATACATTATCTAACTGTGATTTTTTTTAACTTCTGAATTACTCCTAAACCCAGTTTGATGTTTGTGTGTTCCAGTTGCTCTTTTAATTACCGCTTTTGATAACATTGTTGGTGTCATTATAGCAACAACGATAAAACGCTGCCGATATAAACTACGTTCTATAGTTTGTCGTTGTTTTCACAACCCGTATGTACTCTGTTCTGCAGTTATACTCTTCTTCGTATAATTTACTTTGTTCGTGCTTAGATAGATGACAGGAGGTGTCAAGTATATTATATTGGAACCCGGTTGACTTTGGTTTCAATGGCAGCCTTGAGAGAAAGGACGGTTGCACATCTTTCTAAATGTGTTATTCATTATGTTCCGAGTTCCTGTTTCGTTTTTGAATATCGGCAGATGTTTTCTTTGACTGACGGTTTGACCTTTAGAGGACACTCGCAAGCTGATTTCCAGAGCCATCGCGTGTGACGTCACAAGTCACAACGGCCATTTTAGAGGCCAAAATGTGTGTTTATGTGTGAGCACAAGACTCGATTCTAAAAATAGCCGTGTGGCCGTGTTTTGTTTCGGACAAACATTGAATATGCACCAATCAAAGAAAGATACAACAATGGAGTTCCCTAGCAACACATTATTTGTCCGACTGTGATGTCACAGCCCCCTCAATTGAGTATCTTGTGGTATAGCAGGAATATTTTTACAGCAAGGGTTTAGAACACTCGTATCCCCCGATGAATTTTATACGAAAACGTTATTTAAACCATAAAAAGAGTGCCAACTATGTACGAGACAATAGTTCATTTACGTAACGTTTCACTTTTCTGTAGTAATAGAAAACCAATGTTGGAAAACAGTTGAACTTGAAACAAACGCCATCGGAAATATTGCAACAATGAACTGCGCTTTTGAAAGTGCACAAATATGCGGTTATGCCGCCACGCGCATATGAATACATTCTTATGGAATGAAAAATGTTTAGTAGATACTACTCGGTCAACGAGTACCTATACTTATGAGCTGAGTATCTATTTTTCGAGTAACTTGTTTTCACTTTTCACGACACGATCTACCAATCAGAGCGTTGAAATATATTATTACAAAGAAATTTACTTTTCGGTGTCGAAAATACCTTCAATGCCGGTCATAACAACCTGTTTATTTTGATTTTAGAGCGAGTGAGAACAAATCAATAACATCTGCCCTTCAACACATTGTCTATACATTATTCCAGGTCTTACTTGAAATAGTGAGGAACTGCAAATACCAGGATGACAATTTTAAAAAAAGATTCTGGAAGGAAAAACGATCCACCATTAGTCCATTATGAATGCGGGTTTCTTTTAAATAATTTCGTACAAGCCTATATTATACTGAACCGACTCGTGGAAAAAATTAAAAAACTAAGGAATTCTTCGTCTTGTAATGTTTCTCGTTGTGTTTTCGAAAAAATGCAAGTTTCGAGTTTGAGATTTTAACGCCTGTTAGTAGCCTACCTTGACCGCCGTTATGGTGGTGTTGAATGTATGTATGTATTTACTATGTTATTATGTTACGTCGTTGACCCGTTGCCTAATCGTAGTTCGCAATGACCTTGCTGGAAACCAAACGGAATTTCGTAGAAGTACCGCCGGGAGCGCTACAGTCAAATTAACGTGACTAGCCTAATTACATATTTGATTACATGCAGTAAAAGATGTGAAATGATTATATTTGTATCCAAAAATGAAACAAATTTTATCTTGCTTCGTCTGTAAGAATGATGCTGCACAGAACATGTTTATATTATGTATCTTCATATTTATTTGTCATGCTGACGAAGTAGCCGAGTCCAATATTATACTGTGCATTATATTTCATTGTATGCATTATATTAAATGTGAGACGGTACATGCTTGTCCCACACGGCTTGGGTGTTATTAAACGCCACATGTGCACCGGAAGTCGAGGGAAACCACTCAGAAAAGTATAAGTTTTCTAAATTATTTGACATTTTAAACGACGGTCTGGTGTTGGTTTTGGAGGGGAGGTCAGAGGTTGTTACCACGCCGAAGGTGAGAACTTCCACTTCAAGGCTAAATACCAGGCTAGTCCATTTTTAGGCCACTACACCCCCGAGTTAGGGTAACCCAAATTCAAAATCTTCCGTACTGTCTCATATGTCTACGTAATATTCACGTTTGGCAACTCTGTACGCATTTAGTATATTGCTATCATCACTAGCAGCTCCCCGACAACAATGCTCTACGACCTTCGAGAGCTAATGACAACCTAATGTGGTTTTGATTGGTTTTATCGAGTTAGAGATTTCCAGACTCCAGAGCTATCTATTCTCCCACGGACTGCTATACTTTATCGTGGTGCATGAGCAGGTTTACGTGCTTTTAGTGATTCCGAGAGCTATGCCGGCAGAAGCGTATGCTTCTGGTAATAACAATTTTTCGTAGGAATACCCGTTATAGAGTGAACACCAGCTTTACCTGATGTGCCCCTCTTCAGGTGACTAACTAGGTTATTAGGGTGTTTGGATAGCTGGAAAGGAATGTCCTCAATTCCAGCATTCGCCTTTACGACCGAGGAAAACTTCGGAAAAGCCTACAGTCAGGACTGCCGGGGGCCGGAATCGAACCGGCTACCTCCCGAATTATAGAGTCTCGCGTCTTATTCGCCTTTAAACCGAGATGTAGGCGCGCCACCGTCGCGACCATCATGGCCGTCCGAGCCGGGATAAACAACGCACGGCTAACCTGTGTTCCATATGTTTCTGGCAGTAGGTTAGCGAGTGACAGGATGGTGGTGTCTGTGATACACATTTATCACATAAACGCGTTTGTTGGGAACATACAGCGACCATTTGTCAAAGCAAATAGGATTTTAAACGGTTATCGTTTAATTTTACAGTAGTAATATTAAGTAAACGGGTACTATGTAGGCAAGCATCCCTTCAGACATCATAATTACATGCAAAAACCACATCTGATAAACGTGAATATTAACTGCACAGATGAGAACATATAAAGCAGGTTCGAGGAACTGTAAACATGACTATTTTCTATATGTAAGTAAGGCAAAGAGGGCTCCCGTTCATATTTCGGATCACAATTCCTCTTTTATCTCTTCTTCAAATTTCTTTTCATTCATTCCGGCCCTCTTTTCTACCTAAACGCCCACCGAACTCTCACGCCTCCCCCCTCCCCCCCCCCAGTACCTCCGAAGCCCCCAAAACCAGAAATGAGTGTTCTCTACGACATAGGCCTATACTTGCTAAAGCTAAAGGTAATAGCAACGCAGCTGAATCTGATAGGCATATGCGTATAGGCGCATGCTAAATGTTGGATTCTAAAAATAGGTCTTAAGTTGATCATTGTGTATCAGTATAGCCTATTATGATTATTGATAACGGTAGTTGAGGTGTTTTATGTCTCCCACCCCCTTACACCCACATCCCACACCCACGCAATCTACACTTTGAGGTTAATTTTCCTGTATAATGCTGAATTTCAGTATTGGAGGTTTCAAATAACATTAAGAATTATATTGTGACAAATACATTGTCACAATTCTGTTGAACCATCAAGTAAACATAATCTACCGTACGCATATTTAGTATTTTTTATGAAATATATAAATTTAAAAAAAAACTCCAATATGTGAGTAGGCCTAAATGTCAATTTATGTTAGGACTACCTATGCACTTTTTTTTACACAGCATCTACGAAATATATTTTAAAAAATGATTTATTTAACGGCACAAAATAGAAAACATTGTGTATTTTTTTTAGACTGAATACCATACCAGCATGCATTTTGACACCTACGCAACTGCGTAAGCGCCAAACTCATTCGTATTTTAAAACACTTCGTATTGAGAGAATATTTGTTTCGCTCGCCGGTTGCTACATTGTGGCATAGATCAACAAGGTATTGATTGCCAGTTTTAACATGTTTACTGCCCGACAATAATGTTGATCATATTGTAATTCACTCATACTCTCTATCGCCGTCTATATAACACACAGCGAACACCGGCCAGCATTCCGTAACCTATCCCGGCTGTACTGGTTCTCGATTTGTCCGCCAGAGTTCAGCCACTTTGGATTTAAACGCGAATACTTCGCGCCAATTTAGTAGAGCGCTTCCACGAGCCCTATTGTACAAGCATTATACGCATCTTTAAACTCCAATTTAAGGTGGACAAAAGGCTGCAATTCCAACCGCAGGTAGAATGTTGCACTATCCGTCTGCACAGAGAAAAACATCGACCTTACAGGTATGGCCAATGGCCAAATGTTTTCATCACAGGAAGTAACATTACCAGCACGTTCTTCGAAGCACTGAAGCGCACTGGAATGTGTCATTGGTAATGAGAGGTTTTATTATTCATTGACAGGAACAAGTTGTCGCATAACAGTTCAACCAAATACAAAGAAAAAGCCGGCGCTCTTCTAGCTTGGCGCGAAGTATACCGCTGAGCCACCTCTATCGGTGGTTCTGGTTGGGCCACCCTAGCGGGCCGGACAGGGTGAGGAGTTGCCAGGCGAAAGACAGTCCACGTCCCCCCTTTATCCCCTCTACTCCCCTTCACGTCCTACATATAATGTCCGTTTCCTCCAAAGACCCCCGACGTCATAATATGTTCATAGTTGTCGAGTACGTATCGTTAAACACCAAATAACCCCAAAAACTAGAACTATATCACACAGTCGCGAGCACTTAGTATATAGTCTTAGTTGTATTGAGGTAAATGTTTTTGATAAGGCCGACAAGATTAGAGAGTGTGTGTGTGTGTGTGTGTGTGTGTGTGTGTGTGTGTGTGTGTGTGTGTGTGTGTGTGTGTGTGTGTGTGTTTATGCAATCCTTGCTTTAATCGACGAACAAAGCTCAATAATTCCCCACTGACTGACCTAACGTCACAATGGTTATCTTGTGAATAGCAGACGAGGACATACCATGAGGATAGACCACTTGACCGCACATGACACCGCCTGCTTTAGTTGTACTGGCTGTGCTGTGGTTTCATCCACCGCCCTGTGGATTTGAGGGAACTATAGTCGCGTCGCGTTAACTTGCAAGGTGTAGTCACGGATTATGTTATAGTGAAGTGACGCGTGTGACAATTACCAACCTAAATCTAGTTGCATCCCGTTCTCCTGCCTCAGGTATTGTAGTGACAATATCGCGCGCATGTTGTCAGACGTGGTGGGGTCGCATTCCATTCACGGTTGGTGCAGTCAATACAGTGGACAATAACAATGCAGCTATTGGGCAATCTCGAGTTGAATACCGTTGAAATCGACCGTGTGGAGCGATCGTCTCTTCTCAGAATTTTAGGGGACACCTTTCTTCTTACGGCGTCGCCAGTTTACCTTGACTTAACGCAGGTTGAGCACCCTCGTAGAGGGGTGACTTTTGGGAGGGTACTGAAAGCAACGCTATTGTATGAATTCCATTCCACACACGGAATTCCATACTTCATATTTTACAAGGGCACAGAAGGTAGTTAAATTGACCAAGTGTAGTGATGTATGAACTTATTGTTAAGTGTATGCACTTTTGTAAATATAATAATAATGTGACGTGTTCTACACAATTTGTACAAATTTTTAATGGAAACTAAATAAATGAATATGAATATGAATATGAAAGCGTTTACTACACCGCTGTTGAGATTGATAATTTGTACTCGACAGCTTAGGTCATAGCTTCCGCATCAGATCCATTATACAACGCGGGGGTTATCGTCATAAGGGTAGTCCACTAAGTCCGGCAAGGGAGGGCAGGGCCAAGTGGGAGGAGGAAGTGGGACAATGGCGGGGGAAGGGACAGGGTCTCCTTTTGTTGCCTCTTACGACTGGCAGAGGCATCCTGGGCCTATTCTACGCCGGACTGGAAGAACATTATTGTCAATTTCTTGACATAATCCATTTCGGAAACCATTATTTTTTGGATTTCTGTTAATAAAACTGCACTAAAAATGTTGTATTGCGGTAATGCCCTTATGAATGTACTTATTACGTTGACATTTGATTTAGATTTGAGGATTTCGAGCTGAAAAATGATATATGGTGAATACATGTTCTGTCTGTCCTACTCTCGATTTACTTAGGACGGCGAGTATAGGGCACTAGCAACAACAAATAAAACAATGAAACAAATTAATTGAATCGATGGACAAACAACAAGCTGTCAAAAAATAATTCCTTCTGATTTTGGAAAACAAAACAAAAAACAAACAAATACACATACAAAACTTTCACTTAGTCGTTGTCTATCATTAAAAGTTTTAAATGGCGAGTCGTTACTATTGCTACACTTGTTTTTATTTCTATGGTTGCAATTTTATTATTTTGACAGCTGATTGTTTGTCCATCAGTTCAATTCATTTGTTTCATTGTTGTCTTTTGGTGTTGCTAGTGCCCTATCGTGCAGCGAAAGGTTTTCGATGAAGAAGTCGATCATTTTACGTCATCGCCAACCTCTAAATGTTTGGCGTAGTAAAAACTAAGTAGCGCTGTATAACTGAATCCACGTGTTTGCGTCATTTATATAAAACACACTGGTCTGAAGGTTGCGTCTGAAGGTGTTGACGTTGGTCGGACAATATAAATCGATCGATATACACACGCGTGAGTTAAACGACGATTGGTTGTTCTTTGTTCGTATCTCGAAAATACAATTAAAATTAATGTAAACGAACTGATACGGATTAAAAATGTGTTCCTTCTGATAAAATGTGATGAATGTTATCCATGATAATAAAACAATATGCCAGATTTTAACCCGTGACGCGGTATCATTATATTTTTCTATAAGACGTTATATCAATTATAATCTTCTTGGGAGGTGTCTGATGGCAATATGGTCTTTTTAGGTTATTCTGTGGTCCTTGAAATCTCATGATTGCAATTATAACGTGATACGTAGCCCCAGAAGTACTAAGTTCGTTCCTTAGTCTGGGTAAATATTGTCGTCTTTTACATTGTTTGACTCAAAACACCGACAAATTAATTTTTAGTGGGTTTTTCGAGGCAAGGTTTTGCTTGAAAGCCATGTATCCCTTTTGTTTTTCTTCTGGACCGGGAGAAATGTCGCCACTCCGGTCCTAAAGAGATAGGACAATTCTGAATGTATGTACAGGTGTTAATTAGTGGTATATAAATAGAAATACTCCACTCGCCAGATGGATGTTCCGGAATAGAGACGTCATATTCGTTGCCACATGTTCATTATTTAAATCACGTTTTCATCTGGTCGCTATCCTGCATTATAACTCATGCACTTGTTACGAATGTTAGTCGAGAGATTTGTGCTTTGCATTTTTGCTGAAGACCAGAAGGTTTGTGTCCCGAGAGCTATGCCGGCGGAAGCGCATACTTCTGGTAGGGCCACCCTAGTCGACCGGACAGGTCGAGGGGCAGTAGTCAGACGAAAAGCAGTCCACGTCCTCCCCTTTCCCTTGTCCTCTCATTTACGTCCTACTTGTCCCTTTCCTCCAGACGGGACCCCCACTTCATAATTCATAAGTGTAGTACAAGACCCATCCATGACACAACTCAACATTTCAATTTTTTGTACCGACGATCGTTGATGCAGTACAAGACCAACGCAACTCAAAATTTCATGATTTTATTTGTAAATACATTTATAGCCAATTAAATCTCAAAACTATCATTTGTGAGTGATTTATGTACTGTGTAGGTCTTGTACTGCACTGACGAATGATCATAGTTGTCGAGTACGTCGTTAAACAACAAGTAGGTAATCAAACGAGCACACCCACGTTAGCGGCACCACAATTATCTAAGTCGTCGTACAACAACTTCGTTAATGCTTCCGTCACGGGTGGGTGAGCGGCAGCCAACCAGCGACCGTGGCTAATTCAGATACCTGCTCGGGTTGGCCGAGACCGTAAACACGTCATTGATTGATGACGAAAGCGTTCCCGTAGTCACTGTACGACTATACTGGCCACCCCGTAAGAAGCAAGGTGTCCCCTAAAATTCTGAGATGAGACGGTCGCTCCACACGGTATTCGCCGCGGGATTTTCCGATATCTGTATTGTTATTGTCCACTGTATTGACTGCACCGACCGTGAATGGAATGCGACCCCACCACGTCTGACAACATGCGAGCGATATTATCACTACAATACCTGAGGCAGGAGAACGGGATGCAACTAGATTTAGGTAGGTAGTTGTCACACGCGTCACTTCACCACTATATAATCCGTGACGACAACACCTTGCAAGTTAATTTGACGTGACTATACTATATCACACATTGCAAGCCTATTAGTGTTGTTGGAGCAAGTAATGCTCACAGTCAGTCCTCATAGGATATGACCATGGGATATGAGTATGAGTGTCGGAAGGTGACTCATATTAGCGGCGTGACGATCGCTGTAACGGTTCAAGATGCACATGTAAGAGTACAATCATTGGCCGCCGATCTCTGTGTGATGGACTGGTTTTCTCCAGCACATGGTCACGTGGGTATTTAACTATTTATACTTGCTGAAATGTATGCACGTGGCCTTGTGTTAGCTGGAGGAGGCCATAACGTTACTGTGACATTTCCTCTTCAGATGTAAAATGTAAGCGAAGAAGTAAGAACATCAGCGGTGGCTCCTGCGGTTGGGGTCCACCTTGACAACACTTTTTCGTCTCGAAATAGATTCCTGGCCAAGCCATTGCAATCAGGGAAGATTACTGTCATCTAATTTTTGTGATTATTTCGGTATAAGATTGTATTCCAGTAATCGTCAGTGACTATAAGGGAAACGAGAAAAACTTGTGAGTTACAGCTCTAATTTGCTCGATGTGAACTTGAGCAGCATTTCATAGTCGGCCTCTACACCTAGGGGCACCCATTGTTGCTATGGATTTGTTTTGTTTATGGGAAATAACATGGAAACAACTGTTACCTTGGTAACAATGGGCGCCCCTAGGTGTAGGGGCCGACTATGAATTCCAACCGTATGCTTCGCACATTTACGTATATATTAATGTAAACATTTATGAGAGACGTTGGTTTTCAAGAACCTACTGACCGAGAAAGTGTGGAATAGGAAAGCGACTGTTAAAAATTTCGTCCGTCCGCGCAGGGTAAGGGTTCTACTTGCTTATATTTTGTAATTTGCATTCAGAAAAAATCCTGGGTAAAATTTAAATGATAGTCCCTTGGAAATAATACAGCTTGCATGAATGAATAACGCAACGTTGTATATAATATAAAATGTACATCGTCGCTGGGCGTTTCCGCATGACTCTTGAATGTCAGTCATGTCTGTTCTATCAATCACACACAGTTGCAGTCTTCCTCGTTAGTGTAGAATGTAGATGGTGTGCGTGAGCCGAGTATCTTGGAGTATCTAATGCACAGAGAATATTTTGTTTATTATTGTTAAACAGCCCTCTGGTAACGGAAGAAGTGATCGAGGAAGAGGTTGTGGAGGTGGTTGTGTCAGGCCTGGCTAGCCGGCAACGAAGACATTAGCCCAATACATGGAGTACCTCGCTACTCCCCCCTCTACCCGATAATTAATGTTGGAAACGGGGTCAAGATATATTGTTGTTGTTAATGAATTAATCTAATCGAAAATACGTACAGGCGAATCAATTGGTTTTATGTTGATACTATTTTGTTTATTGTTGTTAATGTTGTTAATAATTATTGTTGTTAATGTTGTTAATAATTATTGTTGTTAATGTAATGCAAATGTAGCGGAGATGTCCTGTGAGTCTGAAGTTACGCCACTGCATCCGATGTTTGCAATGGAGAGTATAAGCTTGTATACTGTGGAGACGATTATCTTTTAAATTCCCTCTTGGCGACAGGGCAATTATTTTCGTCGCGCAAACTTCCAAGTCAGTGCCCCCTTGCGAGTGTTGGGCCAATCACGTGGAAAATGGTCTGGCGTGAACCGGTAAGATAGGCGCAGGCCCGTTTGTTGTTTAATAATATAAGTTATTCGGCGTAAAAACCAGTCGAGCGCCTGCCTGGTATATAGTCACGTTTATCTACAACGAGGCACCAGTGCACCCGTGCTGGTTATAGTGTGGAAATAAATTGGTTATGTACATAAAATGAAAAGTATCGACGCGCATTTCGATGATATAGAGAGAAGAAGACCAGCGCGTTCCCTGACCCTCCACCCCCTTTCGGGGTCGTCTATGAATTTTAAACCGTATGACTTTTTTGTTCCCAATTTAAATCCATCAGCATAGTTTGTGAATTAAATTCATGACCTACTCAATGTGAACGATGTGCCTCGAACACAAGGTGTCAATATTAGATACTATAGGTACCGTTCATATGGTAACAAATTGAAACATTTTTTCCTCGTCGAGACGATTACGAAATTTTGCCTGTATGTAAGAAAACTAGATATAGACATTTTGGTGGGCGTTTACTATACTGTGCGGAATATGTGCCACATTGATGATTTCAGGCATATCCCGGGGGGGGGGGGGGGGGGCGGCGGAGCCCCCCCTGGCAGTTGTAAATGCCCCCCCTAGCAGATTAAAAAAATCACATGAAGTAATGTAAATTTGCAAAAAAAATGCAAAATACAAGAAAATGAGGTATATTTTTCCACCTCATATAGGACTAGGAAATAAATCGATTTCCACGAAAACTCATCTACGTAAATGTTGCAACATTTTATTTTCTATTTAAACGATGTTAGGTAAAGGTAAGAATGGCAAATAGGAATCACCTCATATTCGAAAACTGAAAGGATGGCATCAACAGAGACCGTAGCCCCCTCCACCCCTGCCTTTTGTCACGGCGTCAAAAAAAAAAAGCCATAAAATGAGTTACTAATTTAGCAACACCCCAGATTTTTATCAGCCCCCAGGAAAAATGTCTGAAATCATCACTGAGTGCCAACATTAAGAAAACGTTTTAAACAACAATTTACATGTTTTACATTGTAAAATCGGGCGGGGAAGATAGTTTGAGGTGTACAGTACAGTCCCAGGTAGATAATACTGTGCTTTTTTATTCTTTGGCACGTACTTGTTTATAATTGTTAATCCATATAGAGAAAACAATTTGTGTTTCATTCTTTTGTGTAAACGAGACACAATTGTGTCTGTCAATTGTCTAGAGTCACGTGTGACCTTTGTACCCAGTGTTACGCGTGTGGGTATATATATATATATATATATATATCTCTGCTTTGTCTGTTACATAATACGCTAAGTGTGTGTAAGTTAGACGATTACGTGGATTCTTGTCTAAGTATTGTTATGCTCTAAAGAGCAAATTGTTGTTGTCGACCCCCAAAAGTAAAGACAAGGTCATACGTCATACTAACGTGGATTAGCGTAATTGCATGGTTTAAACATTACCGGTCTTGTCCTGTTTATCTTACTTTCGTGCGCGTAGTTCAGTCACTCAGTGTTTTTTGTTCAGATTGTTCCGATTGTATGATTCACTTTGTTGTAAATGTAAATGTAAAACGTTCCAACTAAGAGTTACAACTGATGTTTTGTAATTGCTTTACGACGTAGGTATAGCTCAGTGGGTATAGCCTAGTGGTCAGTTCGGGTATCGGGGTACCCGGGTAGGACCCGAGTGGACGTCTACCCGGGTATTTTTTCAAATTCCCGGATACTTGAAAAAAAAAGTTTTATAACCTGCAGTGATTTATCCTTCTATCGTATGCCTACTTTTCTTTGAGTTTATCACTGTACAGTACTACAGTTTACAGGTCTGGACCTACTTATTCTATTAAACTAAATTACACTACTCTCCTTTGGTTATTATTTTCAAACTATTAACTACATCCTTTCGAGTATCCATCCACAAATAACAAAAATTACCCAAAACATTTTTCGTGTTGTTGGTATACCCGGGTAATGAAACGGGTCCATACCCGATTCCAAAAACGATTACCCGAACTGACCTCTAGTATATTGTAGACTATAAGTGCAAATGTATTTATTTAATACAAAGTTCTCGCTTTATCCGTTCCTGCCACATGCACTCAATTAGTACCCTATTATAACATAGACTGAATTGGTTTTTAGTTCAATGACCTAATTATAGTGTTCAGTAGTTGAAGATGAAGTAATTGAATCGTTTCGCTGATATGATTCACAATATACTATTATCCTGCAATTAAAAACAGATAAACAATCTTACTAATAACAAAAGACACCGTTTTGCAATTACGGCCTATCTCTTCTTGTTGCTAACTTATAGATTAGATTTCATTTAAGTTTTTCTCACCTAACATTGACTGGTGTGGCGTGCGTGTTCGTTTCACCTTGTTAGATTATGTAAGGTATTCGCCTGTATAGCTTGTAATAAGTGTGTACATGGGTAATATTATTGTTGTCAAATTTGTGGAAACACGGTGAATTTGAAGGGGGGGGGGGGGGGGGACGCGATAAATGTATTTGTCATTAGTCCTCCATCAACCTAATGGCTCATAACACTCATCATCTCGATTAGCATCGTTACCAAACGAAATATATGAGACAAACAACATTTACGTGGCACTTACGACATGACATGTATGCGGAATACAGGATTCAATGCATGGCTCATCGTTTTTACCAGATTACTAACGCTTAATCGACTGGCAGTCTGGCATACACACATTACTATGTATTTTTACTTTTTAGACATTGTGCAAAACACACATTTTTAAAATATTGTTATGTAAATTTCTTTTTTTTTTGGATGCCACTGTCCTATCACACAATTTAGACTGTAATTATGTATTTATGTGGCCAATCCACTCAATCGCAAGTATTTATTTTCAGCGGTGGTGGGGGTGGGGGGGGGGGGGGGGGAGGCTGGAGTACTAGATCATTGCCGATTACTACTGTATTAGGTTAGGTCGTCCGTGTCGGAAGGACTTTCTAAACTATGACTTATGACCCCAGTGTCTGAGTCGTTGAGCCGACAGAATAAAATAACATTGTTAGGCAGACAGGCTTCATTGCAATTTCCTATTTCAATCACGTCGGCTGCTATCTCTCACCGTTGGTCTAGTAACATATACGTGCGCTCATTGTTATACTAGCCCCAACATAGCCTCAGAGTCTAGGGATGGGCAAATACGTTTAATAGCCTAAACGTTTAAACGTTTTATTCGCTCTATCCCCTGGCCACGAGATGAATAAAATGACCTTTGCAGTAAATTACCGAAAAGTTCCGAAACATTGGGTAAAATTACAATTTGTAGCTAGAAAAAACTATGATAGTAGACTAGTACTGCAGTACGCTCCGTTATAAAATATTTGTTTCTTATCTTACAAACACTTCTGTACACACGTTTAAACGAGGCGTAAAAAGTACAAACGTTTAAAGCCACTCCCACGTTTAAACGTCCCATCCCTACCTCAGACCCTTATACCAAGGCCGTCTAGATATATCGCTTCGCTCGATTATACCCATTGGCCCTTTGATGTACACTGATTCATCGAAAATCAACATATTCCCGGCGTTCGTTTACACAATCGTAAAGGCATTCCTCCGCTTTGTAGAGTGCACAATCGCCTTGTTGAAGCCTTAGAAATTTCTTATTGAAACAAGCCTTATTCGAATTCCTAACACCAGCTGTGTTAGGAGTTTCCAGGTATCCAACCCGACGTCGTAAATGATCCCTAATGGACCTGTTTCAAGGACATGATGACTCTATGATTTCGTAAGCATGAGACGATGAGTCAACTTTAGAGATATTTTGCAGTGAAGTCGATATAGTAGTAACAGTCTGTACGTGTGTTTGCTTTTAAAAATGATTAAGGAACGATACATAATTTTTGGGCAATTAACAACCTAATCCATATACTATTATTTTTCAAAAATATAATACTAGTATTATTAATTCAGTTGTTGGTGTCTTGCCGTACCAAATAACACCTCCTATTGTCCATACATTTTTATGAATAAATTAAAAATAATCATCAGATACTCCCATGCTATGATGCTCCACGTTTGTGACAATTATTGGCTATTCTATTATAATGGCCAAGACTTGCCAACGACGTATATACACAAGTCTGGACAATACTTACTTCATCACTTTTGTACTTGGGCGGCTTGGGTCGCTTCGACGCGATGATGTCCGTGCAGGATATGTCTCCCATTGTGTTGGATCTAGTTTGTCAAAACTCTTGCGAAACACTCTTTCTGTAAAGGAAAACATCGTCGTCGTCTTATGCGCGCTAAACACTCGGACGTCGACAACGATTTGGACACGGGCCATGCATTGTGCAGCAGCCATTGAAGTTTTCCGGCGCTTTGTTTCATTCACCAACATGTCACGGATAGGTAACGTTGTAGATTTACCCCCCCCCCCTCCCCCCCTCCCTCCCCCCTCGGAGCCCCCTCCCCCGAATATGCCTCGATCACCAGATAACGTAAAAAAAAATAGCTATTGCAATTGAGCAGTATTTTCTCGCTTAGCATAAAGTGCATTTTTTCTTTTCCTTCATTTGAGTGCATTCTACAAACACCCAATTGTTTTTCTATTGCCCATTATTGTTATTGTTATTATTATTTCAATTATTTGTTTGCTATAAAATGCATACACACGAGACACATATTAATTAAATATACACTTTTTGGGTTATTTCGCCATACGATTTAGGCTACCGGTACTTAGTTGTTATGTAAGTAGTAACTACCAATAATTGCTAACTCTCAAAGTGGCGTAATAACCCGAATTGTGTATAGATTTTATTCTAATAGTTTACGATACACTGCAAGGGCTACAAGTATACGTTTATTCTTCAGCATCAGCATGCAATACTTATGTATTCCTTTGATCCGTCTATTTGTATTGCTTATATATATACACATCGCAATGCGAGTGTGCATAATATGCAACTTATCGAGCTAGTTATATTGTGAGTTATGATCATTGCTGTAGCTGGCTTCACTGCAAGACTGTTGTTTTATGGCGTATACATGCAAATAAGCTAAGCGAAGGCTACGCATTCGTTCACCACACGACCGATGTCCAAATCGTTCCATTGGAAGGGGTTTATCGCGATGCACTTGTTACCACTGGGGGGAGGTCGCGAAGAGACACTTTTCATTTGAGAATTGAGAGGGGTGTCGTTCAATCAAACGATATTGTATGTTGCTAGATTTCTCCTTCAGCCTTAAAGCCGCGTTCACATAAATGACTAGTGACTATTGACTATTGACTATTGACTATTGATTAGTGACTAAGCGAATTGAACCATAGGCGATACGTGCTGACGTTCACACAACTTTACTTTTGACTTATGACTATTGACTATTGACTAACGAATTGAAGATATCTGGAAGTCATAGTTACAACCAATCACAACGTTCGCGTTCAGCCAATGAATGTGGAGCAACGGAAGTCAATACCACTATTTAATTACTGTCAAGTGTATATTTGTTTTTGACTATTTCCGGCGAATATTATTTATTTATTATTTTTATGAAGCTGTCATACAATAAAATATTCTTATTTTGAAAACAAATCTTCAAAACAAACAAGAAACATACAAAACCTTCACAACTTGGTTAAGCCCATCATTAAACGTTTTAACTGGTGAACAGTTACTATCGCCATACCTCGTTTTCTTCATAATGTTGCAATTTTATTATTTTGACAGCTCGTTGTTTGTCAATCAGTTTGATTCATTTGTTCTAGGTGGCAGATCATACGTGTCAAAGAACTTAGTTGTGTAGTGTTCATATCTTTCTTTGGGTAGTCAATAATCACTAGTCAATAGTCAATAGTCAGTAATCAATAGTCATTTATGTGAATGCGGCTTTAAAATATAAAATAAAACACGTTTCAATAATATATTTCAAACACAATACTTTTTTTTTTTAAAGATTATCGGTAGACTTTAATAATATCAAGCTGCTCATCATCTCAATATATATTTATTTGTAGACATATTTTAACGATACGAACACGAAACCGTTAAATTATCACCTTTGCGAACTGTGTTGAACTTCTAAAAGTTCTAATATAGTGTAAGTTCTTCGACACGAACTATAGAAAATTAAAATTCAATTCGTTGAGTTTTAACAATTAAAAAAACATGATTTACCACTAAACCCACAAGACACTCGTCGCACAAATCGCGCGCCGCATAACACTACCACCTGTAGAGTTAAAACACTTGTTTATTTATTTACCAGACGGCGATAACGCCCCTACTAGGCCGAGCGGGTCGCGAGTACTGTTCGGGTCGGGTGTGACATTATCTATCGCAGACAGGGCTCGATCTAAATGCACGTGCGGGTTTGATGCACGGCCAGGGAATTGTTTGATCCACCGCGCCCTTTGCGATAGGTAGGGTTCACTTACTTGCTATTCTTGCACGTCGAACGTGAACAACTATAGCCCACGCTTTTACATCAATTACGTCACTCGTCATAAATTGTTAAATAAATGTAATGAAAATTCATCGAGCCATTGGTAAAAATAAAATTGCAAATATAACAAACAACAAAAACTACTATTAAAAGAGAATAAGATCAATATTAATTGTTAAATTAATTTCATTTAAAATTTTAAATGAATTGAACAAGTGGTCTCTCTAACCATGTTTCTCGTTGTATAGGTTGTGACATACGTGTGTGTGTGATAGGGGGTTGAAGAGGCGGAGTTGGTGAAGATTAAGTATGTAGGTAGGAGGTGGGCGAAGGCGTGATATGTATAGTGTGGACCCTGGGGAATACAATTATTTATTTAGAGACTGATTAAGGTCGGTTTCTACCGAGCGCCAATTTGATTCAGCTTCGCTAGATAGCGCCACGGTTCAGAAGAAAAATTCCCCTCCTGTCACCATTCTATCACATGCAAAATCACACTTTGGGGTAAAGAATCGGCGCAGGACTGAGAAATAAGACTTGATTCCGTACACTCCGGTTAAAACCGGTAAACACGTACGTATGAAACTGATAAGTATTACTGTCATTATTTTTAAATGTGTGATTTGTTTTTTGTTTTCTAGAAAATGCATGCATACAAATAAATATTGCAAACTAAAAGGTTGCCGCGCGAGTATGTCTACAAATAAATTGCAGCAAATTTTAAATTATATGTATGTATTTGTGATAGATGAAATCAAGTAAAGTTTATTGAACGCACGCCATGCAGTTTTTCAATCCACATAAACGCCTTATCTTTAATAATGTCCTTATTCATTCACGCTCTCTAACGTATTTATTTGTTTATTTATTTATTTATTTATTTATTTATTTATTTATTTATTATTTATTTATTTCATGTATATCCATATCCTATTCAGTTATAAAAACTGATATAACTAGCGCCATGTTGGCGTGGCGAACATGACAGTTGCACTTTGTCGATTTATAAATTGTGTCGATAGTGACAGTACCTATATAGTTTATATTTGTGTATTAATTACCATTAGATACTTATCGCTAATTGACAGATAACGTTTTCGGCATTGACAAGCACTCAAGCGGAGCGCGAGACATATTCAATTATTGTTTCTCTGGGACGATCTTTCTCCGATACAGAAGCAGCAGTGTTGATGGGCGTGATTCACTTATTGCGTAATGAGCATTTATAGCGCGGTCTACTTCGCTTACGCAATGTCATTCTACTGGGACACTGCTATAGGCTACGCCCCTCGGACATGGATAAATAGAAATAAATAGACTAATAAATAAATAGAAATAAATCTACTTGGCAGTTTATATACTTTGAAACACCTCACTATTCTTTCATCTTTTCTGCCAATATTTAAATTTCTACATATCCATATTACAATTTGAATGTATACTGTACTTATCTGTTATATATATATATATATATATATATATAATATATATATATATATATATATTATTATTGTTCACCATTTTTCTATACAAATAACATTACTTATGTCCGCGAAAATTTGAAAATTAACATATATATCTATATGTATATATATATATATATATATATATTCCAATCTTACTTTGCCTCTACTGCTCTTTTTCCCCTACACAAAGTCTGAGCTGGACAAAATACTAAAATAAATAAATGTATTTTGGATACGAAATACAAAACAATGGTCAAGCTGCATTTCAGCGTATCCTATTTCAATTTGTGATGTCTCACCCTTCGTCGTCTCGAATAGCATCATGATCATCATAGTAATCATAGTCATAATCATTGTCGTCGGCATTGAGGAACGCGGATGAATGTGACAAGAATTGCATCGTGTGTTTGGACACGCGCCATGCACGGTGCTAACATGTTCGTGCGTGTTGTCCACGACGGGCGTGAAGAATTACGAGTTCGCCGTGTTTATTTACCATTGTTAAATGTGTTATACGATACTTTTATGTGGGGTTTCAATTGTTGTGTGAGTGACGGATATCGACACTACACATGATGTGGATTACATTGATAAGACTTGTAATGAGAGGCGATCAAATACCTTACGCCAGTCACAGTAAGGAAAACGTATTTTAACATACTTTTATTTTTATTATTTAATATGTTGAATAGGGAATATACCACATTTCCCGATATTGGTTCGATCATGTGAAGTTGACAGGCCTTCATCTACAAATACCGGCAAACTACTTTTCGCACTTCAAAACGTCACAGTTTGATTTTTATAACGTTACAAAGTATAACATTTCTTCTTTCCCGGGCTTTTTATCGTGAAACGGATGGTTACGTCATAACTGAGTATCAGTATGAATGTGTTTGCCAATCACCGCCTTCCAACACTAGACAATTATCAGAAAGACAACGTATTCATTGTTGTCCGATCTCTTCACAAACCTATTATTCACTGAAATAATGTTTCATTATTACAAATAATCATGTTAATTGTGTAAATTAATTGTTGCAAATAATTATTATTCATTTTGGAACCAAATAATACTATAAATACCCTAATTTGAGTGAAATATTCGGCACAAATACAATCTTTGATTATCTTTGTGTGATAGGCTGATTGATGTTAGTCAGTTCTGACGTCATGACCTGTTTTTCCCGCCATAATTATTTGTGAATTTTTCAGCTCACTTTCTTGAATGAAAATATTTACGAAAATAGGAAAATGAAATATTTTTAAATTCATAACATCGTCATTAATTTGGTAACGACGACAAAAATTAACATGCATATTCCCTATTTCCACTTCATTTGATTTTATTTCATTTCTCAATTATTTTTTCTTGTTCTTGATTTTTATTTTATATAGTTAAGTAGTTTGTTAGGTTTTTTTTGTTATTGTTATTTATGATTTCATTGCATAGCCTAGTTTTATTTAAGGTCCTCCTTTGTAAATCAGTTTTTATAACTGAATAGGATAGACATTAAATAAATAAATAAATAAGTATTAAATTTATTTTGCCGTGTGGGACAACGCCAATAATAAATATGTAACATTGAGCATAATAATAAATAAAGAGAAAAAGTAAACATTCTTATCCCAGCCAATGAGAGGCGATGTTTTATAAATCTGACCAATGGTATAGCGATCCTATAAGTAAAACAGTTAGGGGGAAAAAGTGTGTAAACCGAGCTTAATTGAACAAGTAAAACCATGGTAACTATAATCTAAACTATTTCATTTTGAGTTGAATGTGCATTTGATTCTGTAGCATTATCTAAACTAAACGAGTACTTGTTGTCTCTTGTCAAATACCCGATTACAATTTCAAAGTATTCTTCCTCGAACTATTGATCGAAATCAAATAATGTGTTCCTAATAGACGCCAATTGATGATTACTTTTATCTAAGCGCTATTTTATCATTGCACTAATTGCAATGTTTTAAGTGTGTATTGCACTTTTCGAGTGCATTTGTTGCATCGTTTGTTTGGCTTATCTAGTCTAGTATCTCTTGATAGTTATCGTTGCAAGCGATGTAGTTGGCTCCTTGTGTTGTTGAGGCAACACTTGAAGAATGCTATTGCCGTCTTGTCGCGTTTATGGTAATTAATTGAGTACAGTCAGACTCAAAAATTGAGAAATATCTAGACTCTTGCAATATTTCTGTCGTCTAGGATAGATATACCATTGACAGATATAGTCCAGATGTTTCTCAATTTATTTCCTATTTTATTATTTCGAAGTTTCGCTGTTTGCGTATATGAAAACGTGTGTCTACAGGGCATAACTCACAAAACAAAAGAGTAATGTTGGCATTCCATGCATTCAAAGATTTTAGAATAGTTGTAGGGCTAGAACATAAAACATGAACACGATTCATATAGAATATTTACCAATGGTGGCAAGCATACAATTGTGTGTGAGAATGAGATGCCGAGCCGACTGCGTGAGCCATTTATCGTGTTATGATCGAACAACTGTAATAACAATAATCAAGTGTATATACAAAGACAATTGACATGGTGTATATTTGTTTCTTATAAACACTGTTTTCTCATGAATTACCCGTCTGGGCCCGGAGAAGAATATGCCCAGAGTGACTCTGCTAGTCGTAAGAGGCGACGAAGGGAGACCATGTCCCTCCCCCCCCCCCCTCCCACTGTCCCATCGAATATTTCTCATCCCATCTTTGCCCTGCCCTCCCTTGCTGGACTATGACGACCCACGCGACGTAAAATGGATCTGATTCGGATATGGCTTTATTCTTCATCGTCATCTTTCTCATCTTCATTATCAACCGCTCATCGTCTCGATTAGCCATTGTTGCAAAAATATGAGACGTTAAGCCCCATTAATCAATCATCAATCATCAATGAATGAATTGTATTAGGTATACAATTGCATAGTAGTCTCAAGTGCAGTGGTTTTAATAAATTCACCCTTGAACTATGGTAGGTAGGTAACCTAGAAACAAAGGTTTGATGCAATGCTTTTTATCTCTATAGTGCTTTGTGTTGTCGGAAGGGAAGTATTTGCAAACCAAATATTTTGCTTCTAGCAGCGTAAAGTGGTCGATCCCTACTGCACACGTTAATTGCCCTTGAGTGACATGACTGCAAGTTTTATCTAATTAGTTAACTGGTTTATTCCGACTTATTTAATGACGAGTTAATAAAGCAATGGCACCCGTAAGTGTCGGTACACCCGTGCGTGACGATGTTGGGGGTACATCGCCGTACTTGCGTACAGTTTATGCATTGCAGCATTACAGACACTGACAGTTGCACCCAGATGGTGTATTCGAGCCGAGGCACTTTTATTTGGAGGCTAGGCTATAGCCTATAGACGCTTTTTCACAGTACTGTTGTTTAAATTTCAAGCGAACCCATGTTGTATTCTCAAAATCTATAATTGAGAATAAATATGTTACCTCAACGTCTTCATGTATTCAGGTTTAATTTCTGTAACATCTTTTTCCAGCCACTTAAAACAATCGCCATCCCCCCCCCCCCCCCCCCCACCCCGTGCACACGTAAATTTGACCGCCTAGGCACTTAATATTTTATGAATACACCACTGGTTGCACCTTCCTCAGTTATGCCACAATCGTTCAGTCCAAATTATTATCTGATGTGTCGTTTTAGATATAGGTAGGCCCTACATGTGTAATCCCTTCGAATCTATTCTGATATTATGCATTGAAAGGGGAAAACTCTACTTGCCCCGACACTACCGTACATATGCTGTCATCATAGATAAGTGATTCGTGGCCACCAACTAGCGAGCCCCAATTCAAACACCGACCGCTGATTGGCAAAGAACCACTCGTCTGTGACGTACGATCGATATGGTTGTTTGGGACAAGTATACCCGTTGGAGATTTTAGTAAACTTTGAAAGCTAAAGGACGTCGTCTAGTCCTATCTTTGACAGTACTATTCAATCATGTTTGCTTGGTTGCCGTATCAAATGGTGGCGGTGCCGGGTTTTTTCTCAACCTGGCGCTTCCACCATTCCATTGCATTCCCTTTCTTGTTTGATGGTTACTGTCACCACACACACGCCTCCTTACTCTTCGATTTGTTGGCAATTTGTCATTTTACTAAACCTGTCTGATTGCGAACAAAATACGAGTATGGGGTGGCGTAGCAAGTGCACAGAGAGCGTTTCGAGCGATCCGACCAACAGTCATTGAATATTGGATACACACAACTTTTAAAGGATGGTCCACACAGATTTTTTAAGCATACGATTTAAGGTTTAACGCGTAGTCGTAAAGTTGGATCATAGGAAACACGTACTGGCGTTCACACAAAGTTTTAGTTTTAAGACGTTCTTTTCATTGTTGTTTTTAAAACAACGTCTTAAAACCGTATGTTTTATGTCTTAAAAATCTGTGTGGACCAGCCTTAAAGCATAACGAATTTCAAAGTCATTGAAAAACTATTTGACTTCTTTGGAATCTATGCATTGCCTCCTTGAGGGGTTTTCGGTGACTTCTAGCAGGTAGAGCTCAGTGGCCGGAATGCTCGAAGCGCTGCAGTGTAGTCGTTTGCTGTACGCCACCCCATATACATCACTTGCATTGTAGATGCCCATGTGTTGATGAAGTAGTGCGAAGTCTTATGTAGCTGTCTTATGCTTGCAGGTGGGGCTCGGACACTGAACGTGCTACTGAGCTTTGCGGTCGGCTGCCTATTGGGGGACGTCTTCCTCCATTTACTGCCCGAAGTCTGGAGTGAAAACGATGCCCGTAAGCCAGTGTTCGATACGACTAGTTTGATGTGACTGTGTCTGTGCTGTAAATGTTTCAAAATATACTTCTGGGCTCTGGAACTGTTTGAATAGGAATGGGAGGAAACGGTTTGTATCCTATAGCCTATGTAACATACGCATTTAAATGATGAGTAGTAGTAAATCTTTATTTTGCATTATTTGCTATTAAGTCTAGCCTGTTCCACACCTCCAACACATAATAACTAATGAATATAGGTTCGTGAAAATGATTTTATTTTACAGTAAATTTCGTTTTTGAATTCTAAAATTTCGGTTTTATTAAGGAAAAGGTTTTTGACAGTTTTATCCATATTTCCTATATATTCTCGGATATTGTTTTTATTTATGACTTTCCCATGGATAGTTTATCTGTTAACTGACTAAATTATCAGTACCGGGGTAACCACCACATCTCTAGATTTGAGTGGTTCTCTCCCCAATTTCTTTGCAAAAGACTCTATGTGGCTATCTGGCTTCTCCATTCATTCTCAGTCCTCTCCTAGTGGCTTCAGAACTTGTCGATTTACGTCTGGAAATGTGTCGGCCAGTTTTACATTTACAATCAATGCCCACCACTAAATCCAATAGCTGTGTAATTCAATTGTCAACCCACGTCACACCTACTTCTCCTCATCCTCCACTGTGCAGATTGGATTAGAATTTCATTACACAGTGCTCCTGGCTTTGAATGGAATCTGTGAAGTCTTCTAGGAACACATGAGGCAACAGCTGAGTGGAATACACTGATCAGTTTGTTGAACCACAGTAGGCCTTGTGAAAAAGACAGAACAATGTTAGTTCAGTTTTGGTTCATTCAACAAAGTCTAGAAAAAGAATTGTAATTCAATTTTCAAGTGTCAAGTGTTCCTGTCGATTTGGAATAACAACTTAGGTGACCGTATTGACAGTGCAAGGGCAAAAGGGCAAACACAATATTTTAACCATCATATTTTTTTATGTAGGCCTAGGTATTAGAAATATTATTTTACAGTAATTATTTGTTAACTTCGATGAACTTATATTCGAAATAACATGCAACGTCTCGGATTTAAATTTTGTCCTTGACATACTATCTACTATCTTGTGTGTACCCATATATGAGACACAATAGTGTTTTTGTAAATAGTATTTCTTACTTTATGATGATTAGATAAGAGGGAGAAAAAGTTTCTGGACGATACAGAACTTAGTTTTTGCTTTTATTTGAATCTTCTGATGTCACATCTACTAGAGGGAAATATAAGGTAAAATTGAAGATTAAAAACAAATAAGATTAAAATAATAAACAAATAAAATTAATAACAAATAAATATGTAATGTATACCTGATATATGAATATAAATAAACTGAACTGAACTGAACTGAAGTCCCGGGAAGAATTCAGGCAAATCTCGACCATCATATTCATATAAGCAGTAAAAAAATAAGCTCTAAGATTCGCTTTGGAAACTAAATACATTTCTGTGCAAACCTAAAAACAAGTGCAACAATAAAACTGTCTCAGAATTATGCAATTTTTTTTCTTACAGCATTTTACTGTACTTGGTATTGGTGACACTTAAGATTAAGGCTATTCAACTGCCAAGCCCATGCAATAATATTACCAAAATGAAACATAAAACATTGCTGTTTTGTATTTTGAATATTTGTAGTTGAGATAACCATAATCAAAAAAGCTACAAATCGTATAAAGTAGTTAAATTGAATTTCAAGGGACCCTAAAAACGCCAATTTGAATTACAAAATTTTGATTTTTAACAGAACATTAAGAAACTTTGCATGTAGGGCCTACATCCAAAGTTTCTGCAGGGACTTGAATTTTAATCACTTGCTTGAATAGTTTGAACAAAAATTAGAATTAACAAGGGATTAACAATATTTCTTATTTTTCTTGTTATATTTCAGATGGAGTGAAAGGAATGCACAATGGCCTATGGGTCCTCACAGGGTTGCTGTTATTTATCATTCTCGAGAAGGCCTTCTCTGTCTCTGCAAACACCGAAACAAATGCAGAACCGTCCGATTCGGTGGAGAACAACGAACAAGCACAAAACAACAACTTTGCCAAAGAAATCGAAAAGCCGACACTCAACGGACACGTCGACTATTGTAAACCACTGCAAAACGGAATCTTGACAGAGAATTACCCGGACAAAAGACAAAACGGCAGCTGCGTGAACGGTGCGGCTAAAGCAGCCGTCAAAGAAGAAGATAAACCAAAGAACAAGTCCGTCTCGAAGACGATCCACGTGAGCGGTTATCTGAATCTGATGGCCAACAGTTTCGACAACTTCACGCACGGCCTGGCCGTGGGCGGTAGTTTCCTTATATCGTTTCCGCACGGCGTTCTTACAACGACGGCCATCCTTCTCCACGAGATCCCCCACGAGGTCGGAGACTTTGCCATCCTGCTGAGGTCGGGCTTCTCGCGGTGGGAGGCCGCCAGGGCGCAGATCCTCACGGCAACCGCAGGCATGATGGGGTCGTTGACTGCGGTGCTGCTCGGTGGGGCGTCCGGAGGCATAGGTACGTCTTCGGGCTCCGTCAAGTTGTCGGTAATTTTAATGTTTTCCAGAAACTGGGATTCATTTACATTAAGAGGAAGGACTACTAGCCAATATTAAAACCCGCGAAATTAACGTATTTTCGTCATATCTCAATAACGCCACACAATATTGAAACAGTGACACCTACGCATATTTTGGATTCGTGAGAGCTCAATACCGGATGAAAAATAGTTATTAGTTTGCAGTAATTATAATTATTATTTTGAATCTAATTAATTCACTAGTTAATTACAAATTACAACTATAATTACTTCAATCTACAAAATCTTTTTCTTACGGTATTGAGCTCTCACGAATCCAAAATATGCGTAGGTGTCACTGTTTCGATATTGTGTGGCGTTATTGAGATATGACGAAAATACGTTAATTTCGTGGGTTTTAATATTGGCTAGTAGTCCTTCCTCTTAATAGATAACACTACGGGCCGGTATTACAATCTACGAATAGGAAAGTTATTTGTAGCAAAATAAGCTATTTGAAGGATTTGAAAGGTTTTGATTGGTGGTTGCCTTGGAGAAAACTAGCTATGACAGATAAATAGTAGTTACATATTGGGACATTGTAATTGTAATATTGGGCCTAACCGCCTAACATTTTTTTAAACTAGTTAAGTGTAGACTTTTGTTTTTTTTTCTTGAAATTACTCATCAACTTGAATCGAATTTACACATAGCTAGCTGCACTCGCAACTTTGTTTGCTTGAAGCTTGGATGTCTTATTGACTAACATCATCCATGGATAGTTTTACTATACAGTGATTATTTAATTTTGAAGTAGACATTTTATTGTCACATTTCCTACAGAAACTTATCACTAGATTAAAATTAAATTCTGTTATATATATGAATTTTTTGACATTTTTCTTTACTGCTTAGATTCTTATGAAATAACTTGATAGATCATAGCCATAGATTATTTAAGGAAACCAGCTTCACACAACTAGTGCTTCTATTTCTCGGCCATAAAAAATACCACGTGATCATGTAAAATTTTTCCAGTATCTGCATATGTGAGCAAGATGTTGCAACATTCACGTGACAAGAAACACCATCTAATTGAAACCTATTTCTACAGAAACACGGACGTCTTGGATACTTCCGTTTACTGCAGGCGGGTTCCTGCACATCGCTCTAGTCACAGTGCTGCCAGATCTCCTCAAGGAAGACAAACCCATGGAATCTTTGTTGCAGCTGGCATCACTGCTTTCTGGGATCGGTGTCATGGCCGCCATGGCATCCATGACAGAATAACAAGCCGGCCGCATAACGTTCTGAATCTAAATGGATAACACATGTACACACACACATTTTAGTAACAACTAATCTTCTCCACGGGGATTATTTATTTGTTCAATCGGGAAATGTGCTGCTTATATTTTGTATTTAATGGTAAAATGCCTCCAGTTCATGTGATTACTCGAACGTAGTTTTTCAGGTGACAAAACCACCTACATGTCTGTTGAAAATTGTTATGCTATATTCTTGTTCCTTGGGCTATAGTTTTTAATACTATTGCTTTAAAGACGTTCACACAAAATGCTAAGGCTAATGATTAGTGAGCTAGCACTAAGGTCCGAATTCACCAAACTTTTTAATCGGCCGATTTACTGATCTCGGATTGGTTACCATGGTTTCAACAAACATTACATACATAGTGCATGGTGGCTTTTACCGGGCGTCATTTTTGATCTCCGATTAACAGAAAATCGCCGGATTAAAGTTTGATGAAACTGGCCCTAAGACTTTCTGATCATGTTTTTACGAAGAAATGTGTAGTACTACTACTGCTACTACTACCAATCTCTAGTTAGTATTGCTGCGTTGATATTGTAGCTTTAATTAATTTGATTGTTATGAAAAAAATACTCATGTCATTGAATGAGCAGCCAAAGGATAAAAGTTATCCTTTCTTGGCCATAGTGCTAGCCATTAGCCTTTGTACTATAGCTCAAGATATGTGTGAATGCTTAAACGCATTCCCGTAAGTTCAACTACTTGCCGTGATCCGTAGTCAAGTGTGTTCATTGGCCCAGATTATCTAGATAGCTTTTGTCGAAGTTTCCGATATTTAGTCAGCAGCCGTTACTTTTGTGAGAAATATCGTTTATAGCAGGTAGAGTGTACCCTTTTATTTAGCTATCATTTTACTATTTCAGAACGTTACGGTTTCAATTGTTTTTTGTGTTTTAAATACTAGTACAGTTATTCATTTATACAGTATTCAGTTAATATGTTATAGCCCTACATGTAGTATATGTTTGTAATTTTTCTGAAGATAGTCTTATTGTAAATGGGTGACTTACATAAGATGTGGGTTCAGTTAGTTTCAGAACATTTCTTGTAATATAGTAGACAAAAATATGTTTTGTTTATAGGTAATATTTTAAGTTACTCACTCACCGACCATGTACCTAGTTAGGAACGTTATACTCAGTTCAAGTCCTAAGTATCTCTCATAGCTCTGACTCGCTCCACTGTGTGCAGAGGGTTAGGACAATACTTAGCTTGGCTTGAGTTAAGAAGCTCATGCCATTTTCTTAGACATATATTCTGTTTGAATGTACTTTTTTTAGTTCCAGTCCAGTTAAAACGAAAAGAAAACGGTCTCCTGTTTCCTTATACGAAGAACACTCGAGTAGATTTTACATGATCACGATAAATTTGTAAAATGCTATTTCTGTCCATATAATGTCGACTGCGAAGCGCGAGTCAAATGGTATACTTCCGCGTTGGAAAGTTATTTGATAAACATAGAATCGAAATGACTCCCATTAACAAATAATCCTGGAATATTTGTTCGTGTGGGAGCGAAAGTGTCCAAGTAATAATCGAACTGAAGCATGTGTTTTATTTGCTACTTAGATAAAGAAAATAGATAGTGGTTTACAACAGCTACATTTTTAATTATTGCTAACCTTGTTTCAGCATAGTTTACCTTAAACATAAATTTTCTCAAAATGTCATGGACAATAGAAACTGCAAATAATTGTAGTTGATTTTTTTCTTGAATTTAAGATTGTTAAAAAATAAATTTATTTGACTTGCAATAAAAATGTTTATATTTGATGACTATCATTTGCGGTGATTTAGGTGGGTCGTCAGCTCTGCTTAAAACCTAAACTTGCTTTGGTACAACCCGTCAGTTTGGAACTTCATAAATTATTATTTAATAGCTACCCGCATTTCCATTACGGTAGTTTGTTCCATAAAACTGACCAACAACTTGAAACAAATTATGGAAATCAAGGTTTCTTACTTTTGATATATACACACTACATTGTAGTTATTTTATTTTTTATGATTTATGAACACAATCATTTGAAAGTTTAAGATTATCCATTCAAGCCATCATTCATGTGCCAATTAATAATTATTAAACAATGTATTCAATTAAATTTTAAACAGTTCACAAGGAGACGTTTTAAATGTTGACGATTAGAAAAAGTAAATTAAAAAAGCCAAACTGTTGTATAGATTTCATGTATTAATTAATTTGTTTATCAATAATGTATCATACATTTATAAGTGTAGTTTACATTTTAAAGTTCCTCAAAGTTTATTCCATCATACGGTCATAGAAGTAGTTTTCACTGTATCACTGTGTAGGTATTTGTATTGAATGTTTACCTTATACTGTACAAGGTATGCCCATCGATATCAAAATTACCAATATCGTCCAATAATAGCTAAACCATATACTGTATTTCTTCATCCATAATTGAAAATATCGTTTCCACGAAAGATCGTGTCTTTCCTCCTATCCAAAATCACACTTTAATTACTTTTTTTAAATTGTTCTAAAAATTAAACTATAATAAATATTTATAATTAATAATAATACATACTTCAAACGTTTTTTTAGGTATGTTGCCGTTGGCGATTACCTTTCTTTTAATTAAATATTGTTTACAACATGGAATAAAAATCTACATATTTGCTGTATCGTGATGTAACAATTTCGATGGGCAACCCTTCCTAATACCTATATTGATTTGATTTCTGGCCAATACTGTAAAATTTTCTAGTATTAACGAAAAAAATTTATTGAGAGTGTGTTAGAAATATTATTGTTAATACTTAATAGTATTGAATTTAGATATGGACATGTGATATTTTTCTATAGAGACTATCGATATTTTTTTATTGGGTAAGGCAGTATAGCCAAGTACCTGATACATTATTTGGTAATGAAATTGCAGTATGTAAGTGCACTTAATTGTAGTTGTGCATTTCATTCTTGCAAGATATAATGGATGAATATAATCCATCTACTTTTGAGAAAATGTTTTCAACAATTTCATCTATTTACGGATGATTGAATTTGTTAATAGGCGTATACATACTTGGATAATATTCATAAAGATTCATGCCCTAGTCTAGTTTGTATATCACTGTATATAGTACGTACTGTACTTTGTAAAAATGGAGTTATGTATTAAACAGCACTTCTACGTATTTTTGTCTGTCAGTAAGTCTGCAACACCTAAATAAAAAAGTTGTTCCTCAGAGAATGCCAACCCCACATTCCTGCACACCCAGGCCTTTATTCTAACAATTAAATGCAGGTTTTAGATATTTAAAATTTGAATATCATTTTGTGCAGTACTTCCATGCTAGAAAGTATTGATTAAAAAATCAATACATTAGTGGATGTTGCTATACACAAGGCTGTGGTTTCCATGGTAACAACATAACACAACATGACACCATAACCAAAAAAAATATATAGGTACTCCAGTGATTGATCAACATAGGACTGACTCTTGTTTTAACTTGTAATTTTAGAAAAATTGGTAAAATGTTTGAAGTTGATAAATCAATATTGCTAGTCACAACAGCTTCTCCTCTAAACAATAATTTGGCTGTTGAAGGTCTGAAGAAATCTGGAGCTTCTACTTCTGTTGCTGTCATTCATGGAGGTTGGGTGAATATGATCCCGGTTTCAAAGACGTACGAGGTCAGGGATAAGTATATTCCCGTTGTACCGGCAAACACCAGGCCCAAGAAAGTCACGTCGGTTATTACTCAAGTAAGAAAAGAAAATTAAATCATTTCATAGTCTAGTGACATGACAGTTTTAGAAACACCGTGCTCTCTTCTACAGTAAAGGTGCATTCACAATCTTTACTAGTACTATGGTTTAATGATTAAGACTAAGCCACAGGCTTCTTTCATTGGCTGGGAGGGAAAATACTGTGCTCTGATTGGCTGTGACTAAGGTTTGTCTTGAGTCTTTATCATTAAACCATAGGGCCTAGTACTAGGCTAGTAAAGATTGTGAATGCACCTTAAAGCTATTGAAATAATAATCTTAATCAACCCACCAGCAAATTAACACTTCCATTAATCAACACATCTTATCACAGATGTTCTATTCATTCATGGTATATCGTAAACTGAGATCGTTAACATTTTGTTTTCATGTTATAAATCTGTGTAGGCCTAATGGTTTTAAATGTGAAACGGCTCTGCATTCTTTCCTCTTTCATGCCAGTTTTTTCATTAAAACATATCCTAGTGTTCAGCGTTTCCCAAACTTAAAAGCTTGCGACCCGTTTTCTAACAAATTTAAACGTTTTTTTTTTTTACCACTGTTATTGGTTGACCTCCCTCTTGACTAGTTATGCCACTGATAAAATGTAATCATAATTATTTTCATCAGTATGCACTTAGTTGGTAGGCTATGCCAATTATAAATGTTCTGGCTATGTTTACTTTCTACTAGGTGCTGTGGTTTCACGTGGGAGATGAGCAATTATTCGTAACTGCCTCCTCCCTTGGCATTCACATCTTTGACAACGAGGGGCGAATTCTGTTGTATTCGCACCCTTGCAACACTGCCGAAAAAGACAAATCAAGCGGAAGTTTTGCCTGTAGTATGGCGGCAATTGATAACAAGCTGTTCGTAGGTACATATTATGTATATTATACTAGTTAAGTATAGGTAATTTTGATATGAATTTTGTATTGATACCTTATTGAAAATATTGAATAACTGATATATTTTTCATTACTGATTCAAACCAAAAGATAGTGATCGAATTGACTTGAAGTACACTTACAGTTTGCATAATCTGTAGGCTAACAAGCGGATTATGTAAGATATTGTACGTATTGTAATTATTGTAAATAGGACTACAATCTGTGCCATAGCCTATATCAGTTTGTATGCCTTTTTTATTTTAGATAGGCCTATTGAAACCAAGGTTTGATCAAAGATTACAAACTGGGGAAGATAGTTCATCCATATGACGTGTAGTTCGAATTCTCACCGCAAGAGTCGCTCTTCCAAAAGTTTAAAACTCAAGGTCCACTAAATCCCCTGGCACGTACTAGCGATCTAGTAGACCAAGTGTTTAACGGTAACGAAGTCAAACGCAAGGTCTACTAGATCGCTAGTAGCCGCCAGGGGATTTAGTGGACCTTGGTCAAACGTGCAGGGCTAGCGCTCCTTGCGGAGAGAATTCGAACTAGTGGTGAGACTTAAAAAATTTTGCTAAAACTCGTGCAGATGAAACATCTTCCCCACTCAGTAATCTTTGGTTTAATGATCAAAGTAATGATTTGTTAGCTAGCAATAGTATCACCATCGATGTGCCATCAGAAGTCCAAAATATTGAACCGTCTCAAGTCTGAACTTTTACGTTGAATGCTAACTAGACCCAATTAAAGTAAAACCTAAAAAGTTATATTAATAGATGTAGGTCTCTGAATACATCATGGCAACCCAATCGCTTGTTATTCTTTCACAAAATATTATATGTTTGGAACAAGTTAAAAATCTTTTTCTGTGTGTATCGGAGACTTGATTTATGATTTTCCATTGTGGCATCTAGGCGACAGTGACGGAACAATCAGAGTGTTCAAAGTGTATCAAGACAGCGAAGGTGCCGTGATGATACAGGAACAAAAGGCTCACCCACACGCCATCGCCGACATAGGCAGCTCTGCGAAAGACAGCTTGATCGTGTCCGGAGACGACAGTGGTCTGATCGTGCTCTGGTCATTTGCCGAGAAATTGGAGCGAATCATGGCTATAGAGGGGTATGGGTGAGTGGCGTAAACAATGTACAAACCATGTAGATCCACTGGTTAAGTTTTTTTTTCCTCTTATGCAATGATGACTTTTCAGCCATTCATTTTTCTTGGTAAAGTTGTCCTAATGTAAAACTAGCCTCATAGTGACGAAATAGCAGAGCCCAATAGTGCCAACTTAATTTTTGTTAGTAACTTTGCAATAACTAATTTTTAATTAAATTTCCCTGAATAACATTCAGATATAATAGATACAAAATTTTACATTTCAGTCTGAAAAGTCGATCAAGTGTTAAATTATGTAGGCCTACGTTATGACAAACTTAGTTATTACAAACACATTTTAGAATACCCAAGGGATTCAAAGGACATTATTGGACTTTGGTAGGTTCCATTATTAATATTATATATACATGTACCGGTGTCCGGTATATATATATATATATATATATATATATATATATATATATATATATAGTATAGATTTATCCCAAAATAAAATAATTAACTATTACCTACATACCAGTTATCATAGTTTATGTCTTGAAGAACTTGATTTGCAGATGTAGGTTTCCTATCAGTTCCAGCATTTGTTCATTAAAACATGGATTCAGTATCTGTCCATCTCCACTTAATCGTAATTCAATTATGTAATCGAACTTGAATATGGTATGTTTTGTTTTTTAGCTCTCCTTGCAACAGCATTCACCTATGGCGAGGTTTAATCATCTCCGGCTATGGCACGGGTCACATCCGCTGTTTTAGCGCAGACAACGGTCACATACTCTTTGAAATCGGAGCACATGCACGCAGCATAACCGCTCTAGATGTATCAGAAGAGCAAGGCTTTCTACTGTCGGTTTCAGAAGACTCGTTTGCTAAAGTGTGGAAGATTAATAGACGCGCGTGTCAAATCGAACCCATTGCTTCCGAGTGCATTCAAGACAGTTTGCTTGTCGGTGGAAAGTTCTTGAACATAAGTGGGACGGAGTTTTGTGTTAGCACATACGATAGTGTGGAAGTACTTTGTTTTTCTGCTTCAAAAGGAAGAGGGGATGGTTGATAACTATGTACGTATAATTAGTGGAACAGTATCCTACATACTTCATAACTGAGTTTTTTTTTAGCAGGAATTAAAACACCATTCAATGTGTATAAAGTGTAACCCAAATAAACATACAATATCTGTTAGTACTGTGAAGATAAATAACATTTAATTTCTAAATCCCGATTTCACTGAACTTTTAGTCCCTAGATTAGCCATTAGGTAATGAGATTTTCTCCTACTAAATGCATTGTCACCTGTTAGAAAACATAATGTGTTTTGAATGTAATATTTTGTTGAAACCATGGTGAGTGGTAACCAATAAGAGATGAACAAAGCTTTGTGAATTCAGACCTAATATACATAAATTAGTCAGTTAATTGTTCTTTAAATTATTTATTATAAAAATTACAGTTTCAACATTTATTAATACATCTAGTATTGTCATACCATTTTTCTTTTTCTTTGTACTCTCTACTTTATTCTCTTTTTTACTCATACTTTTCTACTCGCCCTCTTTCTTATTTTTGTAGGTTATATAACCTACAAGGAATTAATTTAATACATTCTAAACTAATTATGTACTATAATATAACAGTCTTTTTTGGAAGGTTTACATTATTACACATTAAATACCAACATTTAAAACCTTATGTTGCAGAATATTAGGGAGAACTACAGTTGTCAGTCGCAACAGGAGAATAAAACATTATGCTGGTTGCAATAGAGAAAACAAGTTGTGATGACCTAACTATTTAGTATTTAGAGGTCCTTATTAAACTGTTTCTTAGAAAACCTTACACGCATACAATGAGAAATAACTATTGAATTAAAATTATGGAAATATGTTTACAGTAGTTTCAGTTTCAGACAAACAAAGCATAGTTGTACACTGATCAAATGAAGACGCAACACAAATTAACTAGGAACCACTCGTTTCCGCTCATAGGTATTAATTACTACATGTTGCCACGTAGCTAAACTTTTTTTTGGTTGTTTAGATGGTACAACCCATGATGAAAACACGTTAGTAGTTAGTGAATACTTAAAATGAAATATTATTTAGTTGGGAGTCATAACACTAGGCATAATGCAAAATACACCAAATTAAAACTCGCATCCATGGAATGTAACTGGATCATGCTTAATATAGGGATGAGTTATGATAAAATTTAAATTATCGATACCAAGTGAGAATTGGCCCATGTGAACATTATAAAATATGTAAATTAAACAGCATCTACGTCTAGATATGGTACAGAACATATTATTTTTTGTTTGGAAGCCAATATGTAGTAATGGAATCTGGAATCATATTCCCATATATCTTCAATATTTTAAATTACATTGCAAGAAATACAGTTAACCTATCATATAAATTTATCCTACTGTAGTCACAACTCACGATATCGAGAAAAGGTATCGATATCAAAAATATTGTAGCTAAAATATTGATTTAGTATCAAAGGTTCAGATACATCTAGATGTCCTTGCCTAACCCTAGTTTTGCATTTTTTCGGAATTCAGTGTTTTTATTTATTGTTTGTATATTTATTATTTTGTTAGTTTTCCTAGAATTAGTAGTCGAAATAATTCTAGAATTAAATTTAATGATATATCTACAATAATTTATGTATAACAATAGGGAACCAAAGTTTCGAAGGCGGGAAGGTTTTTGGCTCGCAGGTCCCCGCGCGGCCATAAGAGTAAGCATGGAACGAAAATGTAACTCGCTGTATCTTTTGATACACACAAAAGTTATGGAAAAAAATTACATCACATTATTCGACAGTCCATACTGCTCAATATGACCCATGCAGTTGGTTACTGAACGCAGCCCAAATTTAAATGAGTATGAGATATGTGTGTGAATGTGTCGAGAATACCACCAATTTAGGCGGACTCGGCGGCTGCCGACTGAGCGCGGTTGCCACATGTTTTCACGGGTTGCAATAACATACAATTTTAAACATATTTTTGGCATTTCCATGAAACATTATTGTAACTAACACTTCATGGCAACAGTAGACACATTGCTTATGCAAGTGCAAGTTGTTGTCACGGGCGTAGGCTATAAAAATATGCATACGTTTTTTACTTGACGTTTGTCAACACTGCACTGTACAAGCAGCGTTCACTTCAACTAGAAAGTATACCTATATAAACTTGAGATTATTAAAAGTGTTTTATATCATTGTGAAGAGGAAACTTCACAGTTTCTTAGAATGTGCATGTGCTTCTTGTACGTTCTCTGGTACAGGCGGTAGCGCTTACGAAAAATCTAGTACGGCTTATTTAGATAGGAACGGGAGACGCGTGTGAACCAGTCAACGCCCACTTTGGTTCCCTATATGTTATGTAAAATCCTCCAAAAAATCCAAGGCTTGGCAGAAAATGTGTAGGTGCTTTGTACAGAATTTGAATGTATTAACGAAGCGCTACTATTTAATAATTAATAATAATAATAATAATAATAATAATATTAATAATTTGGTCAACCAGATTCAGCATGATGGCAATAGCCAAATGTAGGCATTTAATAAGAAGATATTAATGATGATAATACGTACCACCACATGGAAATACTTGACATTACATTCGTATTGTCCGTATAACATTTAAACACCGGCTTTGACTGAGATGGATGACTGTTCAAACTAGTAACATGTGATGAGAGAAGTTAAATAATGTAGACTCATGGAAATACTTGACATTACGTCCGTACCGGTATTACATATTTATTAAATGCTGGTTTTGACCGAGATTGCATGTGAATGTGATACATTCAATATAATAATAATAACAAATAATAATAGTAAATAACAACAAAAAGTTAATATTAATAACACCTACAACAAGTTTTAACAAAAAGTTATATGCCATTTTATAGATTGTTTAAAAGACCAGCTTTGGAAAATGTACCTACAACTGAAAATTTATGCATATCCCCATTCAAAAATATGTGAGTAGTACTGTATAGGGACCTAATACCTAATGAAAGGAGGAATATTCACCCTCTGATTGGTGGTAATCACGGTGATAACAAATTAATCAAGGATTATTCAAAGAACACACCCTATCAAAGACTATGATAGGAACCTATCCTATACGGTTAAGACAGAAAACGGCGACCTTTTACCGCTGCCACGCGGAGCGAATCAAGTTAAACTCAACCGTCGATAAAGATGTTTCCCTGTCAAAAACTTCTTTATCAACTCTTAAAAGGTCCAACCGACTCAAGATCCCCACAGCCATAAAAAAATGTGTCGCCAATAGAAACGGAGAGTTTCCATCTTAACTACATACTAGGTTCAGTATTTAGGTCTTTGACCCTGTTAAGATATGTACTAAACATTGTAGTTCAGGTTTTAACGTGAGAAATATACGTAACACAGTATGTGTGCCTCCCCAACAACACACATATGGAGTTCTAGGTTAACAACAAGTTACATTGGTTAAATAATTTAATCTCTAATATATAATATACATACACGTAATACTAATACTAATATAGTATTGTTTTTATTACGTATCTTTCATGTTTTATTTAAGAAAAAACAATGAGAAAATGCCTTATATAATCTCCTAATGAAAGTTTCAGTTAGTTTTCAGTTTCACTTGAATTATTGATTACTTTTTGAGCTGTATGAATTGTTGGACAAATCTTTACATTTACACTGGAAGATATATATTGTTTATTACTTGAGGAATCTACGCCGCCACGGCCATGAATTAATTATTTTTAAATATCGACTCCTCTTACGATCATAGTTCATCTCGACCCGGTTTTAATTCCGCAACTAATTTCTGTATTAACGTCGCCAAATCTGTATAATATTGGTCGGGATCTTTTGTGATTAAATCTTCATACGAAGCTGCAAGATTGAGCAACATGTCTATTAAGTTAGTTTTCTTAAATTCTTGTTCGCAAGTATTAACCAACGCAAGCATGGCACTTACAACCTTTTCAACGTTGTCGTCGTCAAGTTTTGCCGAATCTGAATGAAGCAGCGACGGAATTCTCTCGCACCACTCCGACTCGAGAAGTTTCTTCTCGAAGTTCACAATTTTATATTGCTGTAGCTTTTGCTTTGTTTCTTTACTTGGATTTTCAGATTCTAGAATGCTTTGTTCGGTTGACGTTCGTTCTTCTATGAGATCGTGAAGAAGCGTCACCACTTTCACCTGAAATTGATAAGTTTTAGTGGCTATGGAATGCATTCTTTGTTTGTTGTTTATCATTTGATTATGCCTATATGCAGCAAGATAACTAGCCTACAGATGGGAAAAGCAAAAGTTATGCATTAATCCTTATAGCACCAGCTGTGCCAGAAGCTAGCTGGTAGGTAATTATGTATTAGCTAGGTATTAGGTTTACATATTGTTTATGATATAGGCCAGGGATGGCAAACCTTTTCGAGCTTGAGTGCCACTATTTACAAACTATTGAATGTATTCTGTCCAGGCGTGCCAAATTCTCAAAAAAAGTACAGTAAAATTTTAATGACATTTTTATTATAGCTTTTTCAGTAATTATTATGTTTTTCAGGGAACAAATGGTCAGGTTGTCAGTTTGTAATGTTGTGATCGTTCCACATAATGCAGCATTTAGTGAAAATCGTGTAGGAGGCGAAATTTTTGTACCCAAAAATTTTCTAAATGCCCAAACAACAGGTTTGAAGTGTGGTCAATTTCATCTTGATACAATGTTAATCATATTTCTGCGTGCCGCCAGAAAGTCTTCGCGTGCCACTTCTGGCATGCGTGCCATTGGTTCCCATCCCTGATATAGGCCTACTTGTACGGTAATAATGTGCATGTGCAATGTATCAACTATCAATCAATGTTTAAAAAGCGCATCGATGCTAAATAAAGGCTATTCTATTTTTATTATTATATTTACCCACCTTAACAGAACCTATTGTATTGATTAGTACCATGAGCTTACAATGTTATCATGGTTTGGGCTTTATAATAATAATAAAAATAATATTTATAATTTATGTGTAGGCTAAGAATAATATTATCATGGCTAGGGCTTTTTTTCAAGTTTGCCTACGATGGAAAGAAACCGCAAGTACGTTTGTCTTTGGTACACAAACCTGCAGCTTGCTATTTTCTTTTCTGTCAAACACTTGACTTAGAACATCAAGGCCCCCTTCAGTGAACATCTTGTTCTGGGCAAGAGGAAAGTTCCGTATCGAACACGATAGTGCGTATAGGGCACGAGATCGCACCGTCGGATCCTTATCGAGTAATAACGTACGCAACAACAACTGGACACCACCTGAAGATAGTGCTGAGATCTGTACCTGCAAACAGGACAAAAGAATAAGTAGATTCTATGTAGCCTGGCTTGTTTTTTTGTTTTTTTTATATCTGCTCCCTGTGTCCAACAATGAAGTCGGGTATATAACAAAAAAAATAAGCAATCAATTAATGTACAATTCATCACAGTAGAGGTATGGGCAGATTAAAGCCACTCTATACAAAAACAATTTTTTTTAATGAATTAGGCTGACATACAAAACAGAAAAAACAAGTTTGAAGAAAACTGGAAAATACATAGCAACTTATGTTTCAGTTCTAGAACATCTCAATTTGCAAGGCAATAAAAATATATTTTCGAATTTCTACACATTTTGTATGGAGGCGACTTCACATTTTGATCCCTGGACACAATTATGTATCAGTCACCCACTAGTTTGTAAGTTGAACCACGCACAATTATTTTAAATTTTCCACGTAGGTCTAAGTCAAAGAAAAATCCTTTGCCGTACACTGATGACTTGCTAATTTATAATACATAGCTGTATAATACAAAATCAAAATGAAATCTTACTTTTGGGTTGCTTTGAGTTGCAGATCCAAATAGTTTAATAGCTTCAGCTCGTATGTGGGTATTTGTTGAGTTGAAACTGGGATAAACTATTTTGATGAAACCATCCAATCGAGCAAACTCCCGTGCATTGTCAAACTGATGAACTAAGAGTTCAAGATCTGTCAATATTGTGATCTTTGCTTCATCGCTAGATGTAGTAAAGTTTGCCATGAGAGTTGTTAACACCTCTAGATCTGTCTTCACCAACATGTTCATACCCTTCAAATCTTTTTTCAGCTCTTCGTAAGAACGGAATTGTTTGAGGATATCAGGGTCCTCCTGAAAGAAAGAGAAATAGTGAAATTTCACTAAAAAATTGAAATTTCAAAATTGAATTTTTTGTGAAATTTTATTATTTATAATTAAAAACAGGTAGTCCTAGGCCTGTTCTGTTCGAAGAATTAACTGTTTCGAAGAATTCCCTTGAAACAGTTGGCATGGTTGGGTCTTTACTTGTAGAATATTAGGCCTATACTTTGAATTGGTAGTCCAGGATATAAATATTACGTAAATATTACCAGTACCAGTAGAATATATTATTCATTTATGTGACTATGAAGCTAGGTACGGAAATAAACTATCAAGCAGACACAAAAATTGGTGTGGAATTCTTGAAGGTGGTATGAATTTGTAAGTGTTTGGGAATCAAAAAAACCAAACGAGATAGCAGCAGAATCCGAAAGGTTAGTAAAGTGTACCAGTGTAAAGTGGGAGGAGGAAGCCGTTTCTCTGCTACTGGCGAGGTAGCGCTGCCGCAGATTAGAAGGAAAATGCTCTAAATGGTACGGGATAGGGAGATGCTAACCCAGTACAAGATAATGATGTATAAGATTTACTTTGGTATTTGGGGAATGAATGTGAAATATTTTTTTCAACTAAATTTAACAAAAATCACTTTTTTATTTTGCCTGTTACTGTATCTTTCCAATTATGTAAGGCGCATTCTTGAAAAAGTACATATTTATGTTTTAAATCAATGTTGAATTGGCTAGAGCCTATGCCTAGGCCTATGCACGCCATTCGCCATTGTTCAACACTAGGATGAAGAGAAATATCTCTGCAGCAAAATAAGTGCTTTGGTTCTTTGTTATCAGCAGATGCATTAACTTAAACATAAGTTACTGTAATAATCACAGTATTTTCGATAAATTACCCCTTCTTCAAATTTGAAGAAGGAGTAATTTGAAGAAGGGGTTATTACTTTAAAATAAATTTATACCCAAAAAATAAATTACCCCTTCTTCAAGTTTGCGGGCGATATTCGGTTTCATCTCATACGTTGGCTACTGAATCAACGTAGAACAGCTGATTGTAGCATCCAGTAGGCTGTGTGCATGTTGCTAATGGTGAATGGCGTGCATAGACTAGCCAATTCAACATGATTAAAATTGATTTAAAACATAAAATACGTACTATTTGAAGCATGCGCCTTACATAATTGGAAAGATACAGTATCAGGTAACATAAAAAAGTGATTTTTGTTAGATTTCTTTGAAAAAACATATTTCACATTCATTCCCCAAATACCTTTAGGTACTTTGTATCACATTCGCAACAGAAACTTGAACCATGGGAGAAAAAGACGAGAACAAATTGCAGGCAGAGAAATCAGATTCCTGGGAAGTAGCCTACAGTAGGCCTAGGTAAGAAAATTAAAGACAACAAAACATGAGCACTGTGTCATTGTCTGCAACGTTTAGTAAGCTATTTAAGGAGGCCTAGGTACTCGAACTTAGAGCAGGTCAACCATAGACATACTTACATTTTCTGTTGTAACTTCTTCCGTCTCATCTTTTATATTTCTGAGTGCCTCGTGAAGATATTCACGTGACAAAATATCATCTGAATCTCCAGTCAAATCTTTATTAAACCCATCTTCATTATTTTCGTCAGTAACTGCAGATACCGCCGTGTCACTTTTCGTAGTTTTCACTGGGTCCAAGAGCTTTGCTTCAGTCTGACCTGTCTCAAAATTTATCCTTACATGCAGACCTCTTGGAATGGGTTGACCTTTCTTCACTGTCTGCCACTCATATGTCGCTATAAATGACTCAAAACTATCGTCCTTGCTTTTGCTGGTTTCTGTATTAGAAGAAATATCATCATTCGCTCTGATTAATACTAGGCCTAGGCCTACGAGTATTAATAACGTAAAAAGTGAGGTTATGCAATTAACCATTCTTGCCACTGCAACTCGAAAATACTATCAAATATCTAAATCGAAATGTTCTCTGGTACAACTCACTAACTTGAAGTGTATTAGAAGGAGATTTCTGATACAAATTACTTATACTACAATAACAACTTCATAATATGATGCAAACACTGATGAAATTTTCTAGTTACAATTTTCTGACAGCCCTCGAGGACCAGTGGACCACGTGTTATTAACCAATTGGAGTGAAGATTCCGTCCGACTGTGGCCAATACGAAGAGAGAACGTAATCCTGGTTCTCGACTTGCGATGTGTGTGTTCTTTCGATACTTCGATACTTCTTCGATTCGACTTGTGATTTCCGAGAACCGCCATTTTTAGCAAGACAAGCAAGTAGCCGTCGTAGCGAAGGTGCATTTGCATCAGATTTACAAGTTTTTGCCTATTTAAAAGAAATCTACATACCATACCAAAATGAACATGAACGGGGAAAAATCCAGTATTTGGGGTAATTATTCTGTTAGTTTGTAGAACTGTTTGGTTTCCAGTTTTGTAGGTTTAGGCCTATATGTGCTATACCGCAAGCTACAATTCCTAGGACCCAAGCCGAAGAGCCGGCATTTCTGAAGCCGCGCGCCAAGCGAGTTTACCAAAATGTCAATTTAATGATAATTTCGTATATTTTCCGGCAAGGTCTCATTTGCTGTTGTTACGGACGAATGTTGTGTTTAGTGTTCCTTTAAGATAGGTTACTTATGATTGGATAGCCTAGGCCTACGCTCGACTCGAATAAATGATCAGCCTAGGCTAGGCCCTAGCCCACCTAGGCTCTAGGCCTGGGCCTAGCAGGTCTCATGGTGCTGGGCCAAGCTGAACCCTCGTTTACGCATGACGTTTGCAGTAAATCCCCAATCCTACATGCCATTTAAAGTGAGGCCTAGGCTAGGCCTACGGTTTAATCTTAGGCCTTACCTAGGCCTATCTCTCGGGTCAAAATTCCATGTTAGTCTTCTAGTTCACCATGTGCTCCTAGGTCTAATTTATTTTCCATACGCATCTATAATAGTGGTAGACCTAGGCCATACTTTAGTTCTTTGTTTACTATTGTGGGGGTTGATAGGGCCTAGGAATTGAGTTCTGCTAATGATAAACCATATGCAAATACACGTAATAGCCTAATAGGCCTAGGCTATTGTATTAGCTGTGTTTGCATATGGTCGTCCCCTCACACGATGTTCTTAGGGCATACCATACCCACGGCTAGACCAGCCGTGCCTAGGCCTATCTCAAGTCATGCCACTAAAAGTGTATCACAGTGAGTCATTTAAAGATACACCCAATAAACACACTATTTATTAAAATTATTGGCATGAGAATGTAATGAATGCTTGCAGCTATATTCATTAGGCCTAATAGGAGGGAACCCGGATTCTCTGCTTGTTGTGTAATCTGTATGGTTACAATTAGGGCTGAGTCGTGTAAACGTTTAAACGTGTAAATGCCCGCGAGAAAATATACGTGTACAAAGTACAAACATTCATACACGTTTAACCGTGCCAAAACCCAATTCACAGATTTGTCCGATGTAATAGTTCTTTGACTAGCCGACAAGGCCTAGGTTAGTGTGTGGAGTCAAAATGGCTGCGGACATTTGGACACAACGGTGGGGAATATAATCAACAATGAATATTATAATAAATCAACCGTGTTATTTCGTTGAACATGTTTTTTTGCAACATTATAACTCACTTTTTTGTTATCATTTTGTGAACTGGATGGGTTTTACGTTTAAACGCGAAAAATTTGGAAAAATAAACGTTTACAAAATTAACCGTTTTCTCCCAGCCCTAGTTACAATAGGTTTGTTCAGTTGACCCGTTCCAAACAGTTTAGAGCAACATAGAACTGTGCGGAAATACGTCATACTAACAGGAAGTAGGGCGTTCCTAGCAGAAAAGAACAGATGTTCTTGTTTTGACAGCTGAACGATACCGAGCAGCCAGCGCAGTGTTTACGCGTCAAATTCAAACTAGTAGGTCTAGGAGTAGCATTTATTTAGCATAATAGCTGTTAATATTTGTAAATGTCTGTTAATAATAATAGTGCACTCAAAATAGACTAGATGCATTCTGGTGGCAAGAAAATGAACTGCTAGGCCTAGGCCTATTAGGAGTGGTTTAGCTGTCATTTTTCATTGTTGTTTTATTGTTATTATTCATCAATGGCGCTGAAAGGAGGTTGCTTAGCAGCGCTATCTATGTAAGTTTTGAGTCCTCTATTGTTATTTTATAGACAGTCTAAAACAGTAGGTATCAATCGTGAAACCAGGCCGGGGTGCCTAGCCTATAGGCCTAGGGCCTACCTAGCTTGTAAAATAAACAATAAGGTATTTGCGTACACCTACCTGGTACTTGGTAGAAATGGCAATCATCCTGCACAATTGGATAGCCGTTTTCATCTGTTACGATTATCAGACTCGTCGGACATTGCGTAGAGGTTATGTAGGCCTGCCTAACACGTGAGACTTAAAATCCCGTGCGATTCAGCTCTGCTCGAGTCAGATCCTCCCTTTTCAATCGAGCAGGCCGAACATGTTCGGCCTGCTCGATATCGAGTTGCTTGTGTCAACTGAACAGCCACCGAACAGCTCAAGTTTGTCAGATGAACAGCCATTTCTGCTTTTTTCTGCTCTGAACTGTTTGGAACTGGTCAACCGAACAAACCTAATGAGGAGGCTACCACTTAGGCCTACTAGGCCCTAGCCAAGTGTGGACTAGGGCCTAGGACTAGCCTAGCTAAATGCACTTCTGTGTTTTTCTCTTAAGCCAAACTCAGCTCGTAACGAGGTGTTCTTATTAGGTAAATGTAGTGTAGGCCTAGGCTAGTCGTTGTTAACGTATAGTTGAATATAACTAGGGGCGGCGGCTATCATGGACATGGTGCGCCTAGAAATAGGATACAAGTTTTGTTTGTGAATGCCCAGTTATCTACAAATGCAATTTTATGTTAATTCCAATACTTAATTAGCTTTTACATTGTTCTATTTCAGGCACCAAACTGGATGCCACACATAAAAGTTTTACATTTGACCCAGAAACTGAACTTGAAGTTCCACTTTCAATCCTCAGTTTGAACCTTAAACAGGTAAGTTACATTGAAATAAAGCTGTACATAGTAGGCTTATGGTAGCCTATGGCAGAACAGTAAATTGTGTAGGCCTAGGCCTAGGCCTATTAAAACTTTATTCAGTCCACTGTTCACGGGCATGTTTCTTCTTTTTACTTTGCCTTTGAAGGCAAAGTATTTTAAGTTTATAAGTATTGATCAATAAGTATTGACAAACTAAAACGATGCACAATTATGGTTCAAAGTTAATTTTATTATTATTAGGCTATTATTATTATTATTATTATTATTATTATTATTATTACTATTGTTATTATTATTATTAATTATTATTATTATTATTATTTATAACATTTTCTTCAGGCTATCCTTGGTGCTGAAGCAAACGTTGGAGACGACTGTGAAGTGCAAATGGAATGCACAGGCATGAACGGAAAGATCGTTACTCCCATCGCACACTTGGAAGCGGGAAAGTTCAGACAGTGTCCGTTGGACTTCAATTTTACCGACACACCCGTCAAATTCACTCTGGTTCGTGGCGAAGGGCCTGTCTACTTAAACGGGATCCAACACTGCTGTAAGTTATCAAGCGTTTTTTTTTTTTTAATTCTATTCTAGAATCTGAATTATTGTTGTTGCCGACCAACTGTTTGCAGTTTACCGCCAATCAACTCGCGAGTGTGACAAGACCCATATGATTCAAAGGCAAGCAGGCACTACCGGTAGTGGTTATTTTGTAAATTTGTCGTCCACATTCGCCTTACATCTTTGGCCATCCACACATAATAAGTAGGCCTACTAATGTAGTTCCCGAAAAAAATTTCCCCTATGGCGAATTTGACTCTGTGGTTGGGGCTCTGGCCCAGATGCCAAATGTGTCTCGCTTTCCATTGCGAGTGGACAACGCATTGGTTTATTGAGGGTTGTATGTAATCCTAGATAACACATAATGCAGGAAGCAATAGGGGTGCTCAGTAAAGGAGGAGATTGTTATAGCTGACTGACAAAAAGGGCAATCAGTAGAGCCCTATTATAGCACCGAAAAATGATTTATAAAACTGCACTAAAGCAGTGAATAATCACACTTTAAAACTGCGAAAATTACAAAAGCATTATGATGTAACGTTTGCCACCCCTGATCTAAGCTCTGCAATTAGCATATGTACAATGTTGTATATTTTCAGGTCCCATGGATGATATGGATGAAGAGGAGGAGGAAGACGAAGAGGGCCTAGAAGGATTCTATGACGAATCTCCCGAGAAACTAATTGTAAGTAGGCCTAGGGCCTCGGAAAAAAGTTATAAACCAAATTTATGTGGAAGATCCTGTCTGTAGCTGAAAAACCTAAGCTATTCTCTAGGGATGTGCGGGTAGTGATTTTTGAACTCGGGTCGGGCTCGGGTCGGGCACTTGAAGTACCCGCGGGCTCGGGTTCGGGTCGGGTCGGGTAGTGTAAAAAACTAATAATTAATAAAAATGTATCAATTAATAGGAAATACGTTACATAAAATGTAGTGGTGTACGAATCTACGAAATTTGAATCCGAATCTACTTCAACACATTCGAATTTTCTAATCATTTGAAAATTTGAATTTCCCGCAGTATTTCACGCTATTTCCGCCAAGAAGGCGGTGGGGAGTTCTGACTTCTGGCATATGGTCGCCATCTTTGTTTAGATCATGGTCAAATGTCAAATACATCGTGAAATCATGGAGTTGTATCTTATCAGGAGGTCTAGCTTCAATGGAACTTCCTGTTTCATTGAGGTACCTACATCCGGCCGACGAGCGGCTGACGCCATTTTGTTCCTTAAATTACAGCCTTCTGGATGAGTTTGAGGTTGACTCTGATTGATCATCTATTATTGACTCATCCAAGGCTGTGATCTGTCAAAACTGGTGACGAAATTAGCATCGTAGTCGCTAGCCCGGTTATTTCTCTATGGTCACAGGGGGTGGTTTTTCATGCAACCGTCAAGCAATTATTATTCTACGGGTAATGTGTATTTAACGTTTAGATTTTTGCACTCGAATTTTGAAAAATACAACATAATGTAGGCTCATAGACTTCAACTGAAGTGCTAGGCCCTAGGCCTCCTAGGCTTAGACCTATAGGGCCTCCTAGGCCTAGGGCCTAGTCCTATAGGGCCTAGGGCCTAGTCCTATAGGGCCTAGGGCCTAGTCCTATAGGGCCTCCTAGGCCTAGGCCTACAGGGCCTCCTAAGCCTAGGTCCTAGGTCTATAGGGCCTCCTAGGCCTAGGCCTATAGTTTAACTTAATTTTAATATCGTATTTCTTTAATCAAACACCAAAGAAAACAAAAACACGACGATTTGATATTTGTAAACATATTACTAGGCGTAACAATTAACTCAAACAATAACGAAACAACAATTAACAGCTGTCCTTGACATTGACAACCAGGAACAAAATGCCTGCCACCCATAATGCATTGCAAATCTCACTGCACTTTATACGATCACCGCTTACTACAGAGCTAGACATCCAGTACCGTAGGTACTATTATAAATCCATGGTGAAATCATGGTGAAATATTGTTATTCACCTAGGCTACACTATACTCATGAAATAATAATAAAGTAAGATAGAAGGTAAGGCATCCTCATATAAATATCAGTTCCTCCCAAGCTTCCCCGTCTTGCAGCTTCATATTGAAATTCACAATGTTGACCAATCATAACCTCGAAATTATGTTGTACTAGGCCTAGGCTACCCGACCCAATTTTTTCGGGCATAATTTACGGCCCGACCCGACCTCAGGTAAATTTTGTTACCCGAAAAATACCCGTTTTTCGGGTACCCGCACATCCCTACTATTCTCCTGTATTTACTCAATATTGGCAGTTTTGTATTTTTTCAGTAGTGATCTGTTTGCTTTAGGAGAGCAGTTTGTCACTGCATGTCTCTTAAGATCAACTAGGCCTGAAATATGGTTTAGGCCTTCTCCCAAATAAATAGAAGTCATCAAGAAAACCTCTTGAGTGGTTGGGGCTTTGATCCTTACCCCATTTTAAGCTTATCCATTGCAAAATGTCAATGGCGTGGCCCTGCAATAGTAGTACCTTATAATGTTTAATACAAACTGTCATTGTCAAATGTTAATGCACTTGGTGAACTTATCTTTGGTCCCAGCCCTTGTAGACACATACATATAGCCTATATCACCAGATTCCTCTCCTATAAAGCTACAGTAGTTACATTTTTGTGCTATAGCCAGTAAACCATGTGTCTTTTGGATATGATGAATGATGATCCTCTAATAAATTTTGTTTCTTCTTTTATAGCCTGCTGCAAAGAAACAAAAGCTGATGGATGAGGTAAGATTCTGTTTGTCTTTTAAACAGGGATTGGAACCTTTATTCATAAAGGTTCCGGTTCCGGTTCTAGTCAACGATTTTATAAAGGTTCCGGTTCCGGATGTATAAAGGTTCCGCAAGAACCGGTTCGAAACGGTTGTTAAGGGTTCCGGTTCCGGTTCCCAATAATTTTAGAAATCATAGAATATTGAAAATATTTTAAATGAAATATTTCTAGGGATGTGCGGGTAGTGATTTTTTAACTCGGGTCGGGTTCGGGTCGGGTATGGAAATTAACCTCGGGTCGGGTATGGAAATAAACCTCGGGTCGGGTCGGGTCGGGTAGTGCTTAAATTAATACACACGTATAGATCAGTCAAATATATTATAAGTAAAGTTTTTAGTAATAATTAATAAAAATGTATCAATCAATGGAAAATACGTTACATAAAATGTAGTTGTGTACGAATCTACGATCCGAATCTACTACAACACATTCGAATTTTCTAATTATTTGAAAATTTGAATTTCCCGCCGTATTTCACGCTATTTCCGTCAAGAAGGCGGTGGGGAGTTCTGGCATATGGTCGCCATCTTTGTTTAGATCATGGTCAAATGTCAAATACATCGTGAAATCATGGTGAAATATTGTTATTCACCTAGGCTACACTATATTCATGAAATAATAATAAAGTAAGATAGAAGGTAAGGCATCCTCATATAAATATCAGTTCCTCCCAAGCTTCCTCGTCTTGCAGCTTCATATTGAAATTCACAATTTCGACCAATCATAACCTCGAAATTATGTTGTACTAGGCCTAGGCTACCCGACCCGGTTTTTTCGGGCATAATTTACGGCCCGACCCGACCTCGGGTAAATTTTGCTACCCGAAAAATACCCGTTTTTCGGGTACCCGCACATCCCTAAATATTTCGTTATGGAATTTTGGAAAGCTAAAATTAAACAAAGTGGTAAAATATAATCACTAGGGCTTAACTGTCACACAGCTAACTGGTTCACCACTTGACCTTCAGGGCACTTGTTGGACGATGGCAGGATGGGGGCGTGAAATGACACGTCTGAGCTCCGAAATGTACACAAAAAACGACGACCCTCTTAGTCTACTCGAAAGTGAACAACGGCCAAGGGTTAACTTTACTATAGCTAAACTCGCAACTTCTAAGTAGTGTAATATAGCCTGAGCCACTCCTTAGGGGTGCAGTATTAGCGAGACGAGAAGTGACCAATGGCATGACAGGATACAAAAAGATGCGCTCATAGAAAAAAGCGGGATGAGGCTTTCAGAAATAAGCAAGGGAACTTCAAACGTTTTTGGCACGAAAAGTTGGATTCATCATTTCTTCATTGTGCATTTTGGAACCTTTAAGAACCGTTAAGAACCTTTTAGGATAAAACAGTTCGGTTCCGGTTCCATAAATCGTAGGTTTTAACGGTTCTGGTTCCGGTTCCGGTTCTACGAAGTGAAAAGGTTCCAAACGGTTCCGGGTTCCGGTTCCGGTTCCAATCCCTGCTTTTAAACTATTGTATCAATTGTTTTAACTTTAGGGGAATTAACGGGAAATGAAAGCTCAGTGTTCTCCCCAGGGAAAAAAGTTTGGTGGTTGTTTAAAAATCATTGCCGAGTAGTGACAAAAAGTGGGGCCCAGTGGCTTACCCCCATAATTTTTTTGGATCGTAGATTCGTGTTGGCAAGTTTTAGAGGTTTTTAAAGCCCTTTTAAGATAGCTTTATATTGTTTCTTTCATGTTGAGCATAATACGTTAAGAGCATTTCTTATTTTTATTGTAATTAAACATTTTTCATTTTTGCATGAAGGTGAAAGCTTATTTGCTACAATTATTAGGCCGACAACTTTAAAATTTGCTTTGATGATAACATTGGTGCAGATAATATTTCTTTGCAAGGTTCTGGTAATTTAGGATTTATAGGTTAACAATGACAACTTGAAACAGTGTTGAGTTTGATAACTTTTATTTTGGTTATCATTCTAGGCCTAACATTGAATAAAATTGAGCTATAATTTTGTTGGGGTTATCTTTGCTGGGCGGCCACACAATATTGCCAGGCGGTCCGCCCGTTGGTCCAGGCCTGAGGAGTACACTGAAAGCTAGTTCTTAAGTTTCTGGCCCTTTGAAAAATTGAAGTATGGATGTTAGCAATAGACCTTAAAGTTATACCTAGGCTTCCTTCCTTCTACTTCCTTCCATAGGTTTCTTATGCTAGTTCGGGGCCTAATCACTTACATTTTTTAGTATTTTTCTCTCAAATAGGTTACTATTTTGTCGATTGGGGGCTTGTCTGTTCAATAAACCCCAGTCCGTGCCAGTTTATACTGGGTCAGTCAGTCAGTAGATCCTGATCTGTGTGTGTTTTGATTTCAGCTTGACGAAGATGAAGCATCAAAGAAAAAAGGGAAAACCCCTCCCTCCCTCGGGAAGGACAAGAAAGTTCTTGCTCAAAAGAAAAAGTAGGGCCTATGATATATTCTAAATTTATTAATTTTTTACTTTTCATCTTAAATATTCATTTACAGATATAATAATTTGTGTGATTGGCAAATTATCTTGTAACATGACCTGGAGCAGTTCTATAAGACTTCGACTATGAATAACACCTAATTTAGGCATCAAATCATGTCTACTTGGAACTGTAAGGACGGCTGTGGATTTTGAAGTTAGCAAAACAAATGTTTGTGGCGCAATGACTTTAATTATTTTGTATCCTCATCCTCAGTTTGAAATAAATGTGTTTTTGATAAAATATTTATTTGCATTTTGTATTTACATACTTTGGCCTATCCTGTACAAATCTATTGGTTGCCACTTCCTTCTTCACTTTCTTGTCGTGGACGAACGCAGTAGTTTCAACCAACCTGGGGTCGATCGTGTCGGACTTAGATAGTACGCCGAATAAATTGACACGACAGACTCTTTCTCTTTGACCGCCAACTTTTCCTGCCTGTCCACTGTTGACGGCGCTTTCTCTTCGTGTCTGACCGTCTTCACCTTTCTAGTCCTTGGTCTCTCGCGTCGGCTAACTTTTTCAACCTTCACCGACACTTTTGAATCGTTAGCAGATATTGACGGATGAAGCTCTGATTGACTAGGAATGTTGCCGTTGGTCACTTAAGATCGGCTTGATACCGTGAGTGATCTTTCAGACGAATCACTCGTGTATGGTCTACTGGACGGCACAGATCTCATCTCAAACGTTCTCGTGTTTACATCGATAAGACTGTTTTTTTCCAATTTAAGGGACGTTACTGTTTGCTTGAGGTGGCTTCTTTCTAATTTTAATGTTGAGTTTTCCAATGTCAGTTCTCCATTTTTCTGCACCATGTAGGAAATGGGTAAACACACAGCTCTACACATGAATTGGAACAACCAAACAGTACCCGAGGGCACGGGCACGATATGTAAACTGAGATAGAAAGAATATACCAATGTCCAGTAATTTTATATCTAAATTTATTATAGGGTTGCAAAGTTAGTAGTAGTAGATAGTACGCCGAATAAATTGACTCGACAGACTTTCTCTTTGACCGCCAACTTGTCCTGCCTGTCCACTGTTGACGGCGCTTTCTCTTCGTGTCTGACCGTCTTCACCTTTCTAGTCCTTGGTCTCTCGCGTCGGCTAACTTTTTCAACCTTCACCGACACTTTTGAATCGTTAGCAGATATTGACGGATGAAGCTCTGATTGACTAGGAATGTTGCCGTTGGTCACTTTAGATCGGCTTGATACCGTGAGTGATCTTTCAGACGAATCACTCGTGTATGGTCTACTGGACGGCACAGATCTCATCTCAAACGTTCTCGTGTTTACATCGATAAGACTGTTTTTTCCAATTTAAGGGACGTTACTGTTTGCTTGAGGTGGCTTCTTTCTAATTTTAATGTTGAGTTTTCCAATGTCAGTTCTCCATTTTTCTGCAGCATCTAGGAAATGGATAAACACACAGCTATACACATGAATTGGAACAACCAAACAGTAACCGAGGGCACGGGCACGATATGTAAACTGAGATAGAAAGAATATACGAATGTCCAGTAATTTTATATCTAAATTTATTATAGGGTTGCAAAGTTAGTAGTAGTAGATAGTACGCCGAATAAATTGACTCGACAGACTCTTTCTCTTTGACCGCCAACTTGGCCTGCCTGTCCACTGTTGACGGCGCTTTCTCTTCGTGTCTGACAGTCTTCACCTTTCTTTTCCTTGGTATCTCGCGTCGTCTAACTTTTTCAATCTTCACCGACTCTTTTGAATCGTTAGCAGGTATTGAAGGATAAAGCTCTGATAATAATTGACTAGGAATGTTGGTCACTTTAGATCGGCTTGATACCGTGAGTGAGCTTCCAGACGAATCGCTCGTGTATTGTCTCGTTTCCCTTTTCCATCTGGAATGTCTCCACTTGTCTTGAGTGCTATGCGAGTTTGGCGTAGCTTTTCTTCTGTCCGGTTTATTGTGGTAGGCTTACTCGCTTTGTTTGTCACTAGGCTCCTTGTTTGTTTTATGACTCTTTGTGGAACAGTCTTTACTTTCTGCGGCGTTTGGCTGATTTTTCAAAGCATCCGCATCATTTTCTTGCCTTACGCTCGGTGGAACTTTATCTCTTTTAGGTTTGAGACTCAAAATACTGGAAGGAGCACTTCGAGCAGATACACAGCTGTTGTAGGATTTCGTTGGTATATTACTTTCAGTGTTTATAGAGCTCTGGTATGTGTTGTTTAAGCTTTTTGTGATGTCTGATCCTCTAGTGCTATATTTAAACGAATTTCTTCTTTCTTGTGTCCTCAATGCATAACTGAAAGGCACAAATCTCATCTCGAACGTTCTCGTGTTGACATCAATAAGACTGTTTTCCAATTTAAGTGACGTTACTGTTTGCTTGATATATTCTAAATTTATTAATTTTTTACTTTTCGTCTTAAATATTCATTTACAGATATAATAATTTGTGTGATTGGCAAATTATCTTGTAACATGACCTGGAGCAGTTCTATAAGACTTCGACTATGAATAACACCTAATTTAGGCATCAAATCATGTCTACTTGGAACTGTAAGGACAGCTGTGGATTTTGAAGCTAGCAAAGCAAATGTTTGTGGCGCAATTACTTTAATTATTTTGTATCCTCATCCTCAGTTTGAAATAAATGTGTTTTTGATAACATATTTATTTGCATTTTGTATTTACATACTTTGGCCTATCCTGTACAAATCTATTGGTTACCACTTCCTTCTTCACTTTCTTGTCGTGGACGAACGCAGTAGTTTCAACACATCCCGGGATCGATCGTGTCGGACTTAAATAGTACGCCGAATAAATTGACTCGACAGACTCTTTCTCTTTGACCGCCAACTTGTCCTGCCTGTCCACTGTTGACGGCGCTTTCTCTTCGTGTCTGACCGTCTTCACCTTTCTAGTCCTTGGTCTCTCGCGTCGGCTAACTTTTTCAACCTTCACCGACACTTTTGAATCGTTAGCAGATATTGACGGATGAAGCTCTGATTGACTAGGAATGTTGCCGTTGGTCACTTTAGATCGGCTTGATACCGTGAGTGATCTTTCAGATGAATCACTCATGTATTGTCTCGTTTGTGTGATTGGCAAATTATCTTGTAACATGACCTGGAGCAGTTCTATAAGACTTCGACTATGAATAACACCTAATTTAGGCATCAAATCATGTCTACTTGGAACTGTAAGGACGGCTGTGGATTTTGAAGTTAGCAAAGCAAATGTTTGTGGCGCAATGACTAATTATTTTGTATCCTCATCCTCAGTTTGAAATAAATGTGCTTTTGATAAAATATTTAGTTGCATTTTGTATTTATATACTTTGGTCTATCCTGTACAGATCTATTGGTTTGTTTAAAATTCTAGCTGCTTTCTACTAGCTACATCTTAGCCAGAACTAGCTAGTAGGTACTAGGAACAGCTAGAAGTAAGTAGCTTGGTCATGAGCGCCCCCAGCTAGTGCTAGAAGAAGGTAGGCTTAGCTGGATGTAACTAGGCTAGGATCCTCTAGAGTTTGCTAGTAACACTCATCAGTACTAGAATAGCTGGAGTTTGCTTGTAGCTAGGCTAGGATTAGCAAGAGTTGGCCAGTAACAATCAGTACTTGAATTTGCTAGACCTTACTTGATGTAGCTAGGCTAGTATTAGCAAGAGTTAGCCAGTAACTATCAGAACCAGAAGTAGCTAGACCTTACTTGATATGTAGCTAGGCTAGTATTAGCTAGAGTTAGCCAGTAACTATCAGAACCAGAAGTAGCTAGACCTTATTTGATGTAGCTAGGCTAGTATTAGCAAGAGTTGGCCAGCAACTATCAGAACCAGAAGTAGCTACACCTTATTTGATGTAGCTAAGCTAGTATTAGCAAGAGTTAGCCAGGAACTATCAGAACCAGAAGTAGCTAGACCTTACTTGATTTAGCTAGGCTAGTATTAGCAAGAGTTAGCCAGTAACAATTAGTACTAGAAGTAGCTAGACCTTACTTGATGTAGCTAGGCTAGTATTAGCAAGAGTTAGCCAGGAACTATCAGAACCAGAAGTAGCTAGACCTTACTTGATACGTAGCTAGGCTAGTATTAGCTAGAGTTCGCCAGTAACTATCAGAACCAGAAGTAGCTAGACCTTATTTGATGTAGCTAGGCTAGTAAGCAAGAGTTGGCCAGCAACTATCAGAACCAGAAGTAGCTAGTGCTTGCTTGACGTTGCTAGGCTAGGATTGGCTAGAGTTATCAAGTAGTAATCAGTACTAGAATTTGCTAGACCTTACTTGATGTAGCTAGCTAGCAAGAGTTAGCCAGCAACTGTCAGAACAAGAATTAGCTAGTGTTTGCTTGACGTTGATAGGCTAGGATTAGCTAGAGTAAGCTAGTTAGTAAGAGAACTGGCTAGACATAGTCGGAAAAGGCTAGGCTGAAATAGCCAGTAAAAGCTCGGTTTAGCCCGAGCTAGAACTTCCTAGACATTGCAGGAGAATCCTAGGCTAGAACTAGCTAGGGATATAGCTATAGAGCTAGAACTGGCTGGACATAGCAAGAAATAGCTAGGTTATAAGTAGCTAGTGCCAGCAGTTACACAAGTCGCCTCATCTCAACGCCCTGGCGAAAAACCACACATCTCGCCTCGGAGCACTAGGAAACAAACACACCCAAGTCACTGTCTTAGTGCCCTGGAAAACAAAGACAAAAGTTTTCCGGTCACACCGCCCTGGGGAAAGACACACAATACATCTTGTCCCAGCGCCCAGGAAAACAAACACGTACAATTCGTCTCGTCTCACCACCCTGGGAAACTCAGACACAAGTCATCTCCTTACAAACGCCCTGGTGAAATACACGCAATTCGTCTTGTCTCAGCGCCCTCTGAAACAAACGTTTAAGTCGACTCATCTCAGCACCTTGGGAAACTCAGACACACGTCTACTCCTCCTTGCGCCCTGGTGAAAGACACACAAGTCATCTCCCCTCAGCGCCCTCTGAAACAAACACGTATAAGTCGACTCATCTCAGCACCCTGGGAAACTCAGACACGTCTACTCCTCCTAGCGCCCTGGTGAAAGACACACAAGTCATCTCCCCTCAGCGCCCTCTGAAACAAACACGTATAAGTCGACTCATCTCAACACCCTGGGAAACTCGGACACACGTCTACTCTTCCTAGCGCCCTGGTGAAAGACACACAAGTCATCTCCCCTCAGCGCCCTCTGAAACAATTACACGTATAAGTCAACTCATCTCAGCACCTTGGGAAACTAGGACACACGTCGACTCTCCTAGCGCCCTGGTGAAAGACACACAAGTCATCTCCCCTCACGCCCTCTGAAACAAACACGTTTAAGTCGACGCATCTCAGCACCCTGGGAAACTCGGACACACGTCTACTCCTCCTAGTGCCCTGGTGAAAGACACACAAGTCATCTCCCCTCAGCGCCCTCTGAAACAAAACAAACACGTATAAGTCGACTCATCCCAACATCCTGGGAAACTCAGACACACGTCTACTCCTCCTAGCGCCCTGGTGAAAGACACACAAGTCATCTCCCCTCAGCGCCCTCTGAAACAAAACAAACCCGTATAAGTCGACTCATCCCAACATCCTGGGAAACTCAGACACACGTCTACTCCTCTTAGCGCCCTGGTGAAAGACACACAAGTCATCTCCCCTCAGCGCCCTCTGAAACAAACACGTATAAGTCGGTCTTCTCAGCACCCTGGGAAACTCGGACACACGTCTACTCCTCCTAGCGCCCTGGTGAAAGACACACAAGTCATCTCCTCTCAGCGCCCTCTGAAACAAAACAAACTCGTATAAGTCGACTCATCTCAGCACCCTGGGCAACTCAGACACAGTCTACTCCTCCTAGCGCCCTGGTGAAAGACACACAAGTCATGTCCGCTCAGCGCCCTCTGAACCAAACACGTATAAGTCGACTCAACTCAGCACCCTGGGAAACTCAGACACACGTCTACTCCTCCTAGCGCCCTGGTGAAAGACATACAAGTCATCTCCGCTCAGCGCCCTCTGAAACAAACACGTATAAGTCGACTCATCTCAGCACCCTGGGAAACTCAGACACACGTCTACTCCTCCTAGCGCCCTGGTGAAAGACATACAAGTCATCTCCGCTCAGCGCCCTCTGAAAAAAACACGTATAAGCCGACTCATCTCAACATCCTGGGAAACACACACATGTCATTGAAACCACTCGTTTCAACTCACCACCCGTTCCGAGTCGCGAAATCTAGCCAAGTCGCTCAAAAGCATCAAAACGGTAGTCTTGAACACAAACGCGCGACTAGCAGTGCGACTTGAAACGAACTTTTTTTCCCGTTTCAAACCACGAGATAATTCAATGTGAGTTGGTCGTTTTTGGAGACTTGGGGCGCACAACTTCATATCATGGATAACGTTTTTATGATCAATGCGATTGCAGACCTGGAAGAAGCAGAAATCGCAGCTGCAAATGTACAAGATAGGTTCCGTAAAAGAATTAATCCATTTCAATCTCTCTCGGACACTAAATTCATCAAATATTTTAGACTTAGCAAACATTTAGCATTAGATTTAATAGAAGAGCTGTCGGAGTTCATGGAGCCGCCTTCACGTGCTTCATCACTTGATATTCAGACTCACTAGAGTAAGTCAATAAGTATCTATTATTTTAATAAGGAAACAAAGGCAATCATTAAATTATCCTTGCCGAAAGGATAGGCCTACTTGTGGACCTATCTTCTTATATCCACCGGCGTACGGCTAAAGCCGCTTAAAACCCAGAATAAAAACCCGAAATTTCATTTTAAGTAAAGAAGATTTAATTCATGTGTATTACAAGTGCAAACACTTTAGATTATAAGAGCGAAAAAAAACGGATATGTTGGGGATCGAACCCGAGATTTTTTGGTGACAGCCGCGGACGCAGTCGTTGAGCCACGACGGCGGCTGAAAATTTGCAATCTTAATTGAGAGCTCATTTGGCCGTTTGTAGGCCTAGGGCTCCAGGCCTACTAAAAATAGAATTATTGCTTTTTAATGGTGTATTTTACTTCACTCATCCATAACTTAATTTAATTGATCACTTTTATCCTGAATATACCTAGGAAATACGATATTTAAGCCCTGACATTCTTCGAAGCGTCCGTTTTGATTCTCTGTTGTATAAATCGATTATTTGCTATCGATCATTATATCTCGACATTTGTTGTAACACCGTTTTTGATTGGTCCTTTTGCTAGTCGAGGGGGGCGGAGACTCAAGTCGCGAAAAGTCAGTCACTCGGAATATTTTGAACTCTCTTTGCGTTTCGAATCACTTGGTCGGTTTCAAGACTACGCTAATACAAGCTTGTCAAGTCGCGCGCGATTTCAACAAGTGACTCGAACCGTCATAGCGGGCCGAGTCGCGAGGTTTCAAGACTTGGCCTCCAGGGTGAAAAAACAAGTCATCTCGTCTCGTGTCGGAGACCTGAAGACAAACGCATTTAAAAGTCGTAATATCTCATAGTCCTAGTATCTTGAATCAATTGATTCAATTGATTCAAGATACTAGGACTATGAGATATTACGACTTTCCGACTATTCCATGAATTTGGCAATGGATTTTCTATTTATATTGCAAATTGATAAATTGCGATTGAAGTGTATTTGGCCCACAGCCTCTACGTGTTTACCATCTGTACAGTGTTTTCTTTTTTTTGTGGGGGGGAGGGGTGATTGGGAAGGGTTCTGGGACCTTGATCCAGCCAGGTGTTCAGTGCTGCTGAATACTGAGATATATGATGGGCCCCATAACTTATACATGAGCAAGACACAATTTTATATTAAAAATCTGATGTGACTGATGATGTTAAAAATTATAAAAAAGATAAAAACAACCAAATAGTACATTTATGAACCTAGAATGGTCTAGGATGGTTGACGAATGTTACTTTTTAGTGAATTATGGCTATAAAAGTATAGGCTACATTCTACAAGAAGTTTCTCAGAATTATAGTAGGACAAAGTAGGCAGTGGCAGCCTTGTATGTTGTAGTTTATATGTTATAATATGTAGTTGCAGTACCGGGTCAACATAAGTGTTTTTATTAATTGATATTAGCATAGGCCTACTCTGAAGCAAGTCTGGTAATCTAAATAATAATATATACATCTAGCTTCTAGGTACTAGATTTTAGATTGTTTTGTGCTAATCTATTTTTAGTTAGCAATAGTCAGGGGTAAAATAGTTATACTGTATATAAACCATGGCCATCATTCATCCTAGTGAAACGTGCATTTTTAGCTAGTCCGGTTTATTCTGCTAGGTGAGTTGATAGAAGTCGTATAGCGACATACTCGACAGCCAAGTCATACAGGGTGTTGTCTTGTCCCGTACGATAAGCAGAGCACACTGGCACACCCAGCAGTCTGGGACTAGGGAAGCCAGTACTACTGTTGTTAAGGCCCGTTCAGAACCAATTAACATGTCGCACGTAACCTTTGGAAATTACGAAGTTGGTAAATCGCAGTTCATATGCAACTGTGTACATAGAAATTAGCTAAATTATTAAGAGATGTGAATGAAAAGTTGAACCAAACTCAATATATAACTAATATACAGTAATTTTCTAAATTCTGCACTAGACCAAAACCAAATATTTCGGGTTTGTTTGCGGGTTTCAAGAAAGTTGTTGAGGTTACAATAGACGATTTACTTTTCATTAATGTTGTTCAAAGTTCAGAAAATTGTGTACAATAATAGTAGGTCAGAATACCACGGAAAGTGCAGTCACACATCTGATTGGTTTTGGGTTCATTTGTAAAATTTCATTGTGAACAGGCTAGGGCCTATACAATTTCTAAAATGTTTACATATACATTTTTGCACACAAGTTGGTTGTGAACAATGCTTAACAGCTGGTGTTGTATGGATTTCTTTGAAGTCAAAGCACTAGCAGCATTGAAACTGACAAGTGTTAATTTAATTTGTGTGTTATTATTACGTATTATACACTACTTATGATAAGTAGAGTTGTTATAATCTTTATGTATTTGAATATATTGCTCTGAATAGAAAAACCAGGTTATAATATAGTCTTACTACTCTCTAAGTATTGGTGTATGTAAGCAAATATGTTTATTGTTTAGTAATAAATGTAGGTACTCATATGTAGTACCCTAATCGTATAACAAGGTTGGCATTCTTGTGAAACAGATTGTAATAGATTGTATAGTTAGTTATTAATTATTATACATCTAGATTTTATGCTAACATTAATTAGTTTTAATTGTGATGTTGTGATTGTTAATAGAGAATATTGTCCCACAAATGTAATACATACATGTGATACTGATAGTTGCAATCATCGGAGTCCTTGATGCCAAATGTTTTATGTTTAGTTAGCTCCTCATTTCAGTTTTAGGCTATATATAATATTAGATAATGCCAAAAATACTACTTTATTTAATAGACCTACAGTATACCACAGATAACGGATTCTTGTGAGTATGTATGTATGTATGTATACAGTAGAAATACTTTGTATGCACATGGCATCATGCGGGCATTATATTGTACCGTATATGGAGTCATTGCTTTGAACTATCAAATGTGTACTTCATAAGAGTTATCCAACAGCTACATACCGTAAATACTTATCGAATAACAGGAATGCTTTAATTGCTTTTATCAACCACTTGTACTTAACTAATGAAGTACTGTATATGGCAAACAAATTAAACTGAAATAACCATTTTAATTTTATTGTTGTAAAGATATTCAGCCAAACTTTCCATGTAAAATTTACAATTACATATAAATTTGATATTTGAAGTATTTTGTATTTAAAATTGCAACACATATAACTTTGAAACACTATTAATGCATAAATAGTAGGACTTTACACTGTCCTTGCAAAAGATATAATTAATGTTAATATTTCGATCAAACTTCCTGAAATCATTAAACATTGATGCTTTCATAAAGATCTTGTTAAGTTTGTTTGAAATATTATAACATACAATATTTTTGCAAGAACAGTGTAGTCCTCTATTTGTATCTTAGTCAACCTTTTCTAATAGTTTCATTATTTTAACATTGAAACTAGGGATGACATCGGGTAATAAAATCCGGAACCGGTTCCAGCTCTCATATTACCCGGATCCTGAAAACGTATTTTTCGATGTGTAGGCTTGATTTGAAGGTCGTCGCTAGGCCTTGTGAAACGCGCGGGGTGCGAAGATGAGGGACGAATGATATGCATGCCACCCGCTCGGTTACCCTCTCGGAATACGCCTGCAGTAATCACGTCAAGTAAAAAAAAACATTTCCCAATATACAACTGAAGCATGCACTTACATAAAACAGGATATTTTAAGGAGAATAAATAGTAATAGAACAAGTATTAGCCAGAATCTTCATCAGAATGTTAAACAAAGAACAAACAGTAACGAATGCAAGTCAGTTCGCGTCTGTTCTGTTCCCCATCGAGTCACGTGTTGTGGAAGGGTAGGCACGTGGCGCCGTACCTGTTGGCTCCACCAGAATCGACTCCAGCAATACTGGTGCGTAAATTTATCCTAGAAACGGACTAAAAGGTACCCGGACCCGAAAAACGGCTCCGTGTAATATTTGGAGCTGGGTACCAGGGCTACCCGGGTACCCGATGTCATCCCTAATTGAAACACATTAAATTGGAAATTAATACAGATATAATTAATGTTACAGAATAAAGAGTATGTCATTTAGCTGTGACAATTTGTCTTTGGATTAATATCCATGTCATAAGGTAACTCATGTTACAGGAACATTATCTAAACCCACAAAAAACTATGTAGCAACCTATCACCCCAGCAACCTGTTAATCGTGGGCCGGAACCGGTTTGAGCCTTGCCATATTGTATAATTCTTAATTTGCTATTTTCTCTTTTGTTTTTGTTTGATGTTAAAATTGCTAATCTGAACATCTGGAAACATTTAAGGCACGGAATATCATCTGCAGGTACGGTATCAAACAAAATTAAAAACAACATTGATCACTTAGTCATATTTAATGTAATACGAATATGATATCTTACATTCATGTTGTTTTATTCACAATCAAGACAATTATGAACAAGCTGAAATATTGCCCAACTGACTTAAATAAAATACAAAAACAACATCCTTAAAGCATCATTCAAACTTGTACTTCAATAAGGTTATTTGATACTTCTGTTTTGTATCACCTGAGAAATGTCTTGGTATTCCTAGAACAGAACAACATAAATGAATTTTATCTCTACGGTCGTTTTGGGTCGTACATATTAGTTTTATTATAATCGGACCAACATGACAACTTGAACATGTCTCTTGCATGACAGAATATAAGTTACGAGAGTATTTATGGCCGACTGATAAATGATGGTGAATATTAATTCAATGAAGATGGTTGTTATTTTTACTTTGACCTTCAAGCACATCAAAATTTTTCGGGGTTGTAAGTCAATTCATGCTTATCTTGAAAAATGGATATGAGGAGTTTTGGTATAATATAGTAGTGTATTTGAAAAAATTGCAAAACTTTAGACACATAAAATAATGTCAAGGGGCAGATCCACCTAGTATCATTATTCATTACAATCATAGCCTACCTTTCATTCGCGCATCACAACAATGGATTCTTCTTCATATACCAAGTCGGCTCTCGATGGGTAAACGGCCTTCAGGTTACCCTCTAGGTCGACAATTTTTACTTGTTCCACGGTCAGTTGATGGAATCCCGTGTCCGAGTTGCTCAGGCCTAGGCAAACCATGTCCCTTAGGAGCGTGTCCAAGACCTTACGACATACAGTCTGGGAAGCCACTCCGGTCACTTCAATGAATAGCGAGTGGGTGTCTACAGAGATCTGAAACACAAATGGACATATTGTCAGATATATTTAGGGATGCCAACGATTACGATTAAATCGAATCGATTATTAATCGAAAACGATTAATCGATTTATATATATATATCAGCAGGGTGATGTATGGGCGACGATAAGTTTATCAGCGGTTTTAGTCGTTACTGAAGGCGAATGCAAGGCGGTGATTGGCTCATCGCCTTCCTCTAACAACTGAAACCAGTGATAAACGTATCGTCGCCCATACAGAATCGCCCTGCAGGACCCCGTTTCCAACATTAATTATCGATTTTAAATTTTCACGCTTTTTAAAATTTAGTTCTCAAGATCCGCCGCCTATTCGAGCGCGAGCGCTAGCGCTAGCATCGCTATTGCACTAAGAAGAAGAAGACCCATCATTTCTGACAGCACAGCTGCAGCATATTTGTGGAGCTACGATTTATAGTTCACATCACGTACGCTGCACATGAAAATAATATTGCGACGCATATTCAGCATGCTTAATTACTTATTGGTACAATGGTGTTGGTACGCCCTTCAGGTCTAACTAGGACAGAAATTATCGTCGAAATCTTGGACAGAACAAAACAAAAAACTCCGTGGGCGTGGCGTAAAATATATTGATAGTCGAAAAGAAGTCGAATAAGTATTTCGACCCACATGCCGTAGTCTGCCACACACTCCGTGCGAACTCGTGGCTTGCGCGGGCGATTCAAACTAACCGAAACCAGACCAAAGTTTGAAAGAAACTTGCTACTATACCGACATTTTACTAACGATTAAAATCGATTAATAATCGATTATGGAGGTGAAAGTGAATTCGATTATCGATTATAATAATTTAATCGTTTGACATCCCTAGATATTTTCCTTTGTATATTAGGACCTACTAGGGTGTGCGAGTGGTACTATTTTAAGTCGGTTCCGGTTCGGTTAGTGTAATAAAATCTGGTTTTGTTTCCAGTTATTGTCTAATTTATAAAATAATATTGTACCATTTGTAGGCCAACTGGAACTACAAGTGGTTTTCGGGCGGGTCATCCACATCACTATCAATTAATCAATGTAAACAAATATCAACTATCAAAATATCAATTGCTAGTACCTACCTTTGTAATGTCACTGTTTGTGATTGGTGGAAAAGAAATGACCTTGTTGGAACTGTCCAAAAGGCACGGATAGACCGGCTTTCCCTCCAACAAGTACAAATATCTGTCAACATACCAGGCATAAGAAACATTATAATACAAGAGCATAAGGGGATCACTCCATACATCGTGCAATGAATTAGTCTAGTCCAGGCCTGCTGTTTTCACAGATTTTATCCGCTGTCACTGATATTTCAGGTATAAAACGGACTACAAGGTAGGGTAATTGAATTCGCAGATATTTAATTGTCTTCTTCTTATTATTAAATGCCCAACTTTTGGCTTTATACCATCATGCTGGATCTGGTCAACCACATCACGATTTTAATTTTAATTTTAGTTTAAAAAAATCAAGGGGAAATGTCAGTTTATAATGTAAAATAACACCAACAAGTCATATAAAGTAACTTTAACTTACTTTATGTAGTGACTACTTGTTAGTATACCTAATACAAATAAATTTGAGGACGTGTTTTTTTTTGTCATCTTTACCGACATGCAAAGAAGTTTTCAGCCATGAATAATTATGTTATTTATATTGATTAGCAAGAGTTAATTTTGCCTTGTCAATAGTATTGTCGTTTTGTAGTGTTTCTATTGCGTAGCTATTGGATTTTTAAAACAATTAGCTAGTTTGCTAAATACATAAAAATTACTAGCCTACTACTATTAGAGTACATGTAGTAATATTCAACATAAAAATCATACACAGAGGGGGATGACATCACGACTGGATTCTATAGGATTTCTACCGCACAAGTGTGTATTGCAACTTTTAACCTCAAATTTTCATTATTGATTTAATTTTTAATCAACAATTGACATTTATTTTGGTGCACGGTTAAAATAAGCAAGGAAAGGGAAGTATGTATTTATTTTATGATGGCATAATAGCCAACTGTGGGCATTTAATAAGAAGAAAAACTTTGAATTTAATTACTTTTTGAACCTGGTACTGGCATAAGAACGATATCGTTTCTGCACAGAGTGAAGCGCGGCCACCCACCTATGTTTGCCCGAGTAGACGTTGCGCTTCTTCTCCTTGCGCAGCTCCTCGGCCTTGCGTTGCAACTTGTTGAACAGCGCCTGGCCCGAGAACTCTTTGTCGCGATTCAACGGTCGCACCGAGATGGCGCCCGGGGGTCGCGCTGTGTAAGTGAGGTCGCCGGGCGACAGGCTGTCCAGGTCGTGGGTCGCTATCGTCGCCGCGTTGCGCTTCTCGCATATCGTGTCGTGCAGCTTCGTCTGTCGGATCGGTTCAGTTTACAATATACGTACTATGCGATGCGAACATACTTTCCACAATCCACTCACTGCATTGATAAAGTGTTCAAGGCTCAATTATATCTACTAGTACTGAAAACATAAGTTAAAAAATAAAACTATTACAAGATATGGGAGACCATATGACAGGAAGAGTGCACTGTGAGCATACATACCCAAATAGGCAACACGTGTAAGATTTTTTTGTTAATCCAAGCACTTAGTTTAATAGTATCAGATACAAAAATTATATTAATGCAAGTCCTAAGTAAAAAAGAAATTTTTAAATAGGTTTAATGTGGTCGCATTTATTGAAGTTTCAACTCGGGGATCTGAAACGCGTACAGGTGGCTGTGACTGTGACGTCATGATTCAGTAGACGTGGCGTAACAGACCAATCGCTGAGGCGGTGAGCGTACACAGACACAAACCATGACGTCAAATCCCATCAACATGGTGGCGGCTCGTTATTCGCGCCCTTTTATTTATCGTTACTAAACCAATTATTTTGAGTCATAGACTGATCTGTTTTTCAAAATGCAAAGACACAAAATTATTAAATGTGAGGCAAGACAAGTTATTTAAAAATCGATTAAAATTTGAAAGCTAGCTCAACTTCAGCCAAGTGTTCAAAATCTTACCTACAAAATAAATTCTTGATACGTAATACTAATTGTTATTATATCCATATTTTAGCAACTAAAACTACATATTACAGTATTGTAATATGTTGTTGACCAGTTCAAACTAACGATCAGCTGAGGAATCTAACAACAAATGAAATTTAGTCTCAACATTGGTTCACTGTCTCTACCAAACACTTCACACGCGGGTAGGACTAAGCCGTCCCACAGACATCTGTATAATTGCATGTGCTAAGTGCGTGATATCGGCTAGTGTGAATATTTGGGGTAGGAACGCTCATAGCCCTGTTGTCATACGGTCTCCCATACAAAAAAAGTTGATGTTTTGTTTTAATTATGTTTGAACCATCATAAAAGTTGACTTTGCATGGGATGATGGCACTCAAAATGGTTTTCAAAATGACTAAGCTATGGCTAATAGGTGAGCATTGGCACATTTGAAGCCTACAAATATAAAGGCAATAACAAATGAGTCTCAAACATTTTTAGGGTTTTTACTATTATTATCCGTTCCTTACGCCAAATCTTAGAAAGTAGCCTAATTTGAAAGCAATTTGAAACTAATTCTTGAAGTGAGGTGCAGCCACCATCATCAGTTATGAATGATTTATTGTTCAAGAAGAATAACAGTTATGATGCGATACGCTGTGTGCGACGTGGTAATTAGCCTACAGTAGCTCGTCACAGCAAAAGCCTTAAAAAGTGATGAAGTGGTAGCTTAATATCTTTTAAGACGACTCAATAACTGGTCAGTGAATACCAATTGGTATTAAAGATTCTGTAGCATGAGAAAGTCTTGGAATGGGAACTATCCAAGATTGTCTTGTACCCATAATTGAATTTGCCCTGTGCCACCGACCGGTAATTGAACTTGTCCTGTCTAGTAAATTGTAGTTTTGGAGTTGGTAGGGCTGCCCTTGGCCAAGGTAAAGTTCAAATTTTTAACCCATTGCCCATTGGGCATGGAGATGTATCACGATTCACGAGTATGATTCGTGGTGGACTTCCAAGTGATTCTGAAAGTATGATTTAATACTAATAGATATGCCTACAATTCAAGGTTAGAGTGAAAAATGTAGCAGAAGGAAATGTAGCATAGGACAAAATGGGGGGGGGGGGGGGGGGGAATTATAAAAATTGCGTGTAGGCTACATACGATATGGATTTTATCGACAATTCAAAATTGAAATTCAATGCAAAAAGAACAAAAGAAAGTAAAATTTAAAAAGCCTCACAAGTTTCATAATTGTGTCAAACATACAATTTTGAAGTTATGAACAAGTTTAAAGAATAATGAAGCAAGTTAGAAAAAATCAGAAAAAAACTTATTTCCAAAATATAATTAAAATGTGAATATTTATTTCAAATTTGGGTTTGATTACAAATCAAAATTTGGACAATTAGGCCCTATGTAAAAAAAAAGTTATTATTATTATTATTATTATTATTATTATTATTATTATTATTATTATTATTATTATTATTATTATTGTTATTATTATTATTATTATTATTATTTTACTGTTGCAATACATACAAACTCGGTCAAAACCGGCATAAACATGTTGTACGGACATAAATGTCAAGTATTTTCATGTGTTTACCCTATTAAAATCTACTTAGAACTAATTAAATATATCATTGTCCATATTATTATTATTATTACTTTATAAAATTTAAAAAAAAAATTTTAAGATGCAAAAAAAATTTGAAATTAAAAAAAAATGGATGGTTAATAAACCAAAAGAGCTTGATGTAGTTTTAAAAAGTCTCAATCACCAACAAACCTGCAGTTGAATGAATTTTTTGAAGGACTCCGGCGTGAAAGTGAGCCCTCGTACAATGCAACAGATGATATGAGGCCGCACCTGCTTTACTTGTTCGGTTATCTTAACATTGGGCGTTTCGTCAGTAACGTGGAGGACTTGAAGCTTGTTGCACAGACGTTCAACCTTCAACATACAATTCCTTGTTATATCGTAGAATTGGTCTGTTTCTCTGTACAAGTGAATGGTTGGCTCTGATTAGCTGGTACGACCTGAGAGAAATGGTATACTTGGTTGCAGGTTACCTACCGAGATAAAGGCTGAAGAAATGGTTGGCAGAAGTTGAGAGGGTCGAAGAAGGAGCTTCTAGGGAAGACGGGTTAGATAACTGGTTATGAACTTAAGCCAAACATATAATATCCGAGATCGGTATGAGATCTGAATAAGATTAACGAAGAGCATAGAAAGCAGTGAAAAGCCATGCTGCTAGAGAAGAAGAATTTTGCCAGGGGTAGTGGATCAATAAGATAGGAAGAGGAGAGTACATGTATTGGGTTGGGTTGTTTTGTTGGGTTCCTCTCATTCCATAACCGATTTCTATCATTGTTTAATAGTGCTTTTCCACTCACAAAAGTTAAAATCAACTCCTCGCAAAACCATAACAAATGGATTACAGAACGGATTCGTACGGAGTCAAAGGAACTCCTCCGCCTCCATTCTGCCTGTAAGCTACATCCTTCTGACACTAATCTAAAGGTAGAATATAATAAGAGGAAAAAATCCCATTCTCGTAATATAAAAGTTACGAAACGCCAGTATCATGACCAACTAATTTCCACCTCGTCTAATAAATCTAAAACTACATGGCAAATCATCAAATCTGAGACCTCTTCCTCCAAGCAGTCGCCTAATATCTCTCTCGCTGTTGATAATAATGTAATTGATGATCCTACTGAAGTAGCCAACCTCTTTAATGTGTTCTTTAAAGAATCCAGTTACGTTCTCCCTCCCGTATCTCACCAGTCCCTAACCTTTGCTGGAACAAGTTCCACCTCTCCTCTGTTTACTCCGAGACGGCCAATCAATTCGTTCTTTCTTTTCCCTACTAGTGCCACTGAAGTCTTTAAAGTTATGAGAAAACTTAATTCGAAATACTCCTCTGGCCTCGATGGTATCCCTGGTGCTATCATTGCCAAATGCTCTAGATGGCTAGCGTTTCCCCTTTCTCATGCCATCAACCTATCCTTTCATTGTAGCTCATTCCCTTCTATACTTAAACACTCCATGATTATTCCAGTCCACAAGAAAGGAAAAAAAGATGTCCTTAACAATTATCGACCCATTTCATTACTGTCATCATTCTCTAAAATCTTTGAACTAACTATGCACTCCCGTCTTTCTTCATTTCTTAATAAATATGATATCCTTGATAATAGCCAACATGGCTTCCGCGCACGGAAATCCACAACAACTGCAATCTTCTCTTTCCTCTCTGCGCTATATTCTGCACTTGATAAAGGAGATGAGGCTCTTGGACTATTTTATGACTTAAGTAAGGCTTTTGACACCATTGATCACCAGCTGCTCCTCAACAAACTTATGTCCATGGGGATTATGGGTCCGGCCCTCAGCTGGATTGCTTCTTTCCTGTCTAATAGAACCCAATCAGTAAAAATCTCATCCTCCGTAACCAATAAATCAGTTCTTTCTAACCCGCTTCCAATACAGAATGGTGTTCCCCAAGGCTCAGTCCTTGGTCCTCTTCTTTTCCTACTGTATGTCAACGATCTTCCTAAAATTCTTTCTATAGATTCTGTCTCTGAATATGTGAAAAGCTTCCTCTCACAATATGCTGATGACACAACCCACCTTTTCACATGCCCAAAGCTCACCAACCAATGTACCAATGACCAATCTGTCCCAAAGCCAACTGATCAGCTGCTTATACAAGCTGCCACACTTGGGGCCTCTTGTATGTCCTCATATTGTTCACAAAATCGATTGGCCCTTCAAACGTCTAAAACAGTTTATATCAAGTTCTGCTCAAGTGTTTTAAAACCAACCTCCAGTCCACTCATTCGTCTGGATGGAAACAGCATTGCAGGGGCCATATCTCACAAAATCTTAGGTCTTAATATCACGGAATCTCTTGATTGGTCCCCCCACATTAACAATATTGCATCCAGACTGTTAAGTGGTTGTTTTATGCTCCGTAAGCTGAAAATGATTGCTAGCAAATCATCCCTACTCCTTGTTTATCATGCGTACATTCATTCCATTCTTTCCTATGCTGTCATTTTCTGGGGCTCCTCGCACCATGCACATAGGATTTTTATCATTCAAAAACGAGCTGTTAGAATAATAGCTGGGATATCAAGGGGACAATCGTGCAAGCCCCACTTCAGCAATCTTGGTATCCTCACTCTCCCCTCTACACTTGTCATGACTGCGGCCACCTTTGTTAGGACTAACCCTGAACTTTTCCCCCTTAACGCTTCGAACCATAGTCACATGACTAGATCTAACTCAAATATTTTTATACCCTCTTTCAAACATGCCTTCTTCAAACATAGCCCTGCCTACTTGTGCTCTAAAATTTTTAACTGCCTCCCTGCTGAGATAAAAAATTCTGACTCAGTCGCAACATTTAAAATCAATCTAAAAAACTACCTGCTTCAAAAGACTTTCTACAATCTTAACGAATTCCTGATTGCCACTGACTAGACTATTATATGTATGTATGTATGTATGTTTGTGGTTATTATGTATGTATGTATTATGTGTTTGTATCATATGTACGTATGTAATATAAATGTAATGTTAAATGTTAAATTTCTATGTTTGTTCTTGTTAGTTTTAAGTACATATTCACTCTCTCTCTCTCAAGAGGAGTACACCCATACATTGTAATGGTCAGTGAACTATGAAATAAATATGAAAATAAATATGATAGCTAAAGTTTTGGGGTTGTATATAGATGAAAACCTCACATGGGTTGACCATGTAGAGTTCATTGAGCACTAAGAAAATAAGTTCATGCATATTTGTAATAAAACAACTAAAACAATACTGCAATATGAGCCTACTAAAATCTGCCTTCCATGCACTTATTGAGTCTTATATCAATCATGGCATAGTAATTTGGGGAAATAGCAGCAAGAAAAACACCTTAAAAATCTTCAGGCTTCAAAAGAGGGCAATACGTTATATATTAAACCTTAAACCAACACAATCATGCAAAGAATAATTTAAATCACTAGAAATCCTTACTGTCCCTTCCAAGTACATTTATGCAGTTATAATGTATGTACGAGAAAACCATCATGATGCCTTATTGAAAAACTCCAATACCCATCAGCACAATACACAGAACCGGGCCAACCTACACATGACAACCACTAAATTGAAGATAAACGATAAAGCTCCTGTCCATGCAGGGAAGATGATGTTCAACAACCTGCCCAACGAAATAAAAAATATCACAAACCTGAATGTGTTTAAGTCAAAACTAAAAAATTACTTTATATAGGAAAATGTTTATACAGTTTTAATATGTGTTTAAGATAAAACTAAAAAATTACTTTATAGGACAATGTTTATACAGTTTTAGTATAACTGCATAAATGTACTTGGGAGGGACAGTAAGGATTTCTAGTGATTCTAAAGTATTCTTTGCATGATTGTGCACTTGTTTAAGGTTTAATATATAACATGTTGCCCTCTTTTGAAGCCTGAAGATTTTTAAGGTGTTTTTCTAGCTTCAGGAAAACTAATAACTAGATTGTTTTTAACTCTTGATTTCATTAGACACTAGACAGTACATTCTATGTAAATAACTAAGATACAAGTCAAATGTATGATACCTATTTAGATATTATCAGTAGCTTTCACACAATATGTAGAGTGTATATTTAAATATCATAATTTTTACCTAGTCTGTAAGTACATTTGTAACTTAATGTAAAATTATCTTAGAAAACTTGACAATGCTTATATTACGATGCCTGTACTCGCTACAACATCTCTTTGTAATCCAACAGCTGCAATAAAATACAATAGGCCCTACTACCGTACTAGACTCTAACGGCACTTCATTCTGTTTGTTTGTTTGTTTGTTTTTTTTTTTTTTGTTTCAGGCAGAAGTTTTTTAACTTCTAATGTGGATTCAATTCCATTACTTCTTGGCTTAGAAATAAGTAAACGGTTACTTTGGAGCCGTCCTAGCAACGAAGCACTCAATAAATTCAAAGTTGTTCTGAATCGGCCTTGTTGATTCTGGCATTTGTCCGCAGGTGTTCGCACTGTCCAATCACTGATTCATATGTTTCGTATTGAAATATAGATCTTTGATTGGTTATCGCTCACTCGTCGATGGTGTTCGAAGTCTACAGGGTTGGTTTAGTCACTTTAAATTAAAGTCCCCCACTGCAAATCAGTTTAGTTACTGAGTGGGTAGACTCTAAATGTGAATTTATTTATTTTATTTATTTAATGATAGCATGATGACTATGGTAGAGGAACTGGAGTGGGCAAGCTTGTAAGGGAGAAGGAAAAGGGATACCGGTATAGACTAAAATATATTTTAGTTGAGGAAGGTGCATTTGGGCAAGGATGACAGGAGAGGGTCTTGCCACAATAGACCAAGATGAGTGGAATGGATTCTCGCTATCGAACATGAGGGTCACCTGTGATACCTACCCTAATAAAACTGTCAACTTACACTTTCAGGGCCAATCTGGTTACTTTCTCCATGGTCGAGTGAAAACCTCATGGAAGCTGGTTAATCAATTAATGGGTAAAGATAGGGGTCCTTCAAACTCTAACATTACACTTAAAATAGAAAATAGTGAACTATCTACCCAAATTGAAGTAGCAAATGCCTTCAACCACTACTTCACCACAATAGCCGATAAATAAGTAGATGGGAACACAGACACTACGGAAAAGTGTGAAGAAAATCTAAAGAAAGTAGGGCGCGACGATATCCCAGATCTTATATTAAGTCATACAACTCCAACTGAAGTTAATGATATCATAATATGTGGGTTAAAATCTAAGAGATCCTCAGGTTGGGATGGGATTCCCAATATAATACTCAAATATAGTAGTCCATAAATAGCGGAACCACTATCACATATCTGCAACTGTTCATTTAGCACAGGCGTTTTTCCGGAGAGGCTCAAATATTCGGTAGTAAAACCACTGTTCAAAAAAGGAGACCCAAGTGATATAGCAAATTATAGGCCGGTGGCTCTACTGCCAACCTTGTCAAAAGTAATAGAAAAGCTGTTTCTGAGCAGACTCCAGCCCTTCCTTAAAGAAAATAAAATATTATGTGCGGAGCAACATGGGTTTCGGGAAAAGCACTCTACCATGACTGCAGCTTTCCAACTTATCCATAAGATAAACCAATCATTGGAAGACAAGGAGGTTGTAGGAACAGTCATGTGCGACCTTTCCAAAGCATTCGACACGCTAAATCACAAAATCCTCATGGAAAAATTGAATTATTATGGGATTAGAGGGGTAACAGGATCTTGGGTTCAATCATACATTTCCGATCGCAAACAAAGAGTAGTCATAGGAACTGAGGGCACATCCTCTGATTGGAAGCCTATCACAGCTGGTGTCCCCCAAGGGTCAAATTTAGGTCCTATTTTTTTTAGCTTATATATAAATGATTTGGCGGTTAATCTAGATGGGGAATGTAAAGCTATCCTTTTTGCTGATGACACCAGCGTGGTAATTACAGCAAAAGACATACATGAATTATTGATCAAAATAGAAGTCATCCTCAAAGAATTCGATTCATGGTTCACTGTGAATAAGATGAAATTAAATTGCTCAAAAACCCAGCTCATGAGCTTCCAAATCAGAGGAGAGCAAGTCAACTATACAATCACTCATAATGGCATATCCATAGAGATAGTGGATCGTAGCAGGTTTCTTGGCCTTACACTCGACTATAAGTTGAAATGGCTGTCTCATATTGAGGGCTTGTGTAAGCGTCTCAGCAGCTCATGCTTTATGATTCGGAAATTAGCCTCGCAATGTGACAGGGAAACTACAAAGATGGTTTATTATGCAAATGTACATTCGTTAATTTCGTATGGAATATTATTCTGGGGTGCCACCACACATGTCACAAAAGTATTCACTTTACAAAAAAGGGCACTGAGGTACATGATGCACCTGGGAGTGAGGGACTCATGTCGTCCATATTTTAAGGAATTGAAGATTGTAACAGTAACCTGCTTGTACATACTAGAGATCATCATGTTTGTGCATGAGTTTCCAAAATACTTTCATACGAATGAAAGGATTCACAGTTTCAATACAAGAGGTAAACTCAACCTGCATCAGGTGGGCCATAGACTCAAATTGTTAGACAGTGATCCGGTCCATATGGGTGTGAAAGTGTTTAATAAACTGCCACATTTCATAAAACAAGTTATGTACACTACCAGCAGAGAATTATTTAAGCTATTAGTAAAAAAGCATTTGCTAGAAAATAGTTTTTATACATTGACAGAATATTTTAATCATGTGTAAATATGTACCATGCTGCAGCTCAACCATTATTAGTTCTTTAGTCACTTTAGGATTTTTCTTTACATATTTTAAGTTTTAAGTAGTCATAACTAGTATCAATGTACATTGGTAAAGCAATGGAATGTATGTATATTTAGTGTTTAAGACAACTATGACAACTTCAAAACTCGCATACCATTAACTTGTGTATATGCAATTGAGTGTATAAAAGAAGGCTATTCAAATAAAAAATAAATAAATAAATAATGTTAAAAGAAGTAGCTAGAATTTTTAACAGGAATTACCACTTCCTTCTTCACTTTCTCGTCGTGGACCAACGCAGTCGTTTCAACCCGTCCCGGGGTCCATCGTGTCGGAATTTGAATTTATTGGGTTTAAGGGCGCTTCAACCAGTTAGGTCATTTTGCGCCACCAAGATGGTGTTTTGCAAGCTAAGATTTATAAGTGGTTGTAATGTATTTTTAAAATTGTTGGAAAAACTGTGTGCGGACAAGAAATTTAAAAAGTTTATCACAATTCTCGTATGACAAAAGTTCTTCATACAACGGGGAAAGCTTTAATTGTGTTTTCAACACATCATGTTTGGTACATTCTGACAATATGTGACGTACAGTCAGAGTAACGTCACAGGTGTCACATTTTGGGACAACTTTTTCTCTAGTGAGAAGATAGCCATGAGTCAAACGAGTGTGGCCAATGCGAGCCCGTGCCAACACAACCTCTTTCCGGCGAGAAAGACGGGAAGATGGAGGCCGAACTTTATTGATTAATTTAGGCATCACACTGTGCAACTTGTCTTAGATAGTGTATGATCGTCTTCACCTTTCTAGTCCTTGGTCTCTCGCGTCGGCTAACTTTTTCAACCTTCACCGACACTTTTGAATCGTTTGCAGACGGATGAAGCTCTGATGCACTAGTAATCTTGCCGTTGGTCACCTTAGATGGGCTTGAAAGAGTGTGTGATCTTTCAGACGAATCACTCGTGAATGGTCTGGATGGCACAGATCTCATCTCAGACGTTCTCGTGTTTACATCGTCAAGACTGTTTTTTTCCAATTCAAGGGAAGTTAATGATTGCCTTAGGTGGCTTCTTTCTAATTTCAATGTTGAATTTTCCAATGTTAGCTCTCCATTTTTCTGCACCATCTAGGAAATGGATAAACACACAGCTCTACACATGAATTGGAACAACCAAACAGTAACCGAGGGCACGGACACGATATGTAAACTGAGATAGAAAGAATATACTAATGTCCAGTAATTTTATATCTAAATTTATCATAGGGTTGCAAAGTTTTCATGTGACTTCATAACTATCAGCGTTATACTAAAATATTATGATCATGTAACAATGGTGAATTTTTGTGAGGATTTTGTATGTGGCTCATTTATCTTAATTTATGAGAGGGATGTAGTGTCCTAGAGTCCGTGCGCGGAACTAAGTTGATCATTTGTACTTGAGCTGCGCCCCTATTCCTATGTGAATAAACAACGCTGAGTTGGCGTCTGTGGTGACGTCACGACTAGGCCTAAAACTGGAAACATGTCTTGTTAATTGTGTGTGACCGATCACAGCCTAATTACCCGTCCTGACATCTTCCCGAGAACTACAAATTGGCGACGAGAAATCGTATAATGTGCTAGACACGACGAACAAACCGTAAGTCGAACTGTAGATTTGACATTTATGCACGGGAAATAGGCCTAGCTTGGCGGCAATGTCGGCCGAGAACAAGGGAATTGCGCCATTCGAGGTGCATAAAGACCTGACTACTCATCGGTACACGATGGAAAAGGTGGCTCAGAGCATTTCAGCTCTACCTAGTTTCAAAAGGAACTACTGATCCTAGGCAGAAGCAGGCCCTCTTCCTACACACAGCTGGGCAACCGGTGCAAGATGTGTTCTTCTCCTTGGCAGGGGAAGATGCTTCGATGTGGGAACTTGGTACAGTAGCGTCCAATCCAGCACAGACGGCGTCGGCGGACAATCCACCTGACGTGTTCGTGGTAACAGTTAGACTTCTGTCTTCCCACTTTGCCCCCCAGGTAAATGAGTCTTATGAAAGGCAGATTTTTAGGGAATTATCTCCCAAGAAAGATGAAGGGGTAGATGACTACTTCCTCAGACTTAAGGAACAGGCTGTGTTCTGCGGTTTTGAGAGAAGCGAGTACGATAAAGCTATCAGAGATCAGTTTATCTCTTCGTGGCCGTGGGCAGACCTGAAGAAGGAGCTCTACACGGAGACCCTCAAGGCTAACGGAGTTTTAAGCTTATAGAAAAAACTCAGGACCTAGCCAGGCTACATGAGCGCGTCAGGCAGCAAACAGGACAACAGGAGTCAGGCCCATCCACGAGTCACTCCGTCAACAAGGTAGGCTACCAGCATTATAAAGACAAAGGTAGTTCTAGGCTATCTGGCGGAAGCCACAAGAGGAACGACTCAGGGGAGAGTACAAAGGGCCCAAAATGTTACCGTTGCGGCCAGCGAGGACACTTTCGGGCTGACAAGCAGTGTCCGGAATGGAGAAGCACATGTGAAAAATGTGGTATGGCTGACCACTATGCTAAGGTATGCCAAACAGGTGACAAATCAAAGAGAACTAAAGGTAAGAAAAGTCACGGACCCAATAAACAGAAGCAAAAGCATGTAAGACAGGTTAAAGAAGAAGAAGACGTTGACAGTTCTTCCGAAGGAGAAGAGTCGACGGATAGTGAGTACGCCTTCACAATAAGAGCGGTAAGTGAAACCCTCAAAGAAGAGTTGCTACCAGTTAGTGTAGGCGGAGTCAAACTGATGATGCTTGTCGACTCTGGTTTCAAATGTAACATTATTGATATTGACCAATGGGAAACACTTAAAAGGAAAACGATTAAATGTGTTTCTGAAATCGAGACGAAGAAACTTATACCCTATGGTGACAAGAGCCCTCCGCTCGATATCGTGGGAAAGTTTTACGTCCACGTTGGTGTGTCTAATGGAAACCCGTACAAGATGCCAAGTTTATGGTCTTTAACGGGAAAGGTGTCCCCATCCTTGGGAAGGAAACAGCAGAAAAACTCGGCGTGCTCAAGGTAGGGCTGCATATAAATACAGTAGACGGCGACGTTACCCCAATAACGAAGCCTGATATTGAAGGAAGGTTTGAGAACATCTTCACGGGAACTGGTAAATTGGAGGAATTTCAGCTGAAAATACCAGTTAGTGCCAACATAAAACCAGTAATACAGGCTACTCGAAGAATCCCGTTCAACCTTCGAGAACCATTGGAAAAGGCACTCCACAAGTTATTGAAAGCAGGTATTGTCGAACGAGTGGGAGGCCATAGTCCCTGGGTTTCTCCTGTACTTATGGTGCCAAAGAAGAATGCATGGTGAGTGGAGACTTACAATAGATATGCGTCAAGCCAATGAGGCTATTGCAAGAGAAAGGTATCCAATTCCAACAGTGGAGGAATTGCTTCTAGACCTCAACGGCAGCACGGTGTTCAGTAAACTCGACTTCCACCAAGCGTTTTACCAAATTGAGTTATCACCCGAGTCCAGACCAATAACAACCTTTACAACTCATCTCAGCCGAACATCTCGTCTCCCGGTCCCAGCACACCGAAGCGAGAACACCGTGTGCGAAGAATCCCAATAAAGTTGCAGGACTATGCACTCTAACTCTGATTTCTGATCTGTTGTTCACAATTGTTCAATCAAAATAATTATTCTAATTCTTAAATGCATATTACTTGATAATTAAAATCTAGCTTTAAAAAAAAAAAGAAACAAAAAATATTGAGTAGGCTACTTTAGTTTAAAGGAAATCTTTTGAGTAGTTCTGGTTTGAAGAACATGTATATTCATTAATCATATCTGTTCGAAAAAAAAAGAAAAGAAGCAGTTGTAGTGTCCTAGCGTCCGTGCGCGGAACTAAGTTGATCATTTTGTACTTGAGCTGCGCCTCAATTCATATGTGAATAAACAACTCTGAGTTGGCGTCTGTGGTGACGTCATGACTAGGCCTAAAACTGGAAACATGTCTTGTTAATTGTGTGTGACCGATCACAGCCTAATTACCAGTCCTAACACCTGCGAGAACTACAAGGGATGCAAAGTTTTCACACGTTACTTTATAACTATAATACCAGCTACTAAAATACTACGATCAGTACAACAAATGAATCTTAAAGTCTATTATTGCAGGATCACTTTTAAATTCTTCATTTAAATCTCACAGCAGGACTACTGATGTCGGGGTCTCTCGACATGGTCCAAAAAGGGTTAAGCATTGAAAAACAAACCGTTAAGATACAGTAATCGAAATTAAATACCTGGATCAATGCGAAATTTCTTGTGTCCATAGGGTCGATATCTTGATATTTAATATCTGCTAACATGTTTATTACATTGCGAGCATCTTCCACTTTTTTCAGTAGGTCCCCTGAAATCTACATTTAGAAAGGAAAGAAAATAGTTATTTGACACAATCGGAGTTGGTGGAAATCCAAGTTATATGAAGTGCAGAACATATTTTGATAAACGTGAACTTCATAGGATTCAAACAATGCTAATTGAATATTATGGACGGTTAGGCTGTTGTCCACATTATTATTATTATTATTATTATTATTATTATGACGGTAGGTTTGGAAGTTCACATTCGTCCCCAACCTTGTTCTATGGCTTGACATTAATACTGGACTGTGAAGTTGTCCTTTTTTTGTCACCAATTACCTTTACTGTAGCGTAAGGGTGCAAAGGAATGTACTTCCAGAAGGCTACCCTGCTGAGTTACGTGTTGGTACAAAACAAGGTACGTAAATATAGTTATGAAAATATCAAATGACAATACATAATATTGATACCTACCCTACTACTACATTTTCAGACAAATAACTAGTGTAATGACATAACCAGTATATTGGGCATATATTGGAAATAATTAATAACCAATATAGAGTCAAGAGAAAATTTATTACGTAGGTATTTAGAAAAGTTGGTATAATATTATAAATGTATCAGGTCTTATGTTCTATCGTGATGTTATAAACTAATAAAAAAAAAAAAATTTTAGGCGGCTGAATCGAGCTCGTATGATCCAAAATCTCGGACTCGGTAAGCTTTCACTCGGTAAACTTTCACTGTACGTAGTTACTTGCTAATTGCTATTCTACTATAACTTGATCTGGTTCATTACCTCCTCGAACTCGTCTTTCAAGCTCTTGTGTTGTGCCACACTTGCTGCACTTTTGCGTTTTAAAAAAATAAATTTTTCACATAAAGAAGCTATGGTTTTCTCTCTCTCAAGAAGTGTGGCTTTCAGGGATTGTATATATTCCTGCAATTGTGCAATCTGCAAGTTTAAGTCATTAGTGTATGGTGACAAATATTTTCTCTTTGCTAGGTTCAAATGTTAATTGAATTCAAGTAGGCCTAGGCCTAAGTCGTTGATTTACGTAGTCAAATTTATAATTTGGCTTCCATGAAGCTACTCTTAGAATAGTGAGAATTTATTAAAAATACTCATGTAGACACTAAATATACCCTAACCTAATATCTTTTTTTTATTACACATACAGATGGGCTTATATATGTTTACAAATGACAGCAATTAGACATTATCATTTATCCTTTTATTTACAATATCTAAAACCACAGACAACTGAGCTAAAACCAATTCTGTATGAATGTGCAATGGAGCACCTTGTTTCTAAACCATACCTACATTTTTTAAATAAAGCATTTAATAAAGATTATAAAGCTAGAACTCTTCAATAGTTAACATTGATCATGGTTTTGAAAGTCGGTAGGTGTTTGGTGGCCGCAAGATGCAAACATGAGAATTAGGGAGGCGATGCCAAGCTTGCTTGATGCTTGCAATGCTTGATACATGCCACTCTATTTTTGTTGTCACTGGTCATGGATAACTAATATCTAATCAAACAGTTTTCGAAATTAAAAACTGTTTGAAAAATAAATACGGGTAGTTAGTTGCTTGCCGATATAAGTTACTGGCTACCTACAATCAGTAATCATCTAGTAAATTAGCTCTATTCATTGTTTGGCTGTCAAAAATTACAAATTTCCGTACAAAATTGCCACACATCTTTTTCAAGATTTTTTAAACCTCTTTCTTACTGTTCTGGAAAATTATAAAAAATACAAAAAAAGACAAGGATGCTCCACGTACCTGTTCTAATCAGTAATCAGGAATCTCTAATAATGGTATAGGCTAAAGTAGCTGCAAACTTAGAATATTTACCTCTTTTGAACATCCTTCGAGACTATGTGGATATTGTTCAGGATCTTTGATTGTTATTTGACCTAGTATCAAATCCTTTTTGGTTTTGAAATGGCTTTTTTCTATTTGGAAACGCCGTGTTTCTCTTTCAAGATTTTTTAAACGCTTTTCCAACTGTGCTGTAAAACAAATCATAATTAATTTGTAATACATTTATTGTTTATTGTTATTGTTATGTATGCAATAATAAGACGGTATGCATTAGGATACTATGTTTAATAAGTATAACTGTTCACGATACACTGTTTCATGGTAATACTCGTTGTTATGAAAACGTTTGTAACCGATCAACCATCCGAGGCAGCCACCTTGCGCGTCCTCTCGGCGTGCCCCCCACAGTGGCGCTACCTCTCGGTAGAATCCCAAGGGCGCTAGTTTCAAATGCCGTAAACACCACAATTCTCCCCCCTTACAAAACATAGCATAAACATGGCAATCTCCATGAGGGAGAACTAATACCCTACTGCCCTTGGTAGTCCTTAAGATAAGACGGCGGACGAGTCACCCGTGTCGGTCGTTTCATGGGCGTCAATGATCGCCCAGATGTTCCAGCTGACGCCGTTGGTCTCGACGGAGTCTGAGGCTTGGGAAGCGTTGGACTTCCGGTCTCGACCCTCGTTGAGACACCAATGGCTGTACCGGTGTCGCTCTCGGGTGTGTCCTCCACTCGGGCCTCCTGCTGTAGGTCTACTGGCTCGGTGACTAGTTGGGAATTAGTCCCACACCCAAGCGAGGTATCCCTATCCAGGAATGTTTGCGCTCCTGCGCGGTCGGGACCGAACGTTTCTCCGGCCAGCTCCGACGTTTCAGCCACTCTTCTTGATCGTAGTTGATCCAGGTGCAGTCTCCGGAACAATCCTTCGGAGTCTGCAATGGTGAAGTTCCTGGGTCCATGAACCGTGCTGACAGTTCCCGGCAGCCACTTCGGTCCCCTCCCATGATTGCGGAAGTACACTGGCTGACCTTCGTTGAACTGTCGCCAGGCAGGGTCGTCGTTCTGAGCTTGAACTGCTGCAGATTCTCTGTTCGCTGAACGTGGATTGTAGTTATCCGGGTGCAGCTTGTCCATCATCGTGCGGATCCTCCTCCCCATCATAAGATCTGACGGCGTCTCTCCAGTCGTGGCATTGGGCGTCGTTCGCAGCGCTAGCAAGATATTTGCCAACTCCAACTGCCAGGTCTCTGGTGCTACCTTGGCAAGAAGATTTTTGACGGTCTGGACGTTCCTCTCAGCTAAACCATTCGATGCAGGTGAGTATGGTGCTGAGGTTATGTGCCTTACTTGGTTTTCTGTCAAGAAGGTCTCAAACTCCTCGGACTTGAACGCAGCTGCGTTGTCCGAGACTAGCTCGTCAGGAATGCCATAGTCTGTAAACATGTCTCGAAGCACATCAATGGCCGCCGCAGAAGTCAACGCTCCCTTGGTATTCTTCACTACAGGCCATCTAGACTTAGCGTCCACAGCCACGAAGAACGTCTGACCTCGAGTAGGCCCTGCGTAGTCAATGTGTATGCGTGACATTGGGCGCGCCGGGATACTCCAGGGTATTACATTGGCCTTGGCCGGTAACTTACGATTCTCGGCACAAGGTTGACAGGTAGCAATTAGTTCTTCAATATCTTTGTCGACTCCTGGCCACCACACATAGCTTCGCGCGATGGCTTTGGTTTTTACGATACCTTGGTGTACTTTATGTAGTAGCTCGAGGACACTTGGTCTCAAACTCTCAGGTATCACTACTCTGTTCCCATACAACAGGCATCCGTGCTGTACTGAAAGACTTGTCCAATTGTGGACGTATGGCTGGAATGGCAATGGCAGGTCCGTGGTGTTCCAGCCATGCTGAACTCCCTTCAGTACTCTTGACAAAATGGTGTCCTTGTGCGTTTCTTCACGTACCTTTTCCACTGCCAGTGAGGATCCTTCGGGAGCCTCCCGCAGGAACCACACATCGGACGGCTCCGGGTATTCCGGTTGCTCTGGCGCTGGTAATGGAAGTCGACTGCACATATCTGCATTTCCATGCAACTTTCCTGGGCGGAAGGTAATCTGGTACCTATAACATGCTAGAATCAGTAGCCAACGCGTCATGCGTGGCGACAACACTTCAGGCAACGGACGGCTAGGCTGCAGTAGCCCCACCAGTGGTTTGTGATCCGTGACTATCTCAAACGGTCTACCTTGCACGTAGCGATGGAATTTCCGCAAGCCGAACATTATTGACAAGAATTCCTTGTCCAGCTGGGAATAATTCTTTTCAGCCGTGTGCAAGGTACGTGACCCAAAAGCCACCGGCACCTCCGCACCGTCAGGTTCAACATGTGCTAGCACCGCTCCCACCCCGTATGGCGAGGCGTCACATGACAACCTCAAAGGCTTGTTTAGGCTGTAGTGTGCCAGTACCTGTTCCGATGACACCAGCTTCTTAGCCGCCTGGAAACATCCCTCGTGCTCGTTGGTCCAATTCCATGGCTTATCCTTCCGGCGTAACTCGTACAGGGGCGCGAGCTTCGTTGCCATGTGCCTGATGTAGCGTTCGTAGAACGTTAAGAATCCTAAGAAGGACTCTAATTGCTCCTTGTTCGCTGGAGAGGGTGCACTCAGCAATGCTTGAATCTTCTCATCCGTAGGGTGTAGACCCGCTGCGTCAATACGGAACCCTAAGAACTCAACGGACTTCAGGCCGAACTGACACTTCGACAATTTCAAGCGTAGTCCTGCTCCGTTGATTCTTTCTAACACCGCCCGAGTCCGACTCCACAGTTCTGCTAGCGTAGCTCCTGAAATCAATACATCATCCAAGTATACGACTACGCCTTCCAAACCTTTTAACAGCGTCTCCATGAGCCGTTGAAAAATTGCCGGAGCCGATGCCAGCCCGAATGGTAATCGTTTCATCCTCAGTAGGCCTCGGTGCGTGTTGAGCGCGAGCACCCGTGACGAAGCGTCGTCTACTCGAACTTGCGTGTAAGCCCTATCCAGGTCGAGCCTTGCGAAATAACACCCTTTCGCCAAAGTCGTAAACACTTCCGTGTTAGTAGGCAGAGGATAGATCTCGGTTTTCAAAACGGTGTTGACTGTGCACGAGTAGTCTCCACACACTCGCACAGTTCCGTCGCCTTTTGCTACAAAAACCGCTGGTGTGCCCCACTTGCAGTGTGGTATCTCTTCGGCTGCTCCGTCTTCTTGCAACTGGTCCAGCGCAATGTCTGCTCTTTCCTTGAGCGCGAACGGCGGGGATCGGTGCCGACGGAAAACTGGGACTGCCCCTGGGTCTAGTTCGACCTGGACCTCTTCGCCCACGTAGGTGCCTAGCCCACTCTTGAACACGTCTTCTAGACCGTGAAGCTCGCTGGGGATGTTCAGCTCTGTAGCTTCTACTTGGTTCACTGTACTAACCTGTACTGATACGCCTAACTCGCGAAGCCAGTCTCTGCCCAGTAAGCTTGGTCCATCTGTATCCATAATGTAGAGCGGAAGGTTGTACTCCTTGCCCTCATAACCGACCTTCACGAGCGCCACCCCTTGGACTCCCAAGGCTTGTTTCGACCACGTCCGCAGCCGGTATTCGGACTCAGACATGTCCGGAGGGTCCGTTGGCCACAACCGTTGGAATGTCGACTGTCCAATCAATGAATGTTTGGAGCCTGTGTCCACCTCCATGTTCAGTGACACTCCATTCAACTCGACAGTTGCTGTGAACTCGTCATCGGTACCTTTGCTCGGCCTAGTGTGTACAGAAAAAAGATACGAGTCCACAGGCTGAGCCTGGACTAGGTTCGTATTTACTGACGACTTTGAGTCTGCCTTTCCACTAGGCTTACCCGAAGGTTTGGGCTCTCTCTCGCCTTTGCATACTCGAGCCATGTGGCCCGTTTTCTGGCATTTGTAGCAGGTTATGTTGCCCAAGCTACACTTATCGGCGAGATGTGCCTTACTACCACAGCGAAAACATTGTCCCTTACCTTGAGCGGTTTCCGAAGTAGGCTTGGCCTCAGCGCCTCCCCCCTTCTTTCCTTTGGACTTGGCCTTGTACTTACTGTCGAACTTGTTAACCACACTGGCACTGGGGTTGCCCCGCAGCACTTGGACATCACGTTGTGACGTTTCCGTCGCAATAGCCATCTCCATAGCCCTTTTAAATGTTAAGCCGTCGCCTTCCGCCAACAACTTAGTTTGTAGGGCCTGGTCCCTCACCCCAGCTATGAGCTGTTCCAACAGATTTTCGTCTAGGTCAGGAAATGCACAATGCTCGCTAAGCTTTCTCAGATTAGCGAGGAATTCCACGATCTGTTCGGATGGGCCTTGAATTCGTTTTCGAAACTTGAAACGCTGCATTCTTTTACTAGGCTTAGGGCAGTACCTCTCACCTAATAACGACAAAGCTTCCTCGAGGGTCAAGTCAGCTACATTTGTAGGCGCCGCCAAACTTCTCAGCACTCGAAATGTCTCCGAACCCACCACACAAAGAAGCAGGTTCTTCCTTTTATCTTCTGGAACTTCGAATGTTAAGAATGCGATGTTTAAGCGGTCGGCATACACGTCCCAGGATTCCTCAGAAGGCGAGAATGGTCCCACAGCATTTACCACGCCGCTGGCTAGGCCTAAGCCACGGGAATTCGTACTATTCTCTGACATCCTGTCCGTCCTCGTCGCCAATTGTTATGTATGCAATAATAAGACGGTATGCATTAGGATACTATGTTTAATAAGTATAACTGTTCACGATACACTGTTTCATGGTAATACTCGTTGTTATGAAAACGTTTGTAACCGATCAACCATCCGAGGCAGCCACCTTGCGCGTCCTCTCGGCGTGCCCCCCACAGTGGCGCTACCTCTCGGTAGAATCCCAAGGGCGCTAGTTTCAAATGCCGTAAACACCACAGTTATATTATTTTTTCATTATTGATTTGAACTTGAATATAAATTTCCTTTACTGGCTAGTTGCTACATAGCTTCGGTGGGATAGCATGCTTATGTACTATTAATTTGAGAGTTTTTGGAAGTAACTGAAAATACATAAAACACAAATAAATAAACAAATACTTCAAAGGTTGGATTGTATATCCACACGTGTCTACTCCAGCCGATTGGCATATGTATTAAAACCGGGTTCCTTTTAGGGATGTCAATACCCGGAAATAGTTGTACCCGGGTACCCTCGCGGCGTACCCGGACTACCCGGGTAGTAAATAATACGAAATACTCGTTTTATCGTCATGGGTGTCCAATGATTCGCAAAGTTGTGGAAAGAAACATTATATTGTTAAACGGTATCAGGTTGCATTGTCTTTGATGCAAAACGATCGCAGAAGTATTGAACAAAGCTTCAAAGCTTGCGTCTCCGCTACGGTAGTAGCTAGCGTACAATGAATCCGGTGCTCGGCCGCGTCAAAGCGATGACGTCATAGTCCGAGCTTGAACTCGAGAACATGATTGCGGTAAAGCTACGACGAACGAGTGCGCTCCCTCGGACTCGCAACCGTTCCACAGCATTCTTCCATAGGCCTACAGAAGATGATACTATAGTTGGGCTTTACGTCTCATTTTTTTGCAACGATGGCTAATCGAGACGAGGGGGGGGGGGGGGGTTGTCAAGTTAAATGCCGGCAAATTGAAAAGAGCGGCTCGTACGCTCGCACAAGGACGCCAGTAGGGAAATATCGCAATATTGATTTGATTCCGTTTTGAACAGAAGAAGGAAACGGGTAGGGAACGGAACGGGGGGGGGAAGTACCGGGTAATGGGTATTGAAAAGTTGGAACCGTACCCGTATGTACCGGGCGGGTAACGGGTACCCGTTGACATCCCTAGTTCCTTTGGCTCGTCACACCAAACCAATTAACTGGATTTACGTAATTATCTAGTTGATTGTTTATAAAATTAAAATACAACACTCAATAAGTAAACCTTTTTAAGAAACGGGTCAACCACAATTATGCTTCATAATTGCCTGTGAGCTACACTTTTGTATCTGTATCTACCTGTCACAATTGTCACTATAAATAAGCCAGTGCTCCTAAAAATTGGCAAACGGTATTATGGCATTGAGTCTTTTAGTAACTTTATACCACAGGTAATTATGATCCCATCGTGCTAGTCTTATTTAAGAAGAAACAAATATTGTAGTTTACATACATACCTTTCATATCCTTTTTGTGTAAGTATTCATTTTCCAATTCAAGAGCAATTTTTTCTCTATCCGTTGTTATGTCATTTAATGCTGCATCCTTCTTATACAATACAACTTTCAAAGCTTCAAGTTTACCTTGAAGTTCTTCTACCTTAGCTTTAGACGTTTGTGCTAACTGATCTCTGTCTCTTGTTATGTCTTCTAGAGCTTCATCTTTTTTATTTAGGACAACTGCCATAGCTTGGATTTTACCTTGGAGCTCTTCCACCTTAGCTTTATACGTTTGTAATTCACTTTCTAGCTCAGCTATGCGTTGCTTTTTTTTACTACCTCCCTCGTTCCGTGACTTTCCAAATAATCGTCTAAAATGTGTAAAATAATTTAGATAAATAATAATAATCTTGACATAGGCCTACATATTAGATAGTGATAGGTTATAAAACTTACGGCAGAAATCCAGACATGATGTATGTGGTACTTTCTTCAAAACAACTTGTGAACAATATTAACTTGAAGTATGTTCGATAAAAATACAAAACAATAAGTAAGTGACACCACAATTTTATGTGGTGTCACTTTACAAAATCAGAAACTTTTGCAAAAGACTTTTGCAATAGCAATAGAAAAAACAAACAAATAAACGTGAAAAATAATGCCCGTGGGGCTGCAAGACCATCAGCTGAGCTGATAGCGAAGTGTTCTCCTTTTAGTACTACGTCACTTTACACATACAATATACAAAGTTGTCATATGTTAAGCTTTGGAGTACCATCTGAACAGAACATCATTAATGTCGGGAACTATGGAAATTAGAAAAATGTTTGCAATGCGCATTCTTGAATTGTTGTTGATTGTTGTTTTTATTGGCACCTCAAAATAGACAAGACGCATTCTAGTGGCAAGAAAATAAACTACTATAAGGATGAGTTTATCTGTCAATTGTTCATTGTTGCTTCATTGTTAAATCATCAATGGCGCAGATAAGGGTGTTGCTTTTTTTATTTATTCATTTATTTTATCTATTTATTTAATGTTCTATCCTATTCAGTTATAAAAACTGCAGCGCTATCTATGTGTTAGTTTGAGTCTCCAATTAGCTTTGAGATCTTTTCGCCAGAACGTTTGTAGATATGGACGCGCTCGCTTATTATGATCCCATTTGTCTAGAGGAATGTATTACAGTAATTTGAGTTTTGCTCGTTATATAAGTTATGCAAGGAAAAAATTTTGCGATTGTTATAATTTTATGTCAACTGTTTTTTTTTTAAGTTAAAAAATGTGCATTTATAAGTATGGTATCGCGAAGTAAAACTTAAAAATGGGGTATTGTAGAAATATGTTTGAAAACCAATTTCAACGGAGTTTAACTATACCTATACTCTCTTTTGTAGTGTTTTTTGTACTTTTTATCAATTTCACCTGCAAAATATGGAATGAACCCTTTCCCTGCGAAGAGCAACTTTAGTCGAAGTAGGAATTTATATAACCATAGGATTTGAAATTCACCTTTAGGCGATCACTCTGAAAAACATGATGCTGACAGGTGCTGTGTCTCTTAAAGATAATTCTTCACCCAGAGGCGGAATGGGGGGGTAAGGGCCCCGTACGGAAAAGGATTTTAGGGGCCCCGGAACTTGGCGAAGTTGAAAGGGGTCTGGGGCGAAACCCCAGCCGCCGGAGGGGAAATTTTTTTAGCCTATTATTTTGTGTGGAACGCATATAAACACGTTTGAAAATCGATAAATAATGATAGTTATGTGGAACAACGACAACTTGTTGAACTGTGAACACCACTTTAAAAAACGAAATTGAAGAAAAAACTTCCCAACTCACAGTTTTATATTGTATATTTCAAACTATGTTTCTCAACCATCTACAAATATCGACTAGTTGTCCACTCGCATCTCGTAATTTTTACTCGCAACGAGGGAGCGGGATGTAGGTGGGGTCTGGGGCGAAGCCCCTGCCGCCGGAGACAACTTTGCTAAAGGCGGAACAATTTTCGGTCCTGCATGATGCTTACTGGCCTAAAACGCGTTTTGAGGCGATATCCTATCATGAAAAACAATGAAACTATAAAGTCAATATTGCATTTATAGTTCCTTACTTAGGATAGAAGTTCGATCCTGTCATTTGAGAAAGGTAGCCTATATGGCTATTGTTGCGCAGGATCGGATTTCAGTAGGCTGCGATAGATATATTTTTGCCTAAATGTTCGCTTTTGAAAATTTTGAACACATATAAACACGCGATCAGCCCGATGTGTCATTTTTCTGATATAACCAAGTTTACTTGCAAACTATCAAAAGTCACTCAACAAGTTGCGAGCTAGCGAGCAGTAATTTGGAGGATCGTTGTTTCCTATTAATGTTTTTAAAACGCATATAAACGTGTAAAAATCGATAAATGATGTAACTGTTAGGCATGTGGAACAACATGTTGAACTGTGAAAACCACTGTTCAAGAGTAAATTAAAGAAAGAACTTTCCCAACACTGGCAGTTGGATATTTCAAACTACATTGTTTCCTATAAATTAGTTTAGAATGTTTATAAACTTGTTTAAAAATCGATACACGACGATAAATATGTGGAACGCATATTTTACTGTGAACCACTTTGAAAATTAAACTAAAGAAATAACTTTCCCAACAATGGCATGTTATATATTTTAAAATAAACTAGACCAGGAAAGCGAAAATCTTTGTAGCACTTGTAGATGGTCTATTTAATACGTTATGTCCCTTTCTACACTGACATGAGATGAAATATTATGCTCTCCTTACTATTTAGTTGCATAATCTATATAGCGTAAGATATTTATTTCCAGGGGGTTGGGTGGTGGCCCCCAAGGGAGTCCCCACCCGGGGGGGTTTCCCCCGTACGGGTTTCCGTAGTTCCGTACCTGCCAGTCCGCCCCTGCTCACCACTAGATCGCAGCAGCATACATGCATATTTTTTTAATGTTTTACCTACGGTTTAAAAAATCACAATACTGAAAATAATGTGTGAAAAATTAAAGATTCTTGGTTTTGGGGGGGGAGGGGGAGGGGGAGGGGGATATATAAAATTAAGTTTTTTTTTATATATAAGTTATATAAAATAATAATGATTTTTAGATCAAACAAAATTATTTCATTATTTTGTTGTTACCGATTTATTTTCCAGACATAGAGGAGTTTTTAAGGATGCAGCAAAAGGGTTGATGTAAAACTAGATTCAAACCCTTCTGAAGATAGTTTATTTTGTTGTATAGTCCGCCAAAGTCAAGGCTGGAACCCGTTTCCGTGCAAAGCCCGTGCACTGCCCATTTAAAATAACCCGTGGTGTTTTTTCAAACACCTATATCTCAGTAAATGTACATATTTAACTCATATGTTCTATGTAACGTGCAGCACTACCTCTCTATTGAGGCATTATACACAACCAAACATCGACAAACTTGATAGAATTTAAATAATTACGAGTTATTACTCCAAATGTGCGATTACAACGTTGCAATCGGAGAGACAAGGTTCTGGCGCACGCCATCCACAGCCTTCTCTACGGGTCAATAGGGGGTCAATATTATTTTAAGACAAATTCATCAATAAAAACAAAGGCTAACAGACCGTAAATAACAGCTACGGACGACCTACCCTTGTCTTCGTATCCTAAAGGCACGGGGAACACATATTACTACTCTGAAAGTTTTTGTAATGTTTTCAGTGTCAATGTTTCTTGATATCGGTAATAAGGTTTCATAAATAATATTACAAACTAAATCAGTCGAACACGCCATATTTCCCCGCGTGAAATTAACTTCTGTCAAACACGATCACGGCAATAAAGACAACTGACCATCAACTGACGAAGAACCACGTCAAGTATCCTAGCAACACACAGAAGTCACCGCTTTGTCGAAGTGTATTTTCATTTTGACATGTGGACCGCATTTTTCGGTGCTGCGCTCTGGTGGTTGAGCTTTCAAAGATTCCCATTGCATCTGCAGTCCTTAGAGTGCAACTTTACACGTGCCCACTCTGTAAGGCATATCGACCTCGGTCAACTAGTTTCGGTTCTTCTTTAAAAAACTCAAAAATTGTTGATAGCAAAACTGCGATGATCACGAATCACGATGTAAACAACCCACACTACAATTAAAAATCAGTTTTCAAATGTTATATCAAGGTTCATTGATGCATACAAGATCATCATCTACAAACCTTGATTTTATGTTTTTAATTGGTACGCACATATGACGTAACAGCCGAACTACAACAATGGAATAAATGAATTGAACTGGTGGACAAACAACAAGCCGTCAAAGTAATATCTTTGCAAATAATGAGGAGAAACAATTAGTTGTAACGATAGTAACTGCTCGCCAGTTAAAATTCATGTTAAGTAATGGATAGCAACTATCTGAAAGTGTGTAAACGTTCTGAACGTTTGTTTTTTCCAACTTCAGAACTTCATATTTTTTTTTGACAGCTTGCTTGTCCATCGGTTCAATTCATTTGTTTCATTGTTGTGTTTCGGTGTTGTGCGTACCCTATAAGGGTACCCTATAAGGGTATGCACAACACCGAAACACAACAATGAAACAAATGAATTGAACCGATGGACAAGCAAGCTGTCAAAAAAAAAATATGAAGTTCTGAAGTTGGAAAAAACAAACGTTCAGAACGTTTACACACTTTCAGATAGTTGCTATCCATTACTTAACATAAATTTTAACTGGCGAGCAGTTACTATCGTTACAACTAATTGTTTCTCCTCATTATTTGCAAAGATATTACTTTGACGGCTTGTTGTTTGTCCACCAGTTCAATTCATTTATTCCATTGTTGTAGTTCGGCTGTTACGTTGATAATCATACAAAGGGTCCTAGATAGTTTTTGAAATGGTCTATCCCCTGGCGGCGTGTTTTCGAACTCGCTACTAGCGATCTAGTGGACCTTTCCTGACGCCATGCGACTGCGATCTCTTCTGTGCGCATGCGCGGATCTTCTTTCTCTACGAAATGGAGTTTTCTCTCTTTGAAATTGGCAACGTTGTAATCGCACATTTGGAGTTATAACTCGTAATTATTTAAATTCTATCAAGTTTTTCGATGTTCGGTTGTGTATAATACCTCAATAGAGAGCTAATGCTGCACGTTACATAGAACATATGAGTTAAATATGTATATTTACTGAGATATAGGTGTTTGAAAAAAACACCACGGGTTATTTTAAATGGGCAGTGCACGGGCTTTGCACGGAAACGGGTTCCCGCCTTGACTTTGGCATTTTGACACTTCGTCCATCAATTCCAAATGGGTAAAAAACAAAAATTAATAATTTTAGCCAAAAAATTCTTCGTACCTCTAGTAGTTTGAGAGAGAATGAGAGAAAAAATTAAAAAAAAACAGCATGGGTGAATTTTTACAGCACTGCAATGATCACGGCATATTTACTTTCAAATTTTACAGTGACTTTCAATAAGAGACGATTAAAAATAATTCGTATCAAAATAAACATCCTCTTTAGTGAAACAAATGAATTGAATCGATGGACAAACAACAAGCGGTCAATAAAATAATTTCTTCTGATTTTGGAAAACAAAACAAAAAACAAACAAATGTACATATTAAACTTTCACTTAGTCGTTGTCTAACATAAAAAGTTTTAAATGGCGAGCAGTTACTATTGCTACACTTGTTTTTATTTCTATGGTTGCAATTTTATTATTTTTACAGCTGGATTGTTTGTCCATCAGTTCAATTCATTTGTTCCATTGTTGTCTTTTGGTGTTGCTAGTGCCCTATAAACTTGAGCTTGGCTTTTGGGTTCTTTTTAGTGTAGTAACTGGGTTGAATAAGATTGCCAAAGAAAACAAAATACTTTTTTATATCTCTTATTAAATATTATTTTTTGTTTTCAAAATGAAATAATTGGACACGATTAACGTGTTTGAGCCAGCTATATATGAGTGTTTTTTTTATGCAAAGTTTTTTTTACCACTTCGGAGGCTTTGACCCTGTTCCTCGCAACTACCCTATTATCACTATTATGACAAGGAATTCCAAAATTAGTAACTTCATGGTGGTTCAAGTCATCATGGGTATGGACACTGTGGTTGGTATTTAACTGTTTACATTTACTTTTCGCGTTGAATTTCTCCTTAACATTGTATGTAACATTGATGCACTATGTTAATGATTGATTGATTGTATACCAGATCTTGCCACACACCGGGTAGGCCCTACCGGCGGTACATGTATAATATGCATGTATCGTAGGCGGACTATAAATGGTGATGGTCGATCGAGTTCGTCGACCTTTTGAAGAAGTGTGATGATGACCCTCAAGTTCTAATTAAATAAGCATTCTTGTACTCGGCACACTTATAATGCATCCTCTGTTACAACACGGGTGTAATCTTTTCTGTCGTATTATACAACATTTCTATGGATTCCTTTTAAAATAATGACATACCGCCTTATCGATGATTACCTGATAACGGTACTATGGTACTATTGCACTGCATTAGTAGGGTAAAGAGCATTATGGGTATGTGACGTCACGTATACTCATTGCTCGCGGAAATGGTCTACCGAAGATGGCAGCAGACCTACAGATGTTTTTATTCTTGTTTAAATCAAAATATCGCCGAAAATGTTATTTCCGGAGTGAAATATTATGTTTACTTGTAGTTTATTCTTACGTGTTTCATGTAGTGTATAGTGGGAACTGTACAAGTGTACAATGTTTAAATGGCGAGTGTGTGAATGGGACGGACTGCGTTTGTTTTGATGGTTGGCAAGGTCCAAACTGTCAATTTTGTGGTGGAAAAGTCAAGTAAGTCTGATGAAAACGGTTGTATTCATGAACTGTTTGCTTAAATAGTTTGTTATTTATGTCTGAAACCCTATGCAAAGCCAGAAATTCGTGATCATGTATGACTTACGCAAGATTGAAAATGGGGTTGTTAGGTTAGGTATGTCCGGATTAAAGCAACAGGGCTAGGGCTAAGTAGGCCTAGAGCTAACGGCCTAGCCCTCTAAATTCTAGCCTAGGTCTAGGCCCTAGGACCCTACACCAACGATCTAGGCCTACGTTTGGTAGGGCCTACCAGCGAAATATACTTCTAATGCCTGCACGGTAAAGCAGGACGTTGGATTTAATTCCTTGCCTAGGTAGTAGGCCTAGGCCCTAGGCCTCCTAGATTTAACTTGGGCATCTAGGCCTAGGCCTAGTCTGTTTTCAGAACACTTGTGTTTGCAAGCAAACCCAAAGCCTCAGTAGGTAGGTTTATATATAAACGTTTCATCGTAGAACCGATCTTATTCACACTTAAGATATAAATTGACTGAATTGTGGCCTAGTCCTAGACCTGGAGACCCTGTGACTATCCACTAGGGCTAGCCCTTAGGACCCTAGATCTAAGCCTTGACATAGGCCTGGGTCTATCTTATCAAATACGATTGTCTCTTCGCATTAGAGTTGGCCTAGGGCCTAGGCCTAGGCTGAGATCTTGGTCTTTAGATAGCCTAAATCATTCCTGTCTTATTAACCTAGGCCTAGGCCTTGCCCTAATTTGATTTGTCAGCCCTATCATGTTTGTAAATTTCAATCTTCTCGCTCTGCTTTTATTAGCAATTTATGTTTAACTATTCATTGTCAAGTAGTAACACCTTAGTACAAGTGAGTTGTGGCTGATCTTGAGACTTAAAATGCATAGGAATTTGATGTTTTGTTGTCATCTTGTAGTTCATTACTTTTAAAAAGAGAAGTAGGCCCTAACACTGAAAAAAGGCAATGATGCAAAGAAGGAAACTAATTTCAGTGGCCACCCAAAACTAACGTTGAAGTAATAATTATAATCGTGAAAGTCATTACTCATTAGGCCTAAAACCCTAGGCTAGGAAAGCAAAATCTACCTATTGGATAAATAGCAAAAGCTAAATAAAGATAGTAGGTACTGATTAAGCCTATGCCTATGCCTACATTTATGTCCATATTCATAGTCAAGCCATTGAATACCGTCACACATCGTTGGTAGGAATTAAAAAAAAAAGAAAAATGTATCCTCTAGGTATGGAAAAGATTATGAATAAATCTCCCAATCTGGGCCTGTGATAGAATTGGTCCAGCATAGATCTGCTTGTCATAAAAGGTGACTTAAATGGCGATGTCATATGACCTAGGCCTAGCTGTTGAGTACGCCGTAAAAGAACAAATAATAATAATTTAATACTTTAATAATAGGCCAAAATCAAAAGTTTAACAACCTTGAATTTCCCTTGGACTGTAGTTTGACCAAATGGGTCTTTGACCCTTCTGGGCCCTGGGTAAAGTAGCCCCAAGGTGACACTGCTACTCGTAAGAGGCGATAAAAAGAGACACTGTCCCTTTTCCCCCCCACTGTCCTACTTAAGATCCCTCCTCTCACTTGGCCCTGCCCTGCCTATGACTTCATACGCCGCACAGAAGCGACCTGTATTCTTATTTGTAGTTCATAGTGGGCGTGCGCGATGTTGTTTATGTGTAAATAATGATTTTGAATACTTGGGAGCGTCATGCACTGAACACAATGCAATATGTTACGGTCTACCAATCCTATGAATATATCCACAATTTTGAAAATTATTTGACACCCATGAAAGCCCACGACAATAAAAATTAATTTGTAACCGGGGAACGCGGTGAAAAATTCCTGGTATTGACGTCCCTAACAACAAATCAATATGGGCCTTATTTAGCTCCAATCTGTTTGTGCAACGTTTACACTCGGGAAGACGACGAGTACCCGATACCCGCCCGACGAAGTCGGGTACGGGTTTGTGTTTTCTCTAGGCTACCCGTTTACCCGTCAAAACCCGGTTCCTGAAATTGAGAACCGCGAATTAGCTAAATGTTTTGAATTTGAACTGATTCATCTGTCATTACGTATTTTATTTTTGTGCTTGGCCGTATTTCCCTAAGAAATAGAATCGCGTCTATTTTGTTTATGCCGCCCCGCCCGATTCCCTCCCTGTTCATGTAAGCCTGGCCCCCGGCAATCTTTTAGCATGAACTGCTACTCTACACCCCCCCCCCCCCTGTCTCCCGCTCAAAGCACACAACCATTTGACACTTCTGCCCGTGGCCTTGAGCTTGAGTGGCAGCTGTGATGCATTATGTTTCATCCCGCTCCGATCCTCGACCCCCCGCGCTGTTGTAACTTTCTCTTGTCATGGGTGTTCAACTTTTCATCACGAAATATAATGAAACATCCGAATCCCTGCAACTACAATACACTATTTGTGGTGTTATTTTCGACAAGAGCGATATTGAGCGGTTGATTTGACACCCCACACGATTTTGTTTGTTTTATTAGGCCTAGGCCTACCCGGGTAACCCACGGGTATAGTAGACGGGTACCCGGGTCGTAAAAAAGTCGGGTTTCGTCATCCCTAGTTTACACGTATTTGTGCACACCTGTTCCAGGCTGTCTGACTCGTCGGGCACGATCCACGACGGCCACAGCAACTACTCGATCGACGTCAAGTGTTCGTGGCTGGTGGACGCCGGCAACGCCACCATACGGCTTCACCTCGAGGAGTTTGCGACCGAGTGCGGCTGGGACCACCTGTACATCTTCGACGGTGACTCCGTCCACTCGCCGCTGTTGGCCGTGCTAAGCGGTAATGACGATAATAGGGCTGGGAGAAAACGGTTAATTTTGTAAACGTTTATTTTTCCCAATTTTTAGCGTTTAAACGTTTAAACGCAACACCCATCCAGTTCACAAAATGATAACAAAAAAGTGAGTTTTAATGTTGCGAAAAAACATGTTCAACGAAATAACACGGTTCATTTATTATAATATTCATTGTTGATTATATTCCCCACCGTTGTGTCCAACTGTCCACAGCCATTTTGACTCCGCCATGCCTCGTCGGCTAGTCGAAGAACTGTTTCATCGGACAAATCTGTGAATTGGGTTTTGACACGGTTAAACGTGTATGAATGTTTGTACACGTATATTTTCTCGCGGGCGTTAACACGTTTAAACGTTTACACGACTCAGCCCTAGACGATAATGATCTCTTTGTTTAGCTGTAATAATAAGCTATCAGATCACGTACAAGAATTTAAAACTCATTCAAAATTAAGCTCAAAACTTCCTGTGAAGAAAAGCGTACTACTCCCCTGCAAGTTCCTGGACGACTAGTGAACCGACCATCATACCATTAGATTAAGTAGTCCATGTTTTATTTAATTCTGTCCTATCTTTTTTTAAATTTTAGTTAAATATTCTCATCATCTTCCAATTGTATTTATGGTCATACAATTAGATTTAGTAATATTTGATGAAACTTATCTGTATACCATTTATTCATGAAATGGTGAATAAAGAATATGAATATATATTTAGAACAATCACATACAACAATTGTCAAAATCTGTCATCTAAACCAGATGAAGCCCGTTTACATTACTCCAACAACTTAACGGGGAGGGTCGCCAAAAAGGTTCTCGGTTTTATACCTGGTCCCGGGAGGTATTGTGTTCAGTCTGAGGTTGGACGTTGAAGGCGAAGCTACGTCCGTTTCTTTCACGCTCTCTCGGCTTGTCCGTGGTGACACTTCATACTGCCGCAGGGGGGATTTGAGTCAGCTGAGTTGAGAGAGGCTGGCATCCTATTGATAGCCCTACTAATGGCTTTACTACCCTGACAGACACTCTGTGACGAACCGTTTCTTCGAACTAGCCACTAGCGAATACAATACAAAACATGATGTTTACAACGCTTTCTGTTGCATGCTCTCTCTCAACTCAGGAAGAGAACTATACTAACTGGTAGAGCCCTGCGCAGGATCCGGCTTGGGCATTGATAAGATTGTTTTGGCGGGTTCGTGCCTACGATTATAGACTATAATCAAATCGGGCATTTTCGGGCTTTTATAATATGTTGTCTATTTTGTCTTGTTGGCAGCTGAGCGGGCTAATATTGGCAGGTGACCGGGTTGATATGGGTCAATTTACACTTCACCCGGGCTTGAGCCATGCCCGGTTTTCGATTAGATTACTCACTAAGGGCCACGGTCAGGCAGACCTCGCCATTATGCCGGGGCCGGGGCTTTAGAAGTAGGTCCATGCAGGCCTCCACAGCATCGGTTCTGGCTTGGCTTTTAGTCCAAGCAACGAACAGTTGGACCCGGAACTAATTGACCAGTACAGATTTTTTTTTGACCAGAACTTGTTACTTACGTGTACCTACATGCGCATAAGAAACTTAAATGCTGTCCGATACACCTAATTAGCATAATTAATTAAAATGTTAAAACTAATTAATGCTCATATTATGGTTATTTTTGAAGATTTTTGAGAAGCTATATTTTCACCACATCAAACAATCTATTTTGAAATTTAAAAAAATTACTTACCTATAACAATATAAGTATTCCCCTAGTTATTAATTAATTACTATTAATTATAAAAGCAATTTCAAGTAGGCCTAAATGCTTCCCGTGTAAAGTTGGTGCGGTTGAATATAGTTTTGTCAGTTTCAAATATAAGAATAATAGCATTCAAAACTAGTGTAGAAAGTTTACTGCAATCAAAATATTATTTGTATGATAAATGAGCATAATAAATAATTAATTATTTCATTAAAACTGATAGAGCTACATTTTTAATCATAGACAAATATGGGTATAAAAATTAAAAAGAAAGCTACTCATATTTTTCTGTACCATTTTCTTTACGTATTTGCAAACAAAGTATCCCAGCTTGCCTTGGAATGCCCAAATAACTTATTCAAATACGTCTGGTGGTAGTGTGCTTAATTTGAAAGCTTAATTGAAAGCAACTCATTAAAAAAAAAAAAAATTCTGTTGCTAAATCATCCTCTGATGACTCTCGAAGGACACTCAAGAGTTGTTGGAAAAGCAACAAATGATCAACTTCGATTGTATCTCCATCAACGTTCGGGGCTTTAATTTTTGTATGTGGTTGACAAGAAGTGAAACGTACAAATCTCGTTTTCATAGGAATTAAGTTGAGTTAATATTCCGTTGTACGGTAATAATATTTACGATCACTGTACGTATTCGTCCAGTAGTCATCAACTAAAACTTCCTTTGGTTACACTGGCAAAATCTTTGCATTATACTGTTTAGTTTACTTAGAAAAAGAAACTACGTGGTAATGACAACACCCATTTTGTTAAATTCTGATATTTGAGCCTGAAGTTTTGTATCAGAGTAATCGGACCCTATATCTAAGAAGTGAAATCAGTGTCAAAAATCAGACGTAAAATTGGAAAATGAGAACACTGTTCCCCCTCCCCCCCCCCCCCCCTCTATTAGCAAAACACTAGGGTATATGGTATTTTATCTTTCTAAAAGTATTTTTACTAATAACCACGTAATAGCTTTCGTTTGATACGTTTGACGATATTCTTCATTTACCCCCCCCCCCCATTCATTCTGCCCCTTTATAAAAACTTTGGAAATGTGTTTGAATGACCCTGAGAGTACCAATATTAAAATCGACGTATCAGCAGCTTTCTTTTGATACCCATATTGCATATGTTCAAATATGTACAAATATCAGTCATTAACGTGATAATTAATTATTATTTATGCTGATTTATCATATAAATAATATTTTGATTGCAGTAAAGTTTCTACACAAGTTTTGTATGTTATTATTCTTATATTTACAACTGTCAAAACAATATCCAACAGTACCAATTTCACACAGGAAGCATTTAATTGAAATTGTTATTATAATTAATTGTAATTAATTAATGGCTATCGGAGTACTTACATTGATGTAAGTAATTTTTTAAATAAAAAAAGAATTGTTTGATGTGGTAAAAATATAAATAACCAAAAATTTTCAAAAATAATATTAATATGAGCATTAATTAATTTTAACATTTTCATTAATTACACTTATTAGGGTTGTCGGACAGCGGTAAAGTTTCTAATCTGCATGTAGGTATACATAAGTAACAACTTCTGATCAAAAAAATTCTGTACCAATTAGTTCCGGGTCAAGCCTATTTCTACGGTTCGTTTCTTGGCCTGTCTGCAAAACAACTGTTATAGAATGAATGCGTTGACCAGGAAGTCTGTCTGTTGTTATTGTGCGGTATGACAAAACATCCTCGCATAGACTAGTCTATGCCTCGAGGACACACCTTCCTACCCCTACGTCTGGCATGCCATTCAACCACCTGCCAGCGATGCCTCTCGCTCGAATCTTGTCTCCCTCTCTGCCCGCGGAGTTGAGCTTCATGAAACTGCCACCGCGCGGAGACACTCTCCACACCGTTACGCACAGTTACGCACAAACAGTTGCCACTCGTTTTAAAAGAGACTAAATGAGTTATCAACATAGAAAACATGTTATAACCCGAAGAATTCACTCGCCTACATTTGTTATGTTTTGCAACTCTGTACATTCAATAATATTAAACCTGCCCCAAGAAAACTAAAATGGACCGGACACACCGTCAAATTTAATTGGTGACACGTTAAACATGGTTTTTTGTAACGAAAAACTATGATATCCATAAGAAAGGGCATCAAATTCTCTGTAGAATGATTATATCTTCGGCCACATACCATTTCTTTGGAGCACAAAAAAAATGGTAAACACGAAGTTGTGTTGGCGCATCGCTGGTCTCCGCGCGCGACTCGCACAGCCTTAAGTTTTACTTTTATATATTGTAAATACTTAGTTTTAAATACCCAAACATCTTTGCCCGCATGGAGATCTCACTAGGTACTAGGTAGGCAAGTTATTAAACTGCCTCACTCCCAAATAGAAACCCTTTAGATTTATTCCCGTTTGACAAAAACCGCGCACTAGCAAGTTTCTTGTTCCTTGTTTACGTACAGGTCTCATGTACAAGGAGGGCTACAACATCAGGAGGATACCAGAGATAGTAGCGCACTCGGGCTCGGCGCTGCTTCACTTCTACAGCGATGTCGCGTACAACATGACGGGATTCAACATAACTTACAGGTTGGTAGATACAGATGATCGGGGAATTTTGGTGTACGCAACGTGGAGTTTAATCTTTGTACCTATATAGGTAGCCTACCTACTGTAATTATTTTTTTACCGTACGTGTATTTATTATTTATTCCCGTTCATATAATGAATAGGGGTTGGCAGAAAAGAGCACATAGGCCTACTCAAGAATTGCCTGCCAACTCATAATAAAATAATATAATAAATATAATTAAATCCTAACATTAGCCGCATGCCTGCATGCAAATATTCAGCAGCTAAGTAATTGCTTGCAAGCGGAGTAAGCGGAACAAATCTCCGCTGACTTCGCTTGCAAGCAATTCATATGGCCAGCGGAAAAAGCAGATTGGTTTCGGGACAGTGAGGCTAACTAACTAACTAAGCGAAGCCAGCCGCTGAATATTGGCACGTGGCTAATAATAGCATCTACACTTAAGATAAGGCTTAATGAAATATACAAAAGAATACGTACTAATTTTCAAGATATTCAAGCAATTATGATACAAATGTTTTAAAATATAATTTGTTTGTTAGTATTATAGTTCTTCCAGTATGAAAAGACGGGTTGTTGCCGACATCGGCCTGGGGGATAGGTTGTAAACTTAAAAGCTACCCTAATTGACCACTTGCGACCGCTTCCTGCGTTGCCAAGATGTGTATTTGGCGAAGAATGCGTATCTCTCTATCTCACTCTCTCGCTCTCTCCGTAATATCTCTTTCACCGCCAGTAGCAAGCAATAATATTTTTAGGGCCGGTCTTACAATCTCCTAATAAGAAAGTTATTTGTAGCAATTAAGCTATTTGAAGGATTTCAACGGTTTTGATTGGTGGTTGCCATGGAGAAAACAAGCTATTTACAAATAAGTAGTTATTGGGACATTGTAAGACTGGACCTTAGTGTGATTTCGCCTGTGGAAGAGCTCGGATTAGGGCTCGAAATATTGCGTTTTTAATTCTTTGATCTTGACAAGGAACAGTGTAGGCCTATAGTCCAACTACTAGGTTTTATATAACGTTTTACCTGTTCTACTATGTTTCCGTCTTTTAATTAGCCTAAGCAATAATATCTTGTGAATAATACTTGAATGCTTGAATAATGCGTTGTGAATGAAAATAATTTATGATGTTACCAGAGAAAAGAACCCTTCAAACTTGCACTGACAACCTTGCAGCCAATTATTGTGCCAGGCAGCTATAAGGCGGTAGGCGGCATTGGGAGTACAATAAGATTATCTGCATTAAAAGTGTGAAGCAATAATATCTTGTGAATAATACTTGAATGCTTGAATAATGCGTTGTGACTTGTGAATGAAAATAATTTATGATGTTACCAGAGAAAAGAACCCTTCAAACTTGCACTGACAACCTTGCAGCCAATTATTGTGCCAGGCAGCTATAAGGCGGTAGGCGGCATTGGGAGTACAATAAGATTATCTGCATTAAAAGTGTGAACAAATCTGGACTATGCATAATGGTTCAAGTGTATCATTTGCATATCATTGTTGTAATATGTTTGGTGCATACTGCACCATACATAGCATTTAGTTTTAGAGAACTTGACTACTTTCAAGACTTGCATGTCCTAACATGCATTTGAGTGTAAAACGAAAGGGTGTATAAAATAAATAAATAAAGAAGATCCATTGTCCCTTTGAGAGGTACGAAACACGTCAAATGTTAAAACTTGTTGTAGGCTTTCGCGGCCCGAGTCAATATTAATAATTCTTGGTTGTCGGGTGTCGCCGCGTCTGTCGTTTATTAATACCTGACGTTTCGGACTAATTGCATAGTCCATCTTCAGAGTGAAGAGACAGTCACTGAGAGAACCTGTACTCGATCCAGCTCTACCCAGCGACTGTGCCTCACACTGCCGTGCAATCTCCGACGCGCGAACATCCGAGTCCGAAACGTCAGGTTTTAATAAACGACAGACGCGGCGACACCCGACAGCCAAGAATTATTAATACGTCAAATGTTACTGGACACACTATACCTTTGGGAGCTAGGTTATTCACGTAGGTGATCTTCATCTTCCAGGCTTAACTCATGCCCGAGCCGCTTCTCAAACGCCAACTGTTCGGGCCACGGCGTCTGCATCGACGGCGTGTGCACTTGCGACGCGCTCTATATGGGCGAGGCTTGTGACACTCCCGTCTGCCCCAACAACTGTTCCGACGCCAACGGCGTGTGCAATCGCGAGAAGCACCGCTGCGATTGTCGCCAGGGTTTCAAGTGAGTCGAGAACGACAACATTTATTCTGAGAAAGAACATCCTACTCCAGGGTTGCCACCAAGTCAATTTTTTTTATCCTTGAAAGAAACTTAAAAAAATCCTGAGAAATCCTTGAAAACAGTTATATTCAGCATTAGCATATTATAACTGCAAAGGAATGTTACAAATTTTCAGTATTCATGCCAAAATATGTTATGCCAGCCTGATTTTCGAGAATCTAGTCAACATTACGTGCAGAAACGCATAAGAATCGGAATTTTCTTCGAATATATTTTAAGTAACGTTTTACTTTTACTCACCACTTGCGGGAAATGTTATGCAGTCACTTATGTTTATTTTTACTAGTACCTGATGTTCTTTTACTGTCTACATTGCTTTTTTAGCTGAATTTTTAAAAATGTATTAATTTAATGTATTTTTTAAAGACAGTAGAAAATCCTAAGATTTTGCCCAAAATCCTGTTATCCTTGAGACACTCTAAAAATCCTGAGAAAAGGATAAAATCCTTGAAAGTGGCAACCCTGTGGACCTACTCCAATAATTTTCAACAGCTATAGTAGGCTAGATGCGCAACCTAGCAGCCACAAGCGTGTCATTTTGAAGCCATCTTGAATTGAGCAATTACTACAGGCGAGAATGGGAGTCTCTAACGCGACTTTCTGCCGCTCGCAGCGCTAGCAGTACTGAAAGGTCCAATTTGGCATGTAAACTGCCCAATTCTTCTTCTCAAATGCCCACATTTGGCTATTATGCCATCATGCTGGATCTGGTCAACCAGTAGAGACACGCTTCTTTCTCCACCCTCTTCATGCCGCTCGGCATTGCGTCACGTTCCCCTGCCAATTCAAAATGGCTTCAATTTACCACGCTCGTTACTGAGTGAAAGGTTGGGGGATTGGTGATCTAGCCTACTATAGCTGTTGAATATCATTGTCCGACTCCTCCGTAGAACATCGTACCCCAACTATTTTGTATCTTCTTCTTCTTCTCCTCTTATGCCCACATTGACATATTCGTGTCATTGAGTGTCTCGGTGCTTTTCCTCCACCAATTTCTTTCACTCTTCCGTCTTGATGTTATTTAAAACTCCAAACACCCAATCTACCAAAAGTTTGACAAATTACCAGTAACTTTAAACATAATTTTTTCTACTAAACATATAAACCGTATAGTTTTAACTACGAATGACTTCAGCCCTAAAAATTAGAATCCGGTTCTTGTACGGAGGATCCGGTTTGGAACCGGTTCCAAGCTAATTAAAAAAATTCTCAGCTAGAATGATTTTTTCATTTTTCTTTCAAAAACAATTGAAAACACGTATTTTATTCGAGGAACGTGGCAGTGTGAGTGTTGCACGCACTGTAACAAAATGTAAGGAATCTCATCCAGTTCGAAGCGAATTATGAAGGAAAAAAATTAGTGGGCGGTCCACGTGCAACTACTTTTCAATATTTGATCAGTGTAACTTTTGAGCAAAAGATCGACCAGTTTAAAAAATCGGATCTATTTTCGGGTACCCATGAAGTCGTTCACAGTTTCAACCAACCACCCCTCACATCGCCACCTGTCGTGTAAAATCGGAGACTTCAATTTTGGTGCAAGATCTAATCTTCAAAGGATACTAATTTTACCAAAGAGCTGCACTTACACATACGTTAACTCCTCCGAAAACTAATCAACCATACATTTCAATAGAGAACCACAGACATTTCCTGCATTGCAAGATCTATACAACAATGACTGACCATACGCCGGGAGCCGATCAAAAATGAACGAATGACCGCTACTGCACTGAATGTATAGATACGAGGCAACCCTGTAGCGCGCAGGTGGATAATATGAGGGGTGTCTACCCGCCGGACCCCACTTATTCTGCCTCAGTGGAGAGCGGCATATCCCGCCTTGCACCTAAATTGAAGTCTCCGATTTTCAGGGTTCCCAACAACCTGGAAAGTCAGGGAAATAAAAACTGGTCAGGGAAAGTCAGGGTAATGAGTAAAAATGCTAGTAAGTCAGGGAAAAGTCAGGGAAATTTGTTTGTGCCAGTGTCTAGTGTTGCCACCAAGCGGCAGTATTCGAAGAATCCAGTGGCAGAAGCAGTATTGGAAGAATCATTTTTAAATCGTCAACAGTGGTTGAGCGGGTGTGGCTATAAGGGGAGGAGGAGGCCACATTTAGAAAAATCATAATCTGTTTATAATGTTATGTATCTAGGCCTATATACCATTGTACTAATAACAAGAATAGTCTCAGTAATAAAATGTTACATTTTAAATTGTAATCACTAAAATGATGTGCTTATTTATTTTAAGAGTTGTAATGGTGATTAAATTGGTCAGGGAAATGTTAAACAATTGGTCAGGGAAAGTCAGGGAAATTATGTTGACTTTTTTTGTTGGGAACCCTGGATTTTAACGTGCGTCGTCTGTCTGTGTGTGTCAGGGGCGACGACTGTGGCCAGCTGGCTGCTCACGGCTACTGGGAGGTGGTGCAGCCCAAGGACTTTGTGCCCGCCGGCTCGGCTTCTCACAGCGCCTCCGTCTGGCGGGACTCCCTCTACATCGTCGGCGGCGAGTCCTACAACCGGGCCAAGATGATCTACGTCTACGACTTCAATGGTGGGTGCAGGAACGAAATCTTATCTTCTTCTCTTATGCCCACATTGACACATTTATGTCATCATACGTCTCGCAAACCAATATTCAATTCAATTCAATTCAATCCAACAGTGAGTTTTATTCCAGTTTGACAATTTTTACATGTTAGAGCACATAGCCTCCTGCTCCTTCCTGTCCAGCCCTCCTGGCATTCCTTAATTGTGCTCTTTCAGTATCGAGCAATGGAATAGATGTTGCCTGTCCTATATGCCATTCCGACAGAGCTTGCATGTACTGCTCACTGCCAAGAACAAAATGAACGTGACAAAAAAAGCGTTTTTTGTGTGGGGGAGGGGGCTGATATTAATAAATAGTTCAATTCAATCTTCTTTTCCCCTAATGAATTTTATATTTGACTCTGAGACGTAGAGACTACCCTTCCCTCTTAAGAGGAAGGACTACTCGCCAATATTAAAACCCGCGAAATTAACGTATTTTCGTCAACTCTCAATAACGCCACACAATATCGAAAAAGTTACAATTACACTTATTTTGAATTCGTGAGAGCTCAATACTGTAGCAAAAAGATTTATTAGTTTTTAGTAATTATAATTATTACTTCTAATTTAATTAATTCACAAGTTAATTAGAAATAACAACTATAATTACTACAATCTACGAAATCTTTTTCATACGGTATTGAGCTCTCACGAATCCAAAATAAGCGTAGTTGTCACTTTATCGATATTGTGTGGCGTTATTGTGCTACAACAAAAATACGTTAATTTCGCGGGTTTTAATATTGGCGAGTAGTCCTTCACCTTAACGTTTACCCGCAGGCAACGTGTGGGAGACCCCTCACATGGCCAGCAAGCACGTGCCCGCCACCCGCTACGCCCACAGCAGCGTCCTGTTCGGGGACAAGCTCTACATGTACGGCGGGGTGACGGGCGCGGGCGTCACCTCCAACGAGCTGTGGGCGTTCGACGTCAGCGCCAAGACGTGGGAGAACGTGACCGTGACGGGCGCCGTGCCCCTTCGTTCGGCAGGACACACCGCGGTCGTGGTCAACGGCAAGAAACAGGAGCGCATGGTGGTGCTGTTTGGTCACTCGCCGCTCTACGGCTATCTCAACGCGGTGCAGGAGTACTTCTTCGGTGAGCGTTACTTACTGTTTATTTTTTTTTTTTTTATTTATTTATTTATTTATTTATTTATTTTTATATTTATTTATTTATTTATTTTTATATTTTTTTATTTATTTATTTATTTATTTATTTATTTATTTATTTATTTATTTATTTATTTATTTATTTATTTATTTATTTATTTATTTATTCATTTATTCATTTATTTATTTATTTTTATATTTATTTATTTATTTATTTATTTATATATTTATTTATTTATTTATTTTTTATTTATTTATATATTTATTAATTAATTAATTTATTTATTTATTTATTAATTTTATTTATTTATTTATTTATTTATTTATTTATTTATTAATTTATTTATTAATTTATTTATTTATTTATTTATTTACTTATTTATTTATTTATTTATTTATTTATTTATTTATTTATTTATTTATTTATTTATTTAATGTCTATCCTATTCAGTTATAAAAACTGATTTGCAAAGGAGGACCTTAAATAAAACTAAGCTATGCAAACTAGAATACGCTCGGATGCGTAGCTCGCTATCTCGAGGATGAACTATCATGACGTCACTAGCGAACATGGCGGCAACAAGAGTACTTGTGGGGTCGTTGTTTACGAACAAGTGCAATATCGTCCAATTCGCACAAAGCTGGACGATTCGCGCGCTAAGTTAGCACTCCTTGGCTCTAGGGACAAGTTTTCCCGCCAGGAAGGGTATTTAAGCTCTAGATTGCATATATGTCGCCGTCGTTGCGGTGCTTAGGCGTATTTATAATTTATTTATTTTTGTTAAGTATTCTAAAATAAACTCAGATTTGTAATTCAAGAGAGTATGTGGTGTTTGTTTATTTACTTATTTAATAAGCCTTCTAAAGACACTCGGATGCATAATACATGGTCTACGTCTACGACATATTTGAAATGCTGTTCTCGAAATGGGACGATCCTTGCGAGTTTGATGCATTGGTACAGTGATAGCTAACTGGCAATGATCGGTGCATTTCGACATAAACGTTTCACATAACGCATTTCATTTGTAATTTAAAAACAAAAATAACATACATTTTCTTTATTCCTGTTTTGTTTCCTTCTCGTGAAAACCATTTGAAACAGGTGTTGCATGTTTTACAGGTACTCGAGAGTGGCGCGAGATAGAGACGCGAGGGTACGCGGTGAAAGGAGGTTTCGGCCATAGCAGCAGTTGGGATCCGTTGACGCAGAAGATCTACGTCTATGGAGGCTTTGTTTCCGAGAGTTCGTCCACCCCAATACTCAGCAACAAACTGTATTCCTACGACCCGAACAGTCACACCTGGTAAGATGGCATTCCATTGGTTGGTCGGTATAGATCTTCCTTGAGTTTACTCCTTGCAAAGTTTACGAAAATTAACTTGCCTAGTTATATTAATTTTGTATTCTTCTTTTATACTTCATTTTTCTTTTTACTTAAGCTACTATCCATAGGCCTACATTTTACTTTAATACCTTTGAAGCTATGTTTTCCATTTTGTATTGTGTATATTTCATTATTCTCAGATCTTTGTATTGTTAAGTTTCAATTATTTTGATTATTTTTTCCCAGTTTTATTATGTAATTTTATATGTTCATTGTTATATTTTGTTTTTAGTTACGTTAGTAGCCTATGGGCTAGCAGTCCTTCCTTGTAAGTAAGTGTTTGGAGCTGTGCTCTTTTCTGCCAACCCCTATTCATTTTAACCCATTGGAATATTAAAACGAGTATGACTCGTGGCACTTTGAAAATCCGCAGGAATACAATCACGAGTCCTACTCGTGACACTTTTAGTTCATGTTTTTCACACTAGATAGCACTACTAGGCAGGTCTGTTATTACCGACTTAAATCTTCCATATGTCGATAGCTTAGTTCGAAATCTTTTCGCTAGATTGGGACACGGGTATCGTTATAACAATTAAATTACTATGTTCGCGCGTCTGGCAGATGAAGGAAGCTTTCCGCTATGGCGTCCGTAATGCGAAAGTTGTTTACGAGAGCGTGTGATATTGAAAACAAACTGTTTAATCTTAGTAGTGACGACGAGGAAAATTTCTCTGATGAAGAACTATATGTTAGTGATTCTTCATCTTATGATAATGCAAGCGATTCGATCATGGAATCAGAAGACGAGGGTCTTACAAACGTAAATACCAGGATGATGACGCCTGTGCCTACCGCCTACTTATATTTCCAAAAGTAGAGGTCTATTTCTCATATGACTGTACGTAAAAAAAAATAGTATGGGCCTTGCCAGTATTTTTTTTTAACAAAACTATGGCTTCTTTACATGAATTAAAATTGTATAGAATATTTTATCACTTTTCGTAATTATTTCAGGGGTGCCCAAATTACTATAAATATTCATAAAACTTTGACTTTGAACAGACTATACCACTATAAAATGTGCAAGTTGAAACTTCCAGAATACAGAATTTGCTTTAATCAGGTGTTTACATTGTATGCTGAAAGTTTTGTAGAGATTGCTTCATTAATGACTTCAATAAAAAATAAAACATTATTATTGGTGCTGAAAAACAAAACATGGAAATTAAATAGTATTTCAGGGGTGGTATTTTTGCAGAATAATGGTATTCCAATGGGTTAATATTAGGGATGTGCGGGTACCCGAAAAACGGGTATTTTTCGGGTAACAAAATTTACCCGAGGTCGGGTCGGGCCGTAAATTATACCCGAAAAAACCGGGTCGGGTAGCCTAGGCCTAGTACAACATAATTTCGAGGTTATGATTGGTCGAAATTGTGAATTTCAATATGAAGCTGCAAGACGAGGAAGCTTGGGAGGAACTGATATTTATATGAGGATGCCTTACCTTCTATCTTACTTTATTATTATTTCATGAATATAGTGTAGCCTAGGTGAATAACAATATTTCACCATGATTTCACGATGTATTTGACGACCATGATCTAAACAAAGATGGCGACCATATGCCAGAACTCCCCACCGCCTTCTTGGCGGAAATAGCGTGAAATATGGCGGGAAATTCAAATTTTCAAATAATTAGAAAATTCGAATGTGTGGAAGTAGATTCGGATCGTAGATTCGTACACAACTACATTTTATGTAACGTATTTTCTATTGATTGATACATTTTCATTAATTATTATTATTATTAATAGCGTCAGGCATGGCCAGCCGGCTTCGATGTACCTAGGGGCCAGAATATGATGGGATTAAGTTCCTATTCCCTACCCGACTTCATTGTTGGACACAGGGAGCAGATATAAAAAAAAAAAAACTTTACTTATAATATATTTGACTGATCTATACGTGTGTATTAATTTTAGCACTACCCGACCCGACCCGACCCGAGGTTTATTTCCATACCCGACCCGAGGTTAATTTCCATACCCGACCCGAACCCGACCCGAGTTAAAAAATCACTACCCGCACATCCCTAGTTAATATTTAATGAATAGAAATATATCACTAATGCTATGTTGTTACATATTATCATTCTTATTATTGATAAGAGAGAATGAGAGAATGATAAGACCTTCTTTCAGTTCCACTCTATAGAAATAAATTTAAAATAAATTTATTTATGTGTAGTCATTATTTAAAAAAATGCTTATTTTCTTTATTCTTTTTTAAAAGGGCATCACCATCAAGGAATTTACTTGTACTTATAATAGGCAATTTACCATGTTATATTATGAGAGGCCTGAGCTTTATTCATAGGCTAACCGTAGAGAAAAAAAAAATTGAAATTTTTTAAAAAGAAAATATGAGTTTATTTTGATGGATATTTAAGAAAATGGTTGGCCGCTTGCTTGTGTTCCAGGATGCTGCTGATGTCCGCCCCGTCCGCCCGCTTCCTCCACACGGCCACGTTCCTCTCTGGCGGCCTGATGATCGTGTTCGGCGGCAACACCCACAACGACACCGCGCACTCTCACGGCGCCAAGTGTTACTCGTCGGAGCTGCTCGCCTACGACGTGGTCTGTGACGCGTGGAGCCCCCTGCCGATACCGGCCGGCCTGCGCTCGGACCTGCCGCGCTTCGGACACTCCGCAGTCACGTTCGAGGGGTCGCTGTACGTCTACGGGGGCTTCGACGGACAGATGCTGGCGGACATGCTCAGGTGGGCGGGTGTTAACGGCTTTATTACCATTCATTGCTTTATTCCTATTCATTCATCATCATCATCCATCACCATTCTCTCAATTTTTTTTTTTTTTATTTTTTAAATTCATTAGGCCTATAGGCCTAATTCTAAATTTTATTTTTCTATTTTAAATCTATAAGCTGTTTTTTTTATTTTTATATCTGCTCCCTGTGTCCAACAATGAAGTCGGGTAGGGGATAGGAAATTAATCCCATCATATTCTGGCCCTTAGGTACATCGAAGCCGGCTAGTCATGCCTGACAATTCCCTCATGTTGTTATGTTTTATATATATATATATATATATCTGGCTCCTGTTTCCAACTTAAGTCAGGTCAGGGGGTGGCTATAGCCACCAGGATTCTAGGGCACTTCAAGAGCTCCTAACACCGGCTTGCCAGGCATGTCATGTCCTCTTCAAATTCACTCTCTTTTCTTCCCACCAGCTCACGCCATCCACTTCTGTCTTCCCACAGTCTTCTTGCTTGCACTTCTTGCCAACTTCCACCTCTATCTTCTACATCATTTCTTATTTGATTTTATATTACATTAAATTAATTTTACATTTTAAATCTAGTATTTTGTTTTTGTAGCATCTATTTTTTCTTTCATCAAAACCTTAAATATGCAGGGAGCAGGGGCAAATACTGTATAGACGCTATCGCTTAATACAGGAAACTTCCGTCGATTTCTGGCGACAGCTGGCCTAGCGGCTTGGAGTTAAACTAGGTGAATGATTGACGCGAAGAAGTTCACTCGCTGCATCTACAGCTGCCAAATTTTGCTATCGACTGGCTTGCGATCTAGCGGCTTGGTGTTCAACTTTATACGTGAACTTGTGTCGCCATGCGGCTCAATGTTAAACTGGCCCAGTTTCCTGTATTAAGCGATAGCGCCTTTTACAGTATTTCGCAGGGGTGTCTTGCACTTCTAATTTGGAAAATTATGTATACAGATATTCAAAATTGTTTTGCTTGTAACTTCCGGTCACTTAAACGGTTATTCTTTACTAAATCTCAATAGGAAAAGGATCACCTCATTTTTATTTCATTGATTTTAAAGTTGGCGATTGGCAGTGTGAAATTACATTTGCTTATCTGCTTTAGAAAGTTGAAAGAGCAACACACTAGCCTACTTGCAAGATAAGATACACATTACACAATGTCCACCTCATGTATATTCAGCATAGTACCAGTACCTACCAGTAGTCGTTATCTAGGCCTACATGTACTAGTTATATGATTATGACTAATTAAGGTGGATATATTAAGAACAGTCTGATTTATCAAACATTTATGAGACTTAGTTGAAAGATAGATTAAATACAGTGCACATACCGCATTTTTTTTAATGTAGGCTACAGTATTTTATTTGCAACCTAGACCTAATGGAATGATAATTTAAATTATCAGTTGGGAATTTGTTTGAGCCACCTGACCAGTGGTCCCATAAACCATGTTACGTAGTATAGTTAGTTAGTGAGTAATAAGTAATTATCTCTTTCACCTTTGATTTGAGCAGTCCTGTGCTAAATACATACTGTATGAATTTTCAAAGGGAACTAATTGGAAAAACAAATGGAAATAAGTAGACTTAAGTACTAGAATACTAAAACATCTCTTCAAATGGATGCAAAATTTCATTGTCTGCTTACTCTTACAATTTCTTATGGGCTTACAGGACATACCACTTCTTGTGCAGCTGATATTTCCTGTATCTCAATACATAGGCCTAGTATTTATATCACTTCAGTCACTACTTTTGTTTGTTCCCAAGATAGATTAGGGCCAGAGCAGCTCTGTCTGGGTAAGAGCTGACGCAGAGGGGTTGTGACATATGGCTTTGCGGTTGAGTACTTCATTAAAATGATACATAAATACATGTATGCTCTTTTTAGGTACACACCTGGGCATTGCACAGCGCTGACCACGCAGTCAACATGCCTGAGCACACGCATCGGAAGGAAGTGCGTTTGGGACTGGCAACGCAGCAAGTGTCAGCCAATCGGAGAAGTGCGCGAGGCGTTGCACGACAGTCAGGACATAGAAGCCATGTTCAGGTGAATGTTTGCAAATTGGCTTTTTGAACAATTTACTTCACTATTATCTGTTCAAGAACAGAATCCAAAAGCTTACCTTCGAGGAAGAAAACATATCTAAGATTCCTTTTGATGTACACATTTTTTTGTCTTATTCTAAATTTTGATTTTTGTAGGTTTTTTGTACAGGCAGGTTAAAGAATGTCTTACAAAAAAAATAACCAAAGTAAGCTGATAGTGAGAGGATATGACAGTGACACAATTGTGTGCTAAAGGAAGAAGAGAAGAAAATTGGTTGCAAAAATAGTAAAACCTAAGCTGACCCTGTCAGAAGTAGGAAACAGCAATAGATGATGGTTGTCTGTTATGTCCAACTACATTAGTAAAAAGTTGTAGAGGCATAAAGTTTCACGACGGAGAGGCGAATCTCTATTGGCTGACGAGATCCAGCATGATGGTCAGATAGATCAATTGTGGGCATATATGAAATAATAATTTTGCAAGAGATACATTATGATTTACAAATATATATTTTTTTTTTCACATAGTATTCTTTTTAACTCTCTATTTCATAGCTCTATTTAAACTGCCTGTGGTGTTTGGTTGCACCAAAGATTACAAACTAGGGAAGCATCCATATGGGAATTCGTCTGCGCGTGTCTGAGCGAAATTGTTTAAGTCCAACGTGTAGCTCAAATTCTCACCGCAAGAGTCGCTCTTCCAAAAGTTTAAAACTCAAAGTCCACTAAATCCCCTGGCACGTACTAGTGATCTAGTAGACCTTGTTTAATGGTAACGAAGTCAAACGCAAGGTCTACTAGATCGCTAGTAGCCACCAGGGGATTTAGTGGACCTTGGTCAAACGTGCAGGGCTAGCGCTCCTTGCGGTGAGAATTCGAACTAGTGGTGAGACTTTAAAATTTTTGCTAAAACTCGCGCAGGTATTTTAACACGTCAATGAAACATCTTCCCCACTCAGGGTACATTCCGAAACCTCCTGAAAATGATGGGGTTCCAGCATCAGCTAGCATGTCCCAGCGTCACATTTTGTCAAGTGTTTCGGAACGCCTACAAGCGAAAAGATGGGGGAAATGCGCGCTAAAGATTTGAAATGAAGTTAAAAAAACAATATTCTAATCGTTTCCAAATAATAACAAATATAACATGAAAGATAATAAAATCCTGCAACGCGTGGTATAAATAACGGTCAAATTATATAATTCCTGACAATTCGACGAGCTTTTAAATTATTGCATTTTGAAAACGCCGCCATCACTGGAGTTAGCAAGGCATTTCAAACCGGCGTGGTGCAATCGCTTCGAGTCAAACCGATTTGAAAACCTTGGTAATCGTATCGAATTTGGGCCAAATCGGTTTCATTTCAATCCAGTTGATCAATTGAATTGAAAGTATCAAATCGCATTGAAAACCCTTGATAAATACGTCAAACCGACTGCAGCGACTGCAGAGCTGCGCACGCACTGCACTGCCTTCTTACACGGATATGAGCCTTGTATATCAACTTACTAAGATTCCTATTGTCAACCAAAAAAAATCTAGAAGGCTTAAGCGGGAGATTTGATTTCAATTCACTTACGAATTGATTTGTTGAAAGCAGCTTCAAATATGCGTGATAAATAGGTAGTTCAACCCGGTTTGAACTCAAACTGGTTCGGTTCAAATCGGATTGAAATGCCTTGCTAACTCCAGTGCATGATTTGTGAATGCTGGTAGATGCCCTCGCTCGAACGGCTGGCGTTTTCATGATGCTGAATATGCTGGCGCAGGAAGTTACGGAACGCCCAGCCTATGATATTCAGGAGGTTACGGAACGGCCTCAGCACGGAAATGGCATATTCAGCTAGTTTCGGAATGTACCCTTTGTAGTCTTTGGTTGCACTAATAGTTGCTCTGTCTCATCACCTACCTCACTTCCTTGTTTACAGCCGATGTCCCGAGGAGTCTCGCTCGTCCATCGCCGCCTCGATCCTTACGAACGCAGCGCTGTGTTCCGGCCTCACCGACTGTGTCAGCTGCGTGCAGACGTCGTTCAAGTGCGTCTGGTGCGGAACCATCTGCAGCCACGAGAAGTGCCGAGAGACCAACAACATCGCCTCGGCTATAGTGCAGGTGCGTCTCTTAATTGGTCGTCTCGTTATTATCTCACAACGATCGAGAATAAATGTGGAGTTCGTTCTCAGTGTCCATGTAAAAAATTTACCAGAAAACTGGTTTATGCTGAAGATAGTTTTTTAATCATAGGCTACTGTGGAACCAGGAATGACGAACATTATTTTGTCTTCTCGAGTGTCTATGAATATGAGAATATAATAAAATATGATACGTAGAAGCCTTTTGGCCTCTCTTTAATCCAGAATAATAATAAATATAGTTATTTATATTAAATATAGGGGTGTGCGAACGCTCATTTTTTTTTCAAACCGAACTTCTAACCGAACCTTCATATCAGACCGAACTTCGAACTCCGAACTCCGAACTTCGAACTTTCTTTAAAGTTTCTAAAGTTGTGGTTAAAATTACTGTAGAATAAATGGGAGAAGAAATATGATCATGCAAATAAATTGGGTTTACTTGTTGATGGTGCTGATTCCATTTTTCTAAAATATTTATAACTTAAATGTGACTGAAAAACATTATTTACGAGCACGGAACACATTAAAGAGTTAGTGAAACCTCCTTTTTACGTTTTCGAGGGACCCGAAACCAAAAACGTGGTAACGGGAAAAACGCACTATTGAAATACTTCGAATTTGTCTTTTCATACATTTCTAACACTTAGCCCTAGGATATGACAAAAGGAATTATCTTAAATCTGGTAAAAGCTCGTATTAAGGTGTTTAAATTTAGCCTCTGCGTACAAAGCCGCTCTTGTTGCCATAACACCCCCCCCGACACCATTCTTATCTAAGAAGGGTCGTAAGCGAGAGGCCCAGCGACCAAGGGCGACCAAGGTCATGCAGCTAGACTAGGCTGTGATGATGTATTATAAAAAAACTCGAGTGGGTAAAAATATTGTTTTCTATACTTAGGACAATAAGAGTAGTCGAAGTGTGACAGCAATGTATGTTTAATTAACTCTGTAGTTTGACAAAAGCCTTTTGTAAAGAGGACCACTGAACGAGGGTTTGTTATTTATGGTAAGCAGGTAAAGAACCTCAGTGCCTGCAGCCGAGATCCGAGATCGTAGATAAAACGACCCTTTCAGAGACCCCCCCACCCACACCCACACGGAACGAGATGCAGCTGGTCAAGGTCAAGGCACTCACTGGCGGCTGGGTTGCATTGTGTTGAGTGAGGGAAGGAGGTGGGGGGGGGGGGGTGGGGCGCTTCGCAGAACTGGGATGAATGAATGACTAACGTGGTCGCGCTTGAACAATAACAACTTGTAATTCGACTCACTGGCTGGCCGGAAAAACCGATTATGAGAACACAGAAAACGTACTATAGGATCTAATTACCGTGACGGACTGATTTTTGGAACGCATTAACGTAAAAAACGTGATATTGGGAAACGTATTAAAGAAATAAATTATGCATAAATGCCATAAGGCTTCGCCGGGACGTCGTAAAAAAAACGCAGAAACGTAAAAAACGTAGAAAAGCGAAACGTACAAAAGCGATTCTACTGCAAAATCAAGTTTAGGCAGGCTCAAACGGAACACTAACAGGATATAGAGGGAAAATGGAGCCCGAAAAGGCACTGCCTTTGTTCTGTTACTTACAACAGGTTGTGAATGGCAATTTAGAAGGCATTGCCTAGCCCAACAGTTTGAATTTAGGCGGGAAGGGGGCAAATTCAAATAGTTCGTTTTCGAACATGGTTTTAATTTTTCGGACCGAACTCGAACTTTTAAAGTTGGTTCGAGTTCGGTTCGTTTTCGAACGGGTTCGCACACCCCTAATTAAATACAAATAAAAAAAATTATGTAAAATATGATAGGTAGGCCTAGAAGCCTTTTGGCCTCTCTTTAATCCAGAATAATAATACATATTATAGTTATACAGTGAAACCTCGATGCATCGTTCCCGTTATGATCGTTTTCCTGCATGCATAGTTCATTTTGTATAGTCCCAGCATAATCCCCATAAGGACAATGTTAAATAATAACGCATCCATCGTTCCCGCTATCATCGTTTTACTGCATCAATCGTTCATTGTTTGGTGGCCCGACACCAGAATAAATCCGGATCGATCGTTTTCGCGAGTTTCCAACAGCGTTACGTATCACAAAATATGAAGATGTTTTCAGAATGTACTGTAGCTCTATAACTAACAAAAGATCTCGCTCGCCGGTCGGGCTCGCCTGAGTCCCGAGGGTAGGTTTACTTCTTTTGTATCGATCTATATTTAGCTTATTTCCGATCTATGGGGTTGAGGGGGGTGGGGGGGGAGGTAGTTTTCTGACCAGACAAGTGTCATTGTGCGTTCTGAATCCCTTGCGGTCTGTCGCCTGTTGTTAGTTTGCGTCTCGTTTCGTGTGTTTTAACAAGTGGTAGTTTGAGAGTTAAGTGGTTTTGTTGCGAGCTGATAAGATAAGATGTCACCTCCTGTGAAGACAGTGCGGACTCTTCAAGAAAGACTAAAAATAATTGAAGAAGTGGAAAAGTGTGTTGGCGAGAAGAGAATCGACATCGCGAAGCGTCTAGGATTGGCGCCATCTACATTGAATTCAATTATGGGGAAGAAGAGAGAAATACGTGAACAAATTGATAAGTGTGGGAAATCATTCAAAAAACGAAAGACGGGTAGAGAATCGACCTACAAGGAATTAGAGTCGATTCTGTTCGATTGGTATCAGCAGGCTCGGGCATCCAATATACCTATCGACGGAACGATTTTAAGAGAAAAGGCGCTGCAAGTAGCCGCGAGGTTGGACATCGAGAACTTTTCGGCGTCGAACGGTTGGATAACCAGGTTCAAAGATCGTTTTGGCCTTGTTTATAAAAAGCTTGCTGGTGAAAGTGCCGCCGTCGACACGTGGTTGGAGCGCCTCCCGTCCCTGCTACAAGGTTACGCTCCCCGAGATGTTTATAACGCCGACGAGACGGGGTTATTTTATAATTGCCTTCCGGACAGGACGCTAACACTCAAGGGCGAGGCTTGTCACGGCGGCAAAAAAGCCAAAGAAAGAATTACGGTGTTGTTGTGTGCCAATAGCGACGGCACCGACAAACAGAAGCCAATTGTGATCGGGAAATCAATAAAGCCTAGATGCTTCAAAAATATCAAGACGCTGCCCGTTAAGTATCACGCCAATAAAAAGGCATGGATGACTACAAACATTTTCATGGTCTTCCTTCGATCGCTGGACGCCTCAATGGGAAGCCAAAACAGAAAAATATTGTTGTTCGTCGACAATTGTGCGGCCCATCCCCAGGATACGTCGTTTTTGCGCAACGTTAAAGTTGTGTATTACCCGCCTAATTGCACGAGTGTCCTGCAACCACTTGACATGGGCGTCATCAAGTGTTTTAAACAGTTGTATCGCAAGCGCCTGGTCGAAAAAGCTGTTTGTTTGTTGGATACGGCCGCAGGGAAGGACATTGACAAGAAAGCACTCAACATAAATGTCCTGCAAGCCATCCACTTCACTGTGACAGCTTGGCACCAGATTGCAGAATCGACCATATCAAACTGTTTTCGACGATGTGGTTACAACCAAGATGCCATTGAGATCCCAGACATGATCGATTCTGACGATCATTTTGAAGATGAATGGGAACGTATCGGCGTAGAAGATGGCCTTGACTTTAACACGTACGTCGATGTCGACACTGATCTTGCCACGTGCGGTATCGATAGCATCGACCAAATGTGCGACGAGCGTGTTGTGCCAGAAGGAGAGGGGTCGGGAAGTGAGGAAGACGACCTCGACGAGCCTACAGCAGTTCCGAGCTTTACCGAAGCACTCGCAGCGTTCGAGACAATGAAGAATTATTTCTATTCTCACAACATTGAAGAACGCGAACAGTTGCAGATTCAAGGAGTTGAAAGGGCGCTGTTTGCATTGAGGAGGCAGTCTGCCGTCAAGCAATTGACAATGAAAGACTTCTTCGCAAAAAAATAAAATGTTATTGGTTTAAAGGGATGACAACAGTTACTTGATCTAGGGGGGGGGGGGGGGGGGGGGCGTGAGTGCGTGTGCGCGTGAGCGTGAGCGTGGCTGTACCAACCAGCTGGGCGGGTGACAGTCGACGATCGAGGCAGAGTGGCGAAGTGCGCGCGCATCGAGGAGGGGGGGGGGGGCATGTATGCTAGCAGACTGCTTCACGAGAGCGGTGCAATATCGTCGTGTAAAGTCGATGTGTCAAAACTCCAGACCGGAAGAAGACTAGATCGTAAATGCACCCGAATAATGTTCGTAATCTCGTAACTGATGTCATCCTAAATAAATGCTATTATTCTGATACCTACACAATAAATAATAATCACTAATAAAAAGTCCTGAAAATAGTGACATGATAGTTTTTTTTTTTTTTTTTTTTTTTTTAATCCCGCACCCATCGTTTTCCCGCTTTCGTCGTTTTTTCGTTGTTCCCCTTCAAAAACGATGCATCGAGGTTTCACTGTATTAAATTTACAAATTAAAAACAAAATACGAAATTGTCAAAATTCTAAAAAAAAAGTAGGCATATACAATGTTAAGTTGAAACTTTCCAGTAAATGCCAACAATGAGTTCTATTTAATTATCACCTCATTGTTTGTAATTTCACTAAATGTTTCAGCCTGTGATATCGGTGGACGCGTGCGAGCCCAACAGAAGTCCTCTCTGTCATCAGTTGCACAGTTGTCAGGCGTGCACTGTCCACCCTGATTGTCACTGGGACTACGAGGCTCGGTGTAGAGCCATCGCCAACATAACCGCCCCGCAGGAACCTCACGTAAGTCCTCTGTGTCATCAGTTGCACAGTTGTCAGGCGTGCACTGTCCACCCCGATTGTCACTGGGACTACGACGCTCGGTGTAGAGCCATCGCGAACATAACCACTCCGCAGCAACCTCACGTAAGTCCTCTGTGTCATCAGTTGCACAGTTGTCAGGCGTGCACTGTCCACCCCGATTGTCACTGGGACTACGAGGCTCGGTGTAGAGCCATCGCCAACATAACCGCTCCGCAGCAACCTCACGTAAGTCCTCTGTGTCATCAGTTGCACAGTTGTCAGGCGTGCACTGTCCACCCCCACTGTCACTGGGACTACGAGGCTCGGTGTAGAGCCATCGCCAACATAACCGCTCCGCAGGAACCTCACGTAAGTCCTTGGAGACCTGTGACACTGATCTGAATTCACAAGAGGTCCAAACTCTTTTTCTGGTCTTGACTCTAAGACTGGTCTAACTTTGAACCTCTTGTGAATCCAGGCCAAATCTTCTTCTTCTTCTTCTTTCGAACACCCAGAGTTGGAACTTATGCCATTCTCTGCCTAGTTGCCCAATAAAGGTTTGCCACATATTTCCTTCTTGCTGTATTTTGCCCCTCCATTAAATCCCTTTCTGCTTTCCAAATCTGAGAATAGATATTTTTTTTTCCTATGCCAAAAGTTTGATTTTTCAATCATTTTTCTTCCTAGCTATCCAATAAATATGTGCTAGATTTTTAAAACATTATTTGGATGTTCATTACGTCTTTGCAGTTTGTTCCGAGTCAGGAATCAGTAACTTCTTCATGTGACCTGGATCTGGTTTCACTAGTGGTCCAAAGTTTTGTTCTGTGTTCTGTAAAAAAAAACAAAAAAAAAAAAAAACGAAGCGCGATGCGTAGACAAGAACACGTGTAACACTTGACTGTGTCCTTAGGAGACTGTCAACACTTGTTCCACAAGCTGTGCTGCGTTCAACACGTGTCAGAACTGTACGCTGAAGGAGTGCATCTGGTGTCAGAACGAGGCGCGATGCGTGGACAAGAACACGTGTAACACTTGACTGTGTCCATAGGAGACCGTCAACACTTGTTCCACGAGCTGTGCCGCGTTCAACACCTGTCAGAACTGTACGCTGGAGGAGTGCATCTGGTGTCAGAACGAGGCGCGATGCGTAGACAAGAACACGTGTAACACTTGAATATGTTCTTAGGAGACCGTCAACACTTGTTCCACGAGCTGTGCGGCATTCAACACGTGTCAGAACTGTACTCTAGAGGAGTGCATCTGGTGTCAGAACGAGGCGCGATGCGTGGACAAGAACACGTGTAACACTTGACTGTGTCCATAGGAGACCGTCAACACTTGTTCCACGAGCTGTGCCGCGTTCAACACCTGTCAGAACTGTACGCTGGAGGAGTGCATCTGGTGTCAGAACGAGGCGCGATGCGTGGACAAGAACAGCTACACGGCTTCGTTCCCGTACGGTCAGTGCCGAGAGTGGACGACGCACGGTAGCCGATGTCGGACCACTTCAACGGGTAAGGGTGGGTTCTCTCGACAGATCTTACCTTCTTAGTTTGTTTATTTATTTATTTATTTATTTATTTATTTATTTATTTATTTATTTATTTATTTATTTATTTATTTATTTATTTATTTATTTATTTATTTATTTATTTATTTATTTATTTATTTATTTATTTATTTATTTATTTATTTATTTATTTATTTATTTATTTATTAATTTATTTATTTATTTATTTATTTATTTATTTATTTATTTATTTATTTATTTATTTATTTATTTATTTATTTATTTATTTATTTATTTATTTATTTATTTATTTATTTATTTATTTATTTATTTATTTAATGTCTATCCTATGCAGTCCAAACCAACCAAGACGTTCTCTCTCCAATCTTACTTTCACGCTTTCAACACCTAATCTTTCTCTGATCACACTACTTCTAATCCTATAATAATAATAATAATAATAATAATAATAATAATAATAATAATAACAATAACGTTGCAGGCAAGTCCCAGTGCAGCTTCTACCCGACGTGTGCAGACTGCCGAGACGACCCTGCTTGTGGCTGGTGTGATGACGGGTCGGGGACGGGACTCGGAACCTGCCTGCCGGGCGGCAACGTGGGACCGCAGACTCCCGAGTACTCGTGTCCCGCCGAGCACTGGTTCTTCACGTTCTGTCCGAGTGAGTGACGTCGAATAACGTAACGTGCAGTAGCAAAACGTGTATTGCCTCAACGGAAACTTAATGAAAAATAAAGCCAATAAAAATTTAACCAACGGTTTAGCCGCGGTCGCTTAGCCGGTTCCCATACGAACACCGAAGTTAAGCAACCTTGGGCTAGGTCAGGAGGTGGATGGGTGACCACTCTCCTCTGAAACACTAGTTACCGTTGGTTAGAGCAGATTGGAGGGTTCGAAAGCTTGTGTAACAGCTTCGTTCTTCTCGTCAACTGCTCGGCAGTCCAGGTTAGTGGAGGAACCTATATGACTGGTCAAAGTTACACCGTCCTTTCGGATGGGAGGTAAAGCTGATGGTCCCCTTGGTATTTTTCGACATGAGTAGGCTACGTGCCGGTACCAGGCTTCCCCTCCTCCCTTCTTCATCATCATGCATCGTTGTTAATCATCCGTTGTTATACTGGTCACTGTTAAATGGCACAAAATGCTGTATAGGGCCAATTCATAAATAAATAAATTAGCATTTGTAAATAAACGTGGTAAAAAGTAAAAATGTTTTGACTTTTTTCTGGAAATTACTCTCTAACCTATGCAAAATTGAATTGTATTTCTTTTCAGTATGCCTACAATAAGAGTAAAATGTCAACAATTGTCAAGAATGTAACAAATTAGATGCTGTTTGTTAGTGGAAAGCAACAAAACCAACAGATGTTCGTTTAGGATAGGCGTAGTATTGAAACATACAACAGATGTTCGTGAAGGCTATATAGGCCAGCCTTAGTATTGAAACATTTTTAGGTTATGTATTCCTATACTTGTTTAGATTTTGTACTACTGGTAAGCCTACCTATCTATTTATTAATCTCAAATTCGTATATGTATTTTTTATTATTTATGTATTTGTACACTTGAGTAGGCCCTAATCATTATCACGTTATTGTTATCATCATCGTTGTTGTGTTCTTCCAGCTTGCCAGTGCAACGGCCACAGTACCTGTGCAAACGGCACCAACATCTGCAATCAACCGTGCGCCAACCTGACTCACGGTCAGCACTGCCAACACTGCGTGAGCGGCTACTTTGGCAATCCGGTCAACGGCGGGAAGTGCAGTCGTAAGTAGATCCAGATGGACGTCGTTTGGTGCGACCAGAAGGAAACGTGCGGGAATGATGGGGACTCGTTTTTGTCCAAGGTCTACTGGATTTACTCCTAGCGGAGTAATTGCGAAGCGCAAAGTACGGTCATTGAATGAGATCCAAAATCGCCATTTTGGATCCAGCTACAAAAATCGCATTATTATTTAAATAATCCTCACCAATAATGTGAACTTACGTGTGTAAAGTATTTCTTTTGAAAATATATATAGAATGTGAAGACAAAATCTCATTACAGATTGTTATTTTGCCTTTAGTGGCCCATAATTTGTTTTTATGTGTGTATATATGTATTATTTTAACCCTAAATGACAACTTCGCATACTCGCATGTTCCTGTGACGTGCACATGAGTGTTTTAAGGAAGGCTATGTAAATAAATAAATAAATAAATAAATTCATTTGTTTTTCTGAATGATTCTCCCATTTGAATAACATGTGATTTTTAATATTATGGAAATAGGTTAGATGACCTTACTTCGCGCGCACGCTACTAGCGATCTAGTGGACCTTGGTTTTTGTCGGAGTCTGCTAATATTCTTTCTAGAGCACCACCATCCTCATGTACCAAGGTTTTGTAGCTTTTGAAGCATGTACACGTTCCAATGTGTACATCAAGGATATTGTAGGCTACTTAAAGAACCTTCGTTTATAAACACCCCTTCGCAATTGGCGTTCTATAGCCCGATTCCTATAGGTAGCCCATGAAAGTAACCCAAAGTAGCCCATGCCAGTAAAATCAACAAAGAAAGAAGCCTAATGACAAAAAATTAATAAATAAATAAATAAAAAAGAAAGAAATGATAAGAGTGATTGCAGGCCTAGCAATCACTCTTATCAAAATTTCTTTCTTTTGTATTTATTTATTTATTTATTAATTTTTTTTTTATTTATTTAGCATTTCATATACATGCATGTGGAAGCGGACGAAGCTGCCAAATATTGAAAGTTGTCAGCGAGTTATAGCTAGGGTCAAGTATAGATTTACAATGGCTTGCTTACCCTTAGGCCTACGATAGTAAATTTCTGCTTTTCCTTTTTAAATGACAATTTTCTGTTTTTAGTAAGGCTGGGCATCGATGCAAATCGACGACATCGACGACAAATAATCGATGTCAAATCGCAATGTCGGAATATTTTCGACATCGACATCGAAACGCAAATAATCCACATCGTTTTTTTTTTTAATTGATAGGTTATCAATTATTAATAAAAAACTTTGTCACCTGTTTAATGGAGCAATATTTGTTTGCTGCAACTCATATGTTCTACGACCACTAATAGCTATCAATACTGCAACATGAGGCATATTGTTGCCGAGGGGTGGGATGAAGTGGCCGCGTATGTGCGGGCCCGCATGGACTCGCTTCCCGGCGATCGTTGCCTCTCCGTCAACCAAGCGCCAACCCCTCGCCCGTGCTGCCGACTGCATATTTCGATATTACGCGATGCCATCTTGATTACGCGGCCGTAAGGGGGGGGGGGGGGTGCTCTCGCGTGACAACAATTATTAATTGAAATGTGAAATTAAAATTATCGCGTTGAAGTGAATTACGTTTTTACGGGAAACCACATATATTGACTATTGATTACTTATTTAATTAACTGACGAAAAATCGATTAAAACCAAAAAAAAACGATGTCGAAAATCGTCGCCGACATCGATTATTAATCGATTAATCGATGTCGACGCCCAGCCTTAGTTTTTAGTCTGTAAATTTTTAAAATAGAAAATACATTTAAATTGCACATATAATAACCGTGTGATGATAGCGAGATCTCCCAATAATCTCACACGGGCTTGTTTCCCCAGCATGCGAGTGCAACGACCAAGGCACCGAGTGTCACCCAGACTCTGGCAAGTGTTACTGCACGACCAAGGGCATCATCGGGGACCACTGCGAGCGTTGCGACACCACCAACCACTACCACGGAGACCCCTCCAACAGGTAAGATAGACCATAGATATAAATATTGTTACCAACATAGGTAACTCACTGCTATCTGGACGTACCAAAACTGATTCTCTTTTGAGATTTCAACAATGGATCATTCTCAGAACGTCGCCATATTGTATATTTAGAATAGGGATGTCATAGGGTACCCGGGTTACCCGGTTCCAGAAATTACCCAAATCCATGTTAAGGATTCGGATCTTCATCGGGTAATAATATTTGTAAAAAAAAAAAAAAAAAAAAAAATACGCGGCGATATTTCTGCGACTACTTTCCGTGAAGCTACAGTTCTTGTGGGCGTGGCCAGCTGGTCGCTGGTAGTACGCGCTGTCATTACTGCGGGCGAGTTCTGTGATGCCATATACACTCCCCCCCACCCCCCTCTCGCCTCTCCCGCGCAGCGGCCACACAGAGCCCAACCCACACAGCGGCCGGCAGCTGACACGGGCAGAGAACTGCCTTCAACCATGTGGTTTCGGGGGGGGGGGGGGGGGGTGTAACCAAGATAAGATAACATAATTGAGGCTTTTAGGATTCGGGTAACCTGGTTCCTGGAAGGTCTGGAACCGGATCCGAATTTTCCTACTCTATGACATCCCTAATTTAGATATTATTTTCAATGCTGAAATGACTACTTTATGTCCAATGGGTATACAGATACTCGCGTACTTTCTTTTTATAGCCATCAATATCAATGACATACGCCAGGCGATGTATAACACATTGAAAAACACACACGTTGAAATGTTAACAAACAGGCAATCAAATATGGCGGGCATCGAGGAACGAGCATAAGTCCTCGGACCTCCATTCAGTTACATATCTTGGTAACAACATTTATATCTATGGATAGACACTCACGTAGGCTTTCGCGGCCCGAGTCAATCAATAAACTTGAACTTGGCTTTCGGGTATAGCCGCGTCGATTATCGCTTAAAAGCTGACATTTCGGGCAGGTTACACTACCCATCTTCAGAGCTAAAACTTGAAAAAGTCACAGAATGAAACCTGCTCGGTCCAGTTCCACTCTGTGACTGTCTGTGAGGTAAGATAGGAACCCCGAGCAAGTAGTAAATAAAATGTCCCCGTGTCCTTTTCTGTATACAGTGGAACCTCCTTTGTACGTTTTCGAGGGGACAGATTCCAAAAAACGTAGTAACGGAAAAAACGCACAATTGAAATACTTAAAATTTGTCTTTTTATACATTTCTAACAATTAACCCTAGAGTATGAGGGAGGAATCTAGTATCTGCAATGATGTAAAAGCTCGTGTGATGGTGTTTTAAGTGAGCCTACCAGTAAAGAATGCATTAAAAGTAACTGCTATTATTGTTGAAGTGATCCCCCCCCCCCCCCCCCCCTCCCCGGCAGGGTGCCATGCGCTGAGAAGGGTCGTGAGAGCGAGGCCCGGCCTACGCGACCAAGGTCACGCAACAACTTGGCTGGCGCCCGGCGGTCGGTTTCCGTAACCCGTACCCCGCCCCCAATACTATCTACAACGCTATTCAAACAATGTAGCAGACGACGGCACACTTAAGAACCCGAAACCGCAGATTATTCCGATGACTATGACACAACTGTCCTGTCCCGACCCTCTCCCCATAGTTTTACCCGACGGAACAAAGCACACATTATCCCCGCCCCGCCCCTCAAGGCCCCGACCTTGACAGATACACGTCTGGTTGAGTGGTTGGGATTTGGGATACACAGTAAGATAAGATAAATATTGTTTGCCGTGCGGCTCGTGCCTCAAAGCAAAGTTGCAGAAAGGATTTAGGAGATACTAAAGTGAAAAGAAATTCAAGTTTTTGATTTATTCACAAACCAGTTTGAATTATATTAAGCTGAAACATATCAGTATAAAATACATCGTCTTACTCTTACATAATTGCTAAAATGTATACGTAATAGAATTAACAGTAGGGCTAATCCAGAAAACAGTAAAGAAAGTGTGTGTGTTTTTTAAACACATCACTCAATGTAGGCCTATGAACTGTTAGGCAACAGTGCGAAAGATGATTAGGCCTACCGCTTAGTACAGAAATTGGTTATTTTTGATTGTTTTGCGTCTTTGGTATGAACTTCAAATTAAGTCGAATACATATTCATCAAATTTTTTTGCGCATCTTCTCCCAACTCGTGGCTCATCAAATATCTGTTAAACACGTCGAAGCCTGCTAGGGCATCCTTGAATTTTGGAACTTCAACTGCAACATCATCGTCGCTCTCCACATCGCTCTCCGAGGGCTCCGCAGTGTTGGTCTCATTGACAAGGTCGTCGATGTCTTGTAGGTCGCTGGTAACCAAGTCCCTGTCGACGTCCACAAATTCGGTGAAAGTAGTTCCAGCCCCGCCCACAAGCTGCCAGTCGTGTTGATTAAATAGCGGCGCATCTTCGGTATCCACGACCTCCACATCGTCCCCCTCTTCTTCCGTCTCCTCCCTTGCATCAAAGATCCCCGCTTTTTTAAAGCATTTGCCTATTGTTTCGCCGGTCACGCCATTCCACGCCTTGGCAATGAAATTCATCGCCTGGATAAACACATAGAAATGCACGAAATTAAAAAATTATTCCGAGGCTCGCATTGTAAATGGCGCGCAATTTCACACACGAAACAATAAATGACGCATTTAAATAGAAATGTTATAAATGTATATAAAATTTGATTATTGATTCGAGGAAACAAACTAGGGATGACGAAACCCGACTTTTTTACGACCCGGGTACCCGTTCACTATACCCGCGAGTTACCCGGGTAGGCCTAGGCATAATAAAACAAAAATATCGTGTGGGGTGTCAAATCAACCGCTCAATATTGCTCTCGTCGAAAATAACACCACAAATAGTGTATTGTAGTAGCAGGGATTAGGATGTTTCATTATATTTCGTGATGAAAAGTTGAACACCCATGACAAGAGAAAGTTACAACAGCGCGGGCGGGGGTCGAGGATCGGAGCGGGATGAAACATAATGCGTCACAGCTGCCACTCAAGCTCAAGGCCACGGGCAGACCGCCCGTTGAAGTGTCGAATGGTTGTGTGCTTTGGGAGGGAGAAAGGGGGGGGGGGGTGTAGGGTAGCAGTTCATGCTAAAAGATTGCCGGCGGCCAGCCTTACATGAACAAAAGAAACTATGAAAGTGGACAGTTTATTTATAGACACGATTCTATTTCTTAGGGAAATACCGCCAAGCACAAAAATAAAATACGTAATGACAGATGAATTAGTTCAAATTCAAAACATTTAGCTAATTCGCGGTTCTCAATTTCAGGAACCGGGTTTTGTCAGGTAAACGGGTAGAGAAAACACAAACCCGTACTCAACTTCGTCGGGCGGGTATCGGGTACCCGTCGTCTTCCCTAAAACAAACGCGTCTCGATTCGTCTGTGTACGAAACAAAATAACGTACGCGTACGCCTACGCGCATACAAAAATTAAACGTAAACAAATTAAGTCACTAGGCATGCCTACTTATAGGCCTAAAAAACAAATATTTCAAGCTAAGTTACACAAACCAATTGGGTTTTTTTATAAAAAGAAAGTGCGATGCAAGCATTGCTAATTACGATTTATGAGCAATGAACAACAAATAATACAATCTGAGTCCTACCTGTAAAACGTTGACCTTCACGGCGTCCTTCAGGCCAGCGTTTAATAGTGAGACCGCTCGTTGCACAAGACTTTTGCGATACAACGTCTTAAGATTTTGGATGATGCCCAAGTCCAGGGGCTGCAGTCGGCTGGTGCAATTCGCGGGGAAAAATTCCACGCGAACATTTCGTAGATGCAGTGAAGGTGGGTGTGACGAACACTGGTCCACGAGAAGGAGGATTTTCCTATTCTTTGATCCCATCTGCGCGTCAACACGATGTAACCAGTCCGTGAATACCTTTGTGGTTACCCACGCCTTCTTGTTGTGCGTGTGTATTGTGTTGGCAGGCTCTTTACGTTCTTGAAGCATCTTGGTTTATTAAATTTACCGATGACAAGAGGGGTCAACTTTTCCGATTCGTCTGCATTGGCACAAAGCAGCACCGTTAATCTTTCTTTACTTTTCTTGCCTCCGTGGCAATCGTCGCCCTTGGCCGCGAGGGTTCGGTCGGGCAAGAGGTTAAAAAAAACACCTGTCTCATCGGCGTTAAAGACGTCCTTAGGGCTGTAGCCTTCAAGAAGCGCTGGGAGGGTATCTTCTTTCCAGTGTGTTACAGTCTCTTCATTGACTGCCGAACTTTCTCCGCACACCCGCTTGCACGTAATCCCGTTGCGTTGTTTGAATTTATGGAGCCACCCATTTGATGCCGTAAAGTCATCAGTAACGTTGAGTCGCAAGGCAATTTCCTTGGCCTTTTCAATCATAAGAGGCCCACTTATCGGTATATTTGCAGCCCTGTTTTGGTTAAACCACTGCAGAAGTACACTTTCGACGTCTTCGAACTGTCCCGATCGAACACGCGCTCGTTTAGTTATTGAAGCACCACACTTGGCAGCATTTTCTTCAATGTGCTTCCTTTTGTAAACAATAGAGTTTACAGTCGACACTGCGAGTCCCAACTTTTTAGCCAAGTCAACACGAGTTGACCCAGTGTTCTCGTCAACTTCTTTTAGAATCTTTAATTTGTCCGACAAAGTGAGCACTTTTTTCTTTGACATCACGACACACGCACTTTCTTTAACACTTGATCACAAAAAATAGTCTGCCCGAAAGAGATACACTTGTTATCGTCACGCGTCACAGACCAGAATGCGCACTTGCTAGCTGACTCACCACGCGTCCCTCGCTGGCGGCTGTGATGCGTGGAGGGAGGGAGGAGGGGAAGGTGGGGTGGTTTCTCGGAAATGCGATGACGCGCTTGACAATAACAACTTGGAATGCGGCCGATAGCCGGGCGGCCGGCAGGAAATCCCATTATGAGAAACCCGAAAACGTACTATTGGATAAGATTACTCTGACGGACTGATTTTTAGAACGCACTAACGTAAAAAACGCAATATTGGGAAACGCATTAAAGAAACAAATTATGCATGAATGCCATTAGGCTTCGCCGGGACCTCGTAAAAAAAACGTAGAAACGCAAAAAACGTAGAAAAGCGAAACGTACAAAGGCGGTTCTACTGTATAACTATAAAGTCAAAATAAGTACTTCATTTCATCATTTTAATCCCCACTCATCGGCAAAGTAAATAACTGTGCAGCATCAACAACAGCTGAAATTATTTTTTGTTTGCTGTAGCCTGCCGTGTTTGATTTGACTGTCACAGTAAGAAATGAATAAATTTAGAATTGTTGAGTTTTAAATGCCCTGTAGGGTAGGCCCTATATACTTTTGTGTTAAAACTTAAAACATTGAAAATAGTAGCCTACAGAAAATTCCTGATTTTCATAAAAATTACGTTTATTTTGCTATTAGGCCTAAATGTAAAAATATACATAGGTATTTAACTTTATTTAGTGAAAGAAATAATTGACGAAATGTCGGGGTTGTTACCAACAGGGGCTCGTGTTTCTATGACCTCACCATCGACTACCAGTTCACGTTCAACCTGTCCAAGAAGGAGGACCGACACTTCACGCAGATCAACTTCAAGAACTCTCCGCCCAAACCGGACGTCGATGCAGACTTCTCCATCACGTGTTCCGTCACCGCCAAGATGAACATATCCATTAAGACGGGTACGTTTTTTTTTTTTACAGGTTCAGGACTGCATTTAACAAAATAGCCTAATACAGTAATCCCCCTTTAATTCAAATTTCAAGGGACCCTAAAAACTCCAATTTGAATTACGAAATTTTGAATTAAAAGAACTCCCTAACACTAAGCATCATACCTAAATCTTCTGCTGGAACTCTATCAATAGGCCTAGTTTGAATTATACATGATTTTGAATTAACAGAGTTTGAATTAACGAGGGACTACTGTAATTAGGAATGTCAAACGATATGAAATTCCATATCGATAATCGCAACAACATTAAAAATTATCGCGATATATCGCGATAATATCGGCGCAAAAAATATCTTCTCGATATTGCATTTTCAATTTGTATCGCAATACATCGCCGCGATATTATGAAATAAGCACTAATACTACTTTTTACATTGCGTCATATGTGGGGGGGGGGGAGGAGGGAGGGTAGTGGCAAGTAGTTTTCTTGCGGCTTCATCGAAGGAGGGTACTCGGCTAACGTTGAGCAGGCGCTAAATTCAAATATGAAATTAAGTCGCTGTGATTATCAGGATATCGCACATAATTTAATATCGTACGATTCCATATCGCGATAATATCGATATACGATATTATCGTTGACATTCCTACTAATAATAATAATTGAGATAATACAAAATGATTGTATTTTCCACCACTCTTCATCATTTTCATTTCCTTGAGATAATTTTGAAGTAATGGGGAGCACTTTTAAGCGTTTTTGGAAATCACGCTTTGCATGAGTTGGACAACACAGCATTAATGTCAAAACGTTGCTGTCAGTGACATAGCCTACATGAAGTAAGGGGTTATTGTGGGTAGACTATAAATAGAAATTTATTTAATTATATATTTATTTAATATTTATTTATTTATTTATTTATTTATTTATTTATTTATTTATCTATTTATTTATTTATTTATTTATTTATTTATTTATTTATTTATTTATTTATTTATTTATTTATTTATTTATTTATTTATTTATTTATTTATGTAACTTACGACGTCCTGTGGTGTGTGTGTCCTTACAGCCAACAGCCCCGAGAAGCCGTTCCTCCAGGGCCACAACTGTTCGTCGTTCCGCTCAAAGTTCTCCAAGGCCGACCACAACTTCGGTGCCGAGGACAATGTCACCCTGACCACCTTCTATGTCTACGTCTACGACTTTCACCCGCCGCTCTGGATACAGATCTCGTTCTCGCAGTACCCCAAGCTCAATCTGCAGCAGTTCTTCATCACGTTCTCCACGTGAGTACGCCCATAGTCTGTTCCGTTTCGTCTCGATCGGTAACCGCTTTCCCACTCGATTAATGTAATGATTCAATTTTACAACCCTCGACATACACCTGAATCAAGAGTAGGACACAATCCTTTATGATTGTAACATTTATTGAGCATTTTTTTTTGTAATTTTCTAGTCTCAATCAAATCTCTAAATTATTGTCTCATTTGTAGATAAGTAACAACAATTGCAGAAATATTGGATAAGCAGGGTTTTTAGGGTAGGGAAGCGTACCCGATTTACTTTCTTTTCACCTGTTCTTCAACTGATTGTTAATTTTATTTATTAAATGTTGTGTTCTATTCCATCATTTTACAGATGTTTCCTCCTGCTGCTGTTGGTAGCCGCTATATTGTGGAAGATCAAACAGAAGTACGACATGTTCAGGCGAAGGCAGAGGCTATTCGTTGAAATGGAGCAGATGGCCAGTAGACCGTTCAGTCAGGTTCTCGTCGAAATTGAGGTGAGTTTTCAGCCAAGCCATTTAAATTATTCTACAGTAATCCCCCTTTAATTCAAATTTCAAGGGACCTTAAAAACTCCAATTTGAATTACAAAATTTTGAATTAAAAGAACTTTAACCCTAAGCACCATACCTAAATCTTCTGCTGGGACTCCATCAATAGTTTGAATTCTACATCATTTTGAATTAACCGAGTTTGAATTAACGAGGACTACTGTATTGAAGGTGTAAGAGGCCCCCCCCCCCCCATAGTTCCTCCCTTGGCGACCCAGCAGTTGAGAACCGTTGGTTTACCCACTTCTCACCGCAGAGAATGTAACACGGTCAAGGTGAAATTAATATGAACGTTATTTGCAGGATCGTGAGCGCTCTGAAGATACGGAGGAGAGCAAACGATACATCGACTTGATAACAAAGAAGAAGAAGAAAGATTCTCCCAGCCCAATCGCTCTCGAACCGTGCTGCGGTAATCGGGCGGCCGTCCTCTCGCTTCTAGTGCGCTTGCCGACTGGCGGTGAAGCATACACTCCTCCTGGCCAATCAGGTGAGACTCTCATTTTATCTTCAGACATTTTACATCAGAAGCAAACTGGTCTGGCACCATTCACCAGTGACAACAAAAAAACAATGAGGTAGACGAGATTTTCTTAGTTTCATGCTCCCCTGTTGCTCCCCTTCATCGCTATGTGACCACCCCTTATCCCCGTAAAAACCTGATAATCGTATCATATTTATTTATTTCATATTATATTATGTAGGCGGTAGGCCCTATTTATAATCACTCATATTTCTTCTGGTGGTCACATATGGTCACTTATGGTGGTTACATTACTAGGGGAGGGGATGGAACTAAACTATGTCAAACTGAACATATCTGCACTCGATGCTTTAACAATATTTTTTTTTTCAATTACCTTAATTTTTCCCGGTACTTGATTCTAAATGAAAAACCACTGCTGGCAGGCCTAGTTGATTTGTTTTTTATTATATTGTTATTTGTTTAGGGTTACAATAAAGCATTGTATAACATGTTAACACCGCATATTATTAAAAGTAAAGTTCTCGATGCCCCTGGTTGATGGTCGAGTACGTCTCGCTGCGTCTCATAATCGCAACGTCCGTGTTGCTCTGTTCCAGCTGGCCTAGCCATCGCGTCAGCCCTCGTCACGTTGGGGAACCCACGCAAGGTGAGCATCGACCCAACCGGCAAGACTGACTCCAAAACGAAATCTCGAAAATCCCTATCCAGTCAGCATCCGGACAGCTGCATTTGATATTGTGACTGTGCGGATAACATCTTCGGCTTATAACAATTCCAAGACCGATCTCCACGTATAATAGTGTATATGTGAGGGAAGTCTATCGAATATTCTGAGATGTGCTACTATTTTATTTCGCTCGTACTGGTTTGCATTGTGGTGGGATGCTGGCCTATATCTTATGTTAAGACAAGACACATTTCCCTATTAGCTTGAGGATGGCAGGTGAGGTTTCTTTTATGGGAATTTGTTGCATCGGTGTTTTAAAGAAACGTTTCGTCGATATTTAACGTAGAGTTACCTTACTAAGCAAACAGGCTGTAGTCGACACCATTTCACCATCATAACTGGTATTTGTTTAAGCATATGCATTAAGCACTATGCAGTTGTTATGACTATAAGTTACCTATTTGTCCGCAGTTGGTTATTTTTTGTTTTCGTAAGGAATGCCATAGTACCCATTTTATTAATATTCACCCCATTGAGTATCACATAGAACTACATCATTAGTCGCACTCCCACCTTGATGGGAAATATTCAAGTAATGTACTTGAAAGTAGATATCGTATGTAGGCTTGTACGATACATTGTTCAGCTTGTCACTTGAGACATTAGTGGGTGTGCACAGGGTAGTTATCTAATGTCAATATTGGCTGAAAATAGTGTGTGGGGGGGGGGGGCTGTTAGTATTCTCCTTCTGGTTGTAAGACTAGTATTTATTCAGTTATATTGCAGGCGTCTTCATGTCTCGATAAAAGTAACTGGTAACGATTATAAAGAGTGGCATATTATTTATTTTGTATGATCTCATATATTCATATGATATTAATACATTGAAATCTTGTTGGATCAATCTGTACGCTCGCGACGTACTTGCATTAGGGCCTATGTCTTTTCAACAGCTTTCCGTGTGTAGAAGTCGGTGTAATGTAGCAATTAGAAGTAACACGTCTAGGCGTAATGGACATAGCGTACGGCGAGAAAATACCGACGACAAGATTTCGCTGTTGTGGGATTCGAGGAAAGATCTGAGGTAAAGACAGATAAAACGATAAAAACGTACGGTACATACTAATATGAATGCAAGACTAGAACTTCGTTTAAGACAGTAGGTAAGTGCTCACGATCCTTGCACCCTGGCCGTTATGTCATGTTGTCATGCCATCTTTGCCATTTTCCCGTTAGTTTAAGTTGAACTTTACTCTTGATAATGATAGCCTATCATTATCATTATCATTATCATTATCATTATAAATATTCAGTACACCTATCATTGATAGGTGTACTGAATATTTAATTAATTATTTATTGTATTATGTTTCCACATTTCTTTTATGGTTTTCACATGTACTTGTGTGTGAAAAAATTGCATGAATTTTGGCCAGTCCGTCTTTTTGGCTATCCGTCCGCCGGTTCGCGTGTCCGTCTACTGTTCAGATAATTATCGAACGCTAGTTGAATTATTTCTCAAGGTCGAGTTTTGGCTCCTCGAAACTCGCTAGTTCGTAAAGACCTCCTTTTTCGCCGCACCTCTTTTCGTTGAGACGATCATTATTCACGATGCATTCATGAGGTTTCGGGTAATATAGGCTGGTACAACTGAACGAAATATTTACTATAAGAAACATGCTTCTGTGTCATCTATAGTTCAGTTCAAGAGTGTTAATTTGAGTTTGTGTACAACTTAGGTTGCAATGACAATTGAATTGATCAATTATAATTTATATAAAGCATTGAGAATAGATGCCAAAAACTGGTAGCCATATCAATCAATGTGCTTTCTCATAAAAATGTCTGACATTCACAGACTTCAAAAATAAATAGATTGCCATAATTTACTTTATTACTATATTGTGAATTGAAACACTTAAATGTTTTTCATTCCCTTTAGAGTGAATGTTTCACAACTTTCAACTATACCAGGGGAATGAAATAAATCCATGTAAAACATGCATGTGTAATGTTGAATTATGGGTTCAGCTATACTGGAATGCTATACCTAGATTTTAAATATGATCATGTGGCAATGCACAGTAGGCAACAAGAACTAAAAACCAGAGGTTAAAGAATAAATCTCGGCCGACACTCGAGATTCCAGGTGTCCCATTTGCTGGGCAGGTAGTATCTTCGCCAATGAATTGGTCGTCTATTGCCCTCGTTACATCACATCACAAATACATAAATGCTAAGTGTTACCGTAACTGCCCGTTCATGTGGTCTATAGACAAGATTTTGCAGTGGAAATATGTGGGCTGTCACATTCTTTCCTTTCAAATTGAATTCACACAGTTATTTTGTGTGTCGTAGTACGTGTATAAATTTCATTTTTAGGTATTCAAGAGTTATCTACTTGAATTATTTTGAATTTTTTTTAGTTGAGTTATTTACCTAAGTAAATACTACGTATTTATTTTACTTCCTCCATCTAGTGATTTCTATCTCTACTGGCTAACTAATGGAAATTAAGAACATTTCTCAATCATTTGCACCTAAACGTCACCCCACTCAACACTGTACACTAAGCCTTACAGTACATTTCATGACAACTGGACTGTTTTTGGAAATTCATTGACACTCTTGCTGAATATAGTAATCTTTTCATGAATGCAGTTTGAAACGGAGTTTTTCTCTATCAAAAAGATTTACTAACTACTCTTATTTACCAACAAGCAGTTGATTAATTTACGTTTACAGTACGTAAAAATATCGTACCAGTAGTTAAAACGTATTATGCTTTTGTTTTTACAGTTTAGTAAGGCCCAGTATTATGACTGACAACAAAATAATTAGCCTGCCGTGTCTGGTTTTCTCGTGGCAACGACTACATCAGAAGTGTGGACACCATGGAGAAAACAAGTTAGCGTCAGGTTAAATATTTAGCGGTCTGTCATAACTTGAGGCCTAAAATTTCATCTACTTAACTAAGTACAGTATTTTTGAACAGTTCTTTTGTGAAAAAAAGATTATTTATTTACTTCTGAAAAATTGTTTTCTATGCCATTCGTATGTGGTCATAGAATGAGCCACAGTTAACCTTTAGAAAGTCGGTGCCCGGTTCTTCATAGTTACTCCTCGTGTACGTAGGGAAAGTCTGAAAGGCACGATTAGATCCTGCCGTTATCGAGCCCTGTTTCGTACATGTGCCTGTTTATATTTTATGTTCTTGCCCCATTTGCCACATCCTTATACTATCCTATAATTGATTATTTTTAAGAGTTTTGTCGTCTATAATGCGTGGTTGGCATATGAAGTATTTCACTTACGGGTGTAAGGATTTTTGTCATGTTATTTTATAAATAACTTCAGTATACCGTTAACTGCAACCATTCTTTAGTGTTAATCTGCACTTTGCAACATCACCTACTCTTTTGTCATTCAATGTGGTTTGTGTAATTATTTTTAGGACCCAAGTAGATGAGTCTCATTAAGTGTGATGAATACATACATTCTTTAGTGACGACGTTTATATGGATAAGTTTCTAAATTTGTCTTAGTCTGCACATACAATCACGTACGTATCTTCATTTCTTTAAGGCACACTTTGTAGTATGCTGTACTGTACGCTTCTGTTTAAATAAGTGCATTCCAAGTATATTTATATAGAATATAAAAGGTCATAGGTCTAAATATATTATAGTGATTTGATTTCCGTATTACTGTACTACATAAACTGTGCTTGACTGAATCCTAAATTCTATTTCAATTTGAATTCAATTTTTAAGAAACTTAACTTTTGTTTTATCTTCCTTAGCAATTGAGCCTTATTGTGACTCCAAATTGACACCTGGCAATTAAAAAAGTAAATGATATGTGAACTATTTTTTACGTATGTATACAATGTAACTACTATCAGTAGCTATGACACTTTTGTCACTAAAATGCTGTAGAATTTTGACACTATTGTATTAACTTTTTTAATGGTGAATTGGATAGGGAACCTATTGAAGTAGGTGATTGTGATGGGTAGGAGGTATGAACGTACGTCTGATAGCAAGACAATGAGGAACAAAACCAGATAAAGAATTGTTTTTGTTTTGCTGGGTTGTTGGTAATTTTTTGCAAATGTTTATCATGTCTCAACCATTTCCGAGTGCAATGTTTTGGTATGTTTGTTGTAGTGCGACTTTGCGACTACAACTAACGCACAAAAGCAACCATTCTATAAAGATTATAAATTGAAATTATTCAAAAGGTGAATGTAGATATGGTTCAAATTGTAAGTTTACTACTAATGAACTGCAAGTGAAAGATAATTGTAATAATTGTACAACACTAATTGTCAACCAAATAAAATTATGAGAACAGTTATGATGAACTTCCACCTTAAAATTAAATGTCGATGATTCTAATTCTTCAGTCGCCAGATTTGCTAGCTGTCATCACAAGATGTTGCAAACTGAACTGTTCACCAAAACCGTTTTTGGAATTCATCATAACTATTTGAATAATATTTACATGTAGAAAAAACAAATAACAGCCCAAAGTTGCACTAATATCACGTGGGTTAGTTCAGACCGACTCAGTCCGAACTAGGGAAGACCTAACCTAGTCGTTCAACTAGGGTACTATGCATTGATGAAGCATTTCTAGCTTTATTGGTTGCATAAAGCATAAAGCTTGCCCGTATCTTTAGTCCAGTCGCATTCGGCAGTACATAAGCCTCGGGTCTACGAGCCTAGTCCGGGCAGAGTCGGTCGGAAACCTTAACGTACATTGGTACAGTGCTGTTAGTGCTGCTTGCAACGTGGACTGGTGCCGGTCTATGCCTAGATGCAATCAAGATATTGCTGTGATATAATAGTACAGGTGGAGCGTGCATGACTGTGGTATGTAAGGCTAAATGGCACCGGTACCACTTGAAGCAGTGGCGATTATATACATATGCTGTGTAAATAAATAGTGAATACCATGGGAATCTTATTTCTGTGCTGTGGGGGAGGTTTGCAACATTGCAGCTTGAAATTGACTTCTAGTCAATAGTCATTTGTTTGTATGAATGCCCAATGATTATGACATTATATCGATATCATTAGGAATTGGGATATTTTATCATTTCATGGCAATATTAATTTAATAATTACAATGATTTATTGTTTTGTACTAGTGTATTTATTGTACAGATTTTGAAAACGACTAGAGTATAAAATATAATATAATATACTAATACGGTAATGAAATAATTAGCTTGTAATGTATTGCAACATATTTTTGTCCAAGACAATTTGGCCATATAGAGTGTATGTGTGTGTGTGAAAACCATTGTCTTATTTTTTTACCAGTGCATGTTTATTATGGGACATTATAAATCCCAATAGCTTTGTTTTTATTTTATTTTGTTTATTAAAATATGTTTTTATTCATTGACATTGCATTATCCATTAATTTACTCTAGTTCTCTTCATTCCATCTTCATCAGTACCTTGCCAAAATCAATCGACATCATTCATACAACTATTTAGTGTTTATAGTTTTATACGTACCGGTACCACATATTGATATACATAGCTATCGTCACGTCCACGAGTGTAGATTTAGACTGGTCATTAATCATTATTTATGAGTACAGTTTCACTTGTAATAACAGCTTTTGTAACATTCTTCATTCGTAACTGGAGAAAAACTTAGTGTTGACTCGCAATATGGTTCTTATAGAAGGAAGTCGCCCATATTTGTCACTAACTTGTAGGTAATGACCACTTGCATACATTTAAATGTTAATAGAAATATATAAATAACATACCCAGATAACTGCTTAAATGATACAGCTCGATCTCGAACAATATTGCAAAATCGTTCATTTTCTACTTTTCTTCAACGCTCGAAAAAGTCGTCTTGAACCAGTGTGTTAGTACCAAATAAAGACTAGTGGGGAAACATTGCCATGTGAATGCGACTAGGTGCGTACGTACATTCGTAAGTAAGGTGAGTTATTATTATGACACGTACCAGCTTTCTTATGAGATTGTGTCCATACTTTTATTATGAAAAAATCGCTTACACTGTGTTGTATTAGAGGTAGATTACAACATTTGAAGTCTTGCTGCTTCAACTTCGTTTCAGTTATGTTTACTTTTGGAGGTGTAACTTTCTTGTGTGCAGTTAACTACATAAATTATGGTGCTGTACTGGTTAGACCACTGTGTCCTGAATTAGATCGTACTAGAGAATGGTATAGGCCTAAGGTGATATCTAAAAGTTTAAAGTATATATAAATGTGAAATAAATTAAATCAAAACCAATGAAAACATGTAAAATGTAGATATATTTGTAATCAATGCTAATGCAAATCCTAAAGCAACAAGTGTAGTTGAGTGTACGTGTACAAAATTACTTTTAAATAAACGGGTGTGTGTGAGTGTACATTGTAAAGAATTGGTAATACTTACCTGCTTTGGTGATGTAGGCGTTTGCAAGTCTGACTAAAGTAAATATGCTGATGTCACTACTCAGTACTCACAATGACAAAATTTGGATTTACGTTATACCTACCTGTGTACGGAATCGAGCTTGGATAAATCAGGTGCAGCAGTTGGTAGTTTTTGAGGGAGGCAGAAAAAGAATAATATACTTTGATCATGGTGGACTAATAGTAAGAAGTGTGTGGTCAAAGTTAGTCATGTATAATGAGTAATGACTAATATTGTTTAATTAGAAGGGACAAGGGAGATATGGTGTGAAAGAGAATAGCTGGCATACATGTTATTAATGAAGTAACGACACTGCTTACAGTACAGTCTAAACTAAAATCAGTTAAATTATATTTTATTTTAGGTAGACCAAACTTACTAACTTGAGATGAAGATATGTGGTTTTACTTTGGCGTACTTGAGACAAATGATACATTGATCTCTCTGGACATAAACTCTGGTATCTCCAAGTCATTCAAATCAGTCTCGTTGTGTTTGGATTGCCTTTAAAATACATTCTTGATGAAATTAACTTAATTCACTTTTAAGAAAACTCGTTAGAAGCGCCCATAAATTCCAAGTGTACAAGTAGACGTTAGCAATACTCTACTTGTGATCTTCTGGGCAGTTTTCACAAACACATATTGCACTGAAAAATTATACAAAGTGAATTATTTACATATTAAAGTAGTTTATTTAGTTTGTATTTCAGTTTTCCTAGAAAATTATTAAAGTTTGTACATAATATTAGTTTGTAATTAGCACGTCAATGATAAGTTTAAAATAGTTGATTACACATTAAGATTTTGAGATGTTTTTATTCAATCCAGTATCGGTTTATCCGTAAAATGAGCAATCTGTGTTTGTGGCATTAGCTACCATTTTTAAGTTAGTGTTCGGGCATTCATTTTGCTTAAAAATATTAATCGCTACTTTTCGTTCTACTGAAAATTATTCATGCATCAAATTCATGCAAGATTAAAGTTTTTTATTAAAGCAAAATACGTACTACAAAAATTAGCAAAAGCAATCTTTAGCATTAATGTTTAGCATTGGCAAAAATGCGAGTCATACACACCAATTTGATCATGCATAGCAATTATAATTTTAATTTTAGTGAGCCACAATTATTTGACTTCCTGAAATCAATATACTTTTATCAACAGTTGGATTTTAGCAAATCATGAATCAACAACAGATTATTGTGACATTATGGATATTCCAAATTATAAATAGCAGTATTTAGTAATCATCTGGAACTCTCAAAGAAATTAAAGCGTACTTATGTAATGCCATAGTTGCAGTTCTGTAGCCAGAATTAAGTAAAATCATAACTTCATAATTATTATTGTATACAAAACATAAACTTTTGGCATAGAGAATCATTATTCTTTCCAAATTCAGCCTTTTGTGTGACATAGTAAATAAATATACTTACATGGGTTACATTACAGTAAAGACAATTAACAATAGTTACCTGATAATATTGACATAACTATATTATATATTGCAAGTAGAATTATTTAATATTTATTCATAAAACTAGTAGGCCTATCATTCTCAAAAGGTTTCCAAACACCACTTTTTACTAACACGAGTACCTTTTCATTCAGTGTTAGTTTTATTAGGTAGGTACCGGTAGCTTACAAAAATGTGAATAAATGTCCAAGTAAGTTCATAAGTACTGTATACAATATCAATTCCATAACACCACAACTTTGGACAAAATAATGCTGATTCCCATCGACACGTACAGTTTTTGGCTAACGACAACAATTGCTCTAGGTAGTGTGTTGTTACTTGTTATCACAACGGTCTCTTCTTAACATTCATATCGATGAGTGGAGTGAACCATTCATTTAATGTCCCAGCACCTACATCACAATGTGAAAGTGGCTGGCAAGCCATTTATATTTCAGGGTAGTTCGAATACTAAAAGCACTAAAAATGAATGTGTTTTAGTATAAGCATGAACATTAATGTATTCTAGTACATAATACTTTTAAAACTACAAACCAGTGAAAAAGTGAAACTTGAGGGGGAATGTTTTAATTTCCTTATTCATAACAATTTCAGGTCATACTTCTAGTTTATTTGTTGATTTCAATTGGTACTGTCTGGTCGTTTTAAAAAAACGTTTCTTCGGTGTTGGCAGAATTTTCAAAATACTCGGGGGTCTAAATGGTGCTAGATAGACTAACATAACTTGCAGCTACAACTACAGATTCTCTCCCACTGTTTTTGGGATTACAGACAATACGTTGCAATAGTGTGCGCAGTGAGATCGCTCATCTTTCATCCAGCTATGTAAATAACCTATAACCCTTTCCTGTTTGCTTGGACAATGGTGAGGACTGACTTAAATTGTAATAGACTTTAACATGTTCTGTATGTCCATTAAAAGGTTTTTATTTAATCTAGTTATTACAGTTACATTTTACAGAAACATTATTGGAGACCAATCATAGAGCTGTTAGTTGTATGTGTAATCTTTGGTTGTACTCTAGTGTGAAGAACAAAATAACTATTAAATCGCTTTGATCTACGGTACCTAGCTAACATTAAACATTCTGTTACTATGTTCATGTCATAGTAGCAATAAGAGTTACAACATTTAGTTATGTCGTTGTCAGCAAATCTATTTCTTTTTTTAACTATATCCACAAACAGATTTTCTTTCTTTATGATGGTAGAACCTTACATGTTTTTTGCATTACTGTGACAGCTGTACTTTCTCGAATAGACAAATGAATTTAAATACCTGAAATTTATCGGTGTGGGATGGCCATAAACTTTATCAGACTTTTTAGTACCTTATTCATGTCAGTATCAATCACGACAAAAACATAATCCCCTATGATACAGTATTGCTCAATAAATTAATAGTGTAGTGTGTTCCCAGTGTTTTTATTAGACAGTTTGGCTGCGTGAGATTTTGCACCTTGCTTAGCATATCGAGCAACATCACGATTGTAACTCTTTACCTCACTAAAAACGTTTCATAATTTACATTTTGAACCAAAATATTTCCCTTTATAATTAGAAAAAACGTATCGTCATGTAATGGCAATTTTTTAAAGTTGCAGATTCTTTTAAATTACAAAACAAAATTTTATATTGAGAAAAAAAATTGTTTCTCAATCTCATGAATCCATAAATAGTTTGGGTACTGATCTCTGTATGATTAACTGTGTGGTGGCGCTATCATCACTTTGTCCTCCATTCTCAGACATTAAAGACACGTTGTGTGAAGCCAATGCAATCGCCCAGAACTTTGATAGATATTACATTATCTTGCACTCTAGTAGGTACAATCTTTTAGCTACAAAAGACACTAGCCACAAATTGTATATTTGATCTGCAAAATGCTGTTTAGTGAGTTCCTCACATCCTTCGCTCTGTCATGGACGGTCAATCACTTTATCTTTCTACTCTTTCTCAACTCACTCCTCTTTCTCTCTCACTCTCTCTACCTCTTGTCACACCTCTAGTGTAATTCAACTTAGATCCTTGCACAGTTTAACCAATATACTCTTGTCACAGATAACGCTCTTGTAGTGTAGTTGTTCACATTGTTAGCAAGGGTTACGTTTCTATGTCTATAGGTACAAACAGAAAATTGTGATTAAGATATTAATGTAATATTTCTTCATCTGAGAAGATGAACAGTTTATTGCATTTTTATGGGACCAGTTATTTGAAGTATCATTCTGAATGGTGGTACAACTGAGTATTTACTTTATTTTCAAGTTTAGCAATGCATTATTATGGCATGTTAAACCCCAAGAAACATATGTCTGATGAAGGTTTTGGTCATCCCAACTTAATACTATTGTGAACATTCCATTACAAACAAATTGCGGTGTTCTTATGTTTAATAATTTTACTGTTCTACTGCAGGTGGTACATAGTAATAATTTTGTCCACATGTAAGAAGAGATAAGTAAGAATGTTCCCATATCTAACTTGTATGGTTGCTGCAATGTAATCAGTTGTAGCTAATAACAGTCCTGCTTCCTGAGATCATTATTAAACAATTTTATAAGGATTCATAGGAGGTGGAGAATTAGCAAAACTCACTTGTTTTGTCTTTCGTGTCAAACTAGCATTGTAAATCATCAACATAATATTATTGTAAATAATGTGTGAAAGGAATACAGTGACTATGGTAATACCAGTTGTTAATATTATTTAATTTATCTCCTTATTCACACCCAAATATTCCTTCTATCCTGATACTAAACAAGTCTGCAAGTTTCACGTTTCTTTTACTTTAGCCACCGTTTACATGTACATCTATGACCTGACCCAGAGTACCATAGAATGTGTTCAAATAAAATATTCCATATGCAAATTTGTAGTTAGGACCCAGTCCAAGTGGTCAAGTGGTAGGACCGTGTAGCAAAGTATTTTCAACGTATCTTTGAAAATTTCTTCCGTTCTTTAATTTCTAGACATTCAAAACGTCTACATCACATGGTACTTTCGCAAAACCATTGGGTTTGGCAAAACCTATTCGAATTTACAACAGGGTCGGTAATATGGTTTTACCTCTTCCTCGACACATCAGTCCCAATAAACGTTCATAGAAAGCGCCCTAGTTTCAAAGTCCGCGCGAAAGCGTGCCATTCCAAAAACAACAGTAAATTCGTAATCCATCATCTTAATTGCATCATTTTTAATAATAACACGTCCATCTCATCCTGACTATTATTTGAATACTAATTCGAACCTTATGACAGCCAAAGGGCTCGCGCTTTAATCCTTTAATTGTACCTTACAATAGCTTCCTCACTGTTTATGTTTTGAGTTTTGACATACCGGCAGCGGCCAGCGTAAAACTGGTTTTGTAAACCACATCAAACTTATACGGTCAGTCCAAATCTAAAACTAGTCTTAAGTCACAGGTTCGAGTTTTGCATCGTGATCGAAGTAGTGGTCGATATTATTACATTACAATAATGAATTGATTGACTGAGTTGACTGAGTGTGAAGTGCATCGACGTCAAGCCATGGCACTGACCTTACTCAACGTCACAGACGAGTTTTGAATGACGTTCGTCGTTGAACACGTCTGTATAATATCCACTACAGGTAGGTGAGGTACCAACATTTACTAGGCCACTATATACTTAACACCGGCTCATGTACATAAAAACTTTAATTACAAACTTTGATATGTAATCTTCGAAGTTGGATGTAGCTTTAACATACGTAGAGTAGGCGTGTGTTGGATCGTGGTGGGGAGAGGGGGTGAGGGACAACAGCTACCTTGCTGTAAACAATGACACATTATTTGGTCGTCATTGGTAAATAGTCATCTGGTGCTATGCTATGCAAGTAATTGTGCCATACCCGCCTTTATGATTGTGCAATAAGTGAATTTAGCGGAGTGGACAGAACTTACACTAAATTACTATTTTTGAATAATTTTGATTATGATGAACCCTAGATAATTTTTGGTTTTTAAACGCAATATCATTATTGTTAGCCATGCTGTGATATAGGGCTACTTACTACTTGTTAAGAATTGATACCCATAGGTCTTTTGATTATGATTTCATATTTTTTTAAATTGCATTGGTTTAAATCAATATCAAAAAGCTTTCTACAATATTCTGCCTTAAAAATGTAGAGCTTCAAAACAGGGGTTTATCCTAACCAAACCGAAACCCACGGTTGGTGAAACTTGTCATTCTAACAATTGTTTTCTTTTATTAAAATAACGAATATAATATTATAGTACAATTGAACCCGCTATAGGCGTGCATTCCCCAGAGAAACTGTGTTAACGATTGTCGATGGTTGCAGCTCGTAATAACTATATCTATAGGAGTGCATGAACCCAAGAAGACCACATTAATATTTAAATCAGCAAGAATTATTCGCGCTAGTGACCGTTGTTCCCATACATGTGAGCGAACACTCACGATATTCTTCCGTGTCCTCCCCCCCCCCCCTTCCCCCCCCCCCCCCCTTGTTAGAAGACACCGTGGGCGACCGGTTCCACCCGTGGCTCGGGCAACTCTATATGGGCTATAGTCCTTCCTACTGCAGAAAAGTGGGCGGCATAAAGTGCCGACATCAATTAATCAATCTGTGTTCTTCTATACAATCACCTTTTAATAACGATGTTTTTTTTTTTAGACCCGGTTTTCAATCGGTCATTAACGGGGCCGTTAGTTGAAGGTCCGTTGTCTGCATAGGGTTTGGTGGGTTACACATTACGGACCGTCAGCTAACGGCCCGAAACCGGGCCTATAGTGTAATTGCACTTTGTCTGGGTGTGTTTTCTTTTCCCTTTTATGCCGTTTTCCAATGGTATGAGCACTCAGTGCGCACTGGTGAGGGTATCGTATCGTTGAGTGAGAAATTTCTCACTCAACGATCGTATTGTTGTACATTGTGCGGTCCGGTGCGGTCATTGCAAAACGCCATTAGTTTGCCCTGGCTGGGGATTGAAGCTCGTTCTTTTTAGGTTTTCGGTCCACCGTCTTGCAATATTCCTTAGCCAGTATATTCATGTATTATATTGATTCTCATGTTTTCGCAGACTCGGATATATTACCCGTCTGGGCCCGGGGAAGAATAGGCCCAGAGTGACTCTGCTAGTCGTAAGAGGCGACGAAAGGAGACCCTGTCCCATTGAATATTTCTCCTACTTGGCCCTGCCCACCCTTGCTGGACTCCCATATGACGACCCACGCGACGTACAATGGATCTGACTTGGATGTAGCTCTATTCTTCATCGTCATCTTCCTCATCTTCATTATCACCCGCTCATTGTCTCGATTAGCCATTGTTGCAAAAATATGAGACGTTAAGCCCCATTAATCAATCAATCAGTCGGATATATTATATTATTTTATATTGTTCCAAGTGAGATTTCGATAGGCAAATTATTAAACTAGGTGGGTTTCTCTTACCTCCTCCTCGTTGAAGTTTCCATGGGCTTTCATTATGATCTATTAGGCTATCCACGGTGGCTCATGCAGATGGTCCCAAGCATAGGTCCCAAGGTCCCAAGCGTATGTGGCACCATTTAGAGTCATTCCAGTCGGACTAACACCCTGACAATCATTAACCTCAAAGGTCTATACTTAGCCGGCGCCTCCTTTGTTGAAAGCTGTTGTAAACGCCAGTCTTGTCTAAAATTTGGTAAAATCTTAGGTGACAGTCGATTGCGTGGGTACAGTGTTACAAAAAGGGGACCTTCCCCTAAACAGGGTTAGCAGTAACCGTAGTGCAAGTTATTTTATCCATGCTGTTTGTAGCTGTCGGTACCGGCTTAGGTGTGTTGTATTATAATGGGGACGATTGACATATTTGATGATCTCTACAATTCCATCGACTCACTCCGTTTGAGGTTAGTGATTGGCAGGGTGTTAGTTATACGGGAACTAAGTATGTAGGGAGTGGGTTCGAATCTCGTCGGTATAAGCCATGTTTTTTTTGTATAATTGTCTATCATCATTAGCTATCAGTTCTCATCGTCTTAAACAGCATGATTGCAATAATAGGGACGTAAATGAACAAGAATAGGAATGATCTGCGGCCCAGGCATGTGTAACGCAAACTTTAACTTTTATTGAATTTAATTATGATCTTAATGGAAAATGATAATGAATTTAACATGGAAACCACATACTATCAAATCCTTACTATACAACCTAAGGTATTTGATACTATTCTACATTATTTTTCTTTACAAATCGTATATAGTGAGTGTTTCTAGACACTGGAATAAATTTTCACATTTTTTTCAATGTATCTTAAAAACACTTCTAAATAATAAGGATTATTGTTATTTTATTTATACACCATAATATTTAACATTTGATCCTTACTTATGCAAATCCGGTGTGCAAGCGGGCGATATGCACAGACAACTGTCAAGTAAGTACAGTATTTGTTGATATGGATTGTTTTATTACATGCTATTTTCGATAACAATCTCCATAGAACAAATCACATACTTAACTCGATTCTGCATCAACGAAAAAGAAAGAAAAACCGACCACAAACTTGTCGATTAATCGATCGATATATCTAAGATTGTACATGCGAGATCTCGGCTATAACGAGTTTAGACGATAAACTGGATTGAATGTTACGCATGTTTGCACTTTATTGCGGAAATTTCTACCGCTAAGAGGGCGTAAAATTACTTCTCTCGCTCGGGCCAGCCAAAACAAACTCCATAATTCAGGACTCGATCGCAAGGACGAAAGGAAAGCTAAATTGGCCAGGATTTTCGAGAAAGTCGACGATGCTGACAAGCTTTTTCGGGCCAGAATAACGTAAGGAATGGTTTCGTGGTTCTGACAGGTAGGGACAAACTCTTGCATCGACGGTTGCCGAGATGGGAAAAACATTTAGTTACTTTTATGGAGTTCGTTTTCAATTAGTTTCCTAGTGAAGGTATGACGTGACGTGACGTATATCAACTATGATTTAAGTTCTGCTTTCGAAAAGTGAACACGTGTCGAAGTAATGGGAGAGTATGGGCACTTCTTGGCTTAGGAATAAGTAAACGGTGACTCTGGAGCCGTCCTAGCAACGAAGCACTCAATAAATTCGAAGTTGTTCTGAATCAGCCTTATTGTTGATTCTGATATTTGTCCGCAGGTGTTCGCACTGTCCAATCACTGACTCATATGTTTCGTATTTGAAATATCGATCTTTGATTGGTTATCGCTCACTCGTCGATGGTGTTCGAAGCCTACAATGTTGGTTTAGTCGCTTTAAATTAAAGTCCCCCACTGCACATCAGTTTCGTTACTGAGTGGGTAGACTTTAAATGTGAATTTATTTATTTTATTTTATTTAAACTGATAGAAGTAACTTAGCGAAGGTCGCTGGTATGATTACCGTCAACAGAAATCCTGAATGAAATTCTCTATTCTCTGCATAAATATTTATTTTTAATTTGTCAATTATTATTTCCAATTTTCTTTTATATACCAATGAATTTTCATAGTTCTCACTTGACGTCAGGCACGATTGTGGCACAATAATGGATTTGGGTATGTAATAAAATACTCATTGGTATTATTATTTGTAAATTGAGTAAAATCATTCTTTAGGATTTAAAAGTGATAACAAATTTAGAAAAATGAGAAATTACCACAAAATACACACTACCGTACCAATTTTATTTCTGTGGTGAATTTGAAATAACAGTGTTTAAATTATTGTTTCGCCATGATAACGTACCTACTCAAACTGTCAAAGTTCGCAAAGATATATATAGATTAGTCACAAATTATTAATGCAGCACACTCCAACGGCATCTTATTGTTGAACTACGTCAAACCAAAGGTCAAACCTATAATGTAATACAGTCAACAATCAGTGTGATTACTTCAATGTCCCCGAGAGAGAGAGAGAGAGAGAGAGAGAGAGATCCCATCTGTAGATATTTCCAGTGACGTCACAATCTATATAATCCGTTATTATTCATCACAATGTGCGCATCACCCTGTTATGTTGGTACTCGACTAGGAAGCTGCATAATTCATCCCCTATTTGGGTTGCATTGGACGTGGCTCGTTGTCCCCGTATGTGGGGCATATGATGAGTGTCATGATCTGGTCTCAACGGTGACACGCGAGGCGAGAGGTACTCGGTTCGATGCCAGCTACCGTCAATCTTCACTGAAGGGTGATCCTGACGTGAAAACATAAAAACGCGAAAAATTATATACCATGGGAAATCCGGTGTAAAATAATCACATTCTCAATTTTTTTGTAAAAATAGTGTTTTTCATCATTTTTATTGGATATCATGATCGCTACTAATAAATACCATCACACAATCTTTCCCACTCAATAAACCTTTTATAACATTTTAATCCTTATAATTTTTTTTTCTCTTTGTCATTTAGTATAACCTATTATAACTTATTAAATATTTCTTTATTAGCAGCAGGTCTACTTGTGATTGTTGTTATTGTTGTTAAGTTTGAGTCTTTCACATAAATTTTCTCCTGTTCTATGGTATCATTTTAAATTTGTATTAGTATACAGTTTTTAGTTAATTTTAGTACGTGTTGGCAGTCCCTTCGTGTGTTAGGAGCCGTCCTCTTTTCTGTCAACCCCCCTTCATTATGAACGCAAATAAATAATAAATTACCCTGCAAGTTAAAGATTAGTGCCGCATCCTGGTTTCACATCACATGTTCATTCCTAATCGGCTTACTTGCTGTCATATTGTCAATTAGTACGACAATTCCATGCAATAATAATTATTGCATTCGTACTAAGTTGCAATATACGTATTCGTATAATATAATTCTAACGTGTGCATTTACTCGTGAAATTCTCTCGCTCCTGCATGTAAACACGTTTCAAACCTGTTTTATGCTCAAGTTAACGACACATCCCAGCATCACAAGTACTTGCAGCTTAACTAATTTCATGGGTTTGTTTTATTGCTATGCTCCCCCCCTCCCCCTCCCCCACGCTCTCAATTCCCTTACATCTGTCGACATACACGATTATTGTAGAATCCTAATGTGTTATGTGGCCATAAAACATTCAACTATTCCAATATTATTTCATGTACGATAGTATCCATGAAGTATGTATACTAAAAGTATAGAAGCCAGAAAATGCGCTGCACGTTTTCCCTGGAATGTCATCCTGTTTATTGTGAACGAGGTGATAGAAAGAAGTTGTTGTTAGAAACAACTGTTGGCGAAGTAGTTAACGGGGGACGAAATTACCTTCGTGAGCCGTTTACCGACCTTTAAATAGAAATATACGAGTACAGTTGTGGGTAAAAGAAATTGCACTAATCGGACAATGTGTGGACGCGGCTATCGATTTGGGGGATTTTGGATTCTTCGAAATCGTGTGTGGGTTATGTGGTTTTATCGTTAGTTTTTATGGTAATTGGTATAATTTATTTTGATTGTTCCTATGTACCCTACCTAACCTAACACAGAATATATAGAAGGCGGCTGAATTGAGGTATAATATGCCAGCTTCAGTCTCCGATTTCTGTCTGCTTCTGCTTTTAAATTGTCCCAAAGTAAAACAAATTATATCATTCTCTCTAGAGAATTTTGTGGTTCTTTCTTTGTTCCAGTAAATACCTCTGTTTTTTTTTTAATTAGCTTATTTAACTTTTGTAAAGTGTTGTTGTAACTCAACTTTCACAATATTAAACAAGCTAATTTGGAAAACGCAATTATTTATTGAAACAGGCAAACATTTATAAGAAAGAGCTTATTCTCAGGGGGATGAAATATTCCTTTACATTTTGACATTTTAAAAGTATTCCAAAGCGATGTCAACCGACAGAAACCGGGAGTGTTTATAGAGGGCTGTTTACACAAGATTTGGGTACTTAGAACTAAGCCACCTGAGTATAAAGTGTTGAAGTATGGGGTTTTCGTCTCGAGTACACAAAGTACAAGTTTGCCATTACTCCGACACGTCCTTAGTGAAATGTTCCAAATATCTCATGTTGGCGCAGAAGCCGTAGGTACCGAGGTAAAGTTAAAGCGTGACGAAAATACTCATTCTCAACTTTAAAACAATTTCACAAACTTAGTTTTCTTCTTCATTATTATTCTGAGCAACGTCGAGTCTTATTTTAAACGTCATTGTCGTCACTAGGCGGTGACAAAGGATCTCATCCCTTGCGTGACGTCACGAGGATGAGCGGATTAAGTCGCTCTCTCTCTCTCTCTCTCTCTCTCTCTCTCTCTCTCTCTCCCTCTCTCGCTCATCGGTCAAGTCAAGATCCATTTCCGTAATCAGATCACTCTTGAACTCGCGCACTCTCGTCACTCGCTTTGTCAGAGCACCTCAACGACTTTTTTTTACTATGAGATCGAAAAGCTGTAATCTTTACGCTACTGTTCCCCTACAAAAAATAACAAATTTGATTGACTCGTCGATGGTGTTCGGAGCCTACAGGGTTGGTTTAGTCGCTTTAAATTAAAGTCCCCCACTGAAAATCAGATTCGTTACTGATTGGGTAGACTCAAAATGTGAATTTATTTATTTTTATTTATTATTTGTTGTTTAACGAAGTATACTCGACAACTATGGTGATATGATGTCGGGGGATGGTTGGAGGAAAGGGACAAGATAAGCAAATGAGTGTACACTTTCGTTGTCTTAAATCTTCTTTTTCTTCTTTGCCAAGCAAACTAGAATTCGCGTTCTTTTGACTCTTGCTTCTGACGTCATGATTTAAAATTAGGCAACCAATCAAGCAAACGAGCAAGGAAGCAAGCATAATTTCTAGCTTTTGGTAAGACCCAAAGTTGTTCTGAATCAGCCTTGTTGATTCTGACATTTGTCCGCAGGTGTTTGCTCTGTCCAATCACTGATTCGTATGTTTTGTATTTGAAATATCGATCTTTGATTGGTTACCGCTCACTCGTCGATGGTGTTCCGAGCCTACAGGGTTGGTTTAGTCACTTTAAATGAAAGTCCCCCACTGCAAATCAGTTTCGTTACTGAGTGGGTAGACTCTAAATGTGAATTTATTATTTATTTATTTATACTATCATACTACCATGCTACCATTTGCAATGTTTCAAGAGTGTATAGTGTGGCGCCTGTGTGGGGGATATATTACGAATTTGTTGTAATTGTTGAATATGTTGATGACACAATCAGCTATTTATCCTGCCTCCCAGATAAACTGATCCTCCCACGCATAGTAGCCGTGTTGTTAACACAGGGTTGTGGCTTACGGTCTCCTTATCGTGTCAAGAAAGCCACTCCCACTGAGTTGGGGAGAACAAACAGTGAAGATAAGGGTAGGTAATCCAGGGGACAATATTTTGTGTGCAACTCTGCAAGATAATTGTCAGCGGATGGGGCTCAAAATAGATGGAGGTAGTTTCATCGTTTTCCTCACTCACTAAGCCTTTGAATTGGATGTAAATTGGAACTTTAGTTTTCGCGCATTATAAAACTCAAACGAGGTCTCCCATCCCAACCCCCATCCTCACCTCAAACACCAAATCAAAGTTTAATTAATTTTGCTGTGATTGTGTCCATTCAAAGGCCGTTGAAGTGTTCGGAAATTGGAATATTACGTTTCAAGTTATAATCCTATCCAACTTCATCCCTTTCCCTTTCCCTTTCCCCATACCAGCTCATTTGTACGGTTAAGGGTAGGTCCTGTGTCACCGGATCAAAATGTTTCAAATTGAATTTGCAGACAGGATATCAATTGCTTCATCGGGTCTAATCACTTTTGTGTTACAATTTTTAAAACCATTACATTTGTGCTGGTGTGTACTTGAATGCAATGGATCGGCTTTATTCGTTTGGTCATACATTCGTGCAAATAAGTGTAGCAGTTTAGAAACCAGACATTTTTGCATATAATCCGTTCAATCTATGTCTTTATATTTTGTTTGCGGGTAAATTTTGTGATATTATGAATGGTTTCTATTTAAAAATTCACCTTTTTCGAAAAATTGTATATACGCGGTTTCACCACTAATACCTTTCAGAATTGATTTCACCCACATTTTTTTATAAGTCCTTGAACGAGTTTGATGGTCAATTTTGCGTGAAGTTATGAATGGTTTTTATTTAAAAATTCTCCCTATCTGAAATTTCTGGTGAAAAATATTGCTTAAATGCATATTAAATGTTTTAATAAACCAAGAACATACATAGTAAAGACGGTCATAAAATACAAAAATAAAAACATAATTTTGACCTTGGTTATAATATTGTTCATGTGCTTGTTTTATTTAAATATTCTCCAGTTCTAAGGGTCCATCACATCATAATGCAAATGGAAAAATGGAGTTTTAACCGTCTACAACCTGCGAGTAGGCTCAAAATTCGCGAATTTCAGCGATTTCTAAATATCGTTTCCATGAGTCCTTGTAAGCGGGCAACAGATAGCTTTACCGTTACGTAACTTTACATTGAATTCGCTAACAGTACTTAATATTAGAAAAAGACTATATAATATAGTTAATTACAGAATACCGAACTGGTTGGTGGTATCACCAACCTAAACAACATCTATGCATTATGCAATAACTTCTTCTCAACTAATCTCACTACAATAATAGACTTGAACCACAACACAATCGAATAAGCCGCAACTTAGATAGTTTGAAGTTTGTTATAATGGAACTATAAACAAATAGAAAGACAATCTATATAGTTACAAAGTTCCCCGGCAAATACACTACCTACCGCTTTAGTCTGGAAATTCGATTGACTCGCAGCTCAGCACTGATGCAATTTCTACCTTTCGAGTTGGATACAAAATGCGCCCTTTTCTTTGTTCGCACAAAATGAAACGACAAAGGAGAGTCAGAAGACGATCGTCGTAATGCTATTTCCTGAACGACAAGTCTTGCTGACGTAAGACATTCATTCAGTGAACGAGTTAATAGTTGATTGAGACGAGTCAAACAATAGACTGATAATCAACACCCAAGTCTTCTATATGCGAGAGTTGGGAACAATTATTCGAATGAAATGTGCGCGATTTCTGTTACAAGCGAAGTTGTAAAAATACTCAATACATGATAATGATTTAATTGAAACATTAATTCAAGTGGGATGTAGGACTTTAGAGTGGTAACTGCACTTGTTGTATACTGATTCCGTTGAAAAAATAATAAGTAGGGCCTACACTCGTCAACATTAGTAAATCAGGGGTCGGCCAGACAGATCATATCTCTACTCTAACCATGCACTTTCCTGCCCTCACCCGAATATTTTTTGGTTCAATCTAATTTACGAATCATTAAGAAACATGCTTTAAAGAGAAATAACTTTCAGTAACCATGTAGGATAAACAATTAGCGCAGTAGAGTTGTCACCCGTTGTGTTTGAAACTGTGTTATTTTCTGCCACCCCTATTCAGTGTATATGAACAGGAATTCAAAACACGTTTCAGAGTGTATTTATGTACTTTTGTATGTTTTTATTGTATACTATATGTAAAATGTAACATTAAATGTAAATGTAAAAGAAAAAAGGCACATGTAAATAAATGAAGCTCTAGCCAGGATTCGAACCTGGAACGCTGTGACCGCGACTCACCTCCCGCGGCGGCAACTACGCTAGTCTAATCGTCGCGATTAGCCTGGAGCTCATAATACTGAATCGATGAGCGGGGATGATACGAGACCAGCTCTATGCTCGGGATGCGAAGTGCAGTTCAATAAATTGGAATGGAATGAGATATCGGAGTAGCCCATCCATCACAACCACTGGTAAAGCGAAGCGAGTGATAATATCGTAAAATGTAAGTCCCAACCTCGAAATGCCATTCAAGATAATGTTTGGCACGCGAGGATTTATGTGTTGAAATTTAATTCTAGCTCGAGAATTGGTTGGGATTTTTAGATTTCTCGTGTGCAATTTTTTTTTGCGGGATTTGGGAAATAGATGCGATACTTGCCTGGCGACGAAAGTATTACGAGATTGAAATAGAACACTTAATCTACTAGTAAGGGTTTTAAATTAAAGCCCATCACATTGCAGTAAAAACAATAGCTTTGAGCCAATCCCACTGGCTTATAAAACGCTAAATGGGTTTGACTCAAACGTAAGTTTTACTGTTACAGTTACCGTTAGTTTTTTATGTGTGTGTTCATTTATCGCAAAGTTCATTTATTTGAAAGTAAAGTTTGTTGATTAACAATTAAATATGCAACCATTTCACTCCATATAAAACGTGAAACACAATTACCCCTTCAAACTTGCGTTATGTTTGTTTACATTCGATTTACACGTCATTGTAGAATGTAAATTATTTGGAGTATTTAAAAAAAATACAAATTTATTTTGTATATAGAAAATACATATCTTTAAATTTCTGGTATTGTCGAAAAAAAACCTGGTGTTAATAACCTTGCGTCAGTGCTGCCGTTGGCTTGTTTTTTTTTCAGTGGCGACTGTCGAAAATACATTCTTTAGAGCAGATACATTTGTTGAGTATTTTGCTCATCTCTGGGATGGGGGGGGGGGGGAGAGTAGAGTTAACCCCCTCCCCCTCCCCTGCTAAAGAGTGTCAGACTATCCAACCGTATAATTATCGTTTATTGACGTCATCAGTCCGTCCTTGAAACCTGTAGGAGCTCAGAGCGACAGTAAAGAAGCATCACAAAGAGGAAGAACTAAGAAGTATAGACAGAGCTCGCTTCTTGTAATTCTATGCACGCCTTTGTGCCAAAGCGGCTGATCCAAGTGTAATTTGCATCGAGTCAGAAACAAAGTGTTGTAACTTCCTCCAAAGTTCTCGGGGTGTATATAATTACAGCTGAGGAAGGAGGGAACGGTACTAGTTCAAACACTACGCGTCCTGGTCCTGCAGTATAGTAGGGTTAATGATTTACTGGATACGTCTTTAGAGACTAGAAAGAGAAACGGGCGTGAATACTGATCGATTTTCAAAATGCTTTGGGTCTTTGTTCTAAATATCCTTCATTTTCAAGGTTATTTGTAAAGCAGTTTTATAACTGAATAGGTTATTTATTATAATTAATTCAGTGAATTGGTTTTTTACCTTAAAAATAAAAATTGTTGAGGTCTTACGTATGTTATACTTATAACACGTTTTATCGTATTAGTTTCTTGTGTCATATGTTATTTTCCTCACTTTTACCACAAGAATCCGTAATCTGTCCTCTTGCTTATCGCAATTATACTTTAAATTAAACTTAGAAATGTTATGTCAAAATGAATATACAACTTTTATTAGATTTTGATAACATCAGACAAATTTCTATTGAAATTGTTGAATTTCTTCTAAACCAATTGTCAATCGGCAGAGCATTTCAAGACACTAGCAAGATCTCCTCGCTTTTCTACCTTTTCATGGTAAACTCTTAAAAACGTAAAAAACATAAACGATTATCTAATATTATAAAGTTGTAAACACGATTTATGTCTAAGATCGTTGAGCATTCGAAGAAAGCCGAGGAGACTAACGAGTCTTCAGATGACGCACTTTGTTAGTTCACATGATATTGTATATAATTAGTAGGCTACGCTGTGAGAAGATGCGAACAACCCCGACACGACACACTCATTCATCATAATGTGCAGGGGTGGAATATGCGCTCTCGAATATAAGGGCTGGTCGTGAAAGATTATAAGAAACTTTGAGTGTGTTTATTAAGTATTAGGGTGCGTTTTAATGATAAGAAAACATACGAGTTTTCAAAATGCAATGTGAGTTATTTGTAAATAATAATAATTTATTTTTGAAGATATCATACCAATATAGAAATATACAAATAAATGACAAATTACTCAGAAAAATAGAATGATAAAAATAATACACCATGCAAAGAAGATCGTAAATAATTATTATTTATGACGTTTTGACACAGTATATCATGATATCATGTGAGTAAGGCCTAATTTAAGGCAGTAAAAGAGTGGAGAAAAATTAAAAAGAAAAACATGAAAAAATAGAAATACTTGACATGACATCCGTAATTGTCGTTATAACATGTAAACACCGGCTTTGACCTGATTTTAACTAGCAATAAGGTTCGCCCAAGGAAATACTTGACATTACGTCCGTATAACATGTTAACGCTGGTTTTGACCCGAGATTGTATGTCACATTCAATAAAATAATAATGATAACTTTTGTCATACGGGGCATGTACAGGAAATAGAAAGCTTTTCCCTTCATCTACTATGTACAAGGTGTAAATGATAGTTATAGGGGGGAATGCCCAATGGTCATTGAATATACTCAGCATTTGCCTGTTGACATTAGGAAAACCTTAGAGAAAAAACTTCAGTTAGGATTGGCAGTAGCCGCCATCGCACCAACGACCTCCTGAATTAGAGTCTTGCGTATTACTGCTGAGCTACCTCTATCGGTTTGTTAATTATAATCTAGAGTGTTAAACAATTTTCCGACTCAACAAATCCTTAGTTGATAAGTGAAAAACTCGACTGAAACGAAGGCAAATAATGAAATGTAAAGTCTGGGCGTGTTTGCTTGCAAGGCAGAGCTTGTTGATGTATAGGGAGCATGTTATTTACAGAATACATTCTCCGTATTGGTGGAAGCTTGACGCGTCTACTAGCGAAGTGGACTTTGACTTAGTATCATAATGTTAGAAATCAAGCAAACTAAAAAACGTTTGCCCTTCCATGACAAATAATAATAAGTGTAAAAAAAGTCCCTACCCCAAAGAGAAGGAAGGAAAAAATTTACGAAATTGTATATTTTGGGCTGGTTGCTGTACAATTATTTTTCTTTTGGAAATTAGAATGTATGCGTGTAATTTTGCGGTCATGGTAATTTTAACTTTTGTCTTTTGTTTTTTGGAAATGTGATGATTTTCACACATCTAGTTGAAAGAAATGATTGTGTACAAACCATAATACCATCGTTGAGTGGAGCTAGGCCTACGCTGTATAAGCAAATGTTTAGCGGGCGCTCATAAACCGCAAAACACTGTTTTTCTCATCACTTCACATGCAATATCTGGTTATAACAATACAAACAAGTTAAGCGTTTTACATTATAACATAAAATGGAATATATCAACGCTTGAATTGAAAATTGCATAATCGACTTCATGTCAAAAGTTATATGATCGACAATACTAAAAATAGAACATCTATAAAACTCTGCTTTGAATATTATTATTATACAGACTTGAAATCAATTTTATGGTAAAAGCACCGCGCGAAAACAGAGCCACGTATTTATATACGTAGTTTAAACCGTAAACTAGAAGTTGACAGTAACAACTGACGGTAAATAATCAACACAAGAATAAGTTGGAAACTCGTTGCATTAGACAGAGAGTTTGGTTGTGACGTCATTTCCAATAGTGAACGTGCTTGAGAAAGGGGTCAGAGACTTCGAAATATCGCTCAATTAAAGTATAACCTATTTTACACTGTCCAATTTTCCACCCAATTTATTGAATTCAAGAAGTTGGACATCCTCTAGATAAAACAAAAAGTGAAAAAGTTGGATACAATTTCTTGAATTCAACTTTTTCGTTTAGCAAGAGTTATGCTTTTGCTTCATGTTGAAGCTGGTTACAATTGGTACTCAAGACTGAAAATGAGTATGAAAGCGAAGTGTTGAAGAAGCGCTCCCAAACAGCGCCTCCCTATGACGCGTCTATGACACCTATGATCATAGTGGAGTGATGGGGGAAAGGGAGAAGGGACAAGTAGGACGTAGCGGGGATGAAAAGTAAAAGTGGAGGACGTGGACTGCCTTTCGCCTGGCTTCTCCACCTCGACCTGTGGCCCTACCAGAAGCATACCGGCATAGCTTTCGGGATAAGTAAAGCACGCAAACCTGCCCACCACAATAATAAGATAGCAGTCCCTGGACAAACTGAGGAAGGTATGAGAATAATCTTTTTGTTAAGGTTACAACTTTGGGTTACAGTTGTTTAGGTTTCAACAGTTACAACAGTTCCAACAGTTTCAATAGATAGCAGTCCTTGGACAGACTGAGGTAGCGAGACAAATGTTAAGGTTACAACTTTAGGTTACAGTTGTTTAGGTTACAACAGTTACAACAGTTACAACAGTTGTTTAGGTTACAACTTTCTACGTATCCGTTATGTACTATACCGTACGTCAAACCACTCCACTCAACCATAATGGTATGTTACGCTAATCCGACTAATTTTGTAAATTGCAGATTGAAGGGTTGGCTAGTTCGCCCCGATAAAGCCCTTATATCGTTACCATCAGTATGTGGGTCAAGTGCGACAATATGTCGAGTGCAGCCGAACAGCACAAAGCCCATTATGACACCATATATCAAACATATTGGCAATACGCCATGTTAATTGGGTGGTCGACGTTGATAATGAGAACTCTGTGCTGCGGAAACTGTAAACATACACATTACACAGTCGGTATACGATTCCGTTGACATTCTCTTAAGAAATAATAGTCAATGTGGGTTATAATATGCTGTTGAAAATGGGGGAGTTTTTGTATCGCTAATTTCCATATATACCAAATTTAAATAATTATAATGTGTGTGATTTGTTGGTCCCGAGGGTTTATTTCTGCTTCTGCCAAAGTAACGGAATAGATGATTTTCAGAATTGGTCTAGAAAACCGTGATTTGCTCTATCTAAGATCCTAAATCAATTCTAAAAAGGTATATTGAGAAAATCACCTATAAAAATAAAACAACATTATATGTATGATCAAATATATTGTGTCTAATCATGAACTTGACTCAAATCAAAGTAGCAGATTGAGTGTACGGTACCACACTGGATGGGTTGAATTCAATACCGCGGACATAAAAAACACTAAATAATGGTGCACTTTATTGTGGGGTGCACTGTGGTTAATAAAATCTACATTTTTATTTGTTACTCAAAATAGAATAGATGCATTCTGGTGTCAAAAAAAAAAAAACTATTATGAAGAGGGACCTACTTGTCAGTGTTGTTCATTGTTGTTTTATTGATAAATCATCAATGGCCCAGATAAAAAGGTTGCTTAGCAGCGCTATCTATTTGTACTTGTTAGCAATTGAGTCTCCAATTTCACTAGCCCACTTTTAAAATTATAAAAGTTTTGTATATGTTTCGTAACAGATTACGTTATGATTGGTTATTGTTTGTTAGTCTATACCCTCATGAAAGTCTTCTCAAATAGCGTTTATTGACGACAGTACTGGATGCAGCCGACGTCAGACTTTTGATGCAAACTAGTTTACACGGCGGTATATCCGTATAGTTGTGTTCATATCTGCGGCGACTCGTAGGTACATGTTATTGCACAGGTAATACCTTCACGTAATAGTGCAATGAACATAGAATAGCCTACGTGGGAATAAATCACATTGAATAGTGTTTAAGGTGTGTCAAGGCTTAAAACGTGTACTGGAAGGTTGAATATAACAAGCAAGTATAGGTGAACTGAAGAGGAAGATTTCGTAAGATACTCAAATCATCGTAAATACAATAAAATAAATAATTTTATATTTATTGTCGACTACACTCAGTTACAAGAACTGATTTTCAGTGCGAGACATAGCAATGGGATTTTAAATTTCTAGAATGACAAAATGCCCAGTTCGCGTTTTATTTCATTTTCAATTTCATTCACCATATCTCGCCTGGTAAGATACAGTAATATAATGTTACACCCCATTACCTGTGCAATAGAAACATGTTAGCAGTTTATATTACGAGAGAGAAAAAGTACGTTTTATTTCGCCTTGCTTTGTTATTATCATCCACACGAAACAAACAGATATCCAACAGAAATTCAGAGAGAAGTTTCACAAAAACTCGTAGTCTTTACGGTGATGTAGTTTCGTATCTATATACAGGAGATTATTTTTTAAACAGAACATGGTCATTAATTAATGAAGCGACAAATTTACAAACAATTAAACGTGTTCATTTTCTGTTTGTAATTTATTTTTGGAAAACGTGCTACTAAAAAATGTGAGGGTTTGTTGGAACGTTTGAATGCGGTATCAGTTTGAGTCCATATATTTGTCTCGCCGCTGAAAAAAATGACACAAAAAACAAGCAAACGCCAGCACTGACGCAAAAGTATAACATTTACATCCATCTGGATAAAACGTATGCAATTCAAAGGAAAGACTTTACCTTTCAGAATAACCACTCCGTTAGTACGATGTTCGTTGTGCCAATAAGAATAAGCTTCAGCCTCCTTCAACGCAGGTTTAACAAGTCCTGAACATTATTCTTTGTAGGAAGACAATTGCGATGTAGACCGAATTTATAGTTCTCGTTGCTTACCGAGTTTGTTTTAAATAAGTACCAAGGTAGAAACCTTGGCCATGTGCCCTTTTTCCCTTAGGCCAGAGAACTACTGTAAATTCCGATCAAATTAAACCTACTATTATAGTCTATATCTACTGAATGTTTAAACTAAACTGAAGAAAATGTATGATAGTGTCGTGAAATTTTTGTTTCTATATTTCATGTAAATATCCTGTCCAGTTATCAAAATAATTTACCAAGGTCAGTAACTACTATCTCCCCATTTCGGTATTTATTGATATCCATGCAACATTGGTTTATTTATCTATCATTTCAACAGGCAAAATTCAATAAGTGACGTATAGTAAAACATAATTGCATCAATACATAGATATAACTAAGATACCATAGCAAACAAGCAATAACAAATGGCTCTTACTAAATATATCGACAACACTACCACTATTATTTGTAATACTATTATTTTTACCAAATACATCACTGCACATTTAAAAACATTTAAAAACTTATTGCCAACTCTGTTTCCTTTGAAAACACATACATTATTGTAAAACGCACACACAGTTGACATTGGAGTGCCACTGCCCATTCCTAACTCAAGGAGATACGTGAAGAAAATTAAACAATAAGTTAATTGTCAAATGAGGAAACTTATATGGAATTAACGGTTTTAGTAAGGCTATCGTTTTATCAATGGCAAGTTAACGCGCCTACGCGAGCACACTGCAAACTACGTGTTCTGTTAACTAATAAGAGTTGTAATTGTGAAGTACATGTTCTATAAATTATTGCCTATTTTAGACAAAACTCTTGCAAATGCGCTAAGGACATTCTTAGAATTTGACCCGTTTTAACCAACCCACGTCCTTACTGGTGATATAATAATCTATATTAAACCGAAGCAAGGTTGTTCATAGAAATGATTTTATATTTCATAAAACTGATGGATTGGTATTATGTTCACTGGCAATTTTGTGTATAAGCTGTACAAATTTGATTTACGCACACCGTGTTTGAAATTAGCGTTACGTTTTAGAGCAGCTTTTAGGGAAATTGGGCAGCCCGATACTGATTTAACTATTAGATTTTAAAGCTTTCGAATAAATGAGACTGTAATGTAACAAGTTTCTATTCCAGTAGGCTGCGGAATAGAATAATTTGAGTGGAGCTCTGTCTCTTGTATGAGGTTTTATGACGTCCAACTAAATATTTAAGTCTCCAGTCAACTTCTCTCTGCATGGCAACCACCAATCAGAAGCTTTTACATCAAGTCAGAATATGACCCAAGATACATTTGGAAAACCAGAAAATGCATGATGGCCCAGTAAGCCAAAAATGCGGGCATAGGAAAAGAAGAAGAAAAAGAAGGCATTTAGCTGGAGCTCATAAAACCAGACATAAGAGAAGATTATTGATCACAGCCTTATATAAAGAAGACATCGGTTTGATATATTGAAGTAAGACTATATAGATAGGGCATTGTGATGGTTTGAGATGGTTTTGAGCATAGATTTATAATAGTACACAAGTCCGTGGTTTGAGTAGTTCAGAGGTTAGATCAACATCTATATTTTATAGCTTTTGTTTTAAATAATAATTATTAAATAAGCTTTTATAAAATAATAGATTTAGAGCAGGAACATACATAAAATAAATTAGCAAGTAACAAGTTTAGATTCAAAAATAATGTTTCAAATAAATCCACATGTTGTACGTGCTATATAATTGATGGCCTATTCAATTTGTAACAGATTTCCGGCGTTTGCCGCAGTGTAGACCTTGATTCGGGCTTATGTTTTGCAAGGCATGGGTGTAAGTTAGATTCTCTCCAAATATAGCTATACACCTATAGTGGTTGCGTTGTTTTAACGTAACACGTACAGCAAATTTCTCAAGCAAAGTCGCAAGGAATGGTCAGAATGCGTAGATATACCAACACAGAGCTTTTAAACCGTGCAAAAAGAACTTTTCAACGCGGAATTTATCGGAGGAACGCAAAAACTTCAAACAATTGTGAAAGAATGCCATTTCGCTTGACATTTGGACTCGGAAGAATGTGTGCTTACTTTTCATGGCGGGTCCCAATGCTAGACGGTTCCATATACGGGAAACCAGGATGTAAGATATATAAAAGGTTTTAGATATGAATGTTACATTATGGTAAGAAATAATGTATGCCGTTTATGCTAAGTAATGAACTGATTTTTTAATCCTTTTCACACAGTCAAAACTGAGTCTTAACAGTGAAACTATATTAGTCTGAATTAGCAAAATCTGTTTGTATTTATTTTTTAATTATACTATCAATTTGTTCGTTCAATGTATTATTGGATCAGATTCAGGTCCCCAATAGTAGCGAGTGTATTTGTCGATATTGTGTCGGCCTTGTTTTAGTGTCTATTGTTTTTTAAACTGTTTATCTCAGGAAAAATTTCAATAATTTGATGCATACATAAACAGTACATACACGTCAAACTGTGTTCTACCACGACAACATACTTTAATTTACATCTTTAAAGTGGTAAAATACGTAATTGCGCAATATAAATAACATCAACATAACTTAATTCTTTTGTTTCTGGACTTCTAGTAGTAGGCATTTTCAATCCAAATATCTCAAAATTTAATTGTACATTATCATGTTTCATAATTCTTACGATCTATTATAATAAGAACGTATGCCCCGCTTCAAGATTAATCCTACAGGGGCATACAAATATTGAAATTGTATTATGTATGTATGTATGACTCACTTGAAAAATAAAACTTAACTAACTAACTAACTAACTAACTAACTAACTAAATTGTTTCTTCATGGCAACATCAAAGTTTGGTCGCAAATATGGCCCACAGGATGTGCAACCTTTGAATAGGCCTACTTATTTCATATCTGTAGAAGAATTCCCTAAACATCGAACTAGCCATATTTATGATTGTCCACCTCTGATAATATGTCATTGTTTAATGTCTCCATCCCTTGATGCGATAGTTTCCAAGATGCTATCCAGCTCATTGCAACATTGTGAGCTCATATTTTCCCCGAAGAATGTTTCTCGTAGATAAGAAATATACAAAGCTCCATCTGTCTAGCTTTGTCCAACGTGAAGTTATTACGTAATGGCGGAAGAGTTGACTTATTATAAGTCTTATTTACATCTTGCAAACCTTTTATCTCGGACATTCATGCTTCCACATGTGGTAGTTATATTATTACCGAAACATATTCATTGTTTTGACCCAATTTTATCAATGTATGTACGTGGAAATAATATTCGAGAAAATGGAAAAATAGTTAACCGGAATTTATGTCAAGTGAATGTATGAATAATGAAATTTAAATCTTAAAGTTCTCTAATATCATGTATCATATTCAGTCAACGAAAACATACGCCACATTATTATAATATATCAATTTATATTACATTTTAAATATTGTGCAACTTTTGGTAGGTATTGAACTATTTGAAACATTATACATCGCCTATATAGCAGATATTGATACAGATTTTGATACCGCCTCCTGCAACTATACATCCTGTATAATACTGTTTAAAAAAATTTATATTTCACCGTTCAAGAATTATTATTATAAATAGTATGACCATTGAGTTTGTTAAATGGTATGACCAAGATGGAGAGATAGAGCCTCTCCAATAATTGAGTGTGGGAAGCGCTTTTCCACCCATTCATATCAAAAAGTAAGTTTACTATATATTTAATTTAATTTACAAAACCTGTATTTACTCTAAACATTTTCCTCACCCTGAAGCAGAGTCACTCTCATCTGCCTATAGACATTGTTTCAACTGAGTTCTGAATGAATGAACACATGGAGTTGTTCATTCGTAGTCTAAAAATAAATATGTTACAATTTCATTCAAAGGAATAATTATAACAAACAAACACATTGTGTTTGCATAGTCCTTTAGTGTTTTTGGCAGTCTGTATTGTGGGTAAAGAGAATGACTTTTCAGTTACAAAATAAATAGCAAGCTTTAGTATTGTCCGTAATAATCTTGTTTGTACAAAACAACCGAAGTTTGCGGAAAATTAATTCAACGGTATTTAGTTGCGTATCATCATAAAGTGTATTTTATTTGTAACTTCTTGGAAAACGCTAGTTCTAGTTAAAGAGAAATGTAAGCCTCGACTATTAAACCACGCAAAAATTTTATTACTACTAATACTAACCAATATAAGTAGAATGTACTTGCGCATTTAAAGCTCTCTATATAATTGCAGCAGATTAAAAGAAACACATATAAGGTGAATAAAGTAGAAGATAAATAATAATTTTTTAGAAAATAATTACAAAACACAAAGAAAAACTTAAAAAGAAAGTAGAAACGAATATACATTTCTGTACATCCCTATAACCACAAGCAGAGCAGTAATTTGTCTACAATTGGAAACACATCCCTTTGCACTTTGTATTTTGTTATAATTACCAGGGTATGTCTACGCGATCACGCTGTGCATCTGTTGTGCTACTAATAAGCGTCTCTAGTGTGATCACAGCTTGTTCGTCCATGCTGGCATAAGACGAACATATCGAACCAAGCGCGCCGCGAATTCCTTCTCAGATATGTAATACGGGCGTCGCGACGCCTGTTGGGGGGGGGGGGGGGAGGGGGCGATATGTATCGCACGGGAAGGAATGCGCCTACGCTAACACGCGTCGACATTGCTTGCTCATAGCAGACCACAGAGCAGGCCATGCTTGAGGTTTAATAAAGCTAATGTGCAGAGCGACTATTGTTCTGTGTACAGTCGCCCTCAATACGGCATTGTCTTCCATTAGATTAGACGGATATTTGATGGAACATTTGTGAAAGTGAAGTACAGAGTCAATTGTTGATTTGATGGTTGGAATCTTCGAGTTGTTTTCTATCGCCGGAATATTATCTTCAAAATTTATCCTTACTTATTTTAGTTTTATACTTTCTTCATTTAATCAATCTGTGAACTTGGTTGAAAATTTAAACAGCTCTTATTTCTTTTTTCTCTTTTGCCGTTATTTTAGCTCTCTTTTCAACGTATTTATTCTTTGGACTGACATTAATTTTCTTGTATTAATGATTTAAAAATTTGTTAATTTAATGTGGTTTTACTGTGAGTTTTGTATTTAATGTGAATATAATGTGACGAAATCGGTTGTACGTACAATCTACATTGTATGAATGAATAATACATTAAATTACAATGTTCATCCTATACTAGATGCTGCACGTATTGTAACATTCGTCTGCCGCTGCCATTTTCCCTTCTATACTTGCCCAATTATCAAATCCAAAACAATACCCATAGAATCAGCAATTCAAAATCTTTCATACTTTTCTTATTGACCGCAAGAACCGTTATACACAACTTTGTAAAAATTGCTAAACTCTGTTGTGCTTGAGAAGATGTATGAAATCTTCTGAGAAACGTCAAGTTGCTTCCTGAGTAGATTTTAACTTTTAATATAGCCTTCGTAACGTAAAATTTATTGCACTTCAGCTTCATGCCGTACAATTTACCTGCTTAAAAACATTCATTTCCAATTTCATTATGTTGATAATTCAAATAAAATCGTGCACTTTAAATCTCTATTTTACAATAACTAAGCTCCAAACGAGCTGAAAGCCAAGCTAATAAAACGAATGGAATACTCAACATGCCTCAGTTGACTTTGGTTGTAGCAATGAATATTATGAATGACTCGTTGGGCAACATTATGTCTTCTTTAAAGTACCAGTTTGTAATAAAAATCAACCACAAGGATATCTCAGCGTCATTCTTTTATAAAGGTTATTCAGTGAGTGCTGTGCAATATGGATGGTGAGGTAAGTGCTGAGCATTGAAGGTCGCTCTACATTCGCAGCTATATATTATGCGCCGTGTGGTGGTGAATATATGAAAAATCAAAGAAGAAAAAGAAAATCGTCCCACGTGTGAATGTTGTATACGCTGTAACAGATAAGCTTACTGTGTCCATACCACGACAGGCAGCTTTCTTGCGAGCATAGAAGTATTTACAGAGTATAGAGTAAAGAAATAGTTCTCATAATACGGTCTTTGAAGTTGCATTTGAAGGTACATTATTTTAAAATTATATTGAAAGGTATGAAAATTTACGTTTTCGAAGTAGAGAACTAAGTTGGAAGGAACAAAGTGGAAACTTTCAACATCTTTAAAAACCACATGTGGAACTTTCAAGTTTTGAATTTTTCATATACTTGCTTAAACTTATCTTTGCCTATCAAATAAAAGTGTATACAAAAATGTCACATTAATAAATATTACATAGAAACAAAAACTGAAACAATATCATCCAATTTTATGGCACTACTCACTGGCATTTTTTGGTTTAAAATCGATCAACTCACGCTCATTTTGTGAAATGAAATAATTGCTTTCACACATTTCGGTGTTACTGTTATTGGCATTCACCATTTTCAACGATCCTCTATCATTGAATCTAACCTAAATGACCAATTTTTTATAAAAAAAAAAGAAAGGTGGGCATTATCTTCTGCTGCTATCTGTCGGCAACTATAAGCTCGATTGACACAGTATTGAAGCAAAGATTCTATTGCAAAGCGTCGTAAACAAAAGGAACGCGGGTTGGGATTGCAAGAGGATCGAACCCAGGAAAGCTGCGGGGCTGCATCGATTTTATGAGAGGTGTCATTCGAGCTTAAGTACATCGAACGAAAGATGGAAGCGATGAGGGTTGAAGTGGAGATCCTTGCGTGCCTGCCTGCGGTCAACTGGTTTGCTCCTTTGTGGGCCGGATTTCTCCGACACGTGATTCCTTCCTTGCTCGCACGAACACTCCGCTACTGTGCGTGCTGGTTAGATTCTCTCGGCTTTGTAAGAAAGAACCTCGTGAAGAATATATATTATAAGTATTTTTAGAGTAAATATTAGTTTTTACGAGGAAACCAAAGATTTGATTTATGTTATTTTGTTGAAATGTAACGAAGATTTCTTTGTGCTAGATTAAGAAGAGAAGAAACACAGTGTATATATTTATTTTTCTACAGTAATGCTTCATTTTTTTGCACAGGCTAAAGTAAACATTGTATTAGTTAATTTAATGTACATAATGAAATACTGTACACTTTGGAAAGCATTTTTAGCGTTTTATGTTATAACACCTTTACTTTCTTAAACTATACTTATGTACACTATTATAAACTAGGAACTAAGAGTTTGAGGGTTTCACAAGCCACTGGAGCAATTTTGACTATTTTCATGGATTGTACATTTTACTGCATTGCTTTGCTTGCATTGTTGTTAACTCCTCTCTGGAGTGACGTATGGTATAGGTTTATGTATCATTATACTCTATCTCTATCTCTATCTTATCAGTGGTCTGAGCAGTGAACACAAAATGTTACTAAATTTAAAATAATTTTAATTGAGATCTGTATCTATGGTGAATAATTATGGATGAATATTAGGCCCGAATTAATGATTCATTATTGAGAATTTCCATAAACTCATCATTATATCTAGCCCAATATTATTCCAAACATTGGTTTTCTATGATATTTTAAATATTTAAAAATCGTCACATTCTCAAAAATCTTCCTCAACAGCCTCTTATGAACACTCTTGAATATTATTAACACAATTTTTGGAAACGAATAGGTTTATTCGAGAGCCCTTCTTTTTGGCACCGGTCACCACTTGGGTAGAGCGAGACTCAAAATATTACCCCCTCCTCCCCCCCCCACACCCACAAGGGGATGTTTTATTCTCTTCTCGTCCGCCCACTCCTGTCGATGCTATTTACTAAACGTGCCAGTGGATAATTCCCAAACCATTAAATATTGAGATTAATACAGCTGGCGGGATATGATAACATTTACGCCTCGGCATTCTTTAATAGACTTGGGGTGTTTTCTTGCGTGATGTCAGATGTGGCTAGACAGCCAATCACACTAGTGACACCAGAAGATCATATTGTGTGGCGCACCTTCCCATGTGCAGCATTCCCTAAAACATAAACAGTATAATACATATTAAAAGAGAAAATGAAGAATAATTATAAAAATTTACGCGTGTCAGTTTTTTAAATGTTGTTTCAACACACATTTCCAATTAACTGGAAATATTTATTGGAACAAAGGAACATTCGTAAGAATTAAGAGCTCTTATATTAACTGAAGTACGTTGATCGTTGAGTGAGCAATATAGGGTAGAGGCCCCACGCCATCGGCAGTTTGCCTACCGCCTTTTACTGCCCAAAATACTTTAGTCGGGTAGTAGAAGTTCGCCAAGCGACGCGATGACGGAGCCTGATTGGTCGGCTACTTCACCGAAGATATACGAAGACAACCGAAAACTCCGTAATCGCGTCACTTGGCGAACTTCTACTACCCGACTAAAGTATATTGGGCAGCGTAAGGCGGTAGACAAACTGCCAATTGCGTTGCGACTCTACCCTATATTACTCACTCAACGCTTTCATTGATTACACGATATAATATTACACTACTACTAATAAAACAAAGTTGCATTGTAACAATACTTATATTATATGAAACGTCGAAAAGAAACCACGTCGGTTAAAAGTCAGTCATTATTATTGTTTAATAAATGTTAATTTTGTATTAATTTTTTCCGCGAATGGAACCTAAAAGCCACAAACACTCTAAAATCTACAGGATGATATTGATTGATTATTACCGACATACCTCCTCTAGAACTTCAAACACGTTGCGCTAACCAAAGTTAACTTAACCCGTGTTAAACATAATTCAATTTGGTATCTCTCCACTCTATCACTCCATCCAACTTATGACGAGAGCACACTCATACAACGTCGCCCGTGATAATCAAGTTGTCTTTGATCGTTAACCTAATTTACACGCGTTATGATAATATTCTCTAGTTTCCGATAACTACCACTAGATCGCGTTCATGTTCATCTCGTCTTCGCGTCGCTAATGAACTCGGTTTGTAGTCTCGTACCACGCGGGGGGGAAGAGGGGGGAGGGGGTTGTCTTATTTTCTTTCTGCCAGGTTGGTAATTAACTTGGTGCACGGTTTGGTACTGAGGGCAATGTGGAGGGGTGGGGGGGGGAGGCTTATTATGTCATACTTGTAATGAACAAAGTGTAAGATATAATTCTGGGAGGCGGGGAGCACACGTGGCAAGTGGAGGAGTAGGGGGGGAGGGGAGACTTACCATGTTTATAGTTAATTCTGACCAACGTATAATTCCAGAAGGGGGGTGGGGGGGGGGGGGAGCGTTGCGAGGGGAGACCTATATGCCAATACGAGTATGTAGTGAACGCAGGGTAATATGTAATTCGAGGAGGGGGGGGGGGGAGCATTACATGTGAAAGGAGAGGAGGGGGGGGGGGGGGGGGGCGTTGTGAGGGGGACCTGTTCCACGACAGTCACTTTTAATTTAATTTTTCCGCGATTGGAACCTAAAAGCCACAAGCACTCTAAAATCTACAGGAAATATCATTCTAAGGGGGGCATTCTGATAACGTTGCAAGGGAGGAGGGGACTATGCCTGGATTGTAATAAACGCAGGGCAACGTATTATTCCCGGGGGGTGGGCGGGGGGGTGTTGTGGGGGGGACCAATTCATGATTGTAAAAAACGCAGACCAAAATATAATTCTAAGGGGGGCATTCTATTATTGCAAAGGAGGAGGGGGGGGGGGGGGGGACTATGCCTTGATGGTAATGAACTCAGTGTACGCGGTCTATACGGTCTCTTACAATCGGGGTACAGTGGGGCTTTTGTATTATGCATACTGTACGAACGAGACAGGGGGGGGGAAGGGGGGGGGGGGTGACGCCCAATGCTGTGATTGTTATATATTCAGTTCACATACAGTATCATGCCACGTTGTGTGTGGGTGCCATGAACGTAATTAACTCACCTTACCCCCCCCGCCCCCCCCCCCCCTCCAGGTAATATCCCTGGTTCAGCCTAGGACGCTATGTGTTGTCTCTGAACACCGGATGTAGCTTTCATCCCCACTAATTGGACGCCTGATTTATTTTACTTCGCTGCCTCTTCTCAGCGTTGATACGAGATGCGAGTGAGCTGCACTTCTTAGTTTTATTTCTCTAACTCTAGTTAGTATAATTTAGTAGGCGAGGGTTTCCAACTGGTCGCACAATTCGTACATCCCAGAGTTACATTTTCAACGCCATATCTACACATTCTCAATTCTTATTTCGAAACTTAAATAAACTTATATTTTAAATTAAGTTAAATTAAATTTATAATAATTTTTGTGAGATTGAACTGAAGTAAATAATAAAATTCCGTTGAGTGCAGCTGTTTCATAACCAATATTAAATTAAATAAACATTTGTATTCTATTTATGAGCGTATATGTGAACGAACCCAAATAATAAAATGATGTTATAGTGCTTTACATGAGCTTATTTATATATATATATATATATATATATTGTTAAAATTATAAATACCACGGGTTGTTACGTCACGTTTACTGCACTTACTTGTCATATTAGTCGACGTTGCTCAGAAACCTCGACTAGTATGACAAGTGCAGTAAACGTGACATAACAACCCGTGGTATTTATAATTTTAACAATATTAATAGTCACGAAAGTCTTAGTTCAGTAATATATATATAATATAATATATCATTGAGTTTCTTAGTGTAGGGGGGTGGGGGGAGGGGGGGGGGGGCGGAGGATAGATATTCCAACTGGCCTGACGAGAAGTTTGTGTGTATATTGTTAGTGTTGTGTGGACAGCAGGAAGGACATTGCCCAGGGCTCCCCACAGGTACTTGTATGGTGATTGCATTAGCTCGTTCAACCGTTACATAAACCAATTACATGATAATAATCATAGAGCTGCAACATTGTACAGTAGTAATTGGATTTGTAAACCAATTTTCAAAGGAAATATTTGGAAGTCGAATCAATCAGTTATTAGTACGTTTAAAAATACCCCAGCGGGCGAAAACACGTTGGGAATAACTACAACGATTCTCGTGAAAAACATTTATTTCATTTTGGTTTAATCAATGAACGTTATTACAAGTAGCATTCTTCGCGATACAGTTGTATTAGAGGTAGCTTGAAGGTTCAGGTTTAGAAGGTTTACCGTTTAAATATAGGCTGGGGTGTACGGGTTTCTTCATTATCTCAAATAATTAACATTCTTTCATTACAGACAAAGGCAGGTTAAATAGATTGGTGTTCATAAAAATGTGACCATATAATATGTTAAAAAAAATAAAAAATAAAAATAAATTCACATTTAGAGTCTACCCACTCAGTAACTAAACTGATTTGCAGTGGGGGACTTTAATTTAAAGTGACTAAACCAACCCTGTAGGCTTCGAACACCATCGACGAGTGAGCGATAACCAATCAAAGATCGATATTTCAAATACGAAACATATGAATCAGTGATTGGACAGTGCGATCACCTGCGGACAAATGCCAGTGTAGTTTCAGGCAAGGTCTACTGGATTTACTCCTAGCGGAGTAATCGCGCGCTACAAGCAATCTAGTGGACCTTGGTTTCAGGTAGTGAGGTTTTCATACAGGAAGAGGGTAAGTATTTAGGTAATTTTATTACAGGTTACTTATACCTTACCTCAGTCATTGTACATCAATTGTATTTTTAATTATTTCTACATCTTGCCCCTTAGATACCCCTCGGAAAATAGCAAAAGTTTATAGTTTTTAACTTCATACAACGTATCAAATTGCTTTCTTATTTACTATTTTTTTTAAAGAACGAGTCATTAAAAATAATTATCCAACTTGAAAATTATTTTCTGCGGTTCATTTAACAAAAAAACCGCCCGGGCCCGTTTCCAACCCGATCCCCACCGCATTCTGGCGTAATTCAGTCGAACCAGACACCGAACAAACTTGCTAAAGTCATTACGAACAACTAAGCCCTCTTTGGTCTGGCCACAGCAATTACCCAATTAACCCCCCTCCCCCTCCTTCCTTAAACCGCCCCATAGACGAGGGCAGATTGTGTTTATCTAACATTTGTGAAAATATATTGTAATTTAATTTCCCTCCAAATTTGATCTACCGTTACCTTAATATAGTATCACATGTAACTAATTAGTATATTAGGTTATGCGGTTATGGCTTTCACCCATTGTTGCTGAATGCTGAGGCTGTTGCCTTGCAAGGAAGTTAATGGAGGTCTTAGTCCCGTCATGCAGTTCGTCTTGCCACCTTTGTAGTCGGGCAATGTCGTTGATTATACCCTCGGCCGTATTAGCGCCCTATACAATCAATGTACTTGTGATTAATTGCGTGGGAAAGTTGCCACTCCATGTTTGAATGCTTTGTGGGGGATATAAAATGGTTTGTCATGTGAGCTTCACGTGATATTGTGTAAGTATGAAGGCGACGTGAATTGCATGATGGGAGAAGATTCACTTGTGTATGAATATGAACAAATCGGGTGTTTGTATATATATAGACTACTTGGATTGAAACACGTCACTAAATTTTATCTCATTAATAAAGAAAAGTTTAAAGGTAGAAAAAATAAAAGTGCACATTGAAAAGTGGGCTTCTTTTCTTAATAGAGTTATTTAAATCTTACATTTTCATTTGATATATATTTTGTACGTGTTTATGATTATTTTATTGTATGCACCTTACTATAGAAAAGAAAGGAATAAAATGATTTGAAATTGAATTGAATTATTTGAATTTGTTTGTTACAACGGCCTTCTGTATATTTTAGTACTGGTCTTTGGAACGTCTCATATTTTGGTAACATGCTAATCGTGATTGATGACAATGAAGAACAAGTATCTTTGTGAATCCGCCCAGTTCCAATCAAGATCACAGAAACTACGATTTACCATTCCATAACCAGCAAGCAGCAAGTCCTTTCAAACAATATCAGCATCAAATATCCAGTATGGAAATACAGTCACCAGCTGTTACAAGATTGCTACAGTTGAAAGATAACAGTTTCGAGATTCAATCTCGCGAGTATTTATCTAAAACTGCATCAACTCAAGACTAAATCCCCAACTCCTATTATTGCAAAACCATAATCCTTATGACTTGTCTAGTTTGGATTCAATGGATCTACTCTTACAAACAAATGATGTTATCGTTGGCCTGTACAGAATATGAATAGAACTCAATGAAAATTGTTCTGCCAACTGTAGACTCAACGTTTGGAACTATAGGCACCGTGTGTTAGTACACACAGCGCTATATGTGGCCAAATGTAGCAACTTTTTGGTGAAGATATAATTCCACGGTTAAAAACAGTGCCGGATATTATTGTGAAATATCTTTTTTTTGTTTTTTTTGTTGTGTTTTTATTTTGTTTTGTTGTTTAGTTATGTGTTTGATTTTGTTTTCATTGTCTTGTTTTGTTTGTGTTTCTTGTGTGTTATTTGTTGTTTGCAAGTCTGCAACGTGTCCTGATTTAAATGGCACCTTGCCTTTTAAGATTTACTGATAAGATTCATAATCTGCGCACAATTTTTAAAAGCCGTATTTAATTAAACAATTTTCACAATTTGCCATTATCGACGTAGGTAAGAACGACGCTGCTGCATCAGAAAGTTGCGCGACATTGCCACTTTGAGCGCTTCATTCGTTTTCACTAGCGATCTCAGTGACCAAACTGCAAACTCGGTGCCTATATAGTTTCGTGCCTCTACTCTCGACCAGAAATACGATAGATATCGATCTACGAAATCGATCATCACACTGCGCATTTTACCGAGTCGAAAGATAAAACTCTAACTCGTAACATGGAACATGCAAATTTTATGTCAGATTTAATATCACCATTTTATATTCCGTATAAAATTAAATTGTTTCCGGCGGACGCGATAGACTGAGTTGGATAGAAAGAACTCGTGAGTTTTGTACGAGATGGCTGATAGCTGAGAAGTATTTTCAGTGCCGCTTATCAACAAGAAATAGAATTAATATTGATTGAGAGACGTGCTTCATAATGGGCTGAAACTCATATATTGTTAAGTTATTATATTTAATTGATCTTATTAATGTATGGCTCGTCATTGTCTAGTGAGTATATTTCTAATGCAGACAGCCCAGGGTTCTGTTCCCGGATAGCGCTGGGGGTTCTAACTTTGGAAATGGATATTAATAACGTAAACAGTGATTTTGGAGCCGTCATATCAATAAATCACATGATAAATGATGTCCCCCACTGGATACCAGTTCTTGTAACTGAGTAATAAAAATGTATTTAATTATGTATTTATATATATATTTTTAAAAGCAACACACAATATTTAGAATACAAGAAATACGCACTTCAAACGTGATGGAAATTGAACAGTTTGGTGGCACACTAAAATAGGTTTTGCAAACAAAGTGCTTATACTAATCGATTATTATTATTATTACTATCGTTTTACCAAAACTTCGATATGGTAACATGGCTTTGTTTCAACAATAACGGCCAATTTACTTCACAAAGTTGGTCTACAAAAAACAAATTCGAATTGCCAAGTATCCGAACCAAATTTCACATAGCAAATAACGATTTGCATTTTTTGTTTATTTTATTAAGGTCCAGTCTTACAATGTCCCAATAACTACTTATTCATCGAATAGCTTGTTTTCTCCATGGCAACCACCAATCAAAACCCTTGAAATCCTCCAAATAGCTTATTTGCTACAAATAACTTTCTTATTAGGAGATTGTAAGACCGGCCCTAAGTCTAACAAATTTCGAACTCATGGACTTTGTGCACTTAGATAATTACAAGTTTCTAATCAGGGGATATTCCAAGCTATTAATAACCATAACATCAGCCTTAAGTAACATTTTGCCTACGTGCTTAACAGCTTCGCCATGCATTGCATATGAACAATTTCCTTACAAGCGAAACAGTTCATATTTCCACTTCTACTCCACTGCCTCAACCTCTGATTGAATAACGCCGACAAGTAATCCGGTTATCTGAGCTGAGCGGCTGATGTAGTGTTGTAAAAGTTATGTCTCCAAGTTGTCAACGCTCGACGAAGTTTTATTGAAGTCAACTTTCAAGATGTCGATATTTTAAACGGAATGCCGAAACTTTATAGAACTTTATTCTTGAAATCAAGGGGGTGTAAACGTTTTATGTGTGCATAAGAAAGAGTTGAAAATTTAGTTATCTCTATTTATTTTATGTATTCAACGATTTTATATTATTTCATTTTTGTATGATTTATTTTAGCCAATTAAGTCATTGCGTGGATTTGTTGCTAACATGAATGCTAAACATGAATGCAACATGTATGAACATCTTGTGTAAAATGTTTGTATTACCTACTTATTCCAACTTTCCCATGTAGGACACAAGGGTCTTATTCACATTTTAGTGGTCATGCAGGTTTAACAACAACAACCTCGGTAATGCTTTCGTAAGATAAGATAAGATTTATTTGCGTAATTTTAGACTCTTCCCATATATAACATGTTCAGAGTGTATTACATGTCATTATAAAATATTATGATAACGATAGGTTCATCTAGGCTAATACAATATATATATATACACACGTCATCAATCAATGACGTGTTTACGGTCTCGGCCAACCCGAGCAGGTATCTGAATTAGCCACGGTCGCTGGTTGGCTGCCGCTCACCCACCCGTGACGGAAGCATTACCGAAGATCTTGTGCGGCGAGTATAGCACTTTATAAGTACCGGTACACTATCAATTTTGTACTTCTGTTCCCTTTTTTCTATTGTGTAGAATATTTGTATGACAATATCTGCGTCCGATACCCGACATCCAAGTTTTTATAACGACTCCGGCCGCGAAAGCCTGTACAACAAGTTCTAATATTGAAATAGTAGCGAGCGACGCTTGAAATCCAGGTAAATTATTTCGTCAACTGCATGATCACCATTTCCCCATTCTTTGTTTTGTAGGAAATCTCATAAATGTTTTCCTCGATGCAGAATTTCGCTGGCGTAGAACATTTTGAGTAAATTTCGCGGGTTTAAAATTGAATATTTTCTAGTTAATTCCATGAGTTTAAATCTCTACCGTGTACCTTCAAGGCAAAAATCTGAGATCTCTGCTTAATGCACGGAATGGGGGTATTGAGGGGTGAAAATCTCTCTCCGACGGGAGTGCGTGACGCCTGGGGGCATCTTCCCCCCCCCCCACCCGTCACCCCCCTCCCCCCACTGTTACAAGCCCACGCACTCCGTCAGCTTCCTGCGTCCCATGGAAGATTCGAACCACCTTTACTTTGCCTCGAGCGCATTCCAGATCACGTGATATCCCACTATCCGAAATGGAAGTCAAAATGTTTGTCCACGAAATCACGGGACCAAAATCACACGGGATTCTCGACGGCGTTGCCAATACACTTTGTGTAGGGGGATAATGTAAAATTATACTAAAGTAATCCAACTTGCAAAATTAACGTTTATTTATTGATAAAGTTCTTCCACAGCAACTTTGGTGATGCTCTCGTCACAACTGTGACGTCACAGATGTGAGGTCATACCAGTTGTTCCCAACATGACAACTTAGTTTTGTCACTTCATCTTTCACGGAATTGATGTTTTTTTAATATCCTGAGAACGCGCGTGATGATATTGAAAAGTGATTCGAATCCGGGAGTTTTTTTTTCTTAACAGCTAACACCGATTTGAAATGGTTAAAACTGTTATCGTAACAAATGTTATTTTGTTTATTATTTTATAATTAATTATACAGTATTAAAATAATAACGAAAATAGCAGTCGTAATGTTGGCAAAATGTTCTTGATTTTAAATCCATTATTTTATTGATAGAAAACCAAATCCTTGAATTTATCCCTCAATCCACTCAAGATATCAATAAAACACCATCAATTTTACACTGACTAAATGATGATAAAACTTTATAACTGATTGAAAGAGCAAACGATAAAATACGTTTATGGATGAGTTTTAGTATCTATTCATAGGTTACACGTACGTCACATCTTTGCGCGTGGCGGCCACATTTGTGATCAAACTTTGACGTTGCCATGGAGAAACAATTGAAGGCTGTTGTGGTAGAACACATCAGTACTTAGTTCTTTCAAATTCAGCCTGTTTTTGAAATAAAGTTGGTTTGTGTGGTGTTTTTTTTATTTTTGTATTACTTATGTTTACCTTAAAAATTCTAAATAAGGCTTATTTATTGAATTTGAATAGTATTAGTCAATGATCTAGGATTGGTCCTCATCAATTGTGTCGCAATCATGGCCGCTGTGACGTCACGTGGGAACTATGAATAGCGGTGTCGTTCAATAGACACATTAGACACAGCACGGAGAATACTTATCATTCATTTCATTTCATTTTCAGACAATTTTATTCTCAACACAGAATACATACATGTTACTAAAAAGTGGCTATTTATAGAAAGTTGGAGAAGCCTGCAAAGTCATGGAGACTTTTAAGAATGTAATTAAAGTGCAAGTGGAAAGGGGTATATGAGTAATAATAATAATAATTACTATCGTTATGTCTCATGGTTTTTATTTTGTTCTTATTGATTTCACAGGGGTTTAAACTGAGTGCAGATACTTAACGCAAAAGTCCCCCGTACGTCGCGGATTGAGATCTTAACTTTAGTACATGCACAAGTTGTTACAAGTCGGTCTTTAATTATATATTATTTATTTAATTAGTGTCTTTCCTATTCAGTTTTAAAACTGATTTACGATGGAGGACAATAAACAAAACCATACAATTGCATACAAACAAAAGTAAAAGAACTGAACAAAAGAAAAATAATTAAGAAATCATCAAAACAAAAACATCTTCATTATTTTAATTTGTATATTAATTTTTATTGTCTTCTATTCACTACTAAAACGGTTTTACAAAAAAGGACTGTAATTCCGATTAGACGGTAATAATGCGAGGTAATAACTACAGCAATATCACTGATTTAATTAGCAGTAAAGCAATATCGTATTGTTGTATCAAGGAAGGTATACACAAGACTATATTTTGTTTTAGCAAGGTCAACTTTAATACTCGCAAGCGTCATGTCGTCGCTATCAACATTTTGTATTCCGCTATACCAAAACAGCTTAACATTTAGATATACGTTATAGATATGTAAAATTATACTTAATAAAACACGTAAATGAGTCATTCTAGTAGAATGTAATGTATAATTAACGATTAAGGTCCCAATTCACTAACTCCGATTTAGTATGCTCGGTTTGGTAACAATGTTTTCAACAAACATTAAATTAAAAATGTATGGCAGTCACCATGTTTGTTCGTTAAGAATCTGCGCTTACCATTTTAGTCGGAGGTTAAAAAATTAGCGCGAAACCAGCCCTAAAAGTCTTAATAAAATATTGTCGTTTTGCCTTTTTAGACCATCATTTATTGTGATACATTATTTGATTTTGGGAGTATTTCTCTTCAATAAAAAAAAACGCGATTTTTAACAATGTGATGTGAGTGGTTGCGACGATCTGGGTTGGGAGTTCGACGAGCCTTCGCTAGGTAGAGATCAAGTAGATTAGACCTTGGAAAGTCCAGGCATGGTCTTATCAGCTTCACTTATAACAATTGCCGATGAGAATCCCAACTCGCTTGTCCCAATGGAATAGTTCACGACGACGGCTGCATTGAAAACGTTTCTCTCTTTTCAGAAGAAGACGTCTTAATTAAGTGACGTCACCTGGTGACCAAAGCTCCGTCAAGTCCCATGAGGATCCCCCCCCCCACCCCCTCCTCCGAAACTCTGCGTCTCCGTTAACTTTCTCCCCCGCGTTCAAACGCTTCTGTCAATCCTGACACGATTAGCCAGCCTTCATGTCGTCTGCCTTAAACCCCTTGTACAGACAAAGCGTGATAATCGGGTGCAGTTAACTGTGTGGTGATTATTACCATCTAAAACACACAAAATGTTTTATTCTGAAAATGCGATATCTACTTTTTCGCTACAAACACAAGAACTTAAAAACAAACTTAAGTGGCTCCGATAGGTATAATCTATTTATAGCTTTTGTAATGTGGGATTCGAATCATATTTGTGTAGCTCCAGCTTTTTTGGAAACGAAGATAAATGTAACCCAGGTTCGAGTATTGACTGTGTAAGTTCATTAGAAGTCAAAGCTAAAAATAAACGTAAAACGAGTTAACGAATGCGTGCGATTATATATTTTAATGTGTCTATATTTATGCGTATTCTATCGGGTCAACATATTGTTTAATGGTTTTGTAAATGTTTGTGATAATAGAGGTGATAAGATAACCATGGCTATTAGGAAACTATGTTCAGTCCTGGCTAGTTCTCGTACAATCTAAAAACAATACATAGCACACACCTTACTTGTTCCAGTTATTGAGCACAATCTAAAACAATATAGAGCACACTTCTTGCTTTTCCCAATCATTGAGCACAATCTATAACAATATAGAGCACACACCTTGCTTGTTACAGTAATCGAGCAATATATTTGTACAATATTAATGACGACGTTTTTAAACTTGTATGCGATGATATCTCTCTGTGCGAGAGAGATAGTTTCTCTTGCAGCAATAGGTCGGCGTTGCGTTTATCTGAGTCGTGTGGCATGACACTATACAGTACACTATATAGTAAGGCGGCTTGTTTGCAATCTGAAACATGATAGTTGGTTAATTGATAGTCTAGTTTCTTCATTCAAGGTGTTAATATTATTGACTGTGCTAGCACGGATAACTCAACAAGTAATTGCGTACGTGTAAGATTACTTATTAATGAACTATTCGTTTTAATTGCAACTTCTAGGCAATTCGTTTTCGTGGAGCAATATACACTTTGTACTGACATTTCCGGGCTTTTGATTGGCCGGAGACCCAAGACACATCCTCGTAAACAGCCATCTTGGTGCCGGAACGAACTAAAACTATAGTAGTAATATTGTACCAAGGGGAGAAGGGATATATCTCATTTTAATTTTCTTTCTCATATATTTTTATATCTATGTTATTATGTATGTGTATATATATATATATATATATATATATTGTAGTAAGTTTTGTAAGTTATAGGATTATGTATTGCTGTATTTATACTATTTCAGCTTTGTTTTTGATATTGGCTCCCTTGTATATTGTACAAAATACATAGAAAATACACAACGAAAATAAAATAAACCCCTCAGTGAAATTGAAACTTATTACCAATAAGAGAAGTAATGCATGAAATAAACATTATTTTGCACATTATACTTTTACCCTCGTTGAATAAATATGAATAGTTAGTCATACTAAAAAAATGCTAACCTTCTAAATTTCTAAGTTAATTGTTGAAGTCTATGAGCTAGCATCTGAAAAAAAAATTACAAAAACAATTATTTATCTGTGCTTATACTATTAGTTTATGGTTTGTTGTATGGGTGCATCCAACTCCAATCCCAGTGATAATTTATAAAGTAGCAATAGTGGGAATCTAACCAAGCACACGGAAAACTGCAGTCTCGTTCACTATCACAGGGCCAACTCAATTGCGTACAACGACTTTTATAAAACGTTTGGTGGTTAACGAATTGTTAACATCTGTTTGTTTTTTGGCCTTTCGCTGATTACTTCGCACACTTTTATTATCAGTCAGTCGTGCGTAGGTGTTTTTATCTTGTCTACATTTCCTTTTCATTTCAAAGTTAATTTCCTATATACGTATCAGATATTACTCAGCACTTTGCCTTAAATACCCCCCCCCCCCCCCCCAAAGTTTTCAACTCTTCGCATAATATGGAAAACGTTCGAAAAGCGTGTAGGGAATAAATATCCACGTAATTGTAAAAGCTCCTGTTACACGACGCGATTGAAACATTTCACGCTACAGAAATACTCGTACAAACCACGTGTCTGTTGTCCGCCTCGTGTGTTCTCGGCCGATCTCGTAGTTACCTGGCCGCTGATTGGTCGAGACCGGCCGAACGCAGCTCAACTCAGTCGCCGCGTGTGTCTCAATCGGTACAGACGTGTTGACAATTTAATGTTTATCGACAACAACAATAACTAGTCTGTACATTCACACAGTTTTCTTCGTCTTCTGTTTATTAATTCCCACGCGAAAATACAATTAGCTTCTGTGAGTGAGTGAGTGAGTTACAATTAGTTAGTAAAACAATCGTGTGGTGACAACCCTTTTGTAATATAATTAATTAGTTTCGTGAAGTGTTTTTCAGTGACACAAAAAGTCACTCGACGGAAAGACACTCCTGAAATAAGGTAAGACTCCAACATTTTTCTCATTTTTCTAAATGTCTCTTGGCAGACAAGCTTCTCTGAAATGAGTATTCACAGTGTTAGCAATACTCATTTACAACCACGACGCTCCAAGCGCAATTCATAGTTTTTGTTCATCATTGTAAGCACTCTTTAGTTATTCTCGCTCAGTGGGTCGTAAAGTGGATGTTTATGAATCACTCTTGTCGTACAATAATAATTACACAGTACATTATTGTTGTACCAACTAAGAACAGGTGTGCTGCTGCGTCAACTCAACCCCCCCCCCCCCCCACGTGACTGCATGGATGATTCTAACCTCAAAACAGCAGTCGCGAAAATGAATGAGGTGTCACTGCTCTGTGATATGGTACGATTTGAGTAACAACATATGAACCAGAATATACTAGACAGGGGGGCAGTGGGATCCGTATCATTTAGAAACTAATTTCATGTTATCGGAATATGGTTTATTTCTGAATGCCCTTATTTTGGTCGATTTTAAAGTGTATTTTTGTATTTTTTACATTAGAAGATATATTTTCATCTATTTTTAAATATATTATTGGCAATCTTTGAAACTAACGTTAATATTAATTTAAACAACTCACTTTTTACCATTAATTGCTCTAATTCGGGTAGACCCTACAGCTGTACAATTCATGGCCTCTTAATACTAACTATTTATTGTATTGTAGTATTTGGAAAAGCTGGGAAGAAATGTCCGAGGGCTGTTAGTACGACTCAATCCCAGGATTCGTCTTGGGACTGAGAAAAATGTCGGTAAAACCCTTCAGTCCGGATTACCGGTAGCGGGTATCGAACCGGCGACCTCCCGAATAAGAGCCTAATGTGCTGAGCCATCTCTGACTGTACTGCGTGCAAGTATTGTAGTGCATAGACCTACGTGAACTCAAAGTCGCGATCAAGTACAAAATGAACCGTGTGTGTGACGTATTTTTTCACGTTTCGCGATTATTATCAAGCAATTAGGAGAAACTGAGCGATAATGAAGGACTTGTAATAATTAGTATTTAGTCAGTTTGTTCGCCCACGTTATTAGTGTCAACTGTCAATATGTATGACACTCTGGGTCATTCATTTATAAATCACAGCAGTGGGTATAATTTTTTTCCGTAGGGGCGTAGGAATACCCGTTACGGTATTGGGTGCACACCAGCTTTACCTGATGTGCCCCTCTTCAGGTGACTAACTAGATTATTGAGGGTGTTTGGATAGCTGGGAAGGAATGTCCGAGGGCTGATAGTATGACAGTCCCAGCCTTTACGACTGAGGAAAACCTCGGAAAAAACCTTCAGTCAGGACTGCCGGTGGCCAGAATCGAACCGGCAACCTTCCGTATTAGAGTCTCGCGTCTTACCGCTGAGTCACCTCTATCGGTAGCACCGGGTTGGGTATGTCTTTGGATAAGTGTTTGCATGGCAAGATAGTTGTTGTTGGGTGTTGTCTTATATTTTAGCAACGATGCTAATCACCAAACCAATTATTCTGGGGTTTAGAATTAATTACGAATTACGATTATAATCAATAATAATTAATTTAAAATCATTTTGTTTCGTACAGTCATTGAATGTGTACCAATAAAATAAATACTTGATCGCAATGTGATGTTACAGCTTACAGGTGTATTTTCTTATACGGAATTTTACTTCTTAATACTAACACATCACGTTTTACAATAGCATAACGAAGAATGTGTCAATCTTGTTCGAATAGTACAATGATGTAGCTTTGGGCTGTAAGGTTGAGTGTGTATGTGTAGGGGGGGGGGGGGGGGGAAGTAGCAGTACGTACAGAACTTACTTCAGCCATTGGGTTTAAAATATATTTTAAACCCAATGCTTCAGCCGGCTCAAGCACATGACTCATCAACGCTGAATGCATCGAAGTGCAGTGACGCGCCCTAGTCGGTAACGTCGATGCCCAATACCTAACGACATGGAACTGGAATGCTAGACATCCTGTGTGTCCAGCATTTAGAAGCCGTTTTGAATTGGGGCTTTGTATATTTCATCGGCATAATACATTTTTTCCCGGATTCTCTTATTTTGATCGATTTTTAAATAGCCTGTTTTTATTTTTTGTATTCGAAATTTAAACAAATTCTTTCTAAATACATTTTTCGAATATCTTTGAAAGTAGCGCTTATATTAATTAAGTTATTAAATTTTAAAATTTGTAATTTGTTGCGTTAATTTATGTGACGGTACAGCTGCAGTAAAGGTTGTTTGGAATGTCGATAACCATGGTTCGCCAGAGTAACGCCTATAGTCACCACTGCCACTCCGGCGCGACATAGCCCGAACAACACATGATCTGCATCACTGTTAAAACATTTGAGAGTTAAATTGTCGAGACAATAATTATAAAACACCCGTTAGTTATGTTATAGTTTCTATTTTTATTATTCCGTGTATTTTATTAGGTTTTAATCACGAAATACCAGCATGAAGTGAGACTGTGTGTAAGCTACAGTTGTCCTAGATTGATATTATCATTCGTTTGGATTTTATGGCTACTGGTAGCAATTTACTATTTGCATTAAAGCAATATTTGCCACGGAAATACGTCGGATTTCAACATGATTACGAGTCCATAGTTAAAAAACAACAACCGAAAGTGTGAGCCGCACCCTGGACATATTATGTAGGTAATTGGAATCATAAATACACAACAATATGACTGACGAGTTATAAAAAAACAGTATATTCTGCAACTCACAATTTAAAAACATTCTAAATATGTCACATCAACAATGTGAGGATCTAGTATTCAGAATTTCTTAAAAGTAATAAAAGTTTGCAATGGAATTGGAACTTTACATGCTGCTATACTATCGTGGTTTTCCGGGTACAACCGTGTCAAAAGGTGGAACCAATCCAACGTTTCGCCCATATTGCAATGGGCTTCTTCAGGGACCTTCGTGGAGTGTTGACACTGACACCAACACTCCACGAAGGTCCCTAAAGAAGCCCATTGCAATATGGGCGAAATGTTGGATTGGTTCCACCTTTAAACAAGGTTGTACCCGGAAAACCACGATAGTATAGTTGACTCCGGCCGTGAAAGCCTCCGAAATAGATTTACATGCTGCTGTTCTGTAGTGTTTTGTTTACAATCAGCCACATGCTTATTTATTATTATTGCCTCAATTACATAACGCAATACAAGAAAAAGGTATACAAATAATTATTTCTTAAAATTGTAAGTGTATATTGGTATCATTACATTCCGTACATATCCATGCCGAAAGGAACTGTCATGCGTTCTGGTTTCTGAAGGTTGTCAACCGAAACAGTAAAAATGGTCATTAAGCTAAAAGTTTGTATTACTATAATCAATATAACACAATGTCATTTGGGCTACCAATTAACATGTTGCCGCCAATGTAGACACAGTGCTATAGTTTATTACTGTCAGTGGTTTGCTGGTCACGGGGTAACACATTGGGTGTTGAAAACTATAGGTAGCTAAATCCTCCTCATACTCTGACATTCGGCTCCAATCTATTCCATATACACTTAATAATAATTTGTGTAGGAATCCCTGTTATAGGGTGTACACTCTACCTACCTGATGTTCCCCTCTTTAGGTGACTAACTAGGTATATTAGGGTGTTTGGATAGTTGGGAAGGAATGTCCGAGGGCTGATAGTATGACACAATCCTAGCATTCGCCTTTACGACTGAGGAAAACCTCGAAAAAAACCTTCAGTCAGGACTGCCGGTGGCCGGAATCGAATCGGCGACCTCCCGAATTAGAGTCTCGCTTCTTACCGCTGAGCTACCTCTATCGGCAACATTGTAAGGAAATCATTACCATACCATTTGTTTGCGAAATGACTTGTGCAGACAGCGCACCAGAGGAACCGGTCCATATATATGTGCACACACACACACACACACTCAATTGTTATGCACTTGTCCATTTGAATACCCACTTTCAGCCTGTATGGCCGGGTAGCGCCCATACAAGGTACCGTGACATGTGGACGGGTCTTACCATTCATATAATTAATTGTTCGTCATACTGGAAGGAAGTTGTTTTCTTTGCTACACCTGTGATCATCATCCACTCGCGTCAATTGCATGATATCAAAACACTGTACACATTTGTACACGTTTATCCCAGTTGTTTCGTTTTTTATACATCTGACTTGCTCGACTCTTGCAATAACGTGGGGGATTTAAAATTCTTTACAGTTTTCGCAAGCAATACAAAATTTACCATTCATAATAAAAAGTGATTGATCTTATAGATAGATACTGCATACTTTCGATAGTAATTTTGTTTTCAATGATCAATGTTTAATTTTTGTAATATATGTGTCTGAAAGTCATTTCGAAATTTAAAATTATCATAAAAACAAAACTCTGAGCACCGTCTATAAAAGAGAGAGAGAGAGAGAGGAAAGAGTACTAAATTATGTAGAAAATTATATCATTGTTATTCCTGGCGTCAATTTTCACCGTAAGGAATCATGCAATTGGCGTGAAGTGGATGTATACACATGCGTATAAATCTGCTCTAAGGTATAGATAAGGTTGTGTTACGCGTACTTGTAGCCAATTACCCAAGACTAGCGCTTAACTTCAAAACAATGTCTTTTTCTATGACCATTGTTTAGAATAATTGAAAACCTAACAATAGATACTGAATGATGTTGTTGTTAAACCACAACCACAAAAACCACCACACAAGTACAGCGCAACCGCAACCACACGTTAGAATCATCTCGTATTTCTAAGGTATTCTAATATCAAATGACCAACACTTACTACTTAACAGTATTTCTAGTAGGTCTATATCCTCAACTCAATAATAGCAACATTTTGTGTTAGTTATACTATATGAACTAATCCCTGTGGATTGGTTACATTTTATTTATCTCCATTTTAATAATTCTTATTGTATTTTTTTATTCTACCACCTGATATTATATTATGTAATCGTGAACAATAATAATTTTATTTCTACACTGTTAATGTGTGGAAGAAAGACACTCAGAAACTCTAATATTAAACACAACCAAAATATAAATGCCCACAACATACGACTGTCACTCAAAAGTGAAGACTTTCATCACTGAAGCATTCATACGATACCAGCTTCAGCTTTTATTCATTACATCCTAAAATTAGAATTCGATAAATAAATAAGGGCTAATTAGTGATTAGTAGATATCATCATCATGTTTTTTTGAAACTCTTTGATCCAGCCGATGTCAATTCTATGGTCCAGTGAAAACTCTGCTTTTTAATTAAATTATTAAAATACTATAAATGTTTTTTTATTGATAAGAACGTATAACGAACAACTGTGAATACACTACACATTCCCCCCCCCCTCTCAGCGACTACGTTCTTCCACTAATGTGGTAATAAAACATTTAACGACGTAGATAAGGCAGAGTCGTCGAAGGCAAAAAAAAATCAGAATCTGTTCGTCTTGATTGCATCAATTTTTAATCTCGATCACTGAGTTAATCACAGTTTGTTTTACGACTCACAAAACATTTCGTTTCCGCTTGATTTGTCCGTTTCTTTAATTCTATTATTTAACATGCTATAGTTTTTGTTTTAAAGTTATTCTATTATCGTTATGTAACATCGTCTCTATAAAACGGTTCATGCGTCTTTTAAAGACGGAATTGCGGACATATTACAAAAAGAACTAATACTTACTACTAAGAAGTACTAGTAAATTAACATCACACTGTTGGAACTAAATTCAACATCAACAAAATATCATATACACGTGAATACTAAAGACCTACTAATGAATAAAAATACTAAATGTCTACATTAATTTCAAAATGATTCAATAACTACAGTTTGCAATTGTAATAAACTTGTGATGAAAAATTGACATCCTATCCGTTCATTTCTCCTATTACAAAATCGGCTTATGTTTTTCGAAAAGGCTATTTTGAATTATTATTGACACGTGTACTACAAAGTCTGAGTTATTATTGCCCTCGACATATGTTTCGTTCTCTGTCATAGTTTATGAGCTTGGAGGCAGAGTTTCTTAGAGGAGATTTTTCCACTACATAACCTATCTCGCAATATTGCGTCATTCTTCACACAAGCTTTAGAATAATATGATATGCCGAGTCGAGCATAGTTCTTGAAATACCCGCGGGAGCGCTTTGCAATTTCGTGTCACTCGCCGCAACCCCTTGGGTTTACCTCCCTCCTCCCAACGCTCTTTACCCACTTTGAAATCCCTGCTTCGTCCAGTGGAGACGTGAACGTTATTTTATATTAAAAGACGGGAAATGTTGAGAACTGAGTCGGCCGTAAGTCAGATATAAAAAAAAAAAATACACCCTTGTTTATTATTGTTTGTCAAGACTTTTTACTGTAATAATTAAGTGTACATATATTCTATCAACAATATATTTTTCTTTACAAACCATTATTGCATTATCACTAGGCTTCTAATCGATTTCGATCGAACATATCTCGATTTTGTAATTGTATTTCCATGACCAGACGTTGTTGAAAATAGGAGTATTAAAATGTAAGTTTAATTTAAACAAATACATATTTATACCTTGTCGGTGATGGATTCTGCTGTAAAGTCTATTTACAATATTTATATAAAGGTCTAATCTAATTTTTTGAGTAATATTTCTCTCTCATTAGAGGTGGTTGTAAAGTTTATTTGATAAATACGTAAAATTCTTGTTTTAAATAAATAATTTTTGTGTCAGACTTAATGCTATTTCGATTAATTACGCTCACAATTTTAATATTATCATTTTAGAAAATTGCGAAGTATTAATTTATTTATCAAAAACATGTATTTCAACTCCAAAGTAAACGTTCTCTTTTTGTGTCATCGTAGAATGTAAAATTTATCCCTGTATTTCTCCGGAAGCCTCGACCTTTTAACCTAGTTCATTATAATTTCTCTTTCGGGAGACATTAAGCAGAGTTGCGTAAGTTACTTTTAAAAAGGAACTTTTAAAAAGTTAAGTTACTTGCCTTTAAAAGTAACTTTTAAACGTTAAAAGTTCCTTGTTGGAAAAAGTAACTAAAAGTTACTTTGAAAATTAAAAGTTACTTTAAAAGTTATTTTAAAAGTTACTTTTAGGAAATTTTGATGGGAAGTGGCAGTTAAAAAAATTACAAAATCCTTTTTCTTACCTGAAAAGATTTATTGAAACATCGTCAGACGTACGGTCTCGTATAATGGCGTACAAAGCATTTACTAACCTACTTTACTTAGTAAAATATGAATCTTAATATTAAATATTGATATATACCTTACTGGTGAACCGTGAAACCCTATGAATGATGTCATGATTATGATGAATGATGTGATACAATGATAGTAACCAATTTATTTTAATTTGCTGTTTGTAACTAACAGGCTTACCCTACACGTCAATAATACATCCACTAATCCATTTCCCAAATACTACTACGAACTATAACGTATACCGGCCACCTTCGATAATAGTGTGAGGTCCTAGCAAAGCAGTGTTGCTCACACAAAGAAATAACATCCACTTATGTTTATTGGTTGTCACTCAGTTCCCATTCAACCTATTTAGCCGGCTGCTGCTGGAATGGTTTCCAAAGGATACAGTTATGTATGAATTCTAGGAATGGGGGGGGGGGGGGGGGGGTCGAAGATTTTTGACCTGAAACAGCCGCAATACGAGTGTTTTGCTGTTGGTACATTTAAAAAACCATAGGCTGTTTCAAAAGTACTTTTCATTTTTTTTTTAAAGTTCCTTATCAATAGTAACTTTCAACGTTAAAAGTTACTGTCGAGGAAAAAGTAACTAGTTAGCCTAAAAGTTACCGAAAAAGTAACGCGTTACAAGTAACGCGTTACTTTCAAAAAGTTACTACTCAACTCTGACATTAAGTTCACACAAGTTTGAAAATATTGTCGTGCCCCTTTTTTGTTTAATGCAATCAACACGCCGTGTACCCCGACTCTAAGGAATAGTTTATATGCGAGTAAAGAGAGAAGAGGGTGTAAATCTTCATCGGTGACCCTTCAGAGACTTGGAAAAAAATTTGAGACAAAATGTTTATATTTAAATATAAATGTTGTAATTCTTGACTTTTTCAAACACATTCTTTGGAGTTATTTGCGTAACACGTATAGACATATTAACCTGAGAGCATCGGTGAAAGAGAAAAATATTCTTTAGTATTTTGTAAAAAAAAAAAAAAAAATACATATTTTTCCCAAAGAAAACCATTCTAAAAAAATCTTACAACATATTCGATTGTGAACACGGCAAATGGTTATGTCCAAGCTTTGCGGTCAGCTGACAGTCGCAGCTGACACATCACACCACAACACATCAATACCAAAAGAAATGGATGTTTAAAAAACGTTCCCTTTGTGCATAAACTCAGTGATGTGATGTCAAATGACAAGGACATCTGTTCTCAAAGCAGGAGATGTTGGGTTAGAAGAATTTTTTTACATGTCAGAGATCGGAATATGTTTTGAGGTGGGTGCAATGATTCTCTCGGTTCAGGAGTGCCACAGTTTATCAAAATTGAATTTTAGGTCCGGCAAGTATTTTATCAGACTAAGCGGAACCATATCAAAACAAAATCACTTCGCAGCGAACGCCTCGTTTTTCTCGTAAAGTAGGTAATAAATGTAGTCACACAATTAAAAATGATTATCTGGACCTACATTTTTATATCTTCAACAATTTATAGATTGAAATATGAAAATCGTGCTTTTAATAAATCACACTCCAACTTCGATTTATAATTATTTTTAATTTTGTATATATATTTTTAACGGCATACTCGTTGCCAGTTAGACGGCGTGTGTTTGCAGAAGGGGGCTTGGAGAGGGGAGGGAGGGGGGGCAACATAATTACAAATGCAAGGAAAGCCCACTTGCCGCAGGCATAATTGTTATGGCGGGTTGAGGAGGAGTTGATGATAAGTAGTAGGCCTAATGTGGGGAAAAGATCGTGTCGGTGAAAATCTATGAGAAAATGAGTTAAATATAGATATGTATGGGAACAGCGGGAAGTAACGCTTCTGTTCTACGATCCCGATTGCGATTGCGACTGGGAGGCCGACAATATTGTGTATGGCTCTATGCATATAATAAGTCTTCATAAAGAAAAAACGTTTTGTACGAATAGTAATTAATGCGCACTCATGGACATTTATAAACCATGTCACTGACCTGCGCGATGCATTGTTTTGCGTTTCAGGGTCGAATCCTAGTATTATATGTAATGTTCGTCACATTTCATCGTCTTCGTAAACACCTTGTAAGTCTCTACTCTCTCTGTCAAAATATAACCATCATAACAAGGCGTTTGAACGGGCGGTTTGTCTGGGTGTTTTACCTGTGAAAATGGACGTTAATATATTTATGCGACACTGGCAATGATACTGGTGTAAATGTACTGGTACATGTACTGGTGTACATGGTGTACATGGACGTTAATATATTTATACGTCACTATAGCAATGATACTGGTGTAAATGTAAACGGCGTCTTTGGAACTTTCGTAGCAACGAAGCACGTATAATATAATTGGTATAAGAGTCCCGCACTGAAAATATGTAACCAAGAGGATTTGGAGTGGGTAGACAAGAGATACAAATGTATTTATTTATTTATTAACCCTGACAATTATGTTGGAAAGGTGACCATTGATTTATATATTTAAACAAGGACCAACAATTGACAGAATGCGATCTGATACGTATTAGAGGCAGAAATTACATTTCTATTGCTGTCAATAAGTGTTAGTAACGGTGGCGGACCGTGTTGAAAACATGACGACGAAAATTCTTAGCAACGCACATTGCACTGCATTGAACAATGTCGGAAAGTATAATAGCTATGGACATTATTAAAAATTTTGCAATGCGCATTCTTGATTTGTTGTTAATTGCTGTTTTTATTAGCTTTGAGAACTTTTCGCCACAAAGTTCGTAGATATGGACGCGCTCGCTTATCAACGCGTCAAACAGACCGTTTTCCTAGTATATTTAAACAAGGACCAACAATTGGCAGAGACAACTCGGCACTCTAGCGCGTCAAACCACTTTGCATAGCATGCGAAATTAGCTTACTTAAGTCGGGGCGCAACATTAAACGATGCACTTCCATCTGGTGCCCAAGAACACATTGATTGCTACATACACAACAGTCTCAGGTGAAACCAACATACCACGGTCTTGTCTTGTAGATAACATCGAGCTGCAACACTCGTTGGATTTATCTCCGTTAGGACCTTGGCCAAGAAACAACTCGCTCGAAGTGGACTCGATCCAAAGAATGCGCCTATTATGTCACCTATTGTCACTCCCATTCAGAAGTGAGTGTTAATTGGTCGTTTCGCTGAATTTACTGTTGAAAGCTGGCGCGGCAGTGCGATGTAGAGTTGTTATTGGCGGAGTCTATCAAAGAATCGAGAGATTTGTGAGCTGTTTTATCAAGAGAACAATGAAGAAGAATTTAGAATTTAGATGGTGTTGGAGAATTCAGTGCAAGGAGAGAAACCGAATTTCCCTATCTGGAACCAGGCTAGGATAAGGTCCAGGCATGGGGGCCTGCAGGATTTTTTCCCAGGGGGGGGGGGAGGGGGATGAAATTGCAACCGACTTATAACATGTACATACTAACACACTACTCACTACCCACTACCCACTACCCACTACCCACTACCCACTACCCAGCTACTCACACTCTTGGTGAACAGAGGTCCAATTACTGAGATAACTGTTATAGCCGCATAGGAGAGGATTTCGATTGTATATAGATTTTATTTTAAATATGACTATGGTAGGTACGAAGAGTGCATGTACTGCTATACCTAAAACTGTAATTGAACCTAGTCTGGCATCAAATTAAATTAAATTATTACATTATTTCTTTAGTAAAGAAACAAGTTTAACACATAAAAGCAACATATATTTTAGTCACTTGCCCCCCCCCCCCCCCCCTCCTCTCCTGCGGGCGTCCATGGGTCCAGGGTAGTTCTGCGGTTGTACGAGGCAACTATATACCAAGAACTGACGCTGTATAACCTACAAGAAGTACGTCGTTAAACCGCAATAATATTCATCAATCATCGTCTTTACTGGGAAAGGTGTCAAGCTTGTGAAATCGATAATACAGTACAGGTAAACTGCGTAGCATGTTGTTACGCCCATGAAATAAGATAAGAGAAACCCACTATAAGTTTTTATTTGCATTTTGTCATAAAGTAATATATATAGTATTTTGTGCGCTGTGTATAGTATGAAGTAATGCAAAACTTATGTTGCAAACTAGCGCCTGCTTGGGCGTATAAAACATTACATGCGTATAATCTAGGCTATACACTACAAACTATAAAAGAAATCGTGCTAAAAATAAACCTGACTGGGATTAAAATTATCTTGAAATGAACTGAGCTGGCCCGTTTCGTTGTTGTTTTGTTTATTAATCGTACAGTATGATGGTTTATGAATACATAATTCAGCAAGACAAAGCCGGTCTTACAATCTCCTAGCATGAAAGTTATTTGTAGCAATTAAGGTATTTGGAGGATTATTAGGGTTTTTTTTGGTGGTTGCCATGGAGAAAACAAGCTATTGGATGAATAAATATAGTTATTGGGGCATTGTAAGACTGGACCTTAGGCTTATAGCAAGGTGTTTACACTTTGTATTATGCAGTATATGCACCTCTCAACACTAGAACGAAATATTTATGAGGTGTCAAAAATATCTATTATTTAATTACATTAATCCAAAGTCGTTTGGAGGTGGTAATAATGAAAAAGCTTAGTTTTCCTCTACACAGCATGCATACACAGCATACACAGCATTTATATTATGATTTCGTTTAAACCTTGCTATTGCATTATCAGCTGAGAACAAGCAAGAATCCGTTTGAGAGTGTATGGCTCTAGAGTCCAGTCTATAACTCTGCCTGTCACACGAGGTGGCTTAATAGTCGTCGTGTTGCGACCTTGCGGTTAAGTGTGTCGTTAAACAACAAATAAGAAAAACAGAAAACAATGTATAGCGAACATGTGTCTTCTTCAACAAACTTGTTCCTTGATTGTAGAGGTTGAGGATTACTTTGGCACCTCACTCGCTCTCTAGTGACTGCATAGTTACAAAAGAAATAGAAACATACTCGCAGAGATACAGTCAAAGGAAGACTTGTGTCGTTTTGAGTGGAGTTGAAGATACGTCTGGTCTAGTCGGGTACTCATCGTAACTATCTCATACACAGACATGAGTAGCTCTCGGCCAACTATAGCTCAGGCTCTTATTCATAAGAGCGAATGATACCTTTACGGCAAAAACCCCAGCAAATTGTCATGTTTTAATCATCTCAAGAATGGACCTCGAAATCGAAAATCTGCAAAATAAGGATGTTGTGGTTTGGTAATTGCCCTACAAACTGAATGATAAATATACTTAACATTATAATCAGTATGATTGTGATACATATTTCATTAATTATTTAATAAAATAGGTATCACAGTCATACTGATTTTTTATCATTCGGTTTGTAGGGCTTACCAAACCGCAGCATCCTTATTTTTCAGATTTTCGATTTCGAGGTCTATTCTTGAGATATAATTAAAACATGACAATTTGCTGCGGTTTTCGACGTAAGGGTATCCTTAGTTCTTAAGGTTACGGGTTCGTATCCCGGCGACTGAATGCACAAACTTGTTTCAAGAAAGTCCCTAGTCATGATGACCGTGATGCAGCGTTTTGGTCTTGAGAACTGACTATAGATAGACATAGTTGCATTATACTAAAGTCATCTGAATAATAATGATATTTATTAGTAGTAGTCTGTGCTGTAGAGTGCCCATCACCTTTTGAAAGCTCTTCTCTGCCTGTCGTAAGAGGCAACAACGGACTCAAAATCATAACTTGAATACGTCGTACATTCGTTCGTTTCCGTGTCCGGAACACCGTTCTAGACAACTAATTTCCAAAAATCCGCCACTTTTATGGCTTTGTCATTTGCTAAGATTAGATCGTCGTACATTAATAATCATCGTCGTACATTAATAAACGATGATAATTCTCTAACTGAAAGCATTTTTATTTTGTGCAGAGAATTGTTTTTTTTTGTTTTTTTTTACAACTTAACACAATTTTGAAACCACTTGGTATTTGTTGTTCAGGCTGTGATAAATATTGCTTGATACCCTATTTTAAGTTCACTCTTCACAAGTCTCATTTTATGGATATATTTAAAAACGAAAAAATTGGCTGTTATTGCCGTACCCAACATCTATTGTACACTCGAAGACATAGTAAATCGAGATACGGGCAGAGTTATATCTTCACTCTAACTACTCTCCAGCACCCACCCTATTAGTTTTAAGCTCAAAATAATTTACGAATTAATATAGGCAACATACGTTGATGTCAATTTTAACGACCAGTAACCATATCAGATCAAAAGGGAGTGCACAGAAAAGTTATTTAAGTAAATACCACGGTCCGTAAATCCCCTGGCGGGGGCTCGTCGAACTCTCAAGTCAGGTCATCCCATCCATTCCCACAATGTTAAAAATCACATGTTTTCAAATCGGAAAATTATTCAGAAAAACAAATGCATTGATCTGTAAAAACCGCATTACAACTAATTGAAATAATTTAATTTTACTTGTAGCCTATCTACATTTCCATGTGAAGTATTCTGAAATCAAATTTTGCATAATAAATTAGAAGATATAAGTAATAAACCAGTTTTTGTAGAGGGCACGAGAATGGCGATTTTCGTGCCCATGGGAAAACCTTACTTTGAGGTTCTCCGTAACTCCGCCAGGGGATCGACGGACCTTAAGTAAATACCTGTTCTCACCTATAACCTTGATTTATTTATGTAAGTGAGTGTACACGAGTGTACACACTCGACGCGCTCAGTTCTAGTGGCAGTCTACACCGAGTGTACACCGAGTGTACGCCCAGTGTACGCCCACGTGCAACAGCACCCGTTATGGGTACGAATCACTGTCACGTCTCAATTAGCGATCCCAATCAATGTATAATGGATTAAGAGCGAAGGATACCTCTACGTCAAAAACTGCAGACAATTTTCATTTTTTAATTATATCTCAAGAAGATTGAAACACAAAATCGAAAATCTGAGTAAACCGAGACACTTATTTCATTAGTAATTTAATGAAATGAAAATCACAGTCATACTGTTGTCTGTAGGGCTTACCAAACCACAGCGCTATGATTACTCAGATTTTCGATTTTGTGTTTCAATCTTGAGATATAATTAAAAAATGAAACTTTTCTGTGGTTTTTGACGTACAGGTATATCCTTCGCTCTTAATGGTGATGTGTTGATGGGTTATGAACACCGGGAGATGTGAGTTGATGAGGGGGTGCGTAGGAATGCCCATTCTAGCAGAGCAGTCCATAGAGTTTCCAATTCATAGGTTGCACGTACGTCAAATCTTTGCGCGTGGCGGCCACATTTGTGATCAAACTTTCACGTTGCCATGGAGAAACAATTGAAGGCTGTTGTGGTAGAACACAGAAATCCTTATTCCTATACAATTCAGCCTGTTTTTGAGACAAAATAATTGATGTGTGGTTTATTAAAATTTTTGTATTACTCATGCTTACAATTTTTACATTCTAAAGTAGGCTTGTTTATTAAATTTGAATAGTCTTTGCCAATGACCTAGGATTGGTCGTCATCAATTGTGTCGCAATCATGGCCGCTGTGACGTCACGTGGGAACTATGAATAGGCACCGAGTTTGGCCACTGAAGTGGCTTTGAACACTGGCTGGTGAAAACGAATGAAGCGCTCAAGTGGCAATATCACGCAACTTTCTAACGAAGCAGCGTCGTTCTTCCAATACGTCAATCATGGCAAAATTGTGAAAATTGTTTAATTAAATACGGATTTTAAAAATTTAGGACAGATTATGAATCCCATCAGTCCGTCTTAAAAGTCAACGCGCCATTTGAATCAGGACACCGTTGACTTGCAAACAACAACAAACACAAAACAAACACAAATAAACAAGACGATAACAAACAAAAACCAACAGTAAACAAAACAAAATGAAAACACAAACACAAACACAAGAAAAAACAAACAATCAAATAACAAAAAAACAAGATATTTCCCAATAATATCCGGCACTATTTTAACCACGGAATGAAATCTTCACCAATAAGTTGCTACATTTGGCCACATATAGCGCTGTATGTATTAATACATGGTGCCCATATGTCTATGAGCAGCCCTCGGAAAAGCCCTCACTGAAAGACACACACAACCAGACCAGACCCTCTGCTGAACGCACTTTGTAACGTATAGTTGTTTCTATCTTTCCGCGCAATATCTTTGCACGTACGTGTTTCGCCATCCATTCACCATACACACAGTCAAAGTCACGACGAACAAACCGCGAAAAGTGTAATTTATGACTATTCTAATTATGTCGTGTAGATTAGATTACCATGCATAGTTATCGTCGTAGTCTATGTAGAGTGTACACACATCATTAATTATGATTTTCTGTCAAAGCTGAAATCGTAAAGTTGAACGCTTGAAAAATGCTGCACAAAATGTTTCACACACTCGGTTTGTTTGGATGTTGTGAAATATAAGATGGACATCAACAATATACGGGTTGCTCATTTTGAAATAATAATGGTTGATAAAAAAAGTCACGTGTACGGGTGGTGGGGGGGGGGGGGGGGGGGGGATGGTTTCAAGTAAATAACTATACCTGGGATTTCGTATTTGAATAAATTGCGAAGGACATGGATGTCTACGGTGGTGATACTGATTGCTGAACGTAAAAATAGATCCCAGGGTCCGAATTCACAAGAGGACCTCAGTCTTTTTTTTGGTCTTATCTCTAAGACCTGCATAACATTGAACCTCTTGTAAAACCAGGAAAATATCTCAGAACAATCGTTTAAACCTACTATTGGACTGCTCATTATGTCCTTGGTCTCACCAGGAATTAGTAACTTCTTGAAGTGGCCTTGGGCTGGTTTTACAAGAGATCCAAGGTTCGGCCCGTCTTAGACATAAGACCAACAAAATACTTAGGACCTCTTGTGAATCTGGGTCCAGGGATATTTAATTCATTTTGTATTTGTTTAATATATTAATTATTCTTATATCCATTCTTGTTTAAGACAAACTTACCGTCTGGATGTTCCCCGGTATACAAACAAATATATAAGTATTACGTATACGTACCTTATCGCCTCGAATAGCATGATTGAAATAATGGAGACGTCACCCAACAAATTATTTCCGGTCTAAGTTGGTTCCTTTTCATGATGACCAGTGTTCGCAAGGAAGGCAAAATAAAAGCATGTAAATAAGAAAGAATATGAAGAAAAAATCTGGAAAAAATATAAAAGTGAAAAAATAAGTAAAAGAAAAAAGACAAAAGAAAAAAAAATCAAAAAAAGAAAAAACAACTAATTATCATGATCGTCAATGTGTGCGTGTGTATGTTTTGGCGGCTAGACTCAATTCAAACGTGTGTTCCAATTGCATCACACATCAGTCTGGAGTCAATGAGCGTCACCCGTAATGGAAACTTAACCAGTTCACTTTTGAAGCCAGTTCATCTGGTTTTAATCTGGGCTGCATTTCTTTGAAGGCTGTCCGCCGAAGCCTGCGAAGGACACTGCTTTTTAGTAACGATTGAGTGGACTGGACTGTGATGCATATTGCACAGTCATTTAGACCGGATTCCGGTCTAAACCGGATAAACAATCTGTTATACTAAGCAACTCTATTGTTGTAGATTCTTTGAGTGGTACATATTCAATGTGTGTCCGAAACAAAACACAGCCACATTACAGCCATAATTAACCCTGTTGTTTGAATTGATCTTCAAATGATATGAGGTTTACATGTGAATCCAGCCATTTTAAATAACCAAACAGTTTAAAATTTCGTTTTACTAAAATTTAAGATAATTAGTTAAAAAAATTGAATTTTTTAAATAATCAAAATATATTAGAAATACATTTTTTTTACTCATGTAGTTTCTATCACATTTATTCAAACGCAAAGGTACTTAAATATTTATAACGGATCCCGACTAGTTTAGGACTAGTATTGAGCATGGTTGTACATTGCGAACAAGTGATTTAAATCTCTGTACAGTATTAAGTTACTAAGTTACTAGTTTTTTTTTTTTACGTTACTCTTAAAAAATCGTTGAGCCGATGTGGCGCCGCTGTCAAGCAGATTAAAGTGTCCAATGTTTGCCACCCAAACGCCGGTTCACACCACTCATCTTAGCCGCCGGGTTTTGGCTATGGAAACATATTATCACCCGTAGAATGTTTACACTATTAGAAGCAATGTTTAGCTATTTATTTTGTATTATATGTACATGTAGATTATGTATTGTTTGTAGTTAATATTAATATAGAAAATTATTTTTGTATTATTGGACTTAGCTTTTTCGTCAGAACTTGCTCGCGTTGCACAGAGTCAATGCCCATCCTAATGCTAACCACGTGTTCGCCTGCCACCAATATACAAAGAAACAGTCTGTTCTATTTATGGGATTCGAAAATGACTTCAAATAACAGCTGTAATGTATTTTGTTTTCGTGTCAATATATTTTGAATAGTTCGATAAAGGAAAAACGCTAAAATTATAAAAAGTCCGCATTGTAAAATATGTACAAAATATAAAAATTTTAAAGAAGGAAATATGATTTTCTAGTTCATGTATAAATATAATTTTTTGTTATGTAATATAATTTTGCTTTGATAGTAGGCCTTTATCACCGGAACTTACTTAACATTGCAGTTTCTTATCAAATTTGATTAGAGAACATTTAACGTTCTCTCGATTTTCCTTTCCTATACTTGTGCAACAGCTTTATCATAGGTTTTTTAAATTTTATTTTGCAGCGTGCTTACCATGTTGACAAAACCGTATTTACAGGAAGTGAAACCACGCGCGTATATCTTACTTCAACAATCGTATGGTTGTTGGAACTCCTGTGGTTATATGCACCGTGCCGTGCTTGATTCCAATCAATCACGGCAACAAGGCATTGTTTTGACTCGCCCTTGACTTGACGTCTTCTAGTCTAAAGTAGGGCATTGCTTCAGTCTTCACGTCTAAAGATACATTTTACAAAATGGCGGTTTTCACAGACACAAATGATTTGTTTGTTCTAGTTTTTGGATGTGTATTGTTGTCATTGGTCGTGATCGATGCTGCTAGTAAAGTATTGAGTGCATTTGACGTCATAGAAGCACGAGAGAGAGAGAGAGAGAGAGAGAGAGAGAGAGAGAGAGAGAGAGAGAGAGAGAGAGAGAGAGAGAGAGAGAGAGAGAGAGAGAGAGAGAGAGAGAGAGAGAGAGAGAGAGAGAGAGAGAGAGAGAGAGAGAGAGAGAGAGAGAGAGAGAGAGAGAGAGAGAGAGAGAGAGAGAGAGAGAGAGAGAGAGAGAGAGAGAGAGAGAGAGAGAGAGAGACGGGGACTGAGTAGAGAGAGAGAACACTAATTTCCTGATTAAAAACACCAAATAACTCGTAATGAAGGTATTTAGTGGGCATTGAGTCCTACTAACAGCCCTCGGACATTCCTTTCCCAGCTATCCAATCACCCTAATAACCTATAATTTTGTATTTTATTTTTATTTTTATTTGAAATATATCGTTAACAGGGCAAAGCCCCACCAGTAAGTAGGGGAACATCAGGTCTGACGTGCACTGCACCCTAGAACGGGTATTCCTACGAAAAATTATTATTTTTGTTAGTGGGCATTTTTGTTGTTTGGTGGTAACGAAACATCAATTTTACACCAACAATAGTCATGATGTTGATGAATCAAACTTAGTACACACTTCAAAACAATAATTCGATACAAAAAAATGCAATCACACAAATTATACACACACAAATTTTTAATCGAGATTTTTTTAAAAGGTTATACCAAGTTTCTTTCTTCATTTTTTCCCAAGTTAGTAATAGATTTATCTTTCTTCGGCTAGATTTACTGTCTCACATGTTGTCTGGATATGAATGCATTAGCATGAATAATGATAGTTTTGCTGCAATGCGTCTAGTGGCGCATATAGTTGTGCTACTGCAACACTTTGCTTCTTTCGTGTGGTACCAAAGAAGTGGCTAAACATTATTCTACCACTGTAAATTTAAATGGTCAATAGAAATTAATTAACTAAAAAGTAATCGGATTCTTGTAATAAAATTGTTAGATAATTATAATTAAAATTTGTTTGAATTAAACTTATAATCAATAGTTTTGTTATTATTCATCAATAGATAATCTGGAAATATCCAATGCCAATAAAAATAGTAGTAATGCCCTTGATGCTTACTAGCAATATGGTGAAGTAGAATGTAACGTCATTGCTATGTCTTATGTTGTGTGTAAAATTATCGTATTATGAATTATGTGTTTGTAGGAATTTAACTGCTGATGTAGGATAATAAAAAAAGAACATCTTCTCTTTTGCGCGGTTATAAATTACTGTGAGCCTACATAAATAAGGACAAAACCAAATAGAGTTTGATTCTGGTGGAAAAGAGTTTTCTGAGCTCTAGGAGAAATTAACGAATTGTATTTTACAAATTTATTATGGGAGGGTAAACAAAGGTACCGGTGTAGGTACATTTCTTACTTATCTGGGAAACAATATTTACATATATTTTTCTTTACATTTTATAATATCCACATACGTTTTCTGAAGCAAATTCTAGAAAGAAATGTACAGGATTAGCGAACATACAATACATGTATTTATTTATATACCCAGTTTATTTCAGTAGGTCCAAGTATTTAAAGGTTCATTAGACAATACGATAACAAAGCAAGCATCGCATACTTGCTAGATTCACAGAGTCTGGAGCTCACGATCTAAGCCGATGCTGAGTTCATCAAGATATATATTTAGTTTACTACCCTACTTTAGGGTGTATTCGCGTATTGCGCATGGTGGCCACATTGGAGGCCACAATGGCATGTGATTGGTAGTTCATTGTTACTGTGTTTCAGCTGGCGTTTGAAGCATATTCAACTGTTCTCTAACTTTGGTTAGCTATTATTTGTTAAAATCAACATAAACAAACTCTTTTGTCTCGATTACTCTTTTAATCGTTTACAATAGCATTGCAATAATCATTTTCGTACACTTTTTCGGGGGATACGTGTTCAATTTGTCATATTTCCTCGTAAATAATATTATTCGTTTTATTTTGACAGCTAAATGAAACGTGAAATAGTACTATAGGTGGCCTCCAATGTGGCCGATGTGACGTCACGTGAATACTCCCTAAGACTTATATTATGTTGGCGTTTGAGTCAACGCGCACGATTTTGTAACCAAATCATAGTAAAAAACTGGGCCTGGATTCACAAAGATGCCTAACTCTAATGGTACGTTTACAGCTACGCGTTGCGAGCGAAGCGAAGGCGCGAGCTCCAATCAGTGGCCGAGTTGAACGCAAAGAAGTTACAAACTCGGCCGCTGATTGGAGCTCGCGCCCTCGCTTCGCTCGCAACGCGTAGCTGTAAACGTAGCATAAGTTGTCCTAAGTTAGGCAAATCCTAGATAGATAAATCAAGATAAATCATCCTTGGGTATTACTGCACATTCACAAAATATACAATATTATTAGTTAAATTGTTGTTATTATACTATATTGTACCTTTAGGACATTGCAGAGCGATATATGCGTGATTAATTTCACTAAGATTTGCCTAAACTAGGACGTCTTAGCACTAGGCACTTTTGTGAATCTGGGCCCTGGAGTTAATGGGAACCAATGAATGGAGATTAAATATATAAGTCAAAGCTAGTTAAGGGTTTTGCAAGTAACACTAACACAAAGGATAACTGACAATCATATTCTGTATTACGCAGAAAACAAAGAACAGAAATGACAAAGGAATATACTATATAGGTTAGGTGAGTTTATCTATACAGCATGATTGTAAGTCGAGACGACTGTATGTTGAATTGTAAGTCATTATTATGTTTATTGTTGTTTAACGACGTACTCAAATGCACCTCCAGGGAAACGGAACACACCATTGATGGACATGGTATAGATCGAATCGTGGATTTTTACTGCTTCAGAGCTATTAAACCGTTTTATGTTCGGTAATTATTGTGTTTTAAGTGACTTACAGATGTTTCGCTGACCTTGAGTTTTCTTTTCTGCATATTTTCTAGTCGTGGATTTGTTTGAAACAGTCAGCTCTACATTATTTGCTAATTTCTCGTTGGTTTTTCATTTCTACCTAAAATCCATTATAATGTATCCTGTACTATTTTTTACACTGTTGTACCATTTTAATCTTGGTCTGCTTATACTGTTTCCATTACCGGTACACTAAAACCATTCAATTATATTATTCTATATCACTCCTTTATTGTGGCTAAAAATATCTCCTACTATACGATACCTCCGCAACATCGAACTTTCATATACTCATTTTCATTTTTCGTTTGTTTTAAGTACTTCCTCATTGCCACTCTATCTATCCAAGATATCTTCAACATTCTCTGGTCTCACCACATCTTGAATGTATAGATACGATTGCTTGAATTATTACTTTGTTGTACACGAAGTGCCTTTAACGTATAGCAACAAAATGTCGTATTTTTTCTTTTACAACGATTTCTTTAGACCTAGATGCTTTTCTGTCTCCATACCAGCGTCCGTCCTAGTGCCAGGGGTTATATATATCGACCTACAAATAACTATTACATCATTTTATAGTATAGTCTTGTTTAGTTTATTTAGGGGTTTTATATATAGTGCATATACATAAGGGAAGTAATACAGTTTTAGGTTTTTGAAAACGTTTTAGGCTATTTTTTGTATTATTATTTAATTTGTATACAGTATCAACAAAGAAGAACAAACTTTCAATGGCTAACGATCTTAGATAACCCGTATTACGTTATCAAACGACTATTTCTGAAATCTTGTTTTGTATAACTGTAGCCAATGAGCCATGTTGTGACACAAGTTTGTTGTCACCCTGTATATCACCAAGGAGACACCGTTCGTGTTTCGTGTCACCCTGTATGTAAACAAATAAAAACATAGATTAAAGCGCACGTTTAGTTTAGTAAATTTAATTCCTCCCAACCAACCAAGTCACTCGATTGCTTCTGCACTGGGGTTTGAATTATCGAGCTACATTTTTTATTTCGATAAGATTTTTTTTTTACTTTCAGTTGAATCTCTCAAGTTTGACATTCCACGCGGTAGTTCGACTTCGAATTCGATTTCCAATGTGTATGTATTGGCAAGAATCGCACGGCATGCTTATTTCTAATTGGATTTCAAGAGGGTAATCCCCTTTTCCCCTCAACCCCCCCCCCCCCCTCCTTACCCCTTGAGATAATTCGGTTTTCTTTACACTCGAGAGTTATTCGAGATATTTACCCGGTCTATGCAGCCAAGTGATCTGGGACTCGAGCGTAACTTTACGAGTGGCAAAATTCTGATCGACTGCGAATTGCGAAACAGATCGTCGCAAAATACTTGGAAACAACTTTTCGAGTACAAACGAACGGGTAAACAAACGATTCGTCGTAGTCGATTTAATCATCGGAGAGATTCTGTATATCTATTCCTTCCGACGATGAAGTTTTACATCAGAGGAATTCATTTGATTGTTGGTTCTCGTGTCATTGGCGCGTTCAACACGCGACGCATTGAAGCGACAGACGTTACGTCACGATTAAGAAATAGCCGAGTACAACAGAACCAACATAAATTTCTTCTTTTCTAGTTCATACAATCTACTTAAAACAGTTAATTAGGAATAATTTTAAAGATTGGGTTGTAAGTAAGTAAGTAAGTAAGTAAGTAAGTAAGTAAGTAAGTAAGTAAGTAAGTAAGTAAGTAAGTAAGATATTAAGTAAGTAAGTAGGTAAGTAAGTAAGTAAGTAAGTAAGTAAGTAAGTAAGTAAGTAAGTAAGTAAGTAAGTAAGTAAGTAAGTAAGTAAGTAAGTAAGTAAGTAAGTAAGATATTAAGTAAGTAAGTAGGTAAGTAAGTAAGTAAGTAAGTAAGTAAGTAAGTAAGTAAGTAAGTAAGTAAGTAAGTAAGTAAGTAAGTAAGTAAGTAAGTAAGTAAGATATTAAGTAAGTAAGTAGGTAAGTAAGTAAGTATTTATTATTCCGATTGATTCATACAGAGTACAAACATGGATGTCGTCAAAAGTGGGTGCAGACCCAAATAACTACATTGAACATTTAACACATGTACACTACATTTAACATCAAGCAATTCACATTAAAATATTTACAATTGCCAAACAAGACGCTCATTCATGCATTAAGATATTAAATTAAATAGATGAGCTACTAATTGTAAAAAGGTAACACATTTACCACACAAATAACACAGTCATCCATGGATACCTAGAAAGTCCTAATACAGCTGACGTGACTAATAAGGCTTGTTCACACTACTAAGCGGAAGACCGCCTTCAAGAATGTGTGAGAATCTGTTGATTTCTTGTCATTGAAAAGCGTGTGTGAAAGGGGCAGTAGACAGGAATCTAAGTTCGCGGTGTGAAAAAAAGGATAGTATATAGTCATGCTGACCTCAGATCCTTATCCATCGCGCCCTTCAAGCACGCTGTTTTATAAAAAATCGTTCGATTCCTGGGCGTTCTTTCACACATTCATAACGGCTGTATTTTGCTTAGTAGAGTGCACACGTTTCGTAAGTCATGGTCACTGCGTTTGGGGTTTCTGGTAACTAGAAACTATAGGTTAGAAACTAGGGAAGTAAACAAGTTTGAATACTATATTTCACTACAACTAACAAAACAACTCTCTGTGTTTATAACTAGATTATCATCTATCAAAACTCAAAAGTATAACAACGTAGTTATACGAGCCTATGATTGTAACTATGGAACGCCGTGGAACGTCCAACGCGCGTACACGATACGATAGTCAATCAATTGATGATGTATCGACGCCAATCCGATTGAATGCATCTGTATTTTATGACCGATTCTTGGCCGTACGAAGAGAAGTTGTAAACTTGATTGCTCCATTAAGCTGCTACGGCCATCTAGGGGATTATTGGATAAACTGGTGAACCGGGAGTTGTGGGCAAGAACTTTGAACGGGGGGGGGGGGGGGGGGGGGGAATGAGAGAAAATGTGTTCGTTGTATAAACGTAATCTTAATATTATGATTATGCGAGTTAGAAACTTAATCCTACTTTGTCGTTAATTAAGAGATACATAGCAATTATAATGAAGGTTTTCTCCTACTTAAAAAAAAAAGTAAAAACGCATAACAATAAAGAAAATCATCTGTCCGTATATGCGATGTATGTGGTGTATGATCGTTTACATTATGTATGATCCGACCTAGTCCTGAACCGTATACGAACCACCTCGCTCCCATAATTTATTTCAATATATTTTCACAAAAACAGTCGAGATTTGATGTCTCACTATAGGCATAATCAAACATCACTGTGCTGCGTACGGCGTTAATTATACGAGAAATAATAAAAATACAAATTTGTTGCATGAAAGAATCTTTTTTTAACATTCGAGATTAGTGTTATCAATAAAGTAACGTTCAATTATATTTATTTTTCTAAAGGTTATATTTTACTCGTTTCGACAATAAGCCTATGTGTTCAGAATAATAATTATTTGCTGTGAAAAATAACTCCAACCGGAATTCAAACCCAGAACCTTAATGCCATTCTGACCGTTGTCTGAATCATTCAATATGCAATCCTTGGTAAGACATAATCACATGATTCCCTGTTACTTTGGTCGACAGAAAGATGTGTATTTGCTACTTTTTCTCTAGTAGGAAGTATAGACAATATGCTGTGACTCGCATCATGCTAGACTCCATACCCCTTATACTGACCATTTGTTTATTTATTTGCCGACAAGAAAAATATTTAGTTTTGAAGCCCAACGGCGAAGGAATTTTCAAGATCCGCATTTCCATCACGCAATTTGACACATACTCCTCTAATAACATATTTTAAATATAAATCTATCATTTCCGAGATTGACACACAGAAGAATTATTAATACAATTCCTACTTAGCCCAAAGGCTCTAAGTGGGTATAATTAAAATATAAAACATATATTTAACTACAGCTGAAGACAATGATATATGACAAGAAATACGATAGTGAAAATTACTGTTGCCAAAAAATAATTACACACACAAAAAAATTAATCTTTGTGTAAAGGTGGGCACATTGGAGCACCCAGGAATTAAACTGTGAATGACGCTTTTTGAGGTAACGATAGAGGTGGCTCAGCGGTAAGACGCGAGACTCTAATTTGGGAGGTCGCCGGTTCGATTCCGGCCACCGGCAGTCCTGACTGAACGTTTTTTTCGAGGTTTTCCTCAGTCGTAACGGCGAATGCTGGGACTTAGTCATACTATCAGCCCTCGGACATTCCTTCCCAACTATCCAAACATCCTAATATACCTAGTTAGTCACCTGAAGAGGGGCACATCAGGTAAAGCTGGTGTACACCCTAAAACAGGGATTCCTACAAAAGTTATAATTATTATTATTTTTGAGGTGGCCGTCCGCGGTGGCTCATAAGATTGGAGAGCAGGTCCACAGCGTGTGGGTTCGAATGCCGCATAAGACATGTGTGTTTTGTAACTGTCTATCCTCTTCATCTATCGATCTATCACCTCTCATCGTCTCGAATAGCTCGATTGCAATAATACAGACGCAAAGCAACAAGAATCGTCATTATTTGTGAGGTAGAGGAATATACATAGGGAGACCGTATGACAGCAGTGCTGCGAGCGTTCACACCCACACAAATGTCAGTATGCCCTTCACTTGACGCATACAATAATGATGTCGTGTAAATACAGATGGCTGTGGGACGGCTTAACCTTACCTGCACGCGAAAAGTGTTGTAGACTGTGTTATTCCGTCAACCATTGTACTAGGTTTCACTTGTTTTCTGGATTCTTCGGCTGATTTTTATTTTAATTACATAACACTCATTAATAATTCAGTTTTAAGTGCTTAAGTATGTCAATAATAAAAATTACTGTAAATGATATACTAGGCGTATAAGATTTGGAGCATTTAACTGAATCTGAGCTAGATATAATAGGTAAACTGAACGTCATCGCTCACAGCGCACTCTATCTGTCATACGGTCTCCCATTACAATTCAGAAAGGATTCTGAGGCCCTGTTAAAGATTCCCACCCCTCAGAGACAAAACATTCTGTATTTAAAGTGCACAGAAAATGGCCCCATAAATTTGTCTCTAAATGAATATAAGAAATTAATTAGCGTTAGTTGTTAATAGAAGTTAGTTAGTAGCATTAATTGTTGCTGGCATTTTATTTGTTCTTATGTTTTTCGTAGCTTCTCTTGTTTTTTCTTTATGTGTAACTGTGTGTCCATTGTCCAATATATTGTATTTCATTGTATTGTACTCGTGGGACCTCGGTCTTGTTGTCAATAAAGATTTAATAATAATAATACTCTTAGTTCTAAAACAATTTGAATACGGCAGATAACTTTGGCTTCTGAGTTTTTTTGTTGGATGTGAAACTGAAAAGAGTGGGTAGAAGGGGGAGGGAGAGGGATATCAAAGTTTGTTACCCCTCCTTTAGATGTACCACTGCATGGATATTTAGAAAGGTTTAAGTCGGGCTGCCAGAACATACAAAACGCAAATATAATGAAAAAGTGTATTAATACTTGATAAATTGGTGGAGAAATCCCACGAGTCCCCGCGTTTAGATCCTAGTTTTATTAAAACCCAGTTGAAAAATGGCAAAGTTATTTTCTATTTCCAGCTCAAAGCTAGCTCGAGCAATATCTGTATTATCGGTGAAGAATTCCAACGTATTCGCCTGTGGGGGATCGAACTCGCAGTCTTCTGAGTCACAGTTCCGCAGCTTGCGACACCGTTTGGGCAATAGAATTACACGGAATTTCCCCCCGGGGTCGCTTTTATCTTTGTTGGCAGGTCTGGATCAAAGTAGGTGATAACACCCCGTGGACACTAATAAAAGATTCGTTGAAGACGTTGAGATATTTCAAATAAAAAAACCGCACTCAATTGACCGGTGAGTAACATTTTGAAAGAAATAAAATAAAAGCCACGATTAAGATTTGAATATTGTATTGAAAAAGTTCAAGTATTTCGTTGTCGTTAAGATTTTATTGGCGTAACTTATTAAAGAATTCGCAATAAATAAAAGTTTTCCTAGTGGTAATACTTTCGATTTTCGTTTTGATATAAGTTTTTGTATGTTATTCTGTGTCTTACGGCAACAGCTTTAGCTTGCAGAGACCGAATCAAGGTTGTTATTATTATTATTTAACAATTGCAGTCCCACGTTTTAATAGCTTTATTATAAAGTACGATTGCGTTTATTAATGTTTTTCTGGTAGTTCAATACGTATATCTCAAGACAAAATATTTTTCTAATTTTTGATCTGACCTATTCTCTTTAAGACTATTGGAGAAAGTGACTAATGAGGCATAGACGGTGCAAAGTCAAGATAAAGACGATCATCCCTGAACATTTGATTAATATCCATATCCCGTGGTGCGAAGAACTCATGAATATCAGAGAACCACAGCAGACAATGGGATTATGAATAATAAAACAACTTCTGCCACAACGCCGACGGTTTCTTTACTGATAATTATTGTGGATCGTCTTGTAAATCTTGAAGAACGAAGGCGCCGAATTATTGTCCACGAGACTTGAACGATGAATAGTTAATGAATGAGTTATGAATACTGAATTGGGACGTATACTTGAAATTATCGATATTTAAACGAGTCAAAAATCTTATCCTGTGTAAATATTGTTTAGATTCCTTTGTAAACAATTGAATCGCGAGTGTTCATAATTGTGTGGCCTAGTACGAAGTAGATTTCAAACAATCGTTGAGTAACTCGATAACCTATAATCATTTAATTTGGGAATATATTTTAATGTTCATTGTTGTCATGGTCTCAAATAGCATAATTATATGACATTGGGGGGAGGGGGGGGGGGTCTTTTGTAAACGATTTTGATTCAATTTTAATCCCGCAGGAAAAACACAATTGAATGTAAAAGGAGAAATGAATTTTAATTAACGCAAATGGTGGTTACCGTTTTCATTTGATTTAAATAGCATTCGTACGTTCTGTTTAAAATATTGATTGTTACATTTATGAACAATATATGTTTAATTGTTTACACTTCTTTAGGAAGTGTGTTAAAAACAATTTTGTAAATATTACTCATGCTCTGACCTTGTTTATCGTCATTATACACATGAGGATTACAAGGAGACAAGCGAATTTCGATTTTAAGGTCATGCAAACACTATGACACAATAATCACAAATATATGCAGAATGTTCATGTTCTACGTCAAACCTGTTGCATTGCACTTAAAAGTGAATGTGTTATTGATAACAAAAACACAAAACAAGCACTCACATGCCAAATACAGTTCACGATAGCACTTCCTGTAATCGGTGGCAGGAAATACGTTATGAATAACGATCCGTTGATTTTGTGAATATTAAGGCTGTGTCTCAAATCGATGTTTTTCGCTAGTCGACTAGCGTAGCATACTAACCTAACAATCAGGGTGTGTTCCAACTTGACGTTTTTCGTAGTGGACTAAGCTTAGTTATACTAATCGAAAGGAAGTGACGTCACAAGCAGGCGACCAATGCTCCCTATTTGGCTAGTGATTAGTGGGTAGTGGGTAGTGGCCGAAAGTGTACACTACGACACCAATTGACCCACTAAATCAAGATGGTTGATACCAGCCATCACAGCTGATACTTTTAGGTTAGGAAAATACCCAACCAGTGAGTGGAAGTATTATTATCGTATTTATTTACATTAGATGATTAATAACAATAAACTTTGTATTAGCATACTAGGTGGCGTGCCCAAAGCTGTTAGCGTTTAGTGTGTAGCAGGTAGTGGTTAGTGATTAGTGGTTAGCAGGAGAAAAATCAAGTTGGAACACACCCTTAGTAACAATGAATAAAAACAATTGGTAATTGTTGTGTTAGTTGGCGAAGTAGGCGAAGCAGAGCAAATCTTCGAATTGAGATACGCCCTTAGTATGTTGTGGAAACATGTATTAAACACTGCATTCATTGTTGCCAAGAGTTATTCTCGCAAAATATCTGCACAGTGTTAACATTGTGAGCAGCTATTATGGAACATATTATAATTTTGAAAGACAAATTGGTGAAATATTCATATTAAATCGTTTTTTCTATGATTTTGACTTCATGGAATACAGATAATGTTTGACATGATGCTCTACTGTTTCAGCTGCTATAATTTTGTGAACATTTCAAGACACCGAAAAACTTTTTAAAACATATAAATTCAGACATTTTGGTTTAAAATGTTTTTTTTATCTCAATAAAAAAAGAAAGCAAATAAGAATTCGTCCCAGAATACTATCATACTATAACCACGCGTCACTTATTACTAGGGCTAGGATGTTCAGGACATCTCCTTTCTTTTTTTTCTATTGGTAAATACTCGCCTGGAAAATAGTTTTAAGTGTGTTTCAAGTGTTAGGGATGCCAAAAATATGCATTTTATTTTGCCTTAAAATGCCTATTTACATCATGTCATGAGAAAAGGTCCTTTTTGGGCATTTTTAAGGGACTATTTTCCTATTTTGATATAATTTGCTAAAACGGATGCAAAACGTGCGAGTGCAGTGTCGAGCTTGCCACATCATCGGGCCAAGCATACGCAATGATTTGTTTGTTGTCGAATACTGTAACGATGAGTCAGAGATGAGATGAGCCAGCCGATGTCTGCAGCGACGCATCTACTAGAGAAACAAGTTTGCAACCGCAAAAAAATTTCTTCTTGTGTTTGATACGTCGACAAAACTGTTCCCCCCCCCCCCCCTCCTCCTCTCCACGAAAATATATTGGTGTGACTGAATTAATTTAATAAAACAATACTGAAAGTAATGAAACCAATAGAATTCGATTAAATTCAATAGGTCCTTTTTAGGTCCTTTTTTGCTGTTTTAAAGGTACTATTTGCCTGCCTTTTTCTCACTTTGAAAGGTCCTGAACATCCTAGCCCTACTTATTACACTCAAAGCATATTTGTTTACCTTACATCCCTTAAGAAGAAGAAGAAGAAAAAGACAAAGAATATCTTTTCCCACGTTTAAACTCTGCTCTATATCTTCGAAACTTGTGAATGTATTATAAGTTAAACTCTGCCCTATACAAATATTAACGCCTGCATTATCTAATCTAATGAACAGCCCTAGCTATATTTGGCTGTGTAATATTATAACAACCCACGAGGATGGTTATTCTCTAATGGGGTCATCAATATATAATACCGACAAGTTTGGCTAATCTAGGCTCTCGCATATCTTAACATCTTACCATATCAATCATCCACATTGAATCCATTTAGGGATAATCATTCATAATCATGTCTAATCATGAGGCTGAGATTCGGAGATACCGGGGGGGGGGGGGGGGATGGAATCCCACAAGGGGGGGAGGGAGGGGGGTGTAAGACAACACCGTGTATAACATAGTACAATTAGTGGACGCGTATAATAGCTAGGATGACAAAGATGGCTTTGTTTTCTTGCTCGTCCGAATGATGAGATTTACATTACACGCATGTGTGAACGAACTGTATAATAGAATGAAGTGTTGTGACTTCATGGGATGTGTGCGTGTAATGGGAAGAGGTTTTCGTCGCAGCCGTACTCCACCCGTACTATCGTTGAGTGAGTAATATAGAGTAGAGGCCCCACCCAGGCCATCGGCAGTTTGTCTACCGCCTTTTACTGCCCAAAATACTTAAGTCGGGTAGTAGAAGTTCGCCAAGCGACGCGATGACGGAGACTGATTGGTCGGCTACTTCACCGAAGATATACGAAGACAGCCGAAAACTCCGTCATCGCGTCGCTTGGCGAACTTCTACTCCGACTAAAGTATGTTGGGCAGCGTTAGGCGGTAGACAAATTGCCGATTGCGTTGCGACTCTTATCTTATATTACTGATACTCATTCAACGGTTCTATGGCTTGACAAATTCCGAGCCTGTGTGGATCAACATGCATATTTTTATTTGTGTTTTATACAATTATTGAAACTGGTATAAAAACAACTCAACACTAGTAAAATGCAAATAAACTCGCGTGCTTTCCATATTAAATGCCAACATTTAAAATCTAATACATTTTCTCCCTACTGCCACTATGGTTTGTAAGAGCTGGAAAAAAACACTCTTATCAATATAGGTTCCAAAATAGAAATATACTCTACACATGTACTAAAGTGTACAGCTTTGAAGATAAATTAACACTTCAAATTCAAAAATCCATGCCCATTCACACCTGATTGTACTTCAAATGAATTCCAAAATTCAACAAACATTTAACGCATTTTCAGATTATCTCCAATAATTAATTCGTATCACTCACGGGATTTGTGCTAAAAATGAACGGTAGCTCTTGGGTAATCACGCTCTTATTGTAATTAACCTAAAATGTCTTTGAGTGTTCAATGAATTTTGAAACTATTCAAAGGTTGCACGTATACGTCAAATCTTTGTGCGTTGCGGTCAAACTTGTGATCAAGTTTTGACGTTGCCATGGTGAAACAATTGAAGGCTTTTAAATTCACCCTGTTTTTTTATTTTTTTTAATAAAATGTATATGTGTTAGTAATTTTTTATTTTATACTACTTATGTTTATGTTATAAATTCTAAATAACACTTATTTATTAAATTTGAATTGTATTTGTCAATGATTTAGAATAGGTCCTCATGAATTGTGTCGCAATGATCTAGAATAGGTCCTCATAAATTGTGTCGCAATCATGGCCGCTGTGACGTCACGTGGGAACTATGATCAGCCCCCTCGCGATGACGTATAACCGCCATGGCGGCAAATAGAAAACGTCTCCAAGGTTACAAATGGCCGTGAATCCCCGACAGCAGCGCTCTGATGGAACCAGCGGCAGAATAATGAACGAACGTGCTCGAGGTGGCAAGTCGGTCCCACGTAATGTTAGGGTATTACTCCGAGTATATTGAATCCTGGCGGTCGAACAGATGTCGACATTTCGTGGCACCAATCACAAGCGTGTATTACGTCAAGGCGGTGGGTTTGTGACGTGGCGATTTATTTGGTCGTGACTTTAGGCAACTTAAGGCCTATGTGTGGGCGGCGGGACTGCGAGGGAGAATACTAAGGGCATAGGGTTCCCAACTGTCCCGGTTTCGCCGGGACAGACCAGGAATTAAAGTTCTTGTCCCGGTTGAAATTATACTGATTCCGGGACGGCAAATGTCCCGGAATTACATGAAAGTGCCTTGCTTCTGCCGCGACCCCTCGCCGCCCGAAACGTGAGCTCGAAACGAGCGGTGAGAATGGATAATAAATTAATGTGAGCATAGTTTCCAAAGTTGACTTTTCAAATGCACTAAGTTTCAATACAAAAATAGGTATATAGTATATACCCTATTAATATTGTTATAGCAACACAATAATTAATAAAAATAACAATCTCAGACAGGCACGTGAACTCGACCTTATTTCTAATTAACTGCAAAAGAGTTTTGTTCAAAAGGAGAATTTTTGTTATCTCGTTAAGCATTAAAAACATGTTTTTAGAACGTAAATCGTGAAAAAAAAGGTCCAAACAAATTTCGCCTTCGGCGATAGGCCTCCGGCGGGCCTTCGGCAGTATCACGTGAGCCATTCCCTTTTCATGTGCTATTTGTCCCGGAATGTTATTTTGCAGAATTTGGAACCCTATAAAGGGCATGAATGTGGTGTTTGGTATCTAGAAACATCAACGTGTTTCATATTATGTAAGAACGACAATATATATGAGTGACAAAACAAATGTATACATGCACAAACATGTGTGTTATTTGTGCTTGTTTCTGTTTTTATTGTTATTATGTTTATTATTTCACGCCAAATGGCAGAATACGCTGTATGTCTTCTTCTTCTTTCGAACACCCAGGGTCGGAACTTATGCCATTCTCTGTCTAGTTGCCCAATAAAGGTTTGCCACATTCTTGCTATATTTTGCCTCTCCATTAGATCCCTTTCTGCTGTCAGGGAGACACATGTTGCAAGATGTTCCGCGTCCTGGTCTTGTTCTTTGCAGAGTGGGCATGTTCTCGTATCCACCACTCCTATTTTGTGCAGTTGGGCTTGAAGGTAGTCGTGGCCGGTGTCCATCCGGAAATTTGTATGTGAAATATTGAATAAATAAATAAGTAAATTAAAAAAAATTGAATTTAGTTTAGATGTAATTAGCTCATATTTGCAAGTCTGCACTCATCAAGTCGTCTTCTATGGCGTAGATAAATGGATCTATGAGCTTCTCACTGTCCATATCTTCTTCTATACCTACTATACTCAGATTTTTATATCATCGAAGCATCCTATTGCCAAGATTGTATAATTTTTTATTTGCGCTGTTGCCTTATGGATAATTCATATGCATGTGCTACGTATAAGTGTTCTCTTGCTGTAGTTTATAAACTAACCATTAGTTAACTACGACAACCTGTCATCAGAAAATTATGTTTGATGTCATTTTAAAACGTGCGTGAATCAATTACAAACAAGGAAAGTAGAACTTCTTCGATCTGCGCTATTTGTGAATAAATGAATAAAAGCAAGCAATGCAATGCAACGATGTGAAAGCAATGAAAGCAACAACATGAAAGCAAGGCTTATAGAAAACATATATTTGTTTTTGAATTTCGTATTTTACATTAAAATCAAAATTCATTCGAATCTTTCACGAAGAATAAATTTTTGTTTGTTGGCGTTGTATTCGCTATAGACGGTCTTGGAGCCTGTGACTGTGATCTAAATTATCTGTAAGGAGATGGTACACATACAGTACTGTTATTCATTAAACAGTCTCTATTGAAGCCAGACGTTAAATCAATCAACAGTTCATGAGGTCTAGTCAAGCGGATTAAACGCCCACCCAGTCAGTGGAATGCCGACTTCGACCCCCAGTTTGGTTATGATGATGATAATGATGATATTTGAGCTTAACGTTTCATTTTTTGACAATAACGCTAGTATCTTATTACAATTACAATTACAATAATTAAAGTATATTAGTTCTTTGAAAACAAAACTAATGGACCATTTATGAAACTGTCTATGTCCACATTTACGTGACTTACCCTGGTGCCCTAGGTGTAAAAAACTGGCCAAAACAGTTATATAATACTGAATTCAGGCTTACACAGAGATAATCTGTGCATCAATGAACAGATTTTAACACTTGGTGTAATTGTCCTTGATTGGTTTCTTAAAATTATAATAAAGGGGGCATTTTAGCCACACAAATGTAAACTCGAATCATTTCAAGATTAGTGCAGATCCTCATAGACTAGTTACAGAAATAAATCTGAACCTGAAAGAACCATAAAACGTCACGTTTAAGAAATTCAACATAACAGTTTCAAAAAGCAGATGTATATTCTAACGAACTAGTAAAAACTATGTTTACTTGTCTATTTTCACTCACACGAGAGTGTTGAAAGTGAGGCATACTTCACTTTCCCGTCCGAATATTTTCTAAAATCAAACATTTGAAACAACAATTGGCTGGAGTAATTGGCTGGAGTTCCACACAATGTGATGGGTTTCCTCGTCTAGGAAATACACTCTCGCTCATTGTAAACACGTGTAGGCACATCGGCCAACACCCGGGCAATATAATGAGAATGAGGTGAGAATTAAACAGTAAGAGCCTCAGTTTGTGTAAACATACTTATATGTGGAAATGGTTTTCACTGTTGGTGAGAGTCTACTATCGGATTCAAAAAAGTGTCTCTCGACCTGGGAAATTCGTACACAAATAATGAATACTCACATAAAAATTAACGGTGTAAAATGTCCCCCACTGAAAATCAGTTCTTGTAAATGAGTGGATCGACTATTAATACACATTAATGAATTACATTCATTAGATTAATAATGATGGTGCTGCAAGAAAAAAGAACCGTAAATTTTAATTTTCAATAATATGTCTTCACATTATATATCAGATAAATGTTAAAAATGCGTTCAAGGATTTTAGCTTTTGCCCTTTTGTAAGTGATGAAACCTACCTTAAAATTATGGGCTTTCTCGGTTAACCATTGTGCTATTGTTGTAATAGTAACAAAAAAAGATGATACAAATATTTCAATAAAGAGATATTTTTTAAAATATAATAAATATTTGTTTAAATTTAATAATAATAAAATAATTATAATTTAATAAAAAATTTAAATAATTTTTTAATACATTTTTTTATTACTATTTTTTTAATACATTTAAAATAATTTAATAATATTTAAATTTAATATGTTTAAATGTTTTGTATATTACATCATACTTATTGATTGTATTGTAAATAGAGAGGGACACCTGTTTGAGTCCGATAATAGTCCTATCTCCTACAGGAATAACAGGCGAGTCCCAACTCATCCTGCCAGAAAGACGTCAAAACAAACCACCCGTTAGATAACCACTTTAATTTACAACCACACAATTAACTGTGGCTATTTTTATAGGTGTGTTTATTTTCGCTTACACATTGAGTGAGTGTGTAGTCATTTGCATGGTTGGCTTTGTTTTGTTTAGATTGTTCGGACGCTCGTGCCAAATAGTCAAGTGATCAATACTGGTTTACACCTGCGAATTAATTTAATTTAGGACCTCCTCCGCCCACTTCACCGTCACCCGTTGTAGTTTAGATACACAATGTCTTAAGGTTTGTATTGAAGTTGGTCAAGCCGTCCACTTCCGTTTATATTTTTTTAAAGCATTTTCTCTATTAGAATAAATAAATATCTTGAAAATATTGTTTTTTAAATAATTTTTAAAAATTATAAGATTAGCTCCCTTGTTATGATTTTGTGCCAATAGATACGAAATTGATTTATAAATATGCATTAACATAGGCAATGGCCAAATTATTGTTTCAAAAACAATGTTAGTGATTCACAAAAATACATCGCAATAGATAAAAGATGGAGCTCACATATTACAGGTGAGCCAACCCTAGATCAGTGGTGATCGCTGTAGTTCAGGGTTTTCGCAACGAGTATAGACAAGATAAGGTTGGTCACTTGCGTAATGAATTGGGAATCTTAACGCCTACTGGTTCGCAGTTCAGTTTGGTAGAGCACCTTACTAAACAATAACTACTGAAACTAACAGTCCCACACCTAAACGGGTTTTTCTTTTCCTTCCCTATGCCGACATTAAGCCTGTATTACACGGTCAAACTTTTTCATCCAACTCCTTGAATTCAAGGACAAAAGCGCATCAAAAACAGTCAGTATGTAGTCAAATACAATAATAGGAATTGTTTATTGATGCGCTTTTGTTCTTGAATTCAAGGAGTTGGATGAAAAAGTTTCAATACTTTCGTCAAACTTATTGAATTCAAGAACAAAAGCGAATCAAAAACAGTGTGTTAAAAAACTGCAACAATGTAGCTTCTATTAATTGATGCTTTTTTCTCCTTGAATTCAATAAGTTTGACGAAAGTATTGAACCGTGTTTCGTCAAACTTATTGAATTCAAGAACAAAAGCGAATCAAAAACAGTGTGTTAAAAAACTGCAACAATGTAGCTTCTATTAATTGATGCTTTTTTGTCCTTGAATTCAATAAGTTTGACGAAAGTATTGAACCGTGTAATGTGGGTAGCGTATTTCTTCAGTTTTATTCATTGCAACTTTGTAAATGAAGGTATAGTAATAAAAATGTTCAGTCACATGTAGGGTGTTTGTCTTTGCCAGGAGTAAACTACGTGCGCGTATACGACGTAACTTCTCTTGTATTAATTATTATATATATACATAATTAATTCACTATTATTCATGAGAATTTGTTGAATAATTATGAGGATAATTTCACAAAACAATTAACAGTAAATAAGCAGCTCATAGTAATAAGTTAAGCTGTTATGCATAATTTATATCATAATTGCTTTACTTAACATATTTACGAAAAACAAAAGTGTTGTACTTCTCACCGCAGAGTTTGAATTATAATTCTATTATTTCCTCGGTGACTTTTGGAAGGTGCGAGAAAAACATTTATCTACACAGACGCAACAGTTCGGAATGTTGACAACTTAAAAAAACAAAAAATATATTTTATGGCTCTCAAACGAGTGGATTCCATGTTGGACATTTTTATTACAGTCGTAGTGAGTTAATTTTTAATTACACCGTCTGACATTCATCATTTTAACACGTTTGTGGTTTATTATGCAGGTTTCGGTTCCACTGTCGTGTTGGGGTCCTTGTTACACGATGCAATCTCGCAAAGTCTTTGTTACACGATCTTATCGCGACCAGTTAATAAAAACGAGGCATTAATTATTGCAGTTCTGCATTCTGTATCGTTAAAGTGTTGTTTGTTGATCTGTAATTATATCATACTATATTATAAGAAAGGCTTGCCAATATAAAAATCATGCGAAATTAGTTTTTTGGTAACCTAAAGAATCATACAAACCATTGAACAAGAGTAGACTGAGATAGAATTTTGTTTCGTTAGCTTACATTTATTTTGGAATGAATGTATTCTAAAATAACCTTACACACAATTCAGTATTTCAAACATTTTTTAATTCGTTCATTGTATAGTTAAGCGTAATATGCCGCCAGAAAATAGTTTTGCACATTATCTGATGACTTTATTTAATTTCCACTTTATATAAGACTATTTTTGTGTCGTATTTCAGAAAATGAAATTTGATACTCAAACACAAATTGATTCCCGATAAATCGTTGCGCGGTAGAAAATACACAACTAAACCTTTCATCAAAAGAAAATAAATCAAAATACTCATGTCTCTCTCTACCTCTCTCTCTTAATTAATTGCAATTAATTTTTTTGTTTTTCATTATGAGTTTGTATTTTAGTATATGTATTGAATAGTTTAATATTATTGTACTACTGTATATTGTTCATTATCTGTATCAAAATGTATTATTTGTTAAAAGGTTGGATGGAAGTTAAGACCTAGCTGGCCTTCATCCCGCCTTCAATAAAGACCACTATCTATCTCTCTATCTATCTATCTCTGTTGCTTCTATTTATCAATAAATTATTTGTTTCGAAATGTACACTCGATCGGATTCTACCTATCAGCAAGAATTAGCAAATTGATGTATCTCCTGCATTATTTATTACATCAAGAGCATTTTTCAGTTGCCTCGTAAACCACGTCAGTCAATCAATTATGTCTAGACATACTTGTTACTAATAATACTAAATGATCGATGTGATCATATAAGGTGAATTCTAATTCTGCCTTTGAGCACACGCGTACTTGTCTAACTATGGCCGTAAAAATGTGCACTGAATAAATATATGTACCGTGCTTAATGCATTAATCATATGTGTAGTCAGTTTGTTGTCACTTAAGAAAATTATCATGTAATTATATAACGAATAACCTCATTATCCTTATAAATTGAACGTGGACGCGAAAAGCAAAAGAAAAAGTCATTCAAATCTAGTTCTTTCTATATATTGATATCTTCATAAATAATTCATGATTTTAAATGATTATGCCCGGTGGTAAAGACTTCAAGATTTATAAGGTTAACTAGAACTCGCGGTTTAGGAGATGTGTCTGTCAGGTTGGTATGTATTGGCATTGCGTGGGTTGGTAACACTGTGGGATTTACATGCGGCTACAATGTACACAATACAGTGGTGTCAGGTTAGTTGATGTTTTATTTTAACGACAGCTGACAAAAGTGATTTTAATTTAGATTATAGGAAAATTTAAATTAGAGATCGAGATAATTAGATCTTTTCAATGTGAGAGCTTTGAGCTTGAGAATTAAAACCGTCTTAGAGTGAATGAGGGAAGCAAAAACAAGTAAAGTGAAAACGATTTTCTTGGATGTGACTTTGTTTGATACATGATTCTCTCTTGTTACATTTTCTAAAACAGTTTATTTTATTTTTGATGGAGAATAGGTGGAGCGCATCCAGTAAGTTTCAAGAGATTTTTATTCGAAGTTCGAGAGTTTTCGGATTTTACATTTCTACTTTAAACGATTTAAAATGTCATATACTTTATCAATTTAAACCAGATTTAGAATTGTTACGCGTTGAAAGTACTTGTCAAAAAAAAAGTTAAGAAAGTACTCGCCAAAAAAAGTATTACATAATTGACAATGATGAATAAAACATGCTTGTATACACATTGTATGCACCTGTAAAAGGTGTTGTGTCATAATAAAAAAGGGTGTATGCCAAAAAAAATACCCAATGCATGATCAGCTATTTTGATCAATTTAAAGTGTATAGATCCACAACACACGATATTATTAAAATCACTCACAAGGTCCCCTCCCCCCCCCCCCCCCGTTGCCACCTGTGGTGAAAACCCGGTGTAACATGTACTTTTAAGTACTTGCATATGTTCACCTTATTTAATTATATTTAATGATTGTTCTAATTTTCACAAACAAATCTGTAGGATAAACTCGAGGATATACTAAATATTTTCGATCGTGGCCTAATTGTTGTAGCCATCCTATAGCATTTACTCGTTCATTTATGGAAAAAGCACAAAAAAAAACACCACGATGAAGATTTTCTCGAAGTGTTCATGATTTGAATTGAAGTTTAAAATTTTCGCACTATCCTACAAGAGTTCAACATTTTAACATTTTCTGTTATATTTATTATTTATTTTTGCATATTATTATTATTATTATTATTATTATTATTATTATTATTATTATTATTATTATTATTATTATTTTTATTATTACTATTATTATTATTATTATTATTATTATTATTATTATTATTATTATTATTATTATTATTATTATTATTATTATTATTATTATTATTATTATTATTATTATTATTATTATTATTATTATTATTATTATTATTATAATAATTAATAATAATTATTATTATTATTATTATTATTTTTACTATTATTATTATTATTATTATTATTATTATTATTATTATTATTATTATTATTATTATTATTATTATTATTATTATTATTATTATTATTATTATTATTATTATTATTATTATTATTTTTATTATTATTATTATTATTATTATTAATATTATTATTATTATTTTTATTATAATAATTATTATAATTAATAATTATTATTACTTTTATTATTATTATTATTATTATTATTAATTTTTTTAAACGCGTGCATTCACAACAGTCGCGATTACACACGCATATGCATACACGCAAGCACACTCACCAAAACATGTATCCTAGCTCACACGCGTATACACACACACACACAAGCGGACACACTTGACCTGACTCACACCCTTGTCCATTGTCACAGAAGATAAGACACAACCGATGGTGCAGAAAACTTTAAATTGTATTTGATTTGATTTCTCTACGACTTTCTTGTCTTGAGACTTTTTCGCGCCCTTTTGATTTCATCTCGAGCTCAGCTCCAACAATCACTAACTCGAACTGAAGTGGCGCTGCAAAGTTTCGTGTTACTTATACGGGAGTGTTTTCAGGTCAGTTTTATCTCGTAGAAAATTGAATACCGTTCTCGACTCGAGTGCTAGCAAGTCAGTGTGTTCGTTTCAACGTTGAAACTCTCTTCTCTGCAGGCAGGAGTAATTTACTCAATTGTGCGTAAGGAGTGGAAACATCAAGGGAGCTTTGATTTAGTGTGCGAGTCTCGCTGGCTCCGTGGGTCAAATCTTTGCCCAGTCTGGCGTAATAGCGTTCACTGAGTGTAAGGTTGGGATCAGCTAGCCTTGAGCCGAGCAACATGGTATAGTGCTCTCGACGTATCGAGTTGGTGACGTCATAGATTATGAAATAGTAAAGTGACTAATTAAAGACAATCTCGATGTATTAAGCAATAAGTAGTACAGGTCTCTCACAGCAAGAAGTAAGATAGTATCAGGACCGCCCACATTTAGTTTCCATGCAACTTAACAAGCGCGAATCACTAACGTTTTTACCGATTATCTAGCACAATTTGGTTGCGGTTAGTTTTTTGACGGTAACGCACAAGAAAACGTGCAATCAGGTTTCCGTCAAAAAACTTAACGCAACCAAATCATATTAGATAATCGGGAAAAACGTTAGTGATTCCCACTTGTTAAGTTTGAAACTAATTATGGGCGGTCCTGACTCCCCTGACACTATCTTACTTCTTGGCGTGAGAGACCTTTAGAGTTGTCTTACAGTAACTTCGGTAATGCTTTCGTCATCAATCAATGACGTGTTTACGGTCTCGGCCAACCCGAGCAGGTATTTGAATTAGCCACGGTCGCTGGTTGGCTGCCGCTCACCTACCCGTGACGGAAGCATTACCGAAGTTGTTGTACTACAAGTATAATCACATTTTCAGAATGGAGGCCGTCCGCGTTAATTAATGCTGTTGCACGTGTGTTCTTGTAGCGTATGCCACATACGTGGATTTGAACGGGTTGTGAAGATTCTTAGCCAGTTCATAAAGTCAAAATGGTCTGGATTGTTTGGGTTGTGGTAAGGGGGAGGGATGCGTGGGAAGGAGACGAGATTGAATTTATATTTAACCTTGCCAGTATAATGCTATTCCTCCCTACCTACAAGTGAAGTGAATAGAGATTGGATGAAGCTATTTGAATATTATAAATTAAGATTTACAGAAACATTATACTCTCCTAAACGATATTTCGTTGTTATTTTGTTTCAGAAATATTTTTATTTTAAATATATGACCGAGCATTACTGTATGGGTAGCTGATTTAAGTGGTATTCGATGAAATAAAATTTAAATAATTTTTATGTTTGACGGGGTATATTTAGCATTTTATTTTTTTATGTCTTTATGTATGATGTATAAAAGTTTAAAATATTTCATCGATGATAGAATTTAATTTGTTCTAAAGTGTTTTTCTCTGTTGCATTCCTACCAAAAAAGAAGTTTTATATGCGAATTTAACAATATGAATATTTATTTAAATAAAATGATGACCCGTGAACTATAAATGCACATTTGTTAATCAAAATACGTTTCGCTCATCATGGTATATAATAATTATATTAGAGATACATTATTCATCATCTCCTGGAGTAATTCACCGGTGAACTGTTGAACTGTTGAACTTTGTGGTCAGAGTTCATATCCGCTAAAAGCCGCGCGTTGTTTCAATTCATGCTCGGAGCAAATTTTTGTCAATCTGAAGGATTTGTTATTGGATTACCGGAAGCAAACATACGCCCTGGCGCGAAAACCCAATTTGTTAGTAATTACATGTCCATGGGGGGGTAAGCAAAAACAACTGTTCCTGATTTTATTGAAATTGGATTACACCACTGAATGACATAATATATATATTCGTGTAATTACCCCGATAATCTCTCCCCTTCCCCCTCCCCCTCCCCCCCTGCGCAAAACAATTTAACAGTAGGCCTATCACAAAATGAAAGAAGTCTTTAAATATTTGAACATTTAAAAACGAAGTTAGTAGAACAGTTTGATAATGTGTGATAATGAACTTGGAAATGTGTATATAAAGCTGTATAATATTATACAAGTTATTAATAAAAACACTACCGCATGTTAAAGTAAAACCAAGGTCCGTTATTTAAAAACGATTTTAAAAAACAATTTTTATACTATCCCAGTAATTAAATCCATGGTTTAAAAAAAAGTAGCACCATAGATACCATATAATTATGAGATAAATATTTACGAACATAATTTTCATGATTGGTTTTGAGTTGACCGACAAAAACAAATTGGTTTTACGTTAACTGTGATATTGAAAGGAAAGTCAATACTGGAAATACCATCACACTATAAATAAACGGTAAACAGAAAGTATCTATTTCGCTAGTTTGTTGTAATTAATGCGAGGTAAATTATTTACGAAAATAACAGTTCATAATTGGTTGTGACCAACAAAAACTAATTTTCTTTCACGCTTGATGTATCATATTGAAGGCAGATTCAATACTGAAAATACTCACTACACTTACACTATATATAAACGGTAAACATCATTAAAAAGGTAATAATTTCGATTAGTTTGTTGTACAAAGTCAATCTGTATCACTGATAGTGTTCGTGTATTTGATCTCTCGAGGCTTTCGTTTCTAATTGAAAATTGTTTACATTCGATTAAAGTAAACGTTCAATATATTTATTTGCTAAATGTTAAAGGTCACTTGATATCGAGTGACGTCACCAGCAAAAAGAACGAACCGTTCGCAGAACTGAAATACCCTCACAAACGTATCAGAAACCTGAGATCGGCGCAAAATTAAATCTTACGGTTCGTCGGTAAATAACTGTACGGTATTAATTAAATGTGTTACTAAGTAAGAAGTCATTTTATTTTGACGACTTCGTGTAGCTAACCTAGTTTATAGCTTACGTCCATCGTAGAATAGCTAAAGTGTTCGCGCAACTTATGAACGTAATTAGATCGAGAATTACGTTTTCTATTTAATGTGACTGTGTCTATTTTTATTTAATGAAAATAAGAGGTGGTTCTCCCTTAGAACTCGGTTACAATGAACTATGTAAATTCAAGAAGATGCTTGATTACTAGCCACTTGTATTATCTGTTCGTCCTTGTTTGACTGGACAAGGACTGGGATTAGTGACGTTGCAGATGTGTATATATGCGCGTGGGTATTTTGTAAGGGTCATTGAATATTTAATAAAATAAAACTTCATTGGTAGAAGTATTCTTATATCCCTCTCAAAATGTCAAGAGTTGCCTCATTATTTCTGTGCAGAATACACCACCAGGAAATATGTACCTACTTGCTGTTTCTTGGTTGCTGATTACTAGAGTTGACTACCTTACAGCGTGTGGCTCAAAAACGAAATTTATTATTATTATTATGCTATATACTTGTACTTATTACTTATGCTTATTATACTGTATATAACAAAAAACTAATTATTTCCGAAATGTTTTTAATTATTAAGTATTTTTGCAAGCCTTGAAAACATTTAGTACATGATGGATATAGGGATTCATTTATGTATTGATAGGGTTTACACACACAAAAACGATGGGAAAGCCTAAGATAATAGTAATTAGTAAATATAGTGGCGTTTGTCTTTGAGTCATTATTCTCATTCCACTCAATGTATAAGTATATTTAATGTTGTATTCCTGACTGCCTGCGAACTATTTTATGTTATTTTACTCTTCTGCCTTAAATGAAGTATCGTATTATATACAACTAGTTATTACACACTAGTTAGGTTATGATTAAGTTCCTTTTACAATAATTAAGAAACAATTTAAGTTCAAAATTTAGTGCATACTCAAATTTTAATAAACAAATAATAATAACATAACTTAGTATACATACACACGTTGAGTTCGAAACAGGTGCCACATACTAACTAAATACACTTGTCCTAAAACAGCTTTACTGATGCTTTAGTCATAGACGATTAAGTCATGACCAATCAGCAAGCCCTAATTTAAAATACCGATCACTGATTGGTCACAAGTCATTTGTCGATGACGAACGCATTGTTAAGATTGTTTTGGACCATGTATTCAATTGAAAAGCAGTTCTTGTAACTGAGTCGCGGTTCAGACAAGAAATACAGTTGCGTATATATTTTAACGATGATGATATTTGGTGTTTTATGTCCCATATTTTTGCAACTAGGCTAATCAAGACGATGAGTGGGTGATTATGAGGATGAAAAAACACCACATGACATCCATACCCAAGCCAGGATTCGACCCAGCTGGAACGCAGAGACCGCGGTGTTTATTACAATATTAATTATACCGTAATGTAAACGTTATACCACTCAATGATATACTTTACACATTCATTTTATCTTTCTGCTCATGTAACGATCCTCAAAGAGACTGGTTGTGTATAATACTAAGGTGATTACATTACTTCATTCTACAACTGATGCGGCTTCGCTACTTTGAAAACTAGCTGATTACAAAGTTGCACGTAGAGAAGTCTGTCTACGAGTCAAGTATGCACAAGTACGATCATATTATCTCAAGTACACAGACTGTTGAACAAGCAGTGGGTGAAAATTGTATTTATTCACGAGACGTTTCACGATTCGTATGTAGAACACGACGTGTGTGGAAGGGGGAAGCGAAAAGGAACACACACGAGAATGCAAGATTTTAAACGAAAGTTGAAATACTTTTTGTGGAATTTTTGGAGACACATTTCTTAGTTATCTTTCTTTCAGTATGTAACATTTACAAACCTTGTTCTTAAAAATTTGAGCTTGTATTAAAATATATCAGTCTAAAAAGCATAGGGGAATTCTAAAAATTCTTGTTTTTGACACACTAATTAACAATTTAATTTATATTATTTATTATATATTTAATTTATTTACTATATTAATATATTTAATTAATATATTATATACAATATTTTTTTAATTATATATATATATATATATATATTTTTTTATTAATATATTTAATTTTTTTATTTGGATACTTGCATGATTAATTCACTCAGAAATTGACAAACCTAAACATGTAATGAATATTTTCAAGAAGTTTTTAATTAAGTTAAGTATTGGATGTCAAACTCAACAAAAACATGTTCCTATGTCGTTTGGTGGAGGGGCCGGGTTTAAGTTGAAGTGATCGTATCACTTTTCCTTATCACCCTTAGTTTTAATACTATTGAAAAATACACCCCGTAAATGATTTATTATCACAGAACAAAACGTTCGTAAATTATTCAGTCTGTTGCTTTCTGTTTTAGGCAATTTAAATCGTGTTTCTTGAAGTCTAAATTGAAGTCATCATTGTTTGCAATCTACACGAATCATACAGCATCTTATGAGATAACCCCGGGGTTGAGTACACATTACACAATTGATAACGAACAATACAAGATTACAAATATGGTACTGATATAATATGTCATATATTTGCGTATTATTAGAAATTTTTGAAAATAAAATCTCATTTTGGATTGGTTTTGCATATACCATGAATATAAAATTTACGACGGGTGATTTTAAGACACGATTGGGCTTTTGTAATTAATTCATATACAGATCGAAAAGTAAAGCACTGCAGCTGTAAATAGTTGGCGTACGACGTAATTGGGATGAAAATGGCTTAACCTGGCACCTCCACCAAATATCCAATTTTATTTGATATTAATTTTAAAACTACAATAATTGTCTGTTTGTTGTTTTTTGCTCAAAAATAATACGTAGCCTATCAATGACATCACTTCGAGAGTTATTGAAGTATTTGGTCAAGATTGGTAGATGCGATACATAGGCTACTAAATATATGCGGTTTGAATATGCAACAAGCTGATTCGTGTTGTTGTGGACATTTAAAGAAAAAAATCAATGATATCTTGTACAAAAGCATGTTTTATGATAGAGAAGGTTACTCTTTACTGTTACTCTGTTATTTACTATTTATTTTATTGTAAGTATAGTAAAGTAGTAAAGTTGTAGTAAAGTAAAATAAAAGTGTTGATAGCACAAGACACAAGCCTCGATTTTAAAAATACAGCCATGTGGCCGTGTATTGTTTCGGATAATCATAGAATATGCACCGGCCACCAACCCAAGAGAGATACAACAATGGAGTTACCTAGCTACAGATTGTTTGTCCGATCTGTGAAGTTACAATCCCATCATTTGAGTCTTGTGCTAATTATCACCTTTAACCATTCACCGAGGGAATCTAAACAACTGTGATTACATAACTGCAAACATAGCCGTAACCCAGCCGTTGAAACTATAGCGTACGAGTAAAGGCTGATCCACACAGATTTTTAAGACATGATGCATAAGGTTCTAAGACGTTGTTTTTAGGGCTCTGGTTCACATAGTTTCGTTTCGTTCAAGATAGGCCTAGTAAAGTGAAGTACTTTGTAATGTTTTATCCTCAGTTACAACATCATCGTGATAGAATACAAATTATTTGAGATTTGTATTATCCATAATTAATTATAATAGCTTTGTTAACAACAATTCCTGCACATCTTACAATTAATTCGTAAGTATTATTAAAGAAGATGAACTTTGAGTAAACCGCCAGTACGTGTTTCCTATGATCCAACTTTACGACTACGAGTTAAGCCTTATATCTTACGTCTTAAAAATCTGTGTGGACCAGCCTTAAAATGCCCAGCTTGAATTGAGATTCCAAGAAAACCGGGAGGCTTCTAAGTCGTCTCGTCCCACGTGACTCTTAATCATCCCCCTTATGAATGAATGAATGAATTAGTATAATTAATTAGCTTTCCCTTTCCCTTTGCTGAATTTGTTTCCTTTGATGTGTTCAATTACTCCTGAAAAAATCACAAAGTACGTGATTACTGAAAGTGGTTTCATCAAATCCTAATTAATTGGCATCTTTGTGTTTTATCAGCGGAGCAAATATGCTGAGTTTTGATGGTCTAATGCGTAGCGAGCGAGATGATGTGATTGAGATATTTATGATTGGATACATGGCATGACATATGATATATTCACAAACGTATCGTGTTTATGTCATTATTTATTTATCTACATCTAAACCCAACAGTGGAATATACACATCGCAGACTAACGCAACAAACATAACACAGACATTTAACTAATTAAAATAAGTATGCATATAATATAACCAAAGTATTATGTTCTATTATGCTCCTAGTCGATTTCAGTAGATGTTTGTTTTAAGATAATATATTTTAAAATATTTATATTTCATTTAAAACCGGATGACCTTATATGCTGTTGAATTTCAGGATGATTTGTTGTGGTGGTTATTAACTAAAATGTTTGCAAACTGTTTCTTGTGGAAAACAAAATGTTTTATTTATACGTAACAAGAGTATATGTTGGCACTGTAGAACATTGAATCTTGTAAAATAAATACATGATAACAAATTTTTCTCATTCACCTCTTCTGTTTCAGTTTGAAGAGAGCGTTCACAAACGTTATAACTAAACCGCTCCATAGTCCGCGAGTACCTCGCGCTATGTGTAAGTTCATCACGTTGACTATAATTACTGTAAACTCGACACTACTCGTGTAGGATTAAGGGTTAATATATCTCATATGAGAATGTGGCATGTTTTTACCTGCCTGTAACACATTGCGACAAAAGTAAATTCAGTGTAGGACAGCGAACACGTGTACGATCACCTTTATTGTGGACATCTTGTTATTTTACAGTCTTTTATTGTTATTTTACAGTCACAAGACGGTTTTGACCTAATGGGGAAAGAGTATTCTGCTTTCATGAAGAAATGAACATATCTTAAATGTTTCATGATTGTAATATATAAATTGTTTCTTCTTTCGATACGTGTAAATTTCGATTGTTACACACTTAAGTCCTATTCGTAGATGAATACCAAAATCGGGAGCCATATTAAATATATGTACAGGTTCAAACAAGCTCTTGGAGTAAGGCCTGGTTTCACCAAATTTTTACTCCCGAGATTATTTGAAATCGGAGATGTTTTCCAAACAAACATGGCGATTGGGGATGGATACTAGATTATGAATTTTGATTATAATGTTTCCTGAAATCATGGTAAATTATCCGAGATTATTAAATGTGCTATGAAAAAAGTTTGGTGAATTCGGACTTTTTAATGTAGTTTTTCGTTATTCTTTTGGTTGCCCATACATAAACAACCGTTCGAAAGCTCTATTCTACAAACCCATTACATTCCGTCATAGAATAACGTGTAACTGCATCGAAAAGCGTAAGTATATTTTGCCGTAATGTGATCAACATGATCAATTAAGTAGATAGAGCACGTTCTAACCGTGGCCTAACATGGAGAGCGCTTATTAACACGACGGTTCAATCAATATGAGTAGTAGTTTTATTTGACGTTACGTGTTCGGCTGTGAAACGGGCAGAAGTCACGTCTGGTCGCTCTTTTGTGTTTAGCAAACTGACACTGTCTCGTGATTCTAACCCTGGTCGCTGCGGTACAGTCACGACGGGAAGTATGTTGCGATATCGGCGTGCTTACACTTTGAATAGGTTAAGGTATATATAATGGGTTTAGGTTAAAATCTACCCGTAATATACGTACACACACAAGGTAATCTTATGTGAGCATTCCTCGTTTAAATGCTATAAACAATTTTTTACTATTATTTAGAAAACAATTACGTAATTCAAATACACATTGTAATTTTAATCTAGCTAGATCTATATATATATCATTTTATAAATTCATTTTTCGTTATATTGTATTCGTATTCTAGAACTCACTAAAACAAAAATATTAATTCATTATTATTTCAATGTCAATGTTATTATTTTTTGTATTGAATTAATTAATGTAATTTATGTATCCAAATCGAAGAATAAAAGTGAATAAAAGTAGGTCTTATTTCGTTTATTTAATGAGTGTCATATTGAGTTATAAAACTGATGGATAAAGGATAGTAAATTTAAGTCAACGAAACAATAAATACACTGCCCAAAATATAAGAAAATAGCAATTATAATAACACAACTACAAAATAAACGACTGTTGAAAAGAGCATTGAACTTTAAAATATTTATAAATAATTATTAAAATTATTATTAAAATTTAAAGTTATAAATGATGATAAAGAGAAAAAAGAATAAATTGGCATGTACCATTTTCGTTGCTCATCGTACAATTTTGTAAATGTTAAACATTAAGCCCAGCTGAAGTATATTTTATTCACTTTTGAACGTAATTGTATGGAAGTGGCATAAATACGACTTGAGTTCTCACAGATGCATTTCGATCAATTACCACCTTGACTGTACTAACAATGTGAGACCTCGAGTTATTCGCTTTCTAACGTGCCTGTACCAACGGTGAAATATAACGTGGTTCAGTGTATCGTCACGGCCTCCATTTTGAATATCTCGCCTCAATCAGTCACAACGATCATTGGACTCGTTAATACTTATTTTCAGATTAAGTTAATTACATGAACGTTGCTATACGTTGCCGTTTATTTCACTCGGCTCTACACGGAAGGTATAGTTATATGATATTCGTATCTGTTAACAGACGAATAGTTTTTATGGTTGAGGATTTGTAATGTCGTATTAATCTTTGTGTTTTCTCCAGGTTTTAAATTATGCAATAGTGCTTTTACACATTGCTTAATTTTGATCCCTTTAAATAGAAATAAGAATCAGTTTATTGAAGGAGTAATACGTAACTGATTTGTGGCGGTTATTCTTTCCTACTAGACGCATTTCCTTTCAAACACTTTTACAAATAGAAATATAAAACGTTGCATATGCCAACAACAGAAAGCAATACAAATGTGATACATTTAATTACTACACAAATTTATTCATGCAATTTCCGCATAACATTTGAAATACTTTTTTTTACACATTACTAGTAGTAAGCTACGAACATAATTGCTGGTAATTTGTGATTAACTTACGATGGCACATGTCCATTTACTAACCTTATCCAAATTATTCAGCATTTCGCTATTTTTTTAAACTTTTTTGTGCAGTGCATACGTTTTGTTATGTTTGTTAAAATTTTTAACTTTGAGTTATAGACCCACATCTGTTTAATGAGCTGTACTTTCTTGATATGCATTATATTTTATCTAATAACAATGTTGTGCTTATAACAGCCCCTGTTCTTTCCAGTATATATATAGGCCTAGCAGCTTATACTTCGGAAGCCACGTTTTGTCATTTGAACCATCTACACAATACAAAGTTTCTCCAACAGAAGACCCATCCTCTCAAAACTTTGGTTCACTACAAGGCTATAGCGGGTAGTGCGGTCGCCACAACAGGTTTTTGTGTTCAACCTTGCAAAATGGCGTCTTATCCACATCAAAGTGAGGGGCCGAGTTACACTCGTAATGCTGTTTAGTCTATCCGGACACATTGCCGGGAGTCGGACCAAGCAATTATATTTGTCTAATGTACCAAAGAGCTTAGGAAATAGTTTAATCTCGTCTTAACCCAATGTTACCATGTAGGACAATAGTTTCAAGTACAAGGGCAGAAATATACTCCTTAGAGGAAAGTATAGCTCATGTGTTTATTATAATTATATGTAGGGATGTCAAACGATTAAATTATTATAATCGATAATCGAATTCACTTTCACCTCCATAATCGATTATTAATCGATTTTAATCGTTTTGTTAAATGTCGGTATAGAAGCAAGTTTCTTCCAAACTTCGGTCTGGTTTGGGTTAGTTTGAATTGCCCGCGCAAGCCACGAGTTCGCAATTCGACTTCTTTTCGACTATCGATATATTTTACGTCACGGATTATTTTTGTTATGATCTGTCCAAGATTTCGACGATAATTTCTGTCCTAGTTAGGCCTGAAGGGCTATAGTTATTCACTTCCCGTTTTTTTTAACCAATAAGTAATTAAGTATGCTGAATATGCGTCGTAATATTATTATTTTCATGTGCAGCGTAATCAAAATCTACGTGATGTGAGCTAAAAATCGTAGCGACTTTTCTAACCTTACTTCTCTTGTTATTTGTGAACAAACATAACAACTCGTATTTTTATAGATCGTAGGCGTCGAATGCTGGGTCTAGGGTAGGCAACCAGACACAGCTATTCAAAATATGACTGGAAATTCGGCTCAAATTATGACGCAAAGTTATGCTGTTGCTGGTCTTAGGCCTAGGCCTAGGCCTACTGTAAATGAAACTGAGCAATAGCGATGCTAGCGCTAGCGCTCGCGCTCGAATAGGCGGCAGATCTTGAGAACTAAATTTAAAAAAGCGCGAAAATTTAAATCGATTTTTTTTTTAAATAATCGATTAATCGTTTTCGATTAATAATCGATTAATCGAATCGATTTAATCGTAATCGTTGACATCCCTAATTATATGCCTATAACATATTATAAAAAAAACAAGTCATGAACAATATTTTTATCGGAAATGATGAAATAAAATGTTGATAACATAATTATAATCGAATTATTGTTGTTATAGGATAATCCTAAAATATGAACGTAATAATGTTGCAGTAAAGGCTGGTCCACACAGATTTTGAAGACATAATGCGTAAGGTTTTAAGACGTTGTTTTAAAAACAACAATGAAAACAACGTATTAAAACTAAAACTTTGTGTGAACGCCAGTACGTGTTTCCTATGATCCAACTTTACGACTACGCGTTAAACCTTAAATCGTATGTCTTAAAAATCTGTGTGGACCAGCCTTAAGTAACAACCCACATAACCGCCAAGCTCCCCCCCCCCCCCACGTTCCCCCCTCCCATCCACGGATCTTCAAGCTAAAATCCTGAGTACCGGTACATAACTCGAAACACTGCCATACTATATTATATACTTTTTCTTATTGTAAGTCTATTTATGCACGAAAACCTTAATATTTTCTGTTATTTTAAACTTGATAACAAAGAGACGGGTCAACATATTTTTATAGCGGTGTGTGTCTATGTTTGTTGTCATTGAAACAACGGTTCTTACAATACAAAGACGAAAATAGTATCCGTAATAGTATTTTTATTGTACAACATAAAAGATAATTGGAGAATATACGAAAGCACTGACAAAATTCCCTTCTGAGTGCGGAAGATATTTCGAATTTACCCAGGATGAATTTGAAAGTCACAAGAGGCAACGAAATAAGGTTCTCCCATTTACTTTAACTCGCCTTTACCCCTTTGAATATGTCCTCCTTTTTTACCTCCTTCTCCGATCAAACCCCCTCCCCCCAGAGATGTCATATTAATTGAAGGTTGAGTACAACGTTAAAAAATAGCAAACCATCAATAAAAAGTAAAAACCATAGTAAATATAACCCTTGATTATTGAACAAGAACATGGCTATTTATTTAGTTGGTATTATATCGCTAATTAGTATTCATTATAAGTACTCGGGTTGATGAATAGTTATAACTTATAACAATTGAGAAGAGAAACATAATTTTGAGTTGAAATTTGGAAAAAGTAACTGTTGAAGAAAAAAATACTGGACAGAAAGAACCAAAAGTGTGGATAATAAATCCGTGAAAATACTCCTTTCCCAACCGGAATGAAGCCAACTGTACCAAAACACCGTTTACTTTTAGAATGGTCGTCGGTTAGTAAGGAACAACGCCCATAGCTATCTACGGGTGTAAATATCACTCTGCGTTGGAAAGTTCTACGAGCGTTAAGTTACGACTCATTGAAGCAACTCTCCCGACTAGGAAGTGGTATAAGCCGGAGAGTTTTAGTGCATTAGTTTATTCGGAACTCCATTGATTCTCTGCCAGTTGATGTAGTTTAGAGCGCATTACTTCCTCGTTCACGGCTCGTTGGTTGTTACTTATTAGGGTGAGGAAAAAAGACAAGGCACAGAATCAACTCTCTACCTACCTCGTTAACAATGTCAATACAAAAGTCTCTTGTAACATTGGCTTTTCTTTTTGCTCCGTAGAAACACGATTGTTTTAATAATTACTGTAGCTGAATTATTTTCCTTGTAATATTTTTGATGCTGATTTATTTGAAAATGACTTCATCGCGTTGTATGTTTATTTCATTCAAGTTTGATTGTGTTTGTCCTTCATACAAAGAGTAAATATGTATGTTTTAACCGTCAATTAATAGACTAGTTTATGATATTGAGATGTCCGGTGTTGTCTGAATACAAATAAATAAAATGCAAACAAATAAATTTGTCTCTTTAATCATCCTTAATTTATACTGTATAATTGTTCGAAGTGATTATTTCTACAAAATACAGTAAAATCGACCATACAGATGTTTTTATGATAGATGAGGGTTTCGTGACAAACCGGCGAGCTCCAATTTCGAATACCGAGCTCTGATTGGTCTCAAACCACTCGTCTATGACGAACGCATCGGTAAGGTTGTTTTGTTTCGGGACAAGTATATCTCTGGATTCGTTGTTAACAGTAAGGTATTCTTATGTTAACTGTGTGAGTGAATGGGATGGATAAATGAGACGTTGATTTTTGTTAGTGTATAAGTTGAAAGTTTTAAGTTAATCATATTTATTTGTAATCAATTTGTACTTACTTAATTAATTATTTAATTAATTTTTTTTAAATAATTTTTAATTTTTTTTTTTTTTTAAATTAATTTCTACTTAGTAATAGTAGGTTGGATGTAAGAGAAGGCCCAACTGGCCTTAATCACGCCTGAAAATAAAGACATTTATCCATCTATCTATCTATCTATCTATATATATATCTATCTATCTATCTATCTATCTATCTATGTAACTGTTATATTTTATACAACCGGTTTTTACTATTATTATATTCATAGGTAGTTCTTATACATTTTTGACAGTTCCAATTTCCATAACGGTCTTCGATCAACAGAAGCAACTGTATAATGGACAAGATACACTGTTGTATAACCAACTGTTGACTGCAACAAATCCTGAAGGTCGTCTAGTTAAATACACAATACACCTGCATTCTCACTCAAGTACAAGCAGGAACAGGAATATGTATACATGACAGCCCTTCTTATACCATATTCGCTTACAATTTTTTAATAAAGCATAGTTAGCAAAATCTTTTAACTCCGCAAAGAGCTGTCGTTACAAGACAGGTTCCTACTTTGCCTTATTTAGATTCACACGTCTTGCTTGAAAAAAAAATCCAACAATGTTTTATAAGTAATGGATGATTGTTCATTGAAAATACGCTTATTCGTTTTAATTTTTAAAGGATTTAATTTTTATGAAAAATGTTTTCTTATAATATCTTCAAGCACAACTATACGAGTATGTGCAACAATAGACTGCTTGAAAAATTATCCATTTTTGCGTTTGTAAGGATCTCACAAAAAACCCTAGAGAGTGTGCATTATATCAAAAACGGAAAATCAAAACTTAGAGAAAAATATCATTTTGTGAAACGATAAACCTTGTTAACATAATTTATCATTATTTTTCCTAATTGCTGTGTTATTTGTTATACACGGATAAGGCACAACATTTATCATATTTGTATATGTTCATTGATGCATAAAAAATTGCCATGAGTTTTGAATATAAATTGTTCTTTATTATTTTAACCAATCGCACAAGAAATACGATTGTAAAAACGGGTTATTTCCTTTTTTGTCTTACCCTTGATTTCTGTACGGTATGTGACATAAATAAATCAAACATTCGACAGAACACGTATTTACTGTAACAACTCGTCTACAATCATGTTACATCCGACACGGTTACCGATCGTTATTTCTCATAAAAACATATTTCCTAGACTGATTTGTAAATTTGATTCATCTAACAAAAATAATATGTTGTGGAGAGGAGAGTCATTAGAATGTCCGGTCCTGACTTACTTAAGTCGGCGAGGGCAACCATCAAAAACTTAAATTATTTATTCAAGGGAATGCTATATCAGGAGCTACTAATATTAAAGGCACAGGACTCACAATAAACACACTTTGATTAAAAATTCAATTCACTTTCATCATATCAACTTTTATGTTGCAATGCCACAGGCTTCCACGGTCTTCATGAACTTATTGGAACAACTTTTTTTTTAGTATGTTAAATCCCGCATTCCCTCCCTAACCATCCTCCAAGAACTCTAACTTTTAAAGCCAATGTCTTCAAACTAATTGGAGAGTGTACACAAAGGTTTAGGTGACCCTGGACAAGAACCAACAATTAATCTTATCGATTTCCTACTTCAATTAAAAAACAACTGATTTTATAAACGACCTCGTGAGTTAAGTCCTTGAGCAACCCTCATCGCGAACACATCCACAACTATCGGAACGAAATCAATCGGTCAGGTTTGTATTGTGCTTTGATTTCATTATAGTTCTCTCTAAGGTTTCCGGATTGTCCCCGTGCGGTAGGTATAGATCCCACATATGGTCGCGTACGCCTCCCTATAAGGATATCGCTAGTCTCGCGTTTACATAACGACAATCACGAGACCATACTAAGGCGCAACATGACGCGTTAGTTTACTCCGCTCGCCGACAGAGCGAGCCATTATACACACACATGTATCATTAGCACTGTGAGCTGCGCCGCGCGCTGTTGTGCCCTCATGTTTATGCAACGAGGCTAATCGCTGTAGAGAATGGATGATTCATGAGAAGAGGATCTTGCTTGGTTGTGTTATTAAGGATAACGTGCTCTTCTCAAATCACCGAGGGAGGTAACATGCTGGGTAGTTATACTTGTCCAATCTTCAGAACAATGGTTACACATTAAAGGGATATAGTCAGACTCAAACTAAAAATGGTGTTTGAGTGTGTATGGACTTGTGTGGAGTGAAGAGGTGATGCATATATGCACAGTTTTATTTCCATTATTTATAATATCTATTAGTACAATATAAGTTAAACATAACATTAAAATACTTATGGTATATTATATTACCCTTTCGGATGTACAGGAAAAATAGTACAGTCAATCAGAAAACAAACAAAAAATAAAAGATACATTGTTAAAAGATTGACGTGAGAATAGTGTGTAATATGTGCGTGCCATATATGTGTGTGTGTACATTTATTTACTTTTAGAGACATTTTATCACAGGTAAATATGTATTTTGTTTTGTATTTAAACTTTTGGGCAAAACGTCTTGTTGTCAATTAAAATTATCTACATAGGTACGTTATCCAACATAGTAAATATAGGGTACGTAAAAGCACGTATTTACACTTTACAACTCTTCTGTAATGATTTCTTACCCTACCCTCTTCAAGTATATTTTATATGCGTTTCTTTGAATGAGTACAATCATTGTACTCAATGTTTCCAATTCTATATCACCTGACCAGGTAAAAACATGTAACCTATTATGTAATATTATGATGGTATCCCTATAAAATTTATATTTGACAATTATATTATATAGATATCCTACTCTGTAATTGACTGAAAAAGAAATAAATAATTTGAATTTGAATTTGAATTTGATATATCCTTAAGTAACACGATTTATTACAGGTTGTTTGTATTGCACTAATATAGCGTATTATACCGGATGTATTTGTACTAGACAGCGTGCTTGGCATGGCAATGAGTTCACATTCTGCATGTATGTTCTAGCGTAGCATGCCCGCTATCCCACAAGACTACCCCCATCCCTTCTCTATCTCACATATCGACTCACCCATCTCGCTCTACGCGATATCACATCTCGCTCTACGCGACATCACATCTTCCCAATCAGCCGTCTACGTGTCACAAGGATGCAAATTAGTCACCTTAATTAATCTTGATGAATTAATTGCATTAGGCGATACACGGATGTTTTTTGCATAACTGATTATAAACTATAGAGCCAGTTGTTATTAGGAAACTTCGTAACCCCCACTATTGACTTTAATTCTGTATGCCAGAAGTGAGTTTGCCATCCACACACCTGAGTTGGCCGATGAAATAAGTACAATAATGTAATGTATAATGTTCTGGGGTGCTGCAAAAAAGATAGTAAGCCACAAATAATTGTATTTTCTACATTATAAAAAAATGGTATACATTGTGGCTCACTGAAAATCAGTACCCGTAACCGATTGAGTAAAAAAAATACAATACATTTGTTTGTATTGAAATATTTTTCATCAAAACGGAGACACAATATTTAGGATGTGTAATACTTCATATTTGATGATTGAATTTAAAGAATGCAATTGTTGAAGCTCGTTGTTTATTTGTGTAAGTTAAAAATAGAGTTTAGATGTTTGATACGAATTAGAATAAAAATATAGTTTATAAAAACGACTTTGTTAAAAGAAAATTGTCAAACAATTTATTACTACACACCTACTTAAAACATTGGCTATTTGGGTCATGTTTAACTCCAAAGATAAATTCAATTGCGTTCTCCAATGAATCTGACCTTTGAATGAATATTTATTTTATGTCCGTGGAAAGAAAAACGATTTAATACCATACCATCTAACTTCACTATATTTTGAACTAGGTTAAAAACGTAAAAACCGTACATAAAAATATGTATATAGAAAAATTTACTACTTTGAATATCGTGCTGAATCTTTATTGTACAAATCGTATTCGAAATAAATCTCTATTGTACGATGATTGGTCTGCTTGTATTTGGCCTCTACCTTTGAATCGGGTCGAGCTTAATATTCCATATTCCGTATTCATTATTTTCATATTCTATTTCTGGTTTCATTATTTTTCGAGGACGTTCCATTTTTTGTCATGATAATGCTATTCATTCAAGCAGTTTTGTACGAACTGATTGTATAGCTAAGCCAATTTGTTGGCATTATATCTCTAGTTGTACGATCGTAAGTAATGTATGTAGTGCATGCGCTAGTTCTTGTTGATAAATCACGGCGAACAATGCCGTTTATACGGAGGGAATTCTAGTTAACAAAAGACGGATGGTGTACATTTTCTGTGTGAAATGTATAGACCTACTCTTAAAGCTTAGGATTATTTTGATCGGTTAATAGGAATGCAAAATTATAAGTAAATTGTACTACATTATGGTGAAAAATTGGAAATTAAACAATAATAAACAAAAATAAGTAGGAAGTTTGATAGTAGAAAGTTTGGTAGTCAGTAAGTTAAATAAGCTTTAATAATTGCGGTTTTAACTTATACTTTGTGTCATAATGTAGAGAAAATTAATCTATAAATACAGCTACAATAATTTTTCATGAAGCAGCATTCTGCAAAAATAATCGACACACATAATTTTTTATTCTTAAATTCAATATCATTCCATTTTGAATCGCTAACATATAATATAAAGATAAAACCACGGTTGTTGACATCCACTTCCAAGCCAAGTTTACCAGACCAACGTCCAATAGAACACGGCCACTAAGCCAGCATGTATTGGTATCGAGACACTTATCGATATAGTTATGATCGACTTGGCGATATAATGGCGCACTATTTGCATTTGAATCGGGTCAAATCATTACATCCTGGTATTCTTATTTTCAGTGTACGTGCTCAACGACAATTCAGTTCTACGGAACATGGAATTAATTTACAAACACATGTTTATGTTCCCATTTTATAAATCTCTTGTAAATTGTCTTCGTGTCGCTATTTCAGATATTATCACGGACATTCTGTAGCACCATTTCTGTGCAACGCAATAAACGCGCAATTGATTTTTACAGTTGTTATTTTTCCGTCTGTTTGGCACTTAAAACAGAGCCGACGTTGACTCGTGTAATCGTTTATTGCGATGAAAGGTCAGTTCGAGCAACCCAGAGACAATAAGTGAGCGAAGCGTTCTCGATAACTCGAAAAGCTTGAGAATTTACTGTGATTTTTGTTCGCATCTTTAAAATAATATCTACGATATGACCTAGCTGTCGAGTACGTCGTGGAATGCACCAAATAATAACAACAATAGACGATTTTCAGAATTGATTAGAAAGCTGTGATTTGCTCTATCTAAGGGTCCTTGATAGTTATGTTAATTGGTGCATTTTTCATTGTTGTGCATTGTTGTCATTGAAGCTCTAGAGGCCCGTGATTATAGCTCTATCTAAGGGTCTTAAGCCTGTATTACACGGTCAAACTTTTTCATCCAACTCCTTGAATTCAAGAACAAAAGCGCATCAATAAATAATTCCTATTGTTGTATTTGACTACATACTGATTGTTTTTGATGCGCTTTTGTCCTTGAATTCAAGGAGTTGGATGAAAACGTTTGACCGTGTAATACAGGCTTAAGACCAATTCTGAAAAAAAGTCTACAGGGTACAGTGATATAAGAGTAAATTAACTGCCCAGAGACAGTCACTTTATCGTGGTGATCCCGAGAGTTATGCCGGCAGAAGCGTATATGCTTCTGATAAGGCCACCCTAGCCGGACAGGTCGAGTTGAAGAAATCACTTCTTCCCCTATCGCTCTTCATCCTTTTAACGCCCTACATGTCACTTTCCTCCAAACATCCCCCGAAGTCATATGACCATAGTTAAGTACTACGTTCAACAACAAATAATATATAATAAACAAAACTGGAGTTAATTAAATTAACGAAGAGTGGCCAATGAACAAACCTTTAAAATAAATAAATAAATTCACATTTAGAGTCTACCCACTCAGTAACGAAACTGATTTTAAGTCGGGGAGTTTAATTTAAAGTGACTAAATCAACCCTGTAGGCTCGGAACACCATCGACGAGTGAGCGATAACCAATCAAAGATCGATAAGTCAAATACGAAACATATGAATCAGTGATTGGACAGTGCGAACACCTGTGGACAAATGTCAGAATCAACAAGGCCGATTCAGAAAAACTTTGAATTTATTGAGTGCTTCGTTGCTAGTTGCTAGGACGGCTCCAAAGTCACCGTTTACTTATTCCTAAGACAAGAAGTAATGGAACTGAATGCTTAATAAAAGTTTAAAAACTTCTGCCTGAACCGGGATTTGAACCTGGTACCTTCTGCATTGGAAGTTGTCATTACAATTCCATTCTACCCAAACTCTCTCCCCAACCTCTCAAACCACACAAGAGAATAGCACATTACTCCGCTATCGTGCCATCAAACATTTCCTTCTCAATGATACAAGATTGCCGTTTTCATTTCTCTAATGATTTCGATGGGGTTGGAATTACCTCCTCTCTCACTCTTTCACTCTCTCACTCCACGCATCATCTTCTAATTGAAACTGGTCACGCGAGTTGTCTGCCACGAGCGCGCGTGTCTGGTTTATAGGCACCGAGATTGGCCACTGATGGCGCTAGTGAAAACGAATGAAGCGCTCCAAGTGGCAAAGTCGCGCAACAACCTGCTGAAGCAGCGTCGTTCTGCCTACGTCAATAAAGGGAAATTGTGAAAATTGTTTAATTAAATATGGGTTTTAAAATTTTCGCGCAGATTATGAATCCCATCAGTAAATCTTAAAAAGGCAAGCCACCATTTTAATCAGGACACGTTTTAGACGTAAAAACAACAAATAACACACAACAAACACAAACAAAACAAGACAATAAAAGCCAAAACAAAAACACAAAACAAAACAACAATACAAAATAAATACACATCAACAATAAAAACGAAACAAACGCCAAACAAAAAACAAGATATATCACAATAATATCCAGCACTATTTTCAACCGCGGAATGAAATCTTCAGCAGTTTGTTGCTAAATTTGGCCACATACAGCGCTGTATGTACTAACACACGGTGCCTCATTACTTGACTCACGCTTGTGCATAGACTGGTGGCACGCGTGTGCGTGTGAGTGTCTATCAGAATGCCTGCCATGGTTACTGTGCACTAGAGAGGTCTGCACGGGTACGGGCCTAGATATGTTTATTAAGACGGGCCCGGGCCGGGCCTGGGCCTACACATCACTGAACGAGGAGGGATTTTCGTTTTTAAAAAATTATTTTTGTAACTTCTAATTAAAATGAAAGAAAATTAATATTTTTTGACCAAAATTCCCGAAACTTAAAGAAAACCATTAAATTCCCGAAACAGTATAAACTTCCGTTTCCAAAATTTGTGTTGTGATTCTTCTTCTATTAATTACTTTCACTGGTAATAGTTGCTAATTTAGTTTCATCTAATCTCCTTTTCATTCTCACCCTGTCGTTCATATTCCTTGCCAAATACTACAAAAATCAACTTTCTGCTGAATTTAGCTTTTAGGGGCCAATTTACACTTCAGACAGGCCTGGGCAAGGCCCGGGCTTTGATTAGCTCACTCAGTACGGGCCGGTACGGGCCCGGGCCTGAAATACCGGGCTTCTATATTTAGGCCCGTGCAGACCTCTACTGTGCACACAATACTGCGTGCATGCACATTCACACTCACACCGCTGGAAAAAAAGTGTGGGGAGGGGGGGGGGGGGGGGGGAGAGGGGGTAATAACAAGCGAAATCACATGACAAAGGCACTTTGAAATTTTATCCCTTTAGGGGTCGTCATGCCACTAATGAGGCATTGCGGACATTCTGTGTGGAAAATGTTCGCAATTCTTTTAGCATGTGGCCATAAAACCATCAGATTTGTCAGATTTTAAATTTTGTTTTTAATTTGTCACGGTGTATTTACCTATGGTCGACTAGACGTACCATGGTTACTGTGTTACAGACTTGAATCGTGGATTGAGCATCGGATGTCAAGTGGTATTTGTTAATTTTTGTGTATTACCCACTCATCGCCTCAATAAGCATAGTTGCTAAAATATGTGACCTAATGCCCAAATGTCAATCATTTTCATTAAATGATCTGAAATAATTGAAAAATTGCAGTGTTTTTTTGGATGGATTTTTGGGGATTTTTTCACTTGGCTGTTCATAAATAATTATAGTTTAGTAGTCATTGGCAAAACACAGTAAATATTTAATAACTGAGGTTTACGTTTAGATTTAATTTTTTTTAAATACATATTAGAAGCAGAATTAAAATTACTACATTAGATAAATCTCAAAGAATTTCAAATTATGTGCGAGAAAAGTGTTGCAAGTTTTTCCTTATCATCTCAATTTCTAACACCGCCATTGATATTTCAAAATATCGCCACAATACCGCGTGAAACCTGTGAACTATTTTCCAAATACACGAATTAATAAAACACGAACAACTTTTAGCACGGAATGTACACGTCGACTAATACCATTCCATAAACTACATCATAATTCAACTTCTGAAGTTTAATAACCACCTTGTTTCTTAACATTAAATCAGTTAACAGAACGTACTTCTTAATTTCATGATCATATTTCCGATAACTATTTACCCCACACAAGCCCAAGGTTATACGGGGCTTTGTTTTGTGAATAATATTGATTTTACAAACGTGTCACGTCTAGCTTGCACGAGAAAACAATTCATTCATTCTTAGATGGTTGTTTTCAATCTCCACCCCTTTGCGTGAATGAAATAGCCGAGAACTGCGCACGTCTTTGATTTAGTGTCGGTTTCTGCGCATGCTTGTGACGGTCACGGCAGCTCGCTTGCATTAATAACCGTGCGGGCAAGTCTTGCATACAACAATCATGTCAGATCACACTCACAACTTACTAAGATTTAATACTAAGCATTTCTAAAACCATTATGATGTTCACATAGATTTCTTAAATGTAAGATTAAATAAATAGTATTATTTCAATAAGATCCCAAGAAAGACCCAACTAAATTTTAGAGTAACATCGCTAATTAATGCGTCCATCATTTGATTTAATTTTAACTAAATTGGAAACTGCTTTCTAAGGTAGATGGTATACATGATCTACTGTTTTAAACAATCTATTCGAAAGAGCTGAATTCGTAGATAAGTGTTATCTACATGAAGCTACTTTGTCTTCCCAATGTGAGAAAACCCGATTTCTTTAAGGTTTAAATGTTTAAATTAACACTATAGTTTTGTAAGTAACCTTACCCTCTATAACTGCTCTCAAATCTGTTCTATTTTTTGGCAGTCTTCCCATTTCTACATAATATTCATCAACGCTTGTCATGGATAATCTCTTGCATGTATTTTAATCTTGACGGGTCTCTTTTATTTTTGCCTTCTACTTGCACTTTAATTACGTTCTTTAGTATAACTTCGAGCCTGGAAATGTGTTCAGCTAGACGATCCCTCCGTTTCCTAAACTTTCCATCCTATTTCTCAGTTTATTCTGTCACAAATTGTTCCTTCATGTTTCACTATGTCCCTACGCATTCAAGACAGTCCTAGAATTTTCCAGTACTTAAAAAAATACTGTCATGTAGCTTTCGCGGAACAATTTACCATTTGCGGATATAATGAATTGTTTATCGTTCACTTTATTCTTCTTCCACATTATTATTTTAAAAAATCTCAATACTATAACGATCATTGTCTGTTTATTTTGTCTCGCCATGTCTCTAAATTGTGGCATAAGTAGACATCAACATCATCATGAAATGTATCTACGGTATAGAAATTAATTAAAATTATTATCATACACGGTTAATTTTTGCGTAGATAAGCGCTACATTATAAACCCTGGCAGTGGTAGGCATTTTAAATCTAAGTGCATCCTACGCTAGTACAGGCTTACTTGAATCCCATTTGCTCATGGGAACAACGGGCGCCCCTAGGGGTAGGAACGACTATGAATTCTAGTATACAGACACCTTACCGACAATTTTTGTCTTAACTTTTGGTTTCCTCCAAATATAAAACATGAAAAATACCGGTAACAAATTCTCATTTCAAGCATTTTAAGTAGTAGGGCCCAGATTCACAAAGGTGTCTAAGTGCTAAGACGTCCTAGTTAAGGCAAATCTTAGTGATATAAATCACGCATATGTCGTTCTGCAATGTCATAAAGACAAAATATAGTAAAATATCAACAATTTAATTAATAATATTGTATTTGTGAATGTGTTGTTATACCCAGAGATGATTCATCTTGATTTATCTAGCTAGGATTTGTCTAAATCAGGACAACTTAGAGTTAGGCATCTTTGTGAATCCAGGCCCAGGTGTGTACAGACAACATCGACTGGCATCGAATCTAAGACCTTCTTTTGATCAGGAATACACCCACACACGTGCCTAACCGGTCTCGTCTTTAGCACTGACCTAGATTTAGGTAAAAGAACGCTTTGGTTTCAAATCTGCCCGTCCAAGAAACGTCTGGGAATACACATGGGTAATTTAAGTCGCTTCCGTCATGGCCTCGGAAACGGTTTTTAGTATAACTGTCCGGTTGAACGGGTAAATGATCTTCTTTTGTTTGTCGTAGGGGTTCTTTCATCTTTGTTGACCCATATACGCAGTGCAGAAGTAATTACGAATACGATATTCCTTCTCTTGTATGAGACAACATACAAAGAGAGTTGATACTTGAAACTGTACACTCGCTGACATATAAATCGAGGATAGTAATTATACTTGATATTTGTAAACTGGAACTAGTTGTTGAAAAACAAGGATAGGATCTGAATTTGTTTATATTGTGTAAAAGCATCTTTATTGATATTACGAAGCTTCTGTGATAATTGGATCTATAAAAATGCACTCACATATACATACATACATTTGTATGTACTTTTAATACAAATAAAGGTGAGGTCACAACATACAATAATCATAATTCAACATTCATATTCTTGTGTTTTGTTTTCAAAATAAGTTACAAATAAAGTGATTGAGTCTACAACACTGAGGGGAAAACACCTCAAACACATCTTATCTGTTTTTGAGCATTTGACGCATGAGGCTAGTTTTGTTTTCCATGTGATTATTTCTTGATTTAATCATGTGTCCTATTTTAATAGACACTTTATCTAGACGACGAAGGGCCTTTTAAAAATGTACGCGCGTCACTTAAATCAAAAAACACTCGTACACAATCATCTACTGACTGTTTTTTAAAACGTTTACCATTTAAATAAAGTACAAAGAGTCTTGCATATAAATTACTCTCTTTTAGTTAAAGTGTACATTTTAAAAGCAGGCCATTACATTTAAAGATGAAAGAGAAATAATTCATTTTCTTTGTGGTGAGCCGAGCGCGTTTCAGTTAAAGTCCCCTCTAAAGAGAGCCTGAAAGGAGTCGAGTTACCAAGGCAAAAGCTTGGAAATAGAATATTCATTATACAAAATACAAACGGTGTTGTTATAATATTGAAAGGTATAGACAATTCCAAAAGTATCTTCATAAAATACTACTTTATTTTATGTAGGCATTTTCTAGCTTTACGTGTATCGAAACTATGTCTAACATCATTATCATTGCTACAATGTGGAACACACTTAGGATTAGCTTTGTACTCGATTGAATGAGATTTATGAACACAAAGATATTTAAATTTTATATTTTATAGAAGTTTTGTATTGTTGAAGGTTAGCTAGAAATCTAACAAATCATTATGGCGGGAATAACAGCGCAAACATTTTTCCTCTTGTTACTTTCTCGCTGCTTCCTCATTCTTTCCGGCCCTCTTAGCGATTTCTAGTTCAATCAATCTCCTAACGCCCCTTAAAACACCCGTTAACCCCTTCCGCCCCCCTCCCCCCCAGCCCATACCCCCTTTATATTAATCCCTTATGACGACCCTGGCGTTGTGTGATGGATCTGATTCGGGCTACATTATCTGACCTAGCTGTCGCCTACGTCGTAAAACATCAAATACTAAGAACTAGCTAACTAACTCAGCCAAGAAGTATCGTTATAATAATATCGATTACCTTATTGGCCTATTTTGCTTCGTCTTAGTCACTTTACAACACCGATAATGTGAAATACCGTCGGGAAGTAATTGACACCTCTGTTCTTATCCCACTACCCTGATCTTCTTCTCGGAATAAATGATTGCACCACTAAGGGTCGTATGCAGAGTCGAGTTAAGTATGTGATTTGTTTATGGTTGCTATGGAGTTTTTTCTTATGAAAAATAGCATACAATAAAACAATTTCATAGCGACAAATCCTGTATTTGACATTGGACTGTGAATATGGCCCTAAGGGTCGTATGCAAAGTCAAGTGTCAGTCAAGTACAGGTTTTGTTGCTATGGAATTGTTTTATTACACGCTATTTCCATAAGAAGAACAAACTCCTTAGCAACCATAAACAAATCACATCTCGACTCTGTGTTCTGCCCTGAATCGCATCCTCACTACCTTTGTCGCCAAAATACAAGTTATCACGAAGCGTGACGTCACTACGGGAAGAAGGCAGCTGTGTTTCTCGCGGAGGTGACAGATTATTGCTAATAAAGTAGTGCGCGCGCATGTATACATAATATATACACGACGTGAATTTCGAACTTTCTCGACAAACGTAATTTGACACGTGTTTCGTCACGTCGGAGGGATTAGCTGAGAGTTGTGAGTTGGTGGGAGTGGGAGGGGGGGGGGGAGGGGAGGGGGGAGAATCCGTCGGCCGCAATCAGTTTTCGAATAGGCACGCACACACGCACGCAACGCAGAGGAAAACATTCTTTTGCGTTTTGCGTCAATAAATCTTGGATCTGTGACGCGTTGGTAGGAAGGTAAGTAAGGCACATACGAAACGAACAACCCGAAGAGGAAAATATACGAAAGGAAATCGACAGAGTGTTTGCAATGTTAAACCCCTTTTAATTAGCTTTTCCTCCCTCGCGTCCCGGTTTGCTCTCAAAAGGTTCGTCGCGACGGTCTTTTAGAAAAAAGTGTCGTACTCTTAGAAAGTAAATTAGTGTCGGTTTTGAATGTAATGGATTTTACGGTAATGCTCTGATTGAAAGATTAGTGAGTTTCCTTTTAATTAATTAAGTATTATCAAAAACATAATTTGTCTTGTTTTCTTTTGAATTTTATCATATTTGGTAAAGCTTATTGAAATATCTTGTACACTTTTGTGTTATAACGCGTTGAAAAGTTTGAAAGAGCACTTTTTGAATAAATAAATTATAATTGTGTACTTTCGAGATGTCTGAACCCCAGACGTTTTTATTGTTAACCTTGATACGTCTGGTTTTCAACAAAAACTTTTCATTGAACCAAGTTTGTTTTTTATTAATTAATTACGAATTATATAAAATTACGTGTTTTAAATACGCTCTAAAAATACACAACACAAAGTGGTTCAAGGTTTGTAATATTATATTACGAAAGTAAGATTAAAGACATAGTTTTATAAATTCATGAACATTGACGCTGCGTGTGTTATTCTAGTTGGGCTTTCTCTACGATATTTTACATCAACTCAATTATGGTGTAATCATAGTTGACTTGATATCATTTTCACATTTTACTGTAAACTTTAACTAAACCAATTAACATAAAGTTTACGTTTCTAAAACGGATTTAATTATTTAATGTAGATTAGCTTTTAGGGATTAACTTTCGTAACTAAACCTGTTCAAAGTTACCGTTTACTCTGGTCACTATACTGTTGTAATATTAGATACCTTGATCTTGTCGACGTGACTTATTATTTAAAACTAATTTTTATTTGTATTCATTATGTTTCGCGTAAACAACTTATTTTGTTGATTCATATTTTCTCTTATAAAATGTACACCGTAGTTGTAAGTGTATGTTTTAAAATTGAATTTGTTTCAATTAAGCTGGGTTTTACGATTATTTAGACCAAAATTGTATTTGTAATCTGTGACTAATACAAAGATAATAGCAATACGACGGATTAATACAATATATATGTATATTATTTAAGTAACGGGAGTTATTTAATAATATTAATAGACTTCATAACTATAAAAACGTCTTGAAGAATTTTATTCTTATTTAGCTAATACGTATGTAAACATTATGAATTTGCTGGATGTTATCATGTATGTATGTCCAAGTATTTATATTTATATGTTCGCGCAGAAGTTTTAAATTATGCGTGTATTTTAATACATGTCGGGTGCAATTTACAATTTAAAAATGAAAACGAACGATGAAAAGACATCTTCGAACAACGTTCCAAAAACTATTTACTTAACGATCAAGCTTAATTTGTCTGAAGTCTGAAAAACGAAAACTTCCCGAGCTTTCGAGGTATAAAATCTGTTTCAAGCCAGTTTAAATGTTGTTGTTTGATCCAGTTCTAATTGAAGATGAGATTTTATGATCTTCATAACTCGACTAATAAAATCCAAAGATAATGTTGTCTCTTCCAAATGGATTTAATTGAATCATCTTAACATCAACACTGGTTCGAGAGTAATTGGTCTAAATTCAGCAAGATTTCAATTATTTTCATTTTCTGCTCATTTGAACGGATTATCTCCTCAGGCGTTTCCATCTAGAAACATTTTATTCGTCTCGACTTTCAATGGTGATGGAGGGGGGGGGGGGGGGAGAGAGAGAGACAGGCGTTAAGATGAGGGAGACGCTGAATTTATTTTCACCAAGGACCAAATATAGAAATACTAATCATGTTGTGTGGTTGTGGAGAATACCAGCACAAAAACTTGTTAGAATGTTTTAAAGTAGGCATCGATACAAAAGTAAAGATTTCTGTAAACGATAACTCTTGGAATGGTTATATATAGTTTCACAATTATGTGGTATACATTGATTTGATACTAATTACCAATCGTATTTTGTTATGCGTGTTTTTCAATTATGTATACACAAAAAAAATCACTTACAAAAACTGATAGCAATTAAATAAGCGTTTGTTTTGTGTCAGTTCAATTGACAATATCATCGGTATGTGGTTCGACAGTAGCATTTGGGTATCGTCAAGTGTAAATCAAACTTAACTGTTACACATATAAACAAAAACTCATTTCGTATACCTATTTGTTTCTCTATGTAGGATAATTTATATCGTTACAAAATATTAATATTTTAAATCATATTTTTATCAAACCAATTTGCTGGAAGGTATTGGTTATTGATAATTTATTTTAAATTGTAGTATGTGTTGATTTGTGCTTAAAGGAACAAACCCCCAAGTGCATAATGCATAACCTAGGGTTTTGTATGATTTAAAAATGTCTGTAAAAGGGTCGTCAGAAAGAAAACACACAAGTAGAATGCAGCATTTTAAACGTAAACCAGTAAGATTATAAAGCATTACATTAATAATAACTGTAAGAAACAGAGAAATAGTAGTGTAGGTAGACATAGATTGGACCACGTGCAATAGATAGTGCAGGTTGTAAGTTCTTATGGAATGGACATTATGTTAAAATTATGCACGGAATTAAAAACGACACGAAAAAAAATAATTTAAGTTTCAAGACTATGAAATACTCTTTCATTTTTGCCTCTATGTTATGAATAATGTTCTACTTGGCCATAGATCACCACTGTGTCTATAGGTCGGACTTTTTGCGTAGTTTATGCATCGCTCTAGCCTACACAAGTTCGAGATTTACGACTTCGCCACTCTGTGTTTATTTGTTTCACTTCCTCAAAGCAGTGAGCAAGTAGAACACACATATTAAAGATACCACCGCTAACAACAGCAAGTACGTAAGGTTATACCTTCTGTGCAAGACGTATATTCTAACCAGTGTTGCGACTATATAATTTATTTTGTGTCTAGATAGAGAACCAAATATTTCCCCCAAGTGTATCTAGAAAAAATAAAAGATAAAGTTTTTAAATATCTAGATAAAAGATTAGTGATATAAATAAACGTCTAGGCAATTTTGTTGAGATCAAATATAATAACTATTGTAGTATGTATAGTCAAGAGATACGTGTATCTGGAAGAACATTCTGCCTGGCAAAGTAATATTGTAAATCGTAATATTTTCCAGACTAAACCGTTACTAGCATTGATAGCTGTATGTGAGTAGTCCCTATCTAACTCACAAGATATGTGATGACACTTTTTAAATAAAACAATAGTTGTTCCAAAATTCACTGTGGAATCAAAGTTCTGTAAATCTAAAACATTGTATCTAAAAGCCTAAAAAGGTAAGATATGGTTCATTTAATTATATGTAGATAATAGATAAAGGTAATCATACAAAAACCTATCGAAATAAAATTAAAGATAACAAAATCTTATCTAGGTAAATTATCTAGATAACTTTATCTTGATGTCAAAACACTGATTTTTACAAACTACGTGACAATAAAAGTTGGATATCATTACATTTCTACTTTTCTTGCTTGCTTGTTTGTTTTATATCTTGTATCTAATCGATTTGCATGCGCTGAAAGATTAACGAGTGGTTTGCAAGTTCAGCTAGTAATTCCTTTTTAATAACGTTGAGCACGTGATGCATGTCCTACACTGCTCTTCCTCGTTGTTAATCTTAATCCTTGTTGTTCTTCCGTTCCTCTGAGCTGTTTTTATTGTGTATACTGAAAGAATACACTATAGGTGTGTTATTACTCTTTTATTAATTTACCTTATTTTTTTTTTTTTTAACTTACTATTAAGTGGTGTGTTAAGCATTATAAAATATTATCTGAACATATCTTTATTCATCAAGGTTTGCTCAAATACTTGAGTGTAAAAAGTATCGGATTTTGTTTTGCTCATTTGATTTGAAACAGATTCAACATAAATTATCCATCTTTTATGTGGTAAATATGATTAATTAATTATTACTAATGTGTGCATTAAATTATAATATATTTTAAATTTTATGAATGACTATCTTTTTTGATTAAATATGGAGATTTTCCTTTAGAATATTACGTTTAGTATTTAATAAATTCTAGTCTATGTTAGTTCCTGGAAAATACCGAGTTTGTCATAGTAAGAAAATAACATTTTGTCACGAAAGTCTAAAACATAAACATGGATGTATAACTAACCGGGTCTTAAAGATAGTTCACAACAATTCCAATAAACATATTTTTTTTACCATTGAAATAGTTTTTCACTATTTCCGTGTAGGTTGTCGACTACCACATGGAACTATGGGTATAAGTTTTTCAAACTAAACGTAACGCAAGCCGGGCAGTACTCGGAAGTTGCCTAACAAGGTGGTAACTCGTGTCACGTCAGGGTAATGGGCTGGGCTGGGTAGATGGTTGCTCAACTTCTTCGAGTTGGTCTATTTCTGTGTCACCCGAGCCGGCGTTGGGAAACCTACGTCACACGTTTGCTGTCAATATGTCAACAACTGGAAATTGCTGACCAGGCCGGATGGGTATGACAAATTTCATTAAGTTGTTATTTATTTGGATTGACAATTTAACCAAGATGTGTCTCAAAATTTTTCTCTTTTTTTTCTCTTTTAGTGTGAATACCTTCTTTAAAGGGGTTCTCACCCGCTAGATTTATTTTTTACCATATGATCTACTGCACCACACCAATCGATAATAAACCATTAAACATCGTGAGTTGAAACCTGTGAATTGTTATTAATTAATGAAATTTCTGGTTAACTGCCACGGCGACTGTTGGTGTCCGCCGGCTTTTGGTGCGAGTGTACTCGAAGCGATATATCTAAAAAAAATAGACGGCCTTGGTGTACTCCATTCGACACCGCATAGCAGACCGCGTTCATTGTGCATGCGTTGACTATTTCCCCTCCCAATACTACTCTCTCTCTCTCTCTCTCTCTCTCTCTCTCTCTCTCTCTCTCTCTCTCTCTCGCTTGGCTTACTTGACACCAACTCGACAGTCGACACCCGCCGACTCGACGTGCACAGCAACGCACAGCAACGCTCAAAACGAAATGGAGCACCCGATTACACATCTTTATTTTGTACCTGAACGGAAGCTCCGATTACAAAACCAAAATATACGAAATACGCAGAAAAGAAAGACGCAGCGAAAAGTATTACATCATTTTTTTTTTGAGCAGAATCCTCCAAGGTCCCAAGGCATACAGGTCGACCCAATGCTATTTCTTATGGGAGATTTTCGCCGATGGGACCTAGCTCGAAAATCACTAACTTTGTTATTTTTTTCCCGGGTTATGGTGAACCCGATTTCTTTTCATTTAGTCGCTAATTTCATAGCTAATCAGCCTTAGTTAAACATATTTTTTTGGTGTAGCGGGTGAGAACCCCTTTAATGTCCGGTATTTCCATGTTGAGTTAAAATATACTTTTCAGTTAAATTGTATTTATCATGACAACGGCAAATAGAAATACACCAAACTAGGCTTACCTGACAGTTGAATTTACTTGAACCTTTAACTGGACATTGAAATACCGGCCCTCAGTTCATTATACATTTCTAAATATATCGTAGTTTTGGAAAATACGCAGTGATTTGACTAGGGCCAGATGCGTAGTCGAGTTAAGCAAGGATTTGTTTATGGTTGCTATGGAGTTTGTATTTCTTAATATGCAAAATAGCATTGTAATAAAACCTATCCCATAGTAACAAATCCTATAGGTAGTACTTTAACTTGACAGTAGTCTGTACGTGCATATGGCATTTGATCTCATAGTTTCTGTCTGGTGTTTTCCACGGATAAAATAAGTAAGTGGATACTTTAATATTTAGATGAAGTCATGAGACCGGCCGTAAATCAAGATATCTGACAAATAAGTATTAAGTTGGAATTTCATACTAAGTGTTTATTTTATAAGTAAATAAAAAAAAACGCCATAATTCTTGTATTTTCACTGGAAACGTTCAATCGGGCTCCATTGATGTGTAGAAGGTGGTAGTAAACAATAATTCAGCCATGTCGGAAACTATAGACAAACTAAAGCCCTGCCAAATTTCCAAAGTTTGGTTTGAGGGGCGTGGGCGTAGACATCCGGGCGCTTGATGTCGCCCAACACGTGGGCGTGACTGATGCACTAGTGGTCAAGATAAATGCAACTAGCGCCTTGTGGTTGCACGCAGTCGCTAAATAATAAGAATTAAAAAAAAAAATCACATTTAGAGTCTACCCACTCAGTAACTATTTGCAGTGGGGGACTTTAATTTAAAGTGACTTAACCAACCCTGTAGGCTCCAAAGACCATCTCGAGTGAGCGATAACCAATCAAAGATCGATATTTCAAATACGAAACATATGAATCAGTGATTGGACAGTGCGAACACCTGCGGACAAATGCCAGAATCAACGAGGCCGATTCAGAACAACTTTTGAATTTATTGAGTGCTTCGTTGCTAGGATGGCTCCAAAGTCAACGTTTACTTATGCATAAGCCAAGAAGTGATAGAAGTAACGAACTCTTTCATACGACAGTGTTTGAAACAGAAAAGTCTTTGAATGAAAATAGAAACGAAATGAATGAAATGAAAAACACAAACAATGATATGCATATCAAATTGTGCCTATTCATATATTGGAAATTAGTATTGAAATTAATTAATGAAAAACAAAATCTTGTGAAATGTGCATACACAAATTAATCTTTTTGTGTTACCGTCATGATATTTTTCCGTCTATAATTATGTTGGCCGTTTAAAAATGAGTACTAATAATAATTCATTACATACGTAATCTCAATGATAGTAATGGCAAACCAAAAACGTTTATAGGATTATTTGTGAGTACTTGACCACAACTTTAAGTTGTTGCCAAAACTAAATATCAACCGCTGTAAATTTTCTTAGGGTTTTTTGGAACCCATGTGCAAAGTATATGATTTATTTTGTAATGATGTAATTTATACACAATCGTTTGGCCAATCGTATACATTTTAAACTGTCATATGCGGTGTACAGTGAGTTAAGCTCTCATTCAGTCAACCCTTTCGAAAACGCTCCAAAACAATCTTTATTTGCGACACCAGCTTCCAACAGATAAAGATTAATCTTACCTTTTACAGTACCGCAAAACGTTAAATCTCGTTTTTAAAGATTTGTTGTTGTATTTCATCCACCTGACTGATGTCACGACATTCCTCACAAGTCCTAAGATTTCCCGCATGGATCGCTGCCGGCGACGAGTTTGGAATAATAACCAGACGTGCTGGAAACAAACGGCTTCGCATCAAGGTTCACGGAATCGCCGCAAGCAGCAGCGCTCACAGTATCGTCGCCATTATGGATCTCACTATAAACTTTGATGTTTCATTACTAAAATTTATGCAAACTATAATGTAATCAAATCATTAAAATATTAAATTTGAAGTATCAGTTTAGGCTATGTCAGCAAAAAGTCCGAACATGTCGGTTTGTCGTTTTGGATCATAAATTGTTTTCACAGATCAATTCAATTCAACATATCTGAGTAGGTCTATATCATACTAAACTTGCAGCAAATAAAGTAGGTAAAGTTAATTTCGCAATAATTGAAACCACAAATCTGTGATAAACACAAATCGATTACCAAACAGGAAGGCGTAATAAATCGATGAGCCTGAACTGATGTCACTATTATAAGTCTGAGTCAAACCACAGAAAAAAGTGAAAAATTGAAAAAAATTGAAATCCATAAGCAAATAGGAAATTCAATGTTATTATGAAGGACACCTAATCACAAACCATAAATACATGTTAATCGGTTTACGAGAGGGAATTTTTATCTACACAGTGGAAGTGTTTCTAACCACAAAACTCTGATAAATAAATACCAATCAATCACCAAGTAGTTAACGATAGTGAAACGTATTTTGCATTAAAAGTGCGTCTATTGAGCTCAACTCTCTTTAAGTATTTTAATATAAGACGCAATTCGTAATGTAAGAAAATCTATACTTCAGTCCGCTGACGACGATTCATTCAAGACATTGCTCGAATGTATTATAAATCCAACACGGAAATCATAAAATAACTTTGAACGTGAATCGCCATCTTTTAAAGTACAAAAGAATATACAATTAAATTATTAACTGAGGTTTGTGATGATAGTCACTTTAAATTAAAGTCCCCCACAGCAAATCAGTTTCGTTACTGAGTGGGTAGACTCTAAATGTGAATTTATTTATTTAATTATTTATTTTGTTATTCATAAAACTATGATTGTAACTTCTATTTTTAAACCTCACTTGTAAACTGTTAAAAAATTGATCATCAAAGATCAATATAGATTTTTACATTCGATGCGTGTTAATAATATTCGTCTTACGGTTCCTGATATTTCGTAGATGTAGATGTGCACAAGTGTCGCAAGGAAAATGTTATGAACATTGCTGTGTTAATCTATTATTCTGTTACTTTTATGTTTTTTTATTTTTTATACAAATCCAGTTTCTATCCTTGAGCGAATGAGGTAAACTTCCTTCTTAGCCACTCTATCAAGGCCACCACAACGCAGTAAGTACACTTAGTACTCTCGTTAAGGCAGCAGTTCGGTCCACTAAGTGCCTAGCGTGAGTGTGTCCGCTAAGTGGATGTCTCAGCTAAGCCCCCACTTAGAGTAAGTGTAACGCCAATCCGTCCCTTATTCAAATTCACGAACGGATATTAAGTCGGGAGAGTTTTTTCTAACAGGTTGATATTGGTCGGAGGGAGAGCGTTTGCTCTTGTCGCTTGAATATGTTCAACTGGGGAACTACCTTGGGTACAAATATCAGCACAGTGGCGTCATACCACACTGTATTTCAAGTTAACATAAATTTGATTCGATATCAATTCTGATTGAAAAGATCGTATATTTTCTTTACTATTTACCTCATGGCTATTGATGTCAAGAATATTGTGTAAATAATGCTGGAAATATAAACTTATTTTGCAACAAAACAATGAACATAACAGTGATTTAGTGTGTTATCTTACTTAAATATACGTACATTTTTGTATTTGATTTTTTTAAAACAATAACAAAATTATAAAACATTTCAAACATAAAATTATTAATAAAATAGATAACGTCGTCGTTGCTCAAGGTGTAAAATGTTTTGTGTTGAGTTCAGTATTTGCGTTTATTGCATTAAAACCGCTTTCAAATGAACTTAGTAAAAATTTGAGCCAATTAAAGTATGTATTCTTTAATACTATTACAGTTTATAAATGTTAAAACATAAGTAGCTTTAAATGTTAATATAGTTTGATATAAACCTGAAAAGCACACATTTTTAAGAGCCCAGGCAATCCATTTGAACATACAGTTAGCTATTCACTCGGGGTTTTCATTCGCATCACTCGAATAAAGATGAAAAATTCAACGACCTCAATTTCAACACTTTGAAACCGCGAAATTAATCTGCTCGCCGTGTTAATAAAATAAACCGCCGTCTCTGAGCAAGAGTGAGCGAAGTCGCAGAGAGCGAGACAGACAGACAGACAGACAGACAGACAGACAGACAGACAGACAGACAGACAGAGATTGATTTGGTTTTTATTAGGCGGGATTAAGGCCAGTGAAGTCTTATCGTACATCCATCACATGTTATTACAAAATTAATTAAGAATACAATGTAAGGTACAGGGTACAGAATACTAGATGTAACATTTGAAATACGAATTATAAAATTTAAAATGTAAAAATAAATTAAATACAAAATTTAATACAGATAAGAAAATAGGAATATAAAACACTAATCATTAGTATAGTCTCTTCATTCATGGCACACACACAATCATCCACCTTTTTCACACCCTTGAGTACAAAGTTGGTAGTAAGGTATAAGTATAAGTAGCTGGATTTTGTTACTAGATTTTGGGGAAAAAAGAAAGCAAGAGAGAGAGAGAGAGAGAGAGAGAGAGAGAGAGAGAGAGTTGCGTGGGTGGCGATGTTGCTACACCGGCCGAGGCGCGAAGTGAGGTGCGATACTGAAGTTACGTGTTTGCACAGACCAAACAAGAGGATAATTAGTAAGAGGTGGGCGTTATAGCGTTGGCCATATTTCGAGCACGGAACTCAAATAAAACATGAAACTCACATTTAAGGGATGTTCGTTGGTATTATTTTTATTTGCAGTTCCGTATCAACGAAGCATCGTGTTGTTTTTATTTGAAGAAAACCTAAAGAAGTAAACAGTTTTCTTCCTATACGTTCTTGAGTAATGATATTTTGCAATTTCAAATATTGTTGAGAATATGATGACCACAACCAAAACATGTTTTTTCTTGTATAGGCCTAGTATATTTTTTTGAATTTATTTATTTATTTATTATATATTCCTATTCTTCACACCTCATTAATGGCAAAAAAAAGCACAGCTCCAACCGTAGCCAACCGTATATACTAGGGTCTTGATTTTAAGCCCATGAACTGTGTTTGACAGGCTGTGACAAAATATCGCCCCCCATGAACTTCTCAGAATACATAATAAAATTGCTGAAAGTTTATACAAAAAGTTTGTTTTTTATGAAAACTAGACACACTCCATGTTAAGGGTCACTTGTTCTGTTTATAGATTGTTACTTGAGGCAATATAGTAAAACCCATGTATTATTTATGTTATCTGTTTAGGTTTGTGTGTGTATCGTCTTTTCCGCCCACTGTTTGCTCGGCTGTTTGTACCCCCGCCTCATAAACAACGCAGACTTCTCAAGTTTCACAAACATAACGATAACAAACTCCAGCTTCTAAAAGTTGTTAACTTTGTTGTAAATCTTCACGATTCATGACAATCCATAAACTAGATCGCTACAGCTGACACGAACTTTGAGGTGTGAGTTATTTTAGAGTAAGTGTGAGTGCACGACTAAGATGAAAGTAACTTAGAAATTGTTTAGAAAGCACTCATAATTACTTCTGTTTGACTTAAAGGACAGTCTTTGTGGAACACACACACTCTCCCCAAAATGACCCATTAATTGTCACGTACAATTTTATTTGTTTTCGTTAACGGGAAAGGGTAGGCTTGTGTTTAAAACATTACAAAATTTTAATTTTTTTATTGTATGTTGAGAATGAATGAAACTAGACATCTTAAATCTGAAGGCAAAATCTATGCAGTGGTTTGGTAAGCCTTAAGGCCCATCCACATTGAAAATAACCAGTAAGAGTAACGTTAGAATAAGGTTTCGGACACAATCTCATGGGCTGATGAGAACCCAAGGTCATTGCTTAGCCAACGGAAGTGTCTGAAACCTTAATTTTACTGTTACTGTTACTTGTAGTTTTCAATGTGGATGGGCCTTTAGAGAATAAATGATAAAAAATATCAACCATTATAATCAGAAGGGTAGTTATTATAATTGAATATTTGTAAACAATAATGGATTTGATGATGAAAACAACTATATATATTGACTATAATATTTGGTATATTGATCATTCAGTCTGTAGAGTCTATGTCCTCAGATTTTCAATCCCGAGTAGCATTCTTGAGTAATTGGCCACATCAAAATTAAAATGTGTGCTATTTTTATGCGAAGAGTGCGACTCTTGCCATTGCCACTTCGCATACATAAATACGTTATATTGCATGTCACGTGGTAAAACATTATGCGGCAAAGTTCGTTCATGTTTGCTACACATTATATTTACATACTCTAGCTGTAAAGTCGTTGGTCATTCGCCACATGCCATATAACCCAGTGCCATTCACAATATATAGACTTCGTGGAAAAGAATAATACTGTAGGCTATCCTACACAACATCAATTTGTCCTGTGAGGTAACTATACATTTTGTAGGTACTTTAAATCGAGTTTTCCATAAAACAAGCTCTACTGGGTGTATCACTTGCACTGAAACGCCACTTAAAACATACCTGCATTTTTGTACTTAATGAATAGCGTATTCACATTGTTCGATATGCTAAAAAAAAGTATCTTTGGGAAGAAAGATATCTAACGAATATTATTCTGGTCAGGCGAAGAAAGAACCAAGACCAATAAAGTTTGAGAACTAAATATTGCTCAAGACAGAAAATCGGAGACACTTTTACAAGTTAAAAAATTATGTTGCTGAACTTTGAAAAAAAGTCAATTTAACGATAGGAAAGTAAGATTTTATAATACTTAAATATTATTTGATATTGTTTAAGAACAATTTTACATGGCAGTAAGCTTAGTGCAAACTTTTGGAACATCATAAACAGATATCTTTTTTATATTGTCTGTTGTGTATTCTTTCTATGAATTCATTGCAGAAGGTTTAAGGGTTGACTCTCGCATCGGCGTATTTATGTGCTTTATTTATTATTGGTTTGGAATAGAATGGAATTTTTTAATGGAATTGCATGCGCTCATATTAATTGTTACCTTGTAACTGGAGTATCAACGAAAGAATTTCAAAATCAATTAGAACAACCTTTCTCCTGAAATGAGTTTCTGTTACATGTGTATAGTCAATATAAATACAGTTTTGCATTTTCATTTAGTTTCAATAATAATTCATTACACATTGTTAATTGTAAAAAAAAAAACATAATTCTAATTTTAAAACAATAGTAAATGAAAACACGAAATACAAACCGAATAATTAAGATACTTTTTAGAGTGCCTGATTTATCATGCATTATCTAACAACAGTTTCAATAATATATCTTATATTTGTACTTCGTGTAAAACACATTTGTTATGTCACTGTTTATGTCTAGTATGAGTTAGGATGTGTCTTAACCCGTAAAACCGAATTGATTGATTTAAAGATTAATGCGTCACTCTATTTACCCAACGTACGTCTCGATAAAGTACAAAAACAAACATTTCAACCGACTATGATGAATGTACGCGGCCTCGTGTTGAAAGAAGTCGACATTTTTATGTTGTGTACCCAACGATTTCATTGCGATACGTACGGTTTAGTGACTGACTGTGTGAGTGCGATGTTCAATGGTTGACAATATCTCTTTGAGACGAATATCGGAAAATAAGTCATGTAGCCGGGAAGAAATGTGATGTCGTCTCGAGGAAAACCAGTCGACTGTATATTACTCGGCACCTCCACCAAAAGAATAAAATAATTCCCGGAATTTGTCTCGTTAGAATTCACATGGTGGAATAATCGCTTATTGACACCATAGCTTTGTGTAGATGTTGGTTCTTTGGTGTTTATGACTGCTTTTGATACCTAAGTTCCTGGAGTTTTTTTCTGGTTCGGGTATGGGGTTTAAATTAACTCGGAATATATTTTATCCTCTAGTACTAGGCTTCATACTATACTTATTCACCAATCTCTCCGTATTATAATGAGACTGGTTTTAACTTTTTAACCTTACAATTCTTAAATGAATCTGTGCTGTGTTGCGAAATACTTGTCACTGTTTATGTTATTGCATCGAACGATTATCTGAAATTTTTGTGTTTTGTTTTTGGGATATTTCGTTAGTAAATAAACAAACTAAAACGATAACTACACCTCAAAAACATTTTTTGCATCTAAACCTACAAAATGAATTGTTATTATTTATTACGACAAAGCAGATAAAGTCACCCCGCAAAAGTGATAGGTTTGTGGCATAGCTCTTTATCCACTAGGTATCTCAATTATATTCGAAATAAAAAACGAGAATACAATAAGATCTATATTCTCCCCAACTGTGGGGTTTTCCTAGGATAAATACCCCACCACCCTAATTGAAGAAGCAAGAAAGCCAAAGACCTTAGAGAACAGCGCGTGGTCGTGTATGTGGCTCACGTACTCCTGTACCCACCCGGCGGGACACCGATCGCCTCCTAAGCAGGCGTGGATTAGCGGGCGTGGATTGCTCTCGAGGCCAGCGCATCCTGGCGGGATCAGCGGGAAGCGCTCGCTTGACTGACCCGGGAGTAATAGCGGTAGGACTAACACTAGTGATATCTCATGGGATATAACTCAGGCTGATGGGGTGAGAATGTGGGGCGGTAGTGCGGATGTTGGGTTGGCTGTGAAGAGACGCTACATTATATACATTGTTAATATTAAGGTTGTAATTGTGACTAATTAGGGGTTAAGTTGAATTATTTAACCGCTATAATTCTGTATAAATAAAAGCATAACTTAAAATATTGCCTTATTTTTGTATTTATTTATTTATTTATTTATTTACACACAAAGAAATTTGATTGAATCGACGTATAATTTTTGAGAGGTAACATTCAATATTTACTTGATCTCCATGAAAAAAAACATCATACAGTTATGAATTATTCTTCAAGTGATGTTCATAAATGTAACGGTTTTAACAGCTAAACTTATAAGTTCTCGAAAAGTGCAAATGTGAAAATGAAAAATTCAGTTATAGAGACATCATGGTGATGCGTTTACACATTGTTGGTGCTATCTTTGCAAACCGAGGGTAGAAAGAAGACTGGTAACAATACACAATGAATACAAATGTATATCAGTGGATATACAGAAACGTCTACTTCAATACAATAAATGTGAGATATAGGCTTGTATTAGTAGAGAGTCTGCTTTTTTAAGTTGTTTACGTAGTAAAACGTATTACGTATTAAACGTAGTGATTGGTTTCAAAACAATAACTTTATAACCGCAATAGTCCTTTGGTTTCAACAATTTCTAGTGATTCATAATGCCAACGCGTATCATGTGTATTAGTATTAATTAACGTCTCCATTTGGTTTCCAAGAGTGTGTTATAAAGCTGTAATATTGTTACTTGCTCGTGCGCAGTGCTGCCCTCTGAAGGGTGGGCTGGTAACTTGACTTTATCCAACACCAGCAAAGTGGAAAATGGGCTTTTCACCTATTGTCCTGAACCCTTTTAAGCCCATTAAACCCCACTCTATTTTAGATCTTACAAAGAGGCTAAAGCTAAACGTAGCATGTTTGAGGAATGGCTGGTTTGTGGGGTAAGTGGCCGTAACGTGTTCTGCGTACGAGTGGGGTCATAGAAAAAAGAGTTGAACATTAAACTGAATTTATATTTTTATCGTCTCATTTAATCATTTAACAACTAGGGGATGTATAATATATATGTGCATATTCTTGTTCGTGATGAATGTTATAAATTTTTACTAAGCTCGTTTTCAAATATTGAACAAATACATGTTACAGCATGGATACTAGCCTCCAAAGAGCCTAACCTCACTATAAGGGGCTTTTACATTATAGTTGTCTATGATGGACGGATATATGTCAAGTCTATTGCTCATAATTTCCATAATATCAAACATTTGATATGATTTCATTAATAATAAAAACTTAAAACAAACAAAATATTTTGTTAAAATAATACTTATATACTAGTACTTCATATTATATAATACAGACTACACACTTGGGACATTTTGAATAATGTGATGATATTATATAATTCAACAGAAATATAGACGGTACAACCAAATTTCTTCCAACAACCGTATATAAAAAATACCCTTCATTTTGTTACTGGACACCGTGGGCCTTATTGTAAAATGAATTGAACCAATCACTGTACACTTTAATTATATACTAATTATCACTTGGTGTAAAATGATCCCCTCTCGTGCTATGCTGTGGTTACAGCTGTTCGCGATCTTTTGTTTCCGTTTCATTTCTGTATGGCTCTAATTTATTTCTAGCAACCCTTTTTCTTTTAATTAAAATAGTTTGTTATGCCATTTGTCGTCATAAGCTAAGCTACATTTAATTTCTTTACGACGGGGGAAACTCAATTACAAAAAACTCTACACCCGTTTTTCTTTGTTTTATTTCGTTCGTCTTCTCTTGAGCATCGCAACGCAACGGGTTGTTTGGCCTGGCTCGCCGAGCAGCTAAATGATAAAGCGGAGCAGATACTGAATAAGTAATTGATGTAAATAAAGCCGAGAGGCGGACTCACTCGGGTTGTGGTTCTGACGGATGCATCTAACAAGGAGTGAAATACTGGCGATGAAATATTAATCAAGAAGCCGTTTATTTTGAGAGAGTTCAAGTCTTTGTGTGCTGTACCTATAGCTCTCTGGATGAGGTCATTCGTCTTAGGTATAGGCGGCTTTCTTTCACGTCCAATCCTCGTTAACTCGTGATATATAGGATTTTCTTAACTTGTCTTTAGAAAGATTCTTAGACACGTTAGTGGGACGAATTCTCAGAATTAAATATTCAGCGCAACGTTTAAACTTCAATGCATTGATGTTATGAGACAAGAATTTTCTTGATATTTAGTTTTCATTTTAGTGCAATTTAATTAAAGTTGTCCCACAGTATAATGGTATGGTTTTAATTAGAGTTTTCTAGCTCTAGGAAATCTTTTCATGTTTATTACACACGTGCCTGTACTATATAGCACAGCATGAAACAACAGTAAACAACATAAAGAACTTGTGAACACGTTGACATTAAATGAATTTGTTTGTGAAAATTAATAAAAATGAGGCTTTCAAATAATCACGATTTAAATTACACAATTTTCATTAAAATACATGGCAGTCAAGTTTTATTTTTACGAAGAATTAATAATTTGATACTTGATTGTTGATAATTTGTCAACTTTGTAGATCACAAGCAACAAGTCACAAAATGTTAATTGTTTTTGACCGCGTGTATATTTTTTGGACAATTCCACTTCCTCTTTCATACATCTATTTTTTTTAAATTCACAATTTCTGTGAACAACGAAAAATAAATAATTATTGAAACATGACACCATATCTGATAATGCGGTGAATTAACTCTTGCACTGACTGTATATGTCACAACTTGTGCGACTTCTTGCTAGTCGGGGTTGTAAACATAATGGCGCACTCAAGTGAATATATTGGGTCAGCGTTTTAGCCAGAAGTGAGAGACGCCAGAACTAGAGGCTTAACTGTCAACTGTCTTGTGTAGGCGTCGACACGATGCGGACAAGAGAAATGCAACATCTTGTCTGGATTGTGTCTTGTGTAGGTGACGACACGTTGCGGACAAGAGAAATGCAACATCTTGTCTGGATTGTGTCTTAAGTGGGCGATTACTGAGGTGGACAAGGGAAATGCATATCACCTGAATTATGTTTTGTGTGGGCGATGACTGTTTCGGGCAAAGTAATGCAGCATTTTCTCCGGACTCCGACCCGGTCCGACTCCGGACCTCGACCGTAGGAGTGTCTTCATATTTTTTCAGAGTTTCAAACTTATAAAATAACAAAATCTTTGAAGTTATTGAAACAGTTAATTTAGAAAATATTTACAAACAAATATTTAAACTTGATTTGTATTCAATTTGTGTGAATAACCTTTAATTAAATAATCGGAGGATACAATTAATGTAGAGATTAAATTTGTATAGATATTTGTTTACATACTGTATGCGAATAATATATATATTTACGATAAATTAATACATGCATTTGTATTTATTGTCTACGCAGTTACAAAACTGATTTTCAGGAAACGGTATTAATAAGATGAATTCCGATGACCAGATTTTCACTGCGATGTTTGTCGCAATGCGAGACCGGCCAATAAGTGTGGGGACTCCCCCCTCCCACCAATCCCCCACCACCCACCAGCACAATGAATCACCTGCGTCTAACGCCCCTTCTCCCTTCCCTAACGCCAAACCCAGGTGGCTCATTTCAATTAATGGTCTGCAAAGCTCACATACCCACTGGCATTCCGCCTTAGACCTGGTCTACATGACTCGCCTAGTACACTCTGTGACAGGGTATCTATGATCCCAATGTCGTTTCCCTTAAATTCTTTATTCCACCACTGCATGAGACCCAACGCACAGGTATAACTGCCTCGCTGGCCGTTATCCTAATCTTTGATTATCTATTTTCTGAGCTATTAGAAAACAATTCTATTCAATTCAACATGAGATTTATGAAAAAGTTTTTATTTTAACGAGTTGCAAGACCCCATGCGCTCGTAAAACGTTTAGTTTTTGTTGTACAGACCACATTCAAATAGCAACTCTAATTTAAATTCAATATTTTCTTTAAATATAACAATTCGTGTTGAATGTATTTATTTATTTATTTAAATAGCGCTTCGGTAATTGAATAAACAAAGTGTTTAAAAATAAGTTGGCGGATGTTTTGATCGTTAAAAGAGATCAAAGATTAAGATTAAGACGAGCCTGGCACTTTTTTGCACTTTGGGTCTGAGGTGGTGGTGGTGGGACAAAGAAGCTTATTTTTACTGGGACCATAGAAACACTGATGCAGAGAATAGTTCGTTAGTCAGCTTCACTACGTAGGTAATAAACTATAGAGTAACCTACTATCGTTCACACGGTTCAATAATGAACATTGCACCCGAATAGTTCATCTTCTCTCCAACAGGAGCGCTACTGATTTTGTGTTGTTGACGTTAAAGTTGCTCCAACGTAAGTCGCGTCTCATGCTTACGAAATATTTAAGTCCAATAGTGATAACATAATTGTCTACTTCTTTAGTTCTTATCAATACTTGAAACAGATAAATTAGGAATAATTTAAGACTTTTGATTGGATAGCTCGAAATTCTGAACCCATTAGATCGAGCACAAGCTAATCTTATACAATTAAGAACTTGATATACATCCAATGGTCGTGAAAATTTAATCATTTACTCAAAAAATAACTGTCCAAAAGTGATTATGGTTAGATTTGAGAAGTAAAGCTTAAATAATTTTATCATCATACTTGTGTTTTGCTGTGAATCATTGACCGATATTTTTTATTTTACACTAAGCTATATTTATCGTGTTCAGCGAGGGTAGCTATTTAGCTCATTCACTGACTCGTAAAACCAAATCCTATCATTCCTACTAAATGGCTTTACAAATTAAAATCCTCGACTACACCGGGACTCGAACACCGGAAGTGACGTGCATTTCCTTCCAGTCTTTCAGGAACGAAGCGCGCGATTTACAAACGGTCCTCCGTGTATGACTGACATCTGTTCGTTCGGCGGATTCCATTAGAGAATTCGAGGAAATTCGGAAAGTTTTTTTTTCACTTCCGAAAGTGCGTAGATGAAAATGGTAATCAGTTCCGATTTGCATTCGTCGTGTTTATTTCTACAGTAATGTAGTCTGTAGTGCATATGTTAACATCTGGCATCAGCCAATACTGTGCAATATATAGGATGAGTTGATGGCAAACATAACTTTTTGATACATCCAACGTACGTGTGTTTGCATAATATGTACTGTAGACGTTTGTCAGCTACAAAAACATGTCAGAGAAAGATTCATTTGACAGATACACTGGCGAACAGACAAATAGACACAGACAAACGTGTAAACAGTCTGACTGTTATAAATATATAAGAGATGTACAGACTGATATACCTTAACTTATATAGGTTGTTTGCACGCAAGTACAGTAGTTGTAATTAGTAGTATTGACTTCACTTGATACAGGGACGCTCCATTTTGTGCTGTCTCACAGGCCCTCTCGGGGTACTTATGGTCGGTTTTGCCGACATCATATGATGGATTGTTGAACCATGGAGTTGTATATCCATGGTTGAACCGTCCATTTGTGTGTTTTAAAAGATGTGTGGTTTGTGTTTGTTATACTGTTGGCATCAAGAGGGCGGTGTATTTTGAAAGATGTTTGGGTTGTGTTTTTTTTAGGTGATCGAGTTTTCACGGAGACCGTGGGGGTGAGATCTACGGATCTGTGTAGGGTACGGACGACTTGTTTTGTGTCCTTGCTATATATATATATATATATATTTAATTCTTCGTTAAATAAACAGTAAATAAGTAACATACGTGTAATTTATTCCCTCTAGTTTTCCTCTTACCTATACAGTCGGGACAAAAGGGCAACAATTTCATTGTGTAGAATTGTCTCATTAAATAAAAATAAAATAAATATATCCACATTTAGAGTCGACCCACTCATTAACAAGACAAGTAAAAACAAGTAAAACAAACACAAAAGTAAAAGGTTTCCTCTTTCATAAAACTCCGAAAAGCAATTCCTGCAATTTGTCTGGAGGTTCAAAGGCGGTGTTTATAGCTGTGGCAATAACTTTTGTACAAAAAAAAAACTTTGCCGAATTTCATCGCTCGGATTGGTTCACAAAGATATTATACTGCGATGAATTTAATATAGTGTTCCATATGGATGGGATGGCGCGATATTCCCTTGGAAAACGAATGGTTTGGTGTTATCCAATATCCATTTTAGAAGTGGGTGTAGGCAAGGATAACATAGCGATCTATCATTGTTAGGTTAGCGTCTTCGGAACCGAACGACGCCGGCCGGCTCAGTTAACAGGCAATGTTTTACGTTCTAGAGGTGAGATGGGCACTATTGGAAAGTATTCTGGGCACCATAACCAACCAGATTAGTCGTCCTAAAGTTCTGTGTGACGCGTTGATAAGCGAGCAGGTCCATGTCCACGCGAACACTCTGACGATATCAAAGTTGCTGCCAGTTTTCAATTTACGAATGTGCATAGTTATTTAAAAACAACAAACAAACATCACCCGTACACCAAGTCATAATTGTAGACAAGTACATTATCATATTTCATATCATAATTTATGTAAGTTTGTTTTTATGTTATAATTATGTTTGAAACTTAGAATTATAGTAATTTTTATTAAATGAAAACATGTTCATAAAAATAAAATATTTTTTAATTTCAAAGGTGATCCCGAATCTCGTAAAATGAACACAAAACACGTCGACTTCCAACTGTCTATGAATCTACCATACTAGTAATCCATTTTGTTTTTACTAACATTAATATAGTTAGGTTACCAACTGTCGTTAAGAATGACTGTGATGTGAACGTAGTTTACAGCTAACAGAGATTAATTTAACACTGCCTTCATATAACATACGTATAACTACTGTTATCAAACTTAACTTCTGTTGTGCCTGTTGCTGTTCGTGCTCTTAGTGTAAACTAGGTATAAATCTTGGACATTGGAATACCCATAGGAATGATTACCTTAGTACACTTGTTCGAGCAACACGCGTCTACGGTTCGGTTAAGAATACCTATAACGAATACAATACAGCTCACGTTTCTTTGGATTCCAATTCGCTTATTTTCCATAGGGAGCCCTAATGAGTTCCATTCTTCGTTTTGTCATCATGGCTAATATGAAAATGTCTTTTGCAGATTCAGTTCGTATAGAATGGCGGAGTGGTTTTATCCGATATTTGAATGGTTTTTATACCGCTGTAAAAATATCCAATTGGATTTTAGAACAAATTTCATCGACCGGTGAAGCTTATATTCCTCCAGACGACGGTTGATATTATGTACAGTCGCAAACGCAGACGACTGTTACGGTCTGTGTGTATACTTTGGTTTTAAGTTATAATATTTGTGTTATGTTTTTAGTTTGTAGAATGGTTTTAAACAACATTCAGTTTTCTAGCAACGAAGCACTCAATAAATTCAAAGTTGTTCTGAATCGGCCTTGTTGATTCTGGCATTTGTCCGCAGGTGTTCGCACTGTTCAATCACTGATTCATATGTTTCGTATTTGAAATATCGATCTTTGATTGGTTATCGCTCACTTGCCGATGGTGTTCGAAGCCTACAGGGTTGGTTTAGTCACTTTTAATTAAAGTCCTCCACTGCAAATTAGTTTAGTTACTGAGTGGGTAGACTCTAAATGTGAATGTATGTATTTATTTAAAATATTCAACGCATCAGAACATATGTTAGTAGGTGTTGATGCTTCTTCGGTATTTCTGCTCAAATTGAATATCTGGACGAATTTAAATGCATGTGAATTGCCTTCGGTAGATAATCTTGCCACAATTAGACCACTAAGTGTATAAACACCTTCAGCTACTTGACAACTCGTACGGAAAAATATTTTATTCAAAATCCAAGGATTACATTTAATTTCGTATGCTAGCTCGTAACCCTTTTCATATCTATGCCAAAAGTAATTTTACATACAGATACATGTGGATTTAAGAATAATTTTGATTTTGGAGGTTTCCTTCGGTGTGTTTTCCGATTGGATAGTACATCCACACCTGCACTAGTGGCTTTGATATACCACCAAGCTTAACCATAAATTAATCCCCATGGCTGCCACCTACCACCACCACAGCGCGACGATCAATATTTATGTAGATTTAGTCGCAAGCCGCCCACCCACCCTCACACCCAGTGGATCGTATTACTACGTAAATGCAAAACTCATCGTCATTTTGTAAATTTAATTTTCAGGAACCCACTCGGGTGATGCCTTCCACGTCTACATCGTCCCAGAGGGCCCAAACATCTTAGCGGAAACAATCAGAGCAGAGAGGGTAGCTTCGTATAACAAGGTATGTTTTGACTCAGAAGCTTATTGCTTGAGACGTTGCCTAATTTAAAAAAATGTATGTTTTATAACTTGTTTTTTTCGAAACTTAATTTAGGTGCTCTTAAAGTTAATACGGGGCTGCCTTTGTGTTGTCATGTTTAGAGAAGGAACATTCTCGTTTTATGCTTGTATTTGTTTTGAAGCGGAAATTTTACAGAAAAAACAATATCAGTTGTTTAATCTATTTTTTCGTTTTTCTTTTTATTATAAGCCGGCTTAAGTAGACCCGAGGCCCAAGTGATGGTGGGAACGTCCCACCTCCTACCCGACTCTATAGTTGGTACAGGGACAGATGTTTTTTGATTATCACTAATATAAGCATCTATTTAATACTTGTTATTTAAAATGCATTAACATTTCATCATTATTCGTTCATGATACGCGTATAGTGTATTGCAATGAATCTGTGGTCCTAGGATCCCGCCCACCTTCCCCTACTTCACTCCATACCTCGAATTGCCGGCTCGAGCCAGCCGCGAGGGGTACCCCGCCAAGCCGGCGATTCGAGGTAAGTAGGTGAAGGTGGGCGGGATCCTAGAACCACAGATTCATTGCAATACACTGTAGTCTGGAAATTTTTTAACAAATATTAGTTGATAAGCAAGTAATTTTCAAAACTTTAAGCACTACACAATTTCCAGATATGAATAGGCTATATAGAGACAAAACTCTTGAAAATATTGTACACAAGCGATGAAGGAAGGTTGTCGCCTTCAATTGTTGCGAGGGTGCGGTAAATATAACAACGCTGCAAAAATGGCATTGAGGAACTTTTATTGATCATTATTATTATGATGATTTGACATTGAATAATCATATTATTTCCTTCGTAATCATAATGATGGTTGATGACGTTAAGCTACAATTTTCTTCAAATGGGATAGAACCCGGGTCCCCCGTATTTCTGTACCAACAACATCTGAGCTATCGTGGTATAACTTATTTTTGAATTTATTATATTGTTTTGAATTCAATGTAATATTCAACGACCAAGCTAAAACTCCGACTGAATTCATTTCAGGATAAAGGCCTAAACAATAAAAAGTTAAAGAATAGGAAACGAGGCTCTGGTCAATCCAATGAGGGCGATCTAAAAAATTTAATTTCGAATAAGTTAAATTGCTTTCAATGCAGATACATTCAATTTCAGTTGAGAACGGGTTGACGCATTTCTGTCAGTAATCGCTTTGGAGTTGTCGATCGTAACTGACGATTGATCTTCTAGAATACTTCTATATCATTGGAATTTGGCATTGGAGAGAAGCTTTTAGAACCGAGACGAAGATGTATGGGAACCGTTGCGGCTCTTGGTGTGTTTTGATACTTTGGAGATGAAAATAATATAATCGTTGTTTGTTTGTTTGTTTGTTGTTGTGTGTCCTAAATGATCGATTTTCAGTCTGCCACATTATATGATGTAGTGGGGCTTACGTTGCTATGACAGCCCAAAATAAGATGTTTTTATATCAATGTACTATAAATATATGTCGAATATTGTAGATTGTTTTCCCAGTCGTTCAGTGGCGTATATTCTGGCTTGTGCGTGGTGTTAATAAAATGAAGACAGTGTTTATAGTTCAAATCAGTTAAAAATATCGTTCGATACTTATTTATGCACGTTGAGTAATTCATGTTTTCAAAGTAGAGGTAATTATAGGATGAGATCCAGTAAAAAGTAGTGGATATAATTAAGTAAAACTCTACATTTTTACAAATATTAGATAATTTGAATCAATACACATTTTTATATTAAAAATTAATACAATTTTAATTAGAAAATTGTTCATGTATTTATTTACAAATATGAACTTATTGCGAAATGTAACCCTAAATATCTACAGGCTTGGAAATTCGAGATTATGTGTATCATGTAACAAATTGGTTAATATTGTAAATAAAAATAGAATTTTCTTCGAAAATTTTGCGGTGCCCGTAAGAAATGAATATGTATATGAAAAAGTGGATGCCTTAAAAATTTAAAAATTATTTATCACGAGTTCCTGGTTTTGATACTGCAAAGTAACATGTTATCTAACTAAAAACAATGTTTTATATTGGTGTTCTGCTTTCTTTGTGTAAGGTGTAATTTTATGTATGATATTCCTGTTCAATTTTTGACTGTTGATGATAAAAATTAATTAAATAAATACATAGTAGTACAAACATAGTAATTGTGCCATAGTAGGTCAAATACTACCTGCGGGAACCGATATCTAATGATCAGGCTCACAGGAAGACACCCGGGAGAGAACGAACATAAACAACACCACCATTATCTAGATTGGAATTGTCAAAGTAGCGAAAACAATAAAACGTTTCTAGTTTTAATGATGAGAGGAATTCCCAGTGCAACTGTACTCAGACAACATCAATTATGCGTCAATTTCGTTGATTACTTTTGCTTCAAATTTCGCATGACATTTGCATGTTCGAGATGTGTGTGTTTATTTTACGCGTACAGTTTTTGACATGTGCGTTTTTCCGTGAACAGTACAAGTGTTATCTGTACCGGAGGAGGCAAAAATTCTGTCGAAGGGTCGTTTTATTGAAACATAGCTGTTAAAAAAAGTGTGTAAAAGCAGTTTCAAAAATATGAACCCTCACACTTATGTTTGTATCGATAATCATTTTTTCTCATATATGTGAATGTAAAACGTAGAAGTGAGAGTATGCGTTGTCCAAAATTATAGGTTTTTTTCATCTACCGGTACGGCGAGCGCATTTGTACCGGTAAATGAAAAAATCATAAACATAATACCATCAAAGATAATGCACTGAAAATTCTTCATCTTAAAGACTACATACCATACTTTCATTACAGTAAAAATTGCTTATCAGCAGCCAGAACTATAGGGAACGTTGTATGGCGTAAGGCAGGGTAAAAAAGTAGTATTGAAGGTACGTGCCAGCCATTGAAAAATGAAAATAATACAATTTTGGTACTTTCACTGCTCAAGGTTAAAGTTCAAAGTTAAAAATGTGTATGTGTGCGTATTATAGAAAACTGGAAACCATGACTGCACAGAGAGTTGTTGATATAGATTCTATAGAAGATAAGATATCTTTACTACTCTTGATTTACATGTCAGTGAGTGTACAACACATGAGAGTGCATACAGATCGGTCGAACAGTATGTTCCTCTGCCTTCATAGGTATGATCGGAACTCGGGCCGAGTCCGCCCAGCCAATTCAATTAGGTTGGCAACTTATCAGTGAAGTTAATTTTATAAATCACAGCCGCGGTGAAGAGAAACTTTGTGCTCAACGATTGCATAAGGCGACACAATTGGGTCGATCTCTTCGCGCACTTGAACTAATTGCAATTACACCGGTGATAAATGAGCTGTTTATTTCCGACGCTAAGCTTGTATTAGACAGAGTAGCCTGGCTTGACACCTTCTGCTGAGAAGGGGGATCCAGTAGAGATAACTGAAGACTATACGTAGCTAATCGGTAGAGTCACGCAAAATTCTCTATGACACCGAAATGTGTAGAAATGATTTTTTACTTTACTAGATGAGCATGAATTGATCAATTTGAAACCTGAAAATTCAGTATAAATTCGTGAATAACATCGAAATTAATATTATCCGTGTTTTTAAGGACGAAAACATGAGAAATGATACTTTTTTATTTTTACTTGATTTTTCACTTTTTTTGCAAAATGAAGACCCATAATATTATGCTACAAAATAGTATCTCGAGTCAATTTTAACAATACATTTTTACAGGAAAGACACCTCTGTTTTAGTTTAGTCGTAATCGGTGAGAGAATATTTACACGCGTAAAAGTACAGGAATTATCGATAAAACTTCCGAAAAAGGCGATGTAAAAGATGTGTACTAAAAATATATAATATAAATTAAAATGTTTTCAAGAACATTGAAATAACCGTACATACTCATGAAGAAATAATAATTCAAAATATAGGTTACATCGAGAGTTAACACAGTGTTGGTTGCTTTCTATAAAGTGGATTCTTCACCGGATTTGGTACGACTTTCAATTTTTTTTTTTATTTCTTAAGTAAATCATTGTCAGGATTGTTAAGAAATCAATCAAGACTTACGAACACACAGAAAGAGATTAAAACAATAAGCTGGATCTCAACTCGGCTACAAACTGTCTGCTCTGAGCACCTCCCCCCCCCCCCCCCCCCCCTCCTTAACCCCCCGCCCCCCATCACATTCAGCTTTTCACAATCCGTTTGAAAGTTGTCGGATGCAAGTCTGGACCAGTATAAAGACGTCTCCATTGAAATCTGAACAAAGGCGAGGTTGCCAAATGGCTTCTGTAAGTACGCCTCAAGGCAAACTTATCTACGGATTATCTGTTTCCTAAAATAAGTATAAGACGAAACTTGTATGAAATAGGGAAACCTTTGAAATCACCGACTTGTTTTGCAGAGATACTGTAGATTGTTTTGTCCGAAACTTTTACAGTGTGGTTTATCAAACTGAAGTGAAGTGATGTTGGGGTTATTTTCGGTCTTGAGTTAGTTTCTTCTTATTACCTTAACATTATAGCTTTTCTTTTGTAAAACTATTTTTATAAATGGTTGTAATATAACTGTTAAGAACAGTGAGACAGACCTTTTTTATGATGTATAACGGCAAATTGAAGCTTGTAATAACATTTCAAAATTATTTCAAAGCATAGTAGAAGAGGAAATGATAGTTTAAGAGTAGAATTATGCACAATATTAGGTTCTTGTTGATCTTCATTCGTGTAGCTAAAAAAATATATATTTTTTTTACTATTTTATAGAATATTTTGTTATATAATATTTAGAAAAAATTAATAACATGTTCAGCACACACATTTTGTATACACTTCCTGGTACATTTTTTAAAAATTTATGTTTCTTAAAACCTGCAAATAGATATTGTGGTACTTCTTTTCAAATACGTATTATTGAATAAAAATACTGCTCTCAGTTAAATTATTCAAGTCCAAAAGTAGATAAATAATTATATGAAGTGCTTTTATTTTTACGTCCTCGACAAATGTTCAATGAAATATGACTTGACATCCGCTCAATTTTCTTTATTTGACATTAAATTATTTATAAACTTGTTTCTTTTATTTGGTTTTTGAGTGACGTGTTTTTCCAATGGGAGAGACATTTACGATCATCTTATATTCCCTGAGCCCGAACCAACCCCACTTCATCCACTTGTATATATATATGTTGCTACTCATCACGGCGGGCAAGATCGATTCCTTTCCACAACCCATCCAATGACAGCATAGAGATAAAACTATGATTAAATTATTGTTCTTAGCTTAAAGTAGTTTTATTGTACATTATAGATACATGTTCCGCAGGGGCCATTCTATTACAATACTATTTATGACCTCTATGTGTGTTGTTAATTTCTATGTTATCTTGTTTGTATTATTCATTGAACATTTTAAGAGGTTATTTACGTCTTTGTAAATAATCTTTATTACTAAATATGATAGACATACAACACTTAAATAAATCAATACAAACAATTAATAATAAAGTAAATATAAATTAACATTTGTTTGTATAGTCAAAGAATATATCATTTTATAAACAAACAAAATTAAAGTTAAATATTGTTAACAACTTATTTATACTAAGTGCCATAGTCAAAATTATTTTAGTTATAGTGAAAGTCATAAGAATGTAGATAACCTATGTCTTGGGTTCCTTTACTGCTATGTACTGAGCATAGCCGGTGCTGAGGGGGGGGGGGGGGGGGATTGGAAGGGGGGGGAGGTCTGATGGTATAAAACACGTATCTTTCAAAAGTTGATTTTTGTTGTCAATTTTCTCAATAACAAGAGTCGAGTTCAGTGAAAAGATAATGTGATTACTCACCTGTCTCGCTGCTCCACAAAATAGCCCCCCCCCCCCCTTACCCGAGACAGCAAACTTTCAACTCTGACAGGAGAATGGGGGGGGGGTCATACTCTTTCGCACGAAGAACATATCTCGTATTCGCTCTCAAAACAATTTTGTATTGGTAAGATTTTTTAGGACTCTCTCTCTCTCCCCGCAACAATATACACACATTAGCGTTGCAGCTGTCTCTCCTTTGTACATCGGTTTCATGATTATGATTCTTGTTGCAAATTACGTCTCTATAGTCTTTTCAAATTTACTTACAAGGTGGTGTCGTCACGGATTGTGTAATAGAGTAGTGACGCGAGTGACAACTACCAACCTAAATCTAGTTGCATCCCGTTCTCTTGTCTAAGGTATTGTAGTGATGATATTGCCCGCCTATTGTCATACATGGTGGGGTCGCATTCCATTCACGGTTGGTGCAGTCAATGCAGTGGACAATAACAATGCAGGTATCGGGAAATCCCGCGGTGAAAACCGTTGAATAGATCGTGTGCAGCGAACGTCTCTTCTCAGAATTTTAGGGGACACCTTGCTTCTTACGGCGTGGCCAGTATATTATTGCAATCATTCAATCCGAGATCATGGGGATGTGTAACGAGAACTTTGTGATAACGATGGAATGAATGTGTCTACAATCTAGGTACATAAAACAGATGTTATAGTCCATCAATGAGAGCTGGAATTAAGGTCAAAGCAGCAATAATGTTTTGTGCTCTATTATTGTGTTATTTATATCAAGAAACTGCTGCATCAATAGATTCGGCAGTATCTATAATGGAATACAGTCAATATTTAAATGGACGATCTACGAATGGAAACGCAACTTCAAACGAATCTCTCTTGCATGAAAATAATCTTCCTTTGTGTTCTTGTAATCAATAAAACAGAATTATTGGGCTCACTGCGTACAAGTTGGATATCTGTCTGCGTTACAGATATATTCGTGGACTCAAGTTTGATACAAGAGAGAATCTTTCTTTCACTTAGAATGCAAAACCATGATGTAGGATTATTGCAGTATAGCCCAACGCGCAGATATTGCATGGTCAACGTCAGTAGGTACGTGATGGTGTTGTGAATGTTTTCGTGATGTTTTCTAACATATCCTAAAATTCTACTGGAGGGGAGGAATTGGTATATATGTATGTATATTGAGATGTACTTGAGACGCATTCATACAGGTAAAAATAAAAATGCACGATACAGTCGTTAAATAAAGCGAAAGCAATTTGTGTTATATCGATTGCAATATGAAATATAAACAACTCTAGGGCAAAACCTAAAAATTACTTCATGCACATTTCCACCCCTCCCCCACCTCCCCCCTTTCTTTTTTCCAACATATCTTGAGGATGTATTTAAAATAATTTCTTATGATTATCATGACGTTTAATTTAAATTACGCAACTTAAAACTCGACAATAAAATTTGTATTCTTATTTTTAACCCTTGTAATAATTCACGAGAAAACTAAATAAAAGACAAATTTCTTCAACGTTTGCGATGGAAGGTGCTGATTTGTTTGTCCACAAACATTCTTGTTGAATTTGCGCACGTTAGAAACGTTTCAATTCCGTAAAAATTCTTTCCATTTTCATTTTCATTTCATTTTTTTTTTTTTTTTTTTTTAACAACGGGAATGAAAATGTGTATCTCTCTAACAGGCCAGGAGGCGTCGTTGCGTGAAGGAAATCCCAACTGTCAGGTCTACCACATCCCACACGCGAACCACAGAATATTTCTCTCTGCGAGGTTTTGCCACCTGTAGACATACCGGATTTCCAATATCATCACGTGCCGTACGGTTGGCGGTGCTGGATTTTTACGAGGGTATGTTGGCAGCAGTGAGATAAAACACAGGACGCTACAGATCTTAATTGCTAATAAACGCTTTCAACGGTATTTCATTACTTCATTTTGAAAATATTAAATTTGCCATTTAACCTAAGATAGCTACCAACGTGACAACGTTATCATTTCTCTTTTTAAGCTTTTTAAGCTTTTAAAGCTTTAAAAGGCTTATAAGTTGTGAGTTATGTGAATGGTTTAGAACATTCTACATCTTAATTAAATAGACTCGAATCTCTAGGCAAGAATTTATGGTATTGAATGCTAGGGCAAGTTTAAGTAGAGGATTACTGAAATTAAGCGTGAAGATTGGGTCATTATAAGATGTTGCATAGTGAGACAGTGAGTGCAGAATCTGCCTTAGTGAGTGCTAAGATAAATTTTTAGTAATGATCTGCACCTCATTTTTGAAGTGAAGAGTATGTGATGATAGTGGAAGATAGAAGATGAAAAGTACTTGTAGAGTGACGAGGTACAATTACTTAGAGATAAGAATGATAATAATAACAATTACCCGATGTGACTAATGATGCGATGCAGATATATCCCAAACTGTGAAAATATCTGTAAGTAGTTCTCGTTTGGTCATCTATGGATTCGGGGGGATATTTTCTTTCTACAAATTCGGATCTTCAATGCATATTCTAGTAATACTGTAAATCGTTTTTAATGCAAACTGGATTTTACACTTATACATCTTGGATACAAAAATGTTAATGAAAATATTAAATGTATCTACTCAAATTGAAATAATACGCTTTATTTTGCTAGAATCTCATCACCAAATTAAATAATACATATATTTGAATTAAACAAACTTTGAATTAACAATTGTTTCATGTGAATCCATTTAACATTAAAACCTTGCTAAATGAAGTGAAGAAATCATAACATAAACTAGGTATTTCAAAATCAATTTGTGTTGACCATAAAATGTCACCAGTTTCACATTTCTTAATTAATTCCCCCCCCCCAAAAAGAGGAACCTAAGCCCAAATAACTATAAGCAACGGAATTTTGAAATATTAATTTTAAAAAGTCTTTTGTTAAACACAAATTTATTTGTGACTGAACACAACGCGAAGAGACAATCAAATGATTCCCATAAAATGAAATGAATAGAGTATTGAACAAAAGGGCGCCGTATATGGAATGAAATTGAAATAGGGAAAGGGAGAGAGGTAGAGAGAGAGGGGGTTAAGCCCTATTGTAAACATCATCCCGACGCGTTGCATGTGTGCGTCATAGACAAAAGCCACCCTCTACATTTTCCATAGCCCTGCATTCAGATCCCGTTTTTTTTTTTTTACATCCAAGGAAATATGATATTTTTTATAAAAGAGCTCCGAGCTCTCAGCAGGTAAGCTAGCTTTAGTTTACGACCCACGGGCGTAACACATAACACATGCTGGGGGATTCCCTAGTGTGGCTCGCAATATGGCGGGAACACAGAAATACGGCAAGGATCATAACGTATATATGTGTTATTCCTTTACGGTTTTGTTTCAATTATTGGTTCCAAATTGAAATGTAGGCTATGGTTCGAGGTGAACACGCAAAAAAGTCGCAACTTGCACGTTGATTTGGGTAGTCTATTATGACGGAAAGGTATTTCATACATCTAAAAATGCCTTTACAATCTATTAAGATTCGATTTCCTCTCATTTTAATGATTGATTGATTCAATTCAATTCAATTCAATTTCAATTTTATTCAATTACCACATATTACAAATCAATATGCATTACAATACATTTGTTTTTACGTTGATCAATACCTACTGACAGAAGTTAGTCTTGAATGAATGAATGAATGAATGAATGAATGAATGAATGAATGAATGAAATACATTATTTTTACATACACATAATATGAGAACAGTTGAGAACTAATATAAGTAGAACCTTGTGTATTCGAATTTATCTACATAATTACAGCAAATTAAAACTGGCTATTTCCACCACTTTTTAATTATTGATTCCTAGTCCTAGTTGGAGAGGATATTAAAGTAAGCTTGGCATTATACTATTATCTTAGCTAGAAAGCTTATTTCAAACCTGTAACTCACACAAAACGCGTGTTCTCCCAGGTCGTACCGTCCTTATATAAATGACGATTCTCGTGTGGCTGAAGTACAGAATTGCTATAACTTGCGGTCAAAAATTATCCACTATACATGTTGTTTCCCTCGAGACAACCTAATGATTAGGTTCATATGCGTGAGATTATTTTGTTGGAGAAATATCTGAAAAATAAATGAATTAATGAAAAATCCAAAAACGGACATTCTGCCTCGGGGCACTTTTAACCTTTTTCAATGTCATGTATTCCTTTTGTGATAATGTCATGCGTCCGACATTAAAATGTCATCTAGTGAACTTTTATAATTGGAAATTGAATGTGTTTCATAAAATTAGAAATTGGGAAAAATAAACCTTCAATATAGTTACCCCAGAACAAACATTTCAATCCCTTTTAAACAAATAATTTTGAAACAAGTTGCAATCCAACATATAACATCAGTCCCACCGTTACGAAACTAGTCTCATACCGATCACAGATCTTTATACCTAACGTCTTTTTCATGCACGCTGTTTCAAAAAAAATAAACAGATTTCTTGACTTTTATTTTTTACACAATCGCAAAGAATCTCCCACTTAGTGAGTGCACACGCCTCATAGTCACGCCCACTGTCCAGGTTTTAAAAATACCAATCCAACCCAAGATCCTAAAATACCCCTAATGAAAATGTTTCCAGTAGTTGGTAGTAACTTAAGAGATGCAGAAAATGAAGTTGGTACTACAGCTGTTTCATAACCATGATACTGGTTAAGTTGAGACAACTTCAAAAGTTTTTTTTTTTTTACGCTCCCTAGGGATTAATATTGTGGTCGCGTGCACGAGGTGAGTGTGGGGGGGGAGGGGGGGAGGGGGAGGGTGTGGGTCTTCTCTCATCCCCCGCCAGGTAAAGATTGTTGTCTGGAGTTGATGGAAAACACGTTGCCTGTGTGACAGGTTCGTTACCCAACTGTCGGCTGCTCGTCACGTGAATAGCGGTTACACTTTACTCGTTAACTCGACGCCTTCTTTCGAGCGATGTGCCATGCTTTATGGTGTGTTCCCATGCCGTTACGTCGGACGTTGGACGTTGGACGTTGGACGTCGGACGTTGGCCAACCGTAGCCCGTAGCTCGACACCTTCTTTCAGAGCGATGTGTATGCTTTATGGTGCCTTCCCATGCCCTTACGTTGGACGTTGGACGTTGGACGTTGGACGTTGGACGTTGGACGTTGGACGTTGGACGCTCGCCAACCGTAGCCAGTAGCTCGACACCTTCTTTCAGAGCAATGTGCCATGCTTTATGGTGTGTTCCCATGCCGTTACGTCGGACGTTGGACGTTGGACGTTGGACGTTGGCCAACCGTAGCCAGTAGCTCGACACCTTCTTTCGGAGCGATGTGCCATGCTTTATGGTGCCTTCCCATGCCGTTACGTCCGACGTTGAACGTTGGACGTTGGACGTTCGCCAACCGTAGCCCGTAGCTCGACACCTTATTTCGGAGCGATGTGCCATGTTTTATGGTGCCTTCCCATGCCCTTACGGTGGACGTTGTACGTTGGCCAACCGTAGCCCGTAGAATTCTCGACGAACGCCAAGGGGGCGGTGCCAGAGATTGTTGTAAATGGCTACAATTGGTCAACGTTCGACGTTAGCGTCCGACGCAAGAGTATGGGAACGCACCATAATGTAGGCGGCCAAACATCCTGGTGTGATTATGGAAATATAAGAATTAAATATGTTTTAATGTTTCTGTATGTCTTAAATATTTTCCATGTAAACAGCAAGAGATGTGTGCATATTTTTCTGTAAATCACATCTGCAAATACACTTCATTTAGTTGTGGCAGCAATCACGATCATAAATATTTCTCAAGTAGGTTTAAAATAAATAAATATAAATTGATTCGTGTTTGTATTCTATCCACTCAGTAACAGTTGTACAGGTTTTCGTCACCCCGTGTCATATTGATGGTTATCCATGAGGATTGTGAATGCGAAGATTATCCATACACATAGTGTAAAACTGCTAGTGTATGTGATAAAACTCTTCTATACTAGGCCCGGATTCACAAGATATCCTAAGTCTTTTTTTGGTCTTAACTCTAAGACCGGCCTAACTTTGAACCTCGTGAATCCAGACCTATGTCTCATGAAGAAGTTACTACTTCCTGGTCGGTACAAAGACGCATTGCACAATCCACTATTGTGTTCTACAATTCGTTCTATGCAGACATGGGCCTGAATTCACAAGAGATCAAAGTTAGCCCGGTCTTAGAGTTAAGAGTTAAGACCAAAAAAATAGTTAGGACTCCTTGTGAATCCGGGCACTGGTCTTTACTGATTGGTATTGTGGTAACAAAAAATGTGCATTTCAGTGATGCTGTCCGAGATGTTGTCTACTCCTGTTCTAGATACTAATGTCGAAAGTACTTCCTAAATGAAGGTATTGGTTTCACAGTTGTAAACTACTTAACCTATCTAAACTACCAATCAGAGTTGAGTAAGCCTTACATGCACCAGTTTCCACTCACTCAGAAAGCTTAGTCCAATAGTCTCCTACTGACCCAGTCCGAAGTCGGTTAATTTCGGTTTTCGAGTATAGATACTCGTCTAAGCTAAAGTTCTCCCAATGTTATAGCTTGTGAAATAGCCCGAGTCCGATAGAATTAACTTAATTTTCTACCTCTCTAGTTTCTACCATCAGCTTGAAACAGATCCATTGGGGAAACTGCTCAACTTTTGTTTGTATACCTGTAAATTCCTAACAAAGTCAATTCAATTCAATTCAATTGTTTTTTATTCAGGTACAAGATATTATAAATCAAATACAAATTATAGTACATTTTGTTTTATGTTGATCAATACCCATACTGACAGAAGTTAGTCTTGTGAGTCAGTAGGTATAATATCTGGTGTGCGCAATACTGAATGACGTATATATTTAACTAAGTATTAACTTAAAAACTAGACTATAACTAATTAACAATTATAAATAACTAGTAAGATTTTGTGGGCGTGACTAGTGAGGATTGTGCATATTACTAAGCGAAAGATTGCCTTTGCGCATGTTTCATAGAACGCCATAAATCTGTTCATTTTCTTTGAAACAGCGTGCTTGAAAGGTGAAGTAGATAATAATCTGAGGTCGGTATTAGACTAGAGTAGTTCCACAGTAACCATGCAAGTTTTATGTTAATACAATAATTAATTTATTAATGGCTTTATTCTGTTTAGAATTAGCAAACAGATGAGAAATACAAAAATCGTTGAAACACAAATTACGCTGTGTTTTAATAGGGAACACGCGTATGAAAATTTAATCGATTTGTGAATACCTTGTGTCTCATTTAATAATTTTGTGTCTTTGAATTTTGAAAAACGGATCAGTCTATGCCTCAAAATAATTGGTTTAGTAACGATAAATAAAAGGGCGCGAAAAACGAGCCGCCGCCATGCAGAGTGGATTTGACGTCATGGTTTGTGTCTGTGTACACTCACCGCCTCAGCGATTGGTCTGTTACGCCACGTCTACTGAATCATTGCGTCACAGCCACCTGTACGCGTTTCAGATCCCCAAGTTTAAACTTCAATAAATGCGACCATATCAAACCGATTTAAAAAATTATTTTTTACTTGGGATTTGCATTAATATACTTTTTGTATCTTATACTATTAAACTAAGTGTTTGGTGTAACAAAAAAAATTGTACGCGTGTTGCCTATTGAGTTTCTTTCTGTACTTAAGCTCTGTAGAGCAGTCGTGCCTGATGATGACAGCAGAGCAGCTGTCGAAATATTCCGTGACGTGATGTTCAACAACATCAAATTTTTTTTTAACTCAGTCCTACAGTGTTTTTATTACATATTTTCCAGTCAACGAGAGTGTTTTTTATAATCTCTCTGTACTGTCATGTTGATCTAGTTTTATCTCTATTTAATAATTGTTGTTACTACTCTCGAATCATCCATTCATCTATAATTACATCTCAGCATAGATAGAGCGAAGACGCTGAAACCGCCGAAGTCGAACTGTGTCTCAACTAATTATTAAACCATATCTCGTCGGGTGAGTTGATTATGAGGAACTGTTGACTTATTTGTGGTCTGTCTGTCTGTCTTTCCTTCCAGACGTGAAGTAGCGTTATAAAGCTGGTGAGACAGCTGAAGCCATCCAGCTCAGAATTATCTGGTTTCATCCCTCTTCGTCTTACTCAATTCCTTATCGAAGCTTCAGACTGCCCGAATAATATTAACAAGTACCTACCTCTCATAACTTATTACCATGTGTAAACCATTTTCTCTAAATTAAACTTCTCTAAATTTATTGAAACACTATATCCCTTAACAAAGATTATGTTTTTACTTTTTTGTATTATGAACCCATTATTGGTTTCCAATCAGCACTCTTTATTTTTACTCTTTTCTCACTGATTTCATTCATCTAAATTAATCCATTAAATGCAGATAGTGAATAATCTGTTTCACATATTTTTGCTTTGGTCTTTCTCTCCCATACTTGGCTTTCAACTAAATTATTTTAAAGACAAATTTCATTTTAATTTTGTTAAATATCTTTACGGATGTATTTAAATCCAAAAATATCAATAAGATTAAAACTTACCTTAAACAACCACGTTTATTTTCCGTTGAATAGTTACTATAAAATAAAGAACCTTACATTGGGAATAATGGTGGCTCTCGTAAATGCACGCTCAGCTTTCAAAGGTTATAATAATTGAATCTAAAACTGTCCCAGTTCTATTTTTAGGTTACTTATTTTTCCAAGCCTAGATTTCCTTGGTACGGAGTTTAGTGCAATCGTAAAATCCAGACTGCGAATAGAGTTTATGAGCGATATAAAGCTATACTACATTGACCTCTGCCGGTTTCGCAAATATGTTCGGAAGAAAATGACGTAAAAGGCAAAATTTAAAAACATTAACCGATTTTGATTGTATTTTAATGGAGGAGATACGTTTGTCGAATATATTACGAATGCAATGGTTATATATAGGGGGAAAATAAATGGTGAGAAAAAACTGATTACAATAAAATTAACACATAATATCAACGACAAGTGTTTCTTGATGAATATTTATATAATAATATCAGGGAATGTATAAACGTGTGTGTTATGTAAGGAATTAATCATATTATTAATATTTAATAATAATTCATATTTATTGAAGTTTATAAATCCATTGTTTAGCAAATCCCACATGAATCGGAAGACATCAAGATATCAATAAACCAACATTAACGTAGCCAGTAGGACCATTTACCGACAAAAAAATGCCAGTTTTTACACAATTTTCATGTAAACAATATACGGATCTTACTCTGAATTCCATTTCGATTTTGGTGTTTAAAGATGGATCCGAGTTTAATTTAATTAAAATTGTAACTATACCATCATTCCATTCCTCTGACCTAAATAAGATATACATTGTGCGCATTTGTCATTTACATTGCAAAATGCACTGCGGTATTTTTTAAATCTACCTTCAAGCCAGCCAGACTATATTATTACAATAATTTACATTAATTTTACACAATTATCCATATTACAAATTTATGTTTACGTTTACCTGCATTAGTTTCTGCTACCAAGTGAGCATGCACCCCTAGCGTCAAGATTGAAAACTAATTGCTACCAATCATAAACCCTCTCATATTGATTCAACCCGTGAGATCCTAGGAAGTGTTTGCCAGTCATTTTCTGCTCTGTTTGACTGGAGCAATAAAGCCCGGTTTAAGTGCCTGTTAACGGCAACGGCAACGGCACCAGCTCACCCCGGTCGCTCTCGCGGAATTTAACCTATAAAACAAAATGCGAGCACGCTATTATTTTCTCAACTCGTTGTCGTTTACGTGGTCGATTAGTGTTCGTTTAATATAGTCTGATTCGATTCCAACATGGAAACCCACTTGGCCTGAATTCACAATTTTTCGAATTTTCTCTAGGACTTGAATATATATAAATATGTACCTGTTGAAAGGAGGATCGTTAAAATATTATTGCCCTCCTTTGTGCATCAGTGTCATAACTCAATATTATTGATTATTTGTGGTTTAACTACGTACTCGACAACAGCTATACCTATATAGAAATTGACAAATAATTAAAATGAAATAAACACACCTCGTATAAGTTTAATTCCAAAATTGTATTATTTTGTAATTTGTTTCTTTTGTGTTCAATTTTCTGTATCATCGTGGTATTTTGATTTTTATTCTTATAAGGCAGAGATTTTAATTAAGTAATAAACTACTATTTCTTGAAAAATAATTATGATTTCCTCAAAGGAGTGCACATACTTAAATCTGTCATTATTTAAAACTGGTATTTAATATTAAACTGACACATCAAGGTTATATTAAAACATTTGCTCTACCTTTAAGCTAACAAACGCAAACAAAAAAGCAAATTCTTGATGTTTTAAAGATGAAACTACCAACGAAGCGTCAATAAAGGCGATGTTGATCTTACTTAGAACGGACTATGCCTTCGTAAGATGGATTCCTCTGTAATTGGCTAGGTCCATATTTGAACACCTAAACTAAACCAATTACATTTTGCAAGTCGAGAGCGACTCTTAGCTTCCAGAACACGAACCACCCAAGCCAAGTAGGGAATTCTTACTTCTTCGAGTCTCTTCCGAAACAGATTAGCTTCTTATAAGAACTATAGAAATAAACGAACAAACACAGATGCGGAAAGTCTTGTGGTTTCGTTTAATACATTTAGCAGTTGTCCGCAACAAAGACTTCGTTGGATAGAATGAATAAATGAATGAATGAATGATAGAATGAAGCTTTGGCTTATTTATAGCATGCGGGATTGTCATTAGTGCTTTGAGATTAAATTCTCAAATTATATCCAAAAGTTATAAAACATCTACCCGTAAGTCTTAATAATATCTATCTCAACATCATTACACAATTTTGAACAAAAAAACTTAAATGTTTACTGCTTTTTAATTTTTTTAACTAGTTTCATCGACCACTGTTAACATCCTCTGGATCTCGTTTACACTTTTTCTACCTCCTACGAAACCCGGCCACAACGAAGGCCAGTTCACTCCGCAACGAACAAACACCCCTTGGTACTACGTGCATCGTCGTCATTGTAAAACAGTCCGCCACTCGTTCCTTTGTACGTCTCACTGTTACGTGGTCTGTGTTCTGGGAGCTGTTCCGCATTGGTTATACCGGCCGCCAAGGGAGCTAATAAGGAGTAGGCTGCTCTAGCTGCTCAACCCGGGGCTGACGCATGAAGAATTACAACTACAAGGGTGTGCAAGGGAGAAGGGTATCATTCTTACCTCGATTCATTGATTCTGTATAATATGCGCAACAGGACCGAGGTTGCGCTAGTGCAATTAAAACTGTACCAAATCGAAGGATTTTATTACAAACATTTTCATGCAATCATAAGGAACAAAACATATTATATTGTATTTACTTATAAAGTGCATTGTATTATAATTTGTATAATGATTTTGGAAATAAATAAATATTAGGCCTACTACTAAAAAAAACACTTTAGAACGATACACAATATTTAAAAAGTGGCTACTTACCAAAGTTTATTTTCATAAGAAGTAAAAACTGAATAAGCAAAAGTTTCAGATATTGCTATCACTACGTTTGTAATTTTGAAAATCAATGAATTATTGCTTCTTTAATTGGCTTACAAATTGGCATAACACATTGGTGTTTTTATGTAGCTTTCACAATCTTATATACTTGATACAATGTGTGTGTTCAAAATATACCGATTACGAGAGCGAGAACTATATTGACACTTGCACTTACACAAACACGTATAAATTGTGTCAGGTACTAGAAATAAGCCCGATATAAACCTTCTGAGTTCGCAACAGAACTTCACGCGTTTATATTCATTGAGACCGAACTACACTTTTCACGAATAAGATAATTTAGGATATTTTATGGAAAATTTACAAAATTATACTGTGTATTTCAAGTTTGATAATCAAGCGAAGTACAGAGTATTATGTTTGCAGTCGGATAGCTTAACTTCCGCTACATTTAAGTTTTCATTTCCGGTAGAGCTGTTAAGAGATGCGCACTCATATACGATATTACTTAATTTAAAAGCGTGTATGCAGAATATTTTAATGGAATAACAAGAAAGACTAACCGTTAAATTTTGTTCCACAATTTCTATTATATATAACGCTAAATAATTTATTTCCGTCAACAAAATTCATATTATGTCGTGTTGCATGAGATCGAAGATAAACGGAGTTGTACATCAATGATGGGTTCATTTAATGTATTTTCCTTGACACGATTCCGTTCTTGAACGGAAAAGAAATGTCGACAAATGAGCCGAAGAAATATTTTCGAAGACAATACTGGGGGATTGAGTTGAGATCGAAATGGAAATATTATTTTATGGATGGAATAAAAAAGTGGCCTTTAAAGAAACTGCTGTCTTTCATTTTATTTGATATTTTTATGAGTTATAGTTCGTTTTCTTTTTCTACTTCATGATATAAATTTTAAATGGGATGGGATATATTGACGAATGTTTTTAAACCATGTTATCTCTTGAGTTATACGGTAGTTTTCACTAATACATTGATAGTTGAAATCAATTTATTTTAATTTTGAGATGAAATGTAAATTATTATCTATATATATAAAAGAAAGATGTATGTATGTATGTATGTATGTATGTATGTATGTATGTATGTATGTATGTATGTATGTATGTATGTATGTTCTTTATACATTACTAAACCATTCATCCGATCTCCATGAAACTTGGCACATATATGTATTTTTTCACGGGAAAGGTTTCTATGCTATCCTTTTTGCTGTAACTTCCCCACGTGGTGATCGGTGCCTGCAAAGAGGGCTCACGAATGAATTGACTTCGACACCGTTGGACATATCACCATGAAACTTGGCACATATATGTATTTTTTCACGGGGAAGGTTTCTATGCTATCCATTTTGGTTTTGCACGTGGTGATCGGTGCCTGCAAAGAGGGCTCACCAATGAATTGACTTCGACACCGTTGGACATATCACCATGAAAGTTGGTACGTCATGTATTTGTATTATTTTACGGGGAAGGATGACTTATCGTGTACTATACCTACTAGCCACACAGGCACATAACACCGGTAGAGTCGGTGTCAAATAGTTGTGACACAGTTTGCGTGTGTTCGTTGTGAACTATAGATGTTTACTTAGTTACGTTTGGTACCTGGGTTGGTCACATTCGAATCCATAGTTTATCCAATGAGAAGGAGTTTACGTGACTAACCATTTTTTTGCGTTTAATGTAATAAACTTAATTCGCTGTTAATTCAATTATGCCACCCAAACGAAACAATATCGGTCGATCTACACCTCAAGCAAGAAAGAAAAGAGCATCACGAGCATCAGAAACAGACGAGCAACGGGAAGCAAGACACGAAACCGTCCGAGTTCACAATGCTCAAGCCAGATCGTGTGAAACAGACGAGCAACGGGAAGCAAGACACGAAACCGTCCGAGTTCACAATGCTCAAGCCAGATCGTGTGAAACAGACGAGCAACGGGAAGCAAGACACGAAACCGTCCGAGTTCACAATGCTCAAGCCAGATCGTGTGAAACAGACGAGCAACGGGAAGCAAGACTCGAAAGTGTCCGAGTTCACAATGCTCAAGCCAGATCGTGTGAAACAGACGAGCAACGGGAAGCAAGACACGAAACCGTCCGAGTTCACAATGCTCAAGCCAGATCGTGTGAAACAGACGAGCAACGGGAAGCAAGACACGAAACCGTCCGAGTTCACAATGCTCAAGCCAGATCTGTGAAACAGACGAGCAACGGGAAGCAAGACTCGAAACCGTCCGAGTTCACAATGCTCAAGCTAGATCGTGTGAAACAGACGAGCAACGGGAAGCAAGACTCGAAACCGTCCGAGTTCACAATGCTCAAGCTAGATCGTGTGAAACAGACGAGCAACGGGAAGCAAGACTCGAAAGTGTCCGAGCTCACAATGCTCAAGCCAGACGAACAATGCACACTGATTTACATCTTAGTGCATTCCATTCAGTGGCATTGCAACGCATGCCGGGTACTCGCTAGTATATTTATAAACATTAATTGTTACAATAATAGTTGGGCTTTAAAATGAAACAAAGTATTTGTATGCTAACTGAAGCGCTTTTATTTGTTTTCTATTCAGTTTAAGCATATTATGCCTAACATATTGTGCTCAATTTCAAGGAATGGTTATGAAAGAATAAATTGTGTATGTTTTATATGAATAAATATTTTGTACAAGTGCTAAGAAAGTCAGAAGAGTATATTCTAGAGTAGATTCGTATTAGACATATTTTGATTACCCTGGAATGATATAAACAACAACATCGAAGACAAAATTTTTCATCAAAAGCAAAGCAATAAATATTGTTGTATAAAGGCCTAACTCTAAACGGTTTTGTAACAGAATTCCATGCAGTATGATCTTTGAGAATATAAAATCATAGCTGCTCAAACTTGCATAAAACAAACTACAAATTGAATCATTACTACTCTAATACAATTTCATAGCATGCATTAAATTCCATAGCTTTATAATATAGTATTAATCCCTCCTTGCTTCTCATTACACTGCATTGTAATTATCTAGTATCGGGTTCTCAGACGATACACACAAGATATAATCTTCGCATATCAATCATAATTACTTTCTCATTTCACTCTGGCATTAAACGCGAGAATTTCGTGATGGCTGCCAACTACCAGTGTGATAAACATTATTAACACACATGAGAGACGTGAAACGGTGATTTTACAAACGATTGACGCCGTTTCAGAACTCAGATAGAGTTGTTTACGTATAAATAATACCGCTGCCATGTGAATTCTTACATGTACAGTATGAAAAGAAACACTATATGCACTTTGACAAAAGAAAAACACGATGACATTTCACTTAGAGCAATTTTACTTAAGTAGAAAGTTTCAGTTTTTTTTTTTTTTTTAAGGGACTGGATGTTGAGCTGAGAGCAATTTATCAAAATGTGGAATGTTTTGGAATCGTACATTTCTTGGTGGATTTGTTTCCGCTTAATATATAAATCATATAAGATACAGTTTGAAATTTATGTAAAGTTCCTCGCCAACATTTGCATTGTTTTATTCATGCAAACTAAGAATGCACCCTCGTGAATAATAGTGTTTCTACAATTTGGATTGGTTTATTGGTTTACGCCTTATTTGTTTAAATCATAAAATAACATGCGGTAGTTTTAAGGTAGTGTGTTACCAATATTAACTTGTACAACGTGCTCGAATTATGAGCTGCAGAATAAATAATACGATGAAATTTGAGATTCACTATTTTCTAGAAGGTATTTATTTCAAGCACTGACTTAAATGAGTGTTGATTTTTCGTTTTGAATCTTTATTTAAATATTTCAATAGCTATGATATATGTTATCTCTGCTAATGGAGATCACACCTAGTTTAAAATAGTTCTTAGTACAAACATATTTCAATTTCAAATTTCAAATATCGATATTTTCTGTTGAAATTTACTTATTAAAAAATCTAACTTGTTATTTAGTGAAACTTTGTAGTATCTGCAGTGTAGTTGATTTTAGGTTGAGTCTACTTTTTGGTGCTCATACGACGTTGCCATATCGAATCCATTCATTAACCAGCGATGTTTTAACACTCTAACTAATATATGCATAGAAATTATAACGAAATTACGAGCACGCCTATCAACATGACACACCCAAAGCTTTTGTACAATAACTAACTGATTGTTTAATCAATATTAATTTCGTAAATAATCGACCAAAATTAGTCGTTGTCTTTGTTGTGTATTTACTCAATTAGTATTGTTATTGATCAATGTGTTCAAGGTGTATAATGTAACATTGTATTATCTAACAACATCCATGGTTAAATAATATTATTCTTGTGTGGAGTGTGATGAAGATTATCGTTAGACCATGATTTCCAACGAAACAGCAGAACTCCCGAATTCCCTTTATTAAAATATTTATAATTAGAACATTATTCATAGTATTATATTAATTTAATTATAAAGGTATGTTGCAACATCATAAAATAAGAATATCTGAAACGCGGAAATATTTATTAGAGCGGAGAAACAACATTCATAAGAGAGAGAACACAATTTTTTAAAAGTTGAAATAATTTTTTTTTTTTTTTTTTACAATTTTAAACCATTTGAAAGAAATTTAAATAGACCAAATTTGTAGGTTCTGCGGGCTCGGTAGATGTAGGCCTACAGCCTTGACAATTTGAGTAATTTTATTATCTTGGTGGAGGTGCCGGGTAAAATATGTTCACTGTAAAACACCTTGAGTCAGGATTTCAAGTGACCGATATAGAACCGGTGCTCATCCGAACGAGAGTTTCGCCTGTTACTGATAACTCACCTCTATAACGTCTCTATGTTTAAAGTCTATTTGGTTTTGGTTGCCTCTAACTGAAATTACAAGACAAAAATAAAGAAACGAAAAAATGATTAAATATCGGATTTCAAAACATTCAATTTTTTCAAGTGTACATTTTTAATATCTGCCAATAAAAAAATATCGCATTTCAAAAACATTCTATTTTCTCGAGTGTAAGTTTTTAATATTTGCCAATAAATTCCAAAGAAAGTTTAAGGAACGGGCTTTATGTAACCTGCCCGAGAAGGTTTTTCCGATACTCTTTCTGGCGCTGAACCAATTCCCCAAAACTCTTTTATTGTGGGTCGTTCGCTTTTCTATTCGGCATTCAACCGTTTCTATTGAAATAGTTGGGAAGTTACAAGTTACCGCCTTTGTGGCTTTTTCCGGCTGTTTTCTGTGGGTTTTATTGTAAGCAAATAAGTAGGCCTATCTAGAATCCCTTTAACAAAGAAAACAAACATTAGTTAGTTACCGATTATTTCCATAGACAATTTTTTTTTAATTTGAATGTAGGAAATGATATGGTGGTTACCCTTTAATGTTGTACTTTAATTTTCAAAAAAAAAATGATTTAATTTTAAAATAATTAATAGGACCTTGAACTAATGGCAGGTTTTCATTGTGACCAAAGTTGTACATCTTAGTTTCAAACTCATAATTCCCTTGTTTTTTGCAACACAACTTTTAGATTAACCTGTCATTTTATCAAGACAACACAAAATTTTGTTCGGAATAACTCTTCGTATAAATGATCCGATACACGAATCAATCGTAATTGCTATAATTCTAGGGAGGAAACACAATAATAATATAAAATAGGCATATGTAGGGTTTGATTGTACTATGAATTGTACTATGTGCTATCAAATGAACCGTTTATGTTTAAAAACCAACACTGATTATATTTACAAGTGAAATCTGTCCTGTTAATTCGAATTTGTCAACAAACTTTATGTAATATCTAACAAAGTAACTTCAACGTATTTTAATTCCTAAATTGCCAAAAATAAATTAACAGCTACAAATAGTCAAGAGCAAATATTTTCCAAAAATGTTATCATCACGTCCGAAGGGATAGCTTGAGAGAGACATTCACGTTTTTCCTTGTCGCTCGGTTAAAATGTGATTTGAATGACTAAACCGAGGTTGTTTATTTACATGTTGACATTTCAAATCAGATTCTCACGCGGCGTTGACTTCAGAAGACGACCGCTCCGTATTCTCGGCAAGGTTAGGAGTAGAAGGGGGTGTGGGGGGGGGGGTTGGAGATGCAGGTGGGGGGGTGGTTGTCCAGGGTAGGGGCTGCATGTGCCCGGGCCCAGCCGGCAACCGGAGTGTGGGTCGTGAGAGGAAGGGGGGAGGGGGAGGGGGTGCACCCCGGGACTTACTGCCCGGATCGGCGCCAAAAACCAATAAAAACATGAAAGTCTTAGAGAACGAACTTGGAACTATTGCCAAGGGAGCTTTAGGGTAGCCAAAGGGTTAGGCCCCCTTTCAGCCTCTAAGTGATATCAAGTTAATATATAAGTAATAGTGTGCAGCGCGGGCATACATACAGAGGTACAGTCACTCTTGACGTGGTAGCCTACCCATTCGCTTTTAAATGCTCGATTCACATTCGGTTTTCGTTCGATTTTGGTTTTAAGGGAGGAAGGAGATGTTCAATAACGCTCAATGGAAGAACTCAATATCAATTTTGTAGAATATTCTACTACTACTACTCGAGTTTTGAATACAAATTTCTTTAATAAAGTCGAATATTATACGGCGTTAATCCAACGTGGCACGAAGCCAAGTTTTATCTCAGTGTTTAGTCACTGAATTAACTCCGTGGTATTTTTGTTAGTTTTAATGCAGTAGATTATCCCACTATCAACCCAACTCGAAGTTTTTTCTTGGACGAACAAGTGCCAATATTTTATGTTTTTATGTTAAAGCTCGCACCAGGCTAACATTTGTTTGATTCAGTTGCTTTTAACATAATAAAATTGTTAAGTTTAAATCCGACAAGAGTAAAAGTGTTCAAATGATTGACAGATTATTGTTGGCGTAATAGAAACCTATGGAAAATTGTATTCAAAGTTCATATAATAGTGACAAATATCACCACAATTCTAGATAAAATAATAATTTCTCGAAGGAATCCCCTGTAGGTGATGAACTATAGGTGTATTTGGACTGTTAGTTAGGAATGAATGTCCGAGGGTATGGAGACAAACCTAGTCAGTATTGCGTGTGGTGGCCGGAATCGAACATAAATAATTTTGGTTTGTATATTTTTATAGCGTACAAATCAACGCCACAATATTTGTACAATCTCTGGGGGGGGGGGGGGGGCATACACTTACACCTCCCCTTTAAGGTACCCTACGATTTGCCATTAATTAACATTCATTTATTTTTTGCCTCTTCCCTTTTTGACTGTTTATATACATGCTAGCATCAAAATGATATCATATCCCCGGTTTTACAAAAGTAAAGACTGGTTTTCTATTACTATAATGTAGTAGTATAGACCTTCTTAGTTAATTATTTTGTAAATTTCATATTCTTAATTTTTATATTTTCCATGTGTATTTCAATGTGTTCATTTGATAACCCTCACTGCTGTCGTTTTAGTAGCTATATAAGTTTATGAACTAGGGCCAGGATCTGTTTGTGAGCCAACATATTTTAAATAGAAATAAACTGAGTACATCGTGTTGAAACATAAAACATAAATACCTACATGTTTACGTAGATAGTGCATGTTTATGCAACATCACAATTTGTTTTGAGTTTGTAACGACCCTCTTTAAAAGTGTCATAAAGTTAACTGTGTTTTCCAAATAAATAACGGGAGTGCTCAAAGTGTACAAATTGCCCACACAACAAAGTACACTACTGAGTGTTAAAGTTATAGTTGACATTTATTGCCGAGTGCTTTTTGAAGGTAATTACCGTTAATCATAGAGCTGGGGATAAATTGGTAGTGATTAAACTCCTACTCTGTCTAGCGTTACTTTGACTTCACTTTTAACGGGGCGGGGTAGTATCACTATTAAAACCGCAAAAAATACAGTGTTTTAGTAATATTTTGAGAACGCTACATTATATTGAAAAAGTGGTTACTAACCAACATTTGCTTCGTACAAATGAATTACAGGATCCAAAAAGGTTTCTTATATTTAATTCTTATGATTGTGATTTTGGAAGGCAATAATTAATTAATTGGTATTTCTAATAAACAAAATGAATGCAATATTTTAAATTTGATCTGGGTTTTAGTTCTTGAGAAACTAAAACGTAGGCTATAGTAACTATTTTTTAATATTACGTTACGTTTTAAGAAAATAACAATCTTTGATGTTGCGCGGTTTTAATGATTATCGTGCTATAAGAATCTCTTGGATTTTTCTGTAAGTTTCAATGACGTTATGAATTAGTATTACGTTCTTGCACTTTTGTGCACTAGATGGCTTAAAATACGTATATGTACCGAAAGAGATTATGTTATTAAATTCAATACTAATGCATCTGGTGTCGTCGACTATAGTGGCACAATTTCTTATCTAGATGTTTTAATCCAATTATGGTTCAGTACACATACTGTTTTGTGTTTCATTATATTATTGTTGTCGGTTTTCTGTCTTTTGTGTATTTTAATACAGTAATGCTTTTGGGTTTGTTTTTAAACTGAGAGCACATATTATGACTATTGTCATAACCGTTATTGCAACAAACTTATTTTCTTACTAAGTAATTAATATTTTATCATAATCATAAATATTGTAAAACATGTTTGTAGATTGCTATTATTTACTTCTTTAGTTCTATTACATATATAACTATCAACCATATATATATATAAATATATATATATATAATTTAAAATAACATACCAGTGATTAGGGACACAGTTAATCAAAACATTAATTATTTTATTATCCCATTTCATACCGTACAAATGATATTAAATCCAATCACGCTAAATTAAATCCATTTGACTTATGACAGCTCAGTCTCTCTTTGTCCCGAATCAAATTAATCTCCGTCCTAGACAGAATCAACAACATCTTAGATCTCTAGTAATCCAAATGTAGGTATTGGCTAAGACGTCTCAGTTCGCTTTGCGATGCTCCGGAGCAGCCAGTGTAGACTCAGAATCACAAAGTGGTGCTCGGAGCAGCCGGTGTAGACTCAGAACCACAAAGTGGTGATTTCAGACGCCATCTGTGCCTGTCTTAGTTTAATAATTTAGAGCCTTTACTTAGTTACAACGAAGCATCCTTTATGTTGCCACCCCAACAGCCCAATGTAATTATTTCATAAAGCTTGTTCTTGTGTATCTATGGTAACGTTATAATTCATTCGGAAGACAAAGCTCGGAGAAAATAATATGTACGCTCTTTGTCTAATACTGTGAATTAGTTACAGTTGATAATGGTATTAGTTGGAGAGGCTAGAGATAAACCATGCTATATGGAGAACTGGTTATCTACATGTTATTGTTAAGGTCGGTGCACAATCTCCCGGTAACGATAACTGTAACTATAACGATAACGATAAAACGGTAACGGGAAGGCATTCGATGCACAATTGCCCGCTAAGCAGACGCTCGGCTATTTGCTCCGTGGACGCTCGATTCTGATTGGTCCCGGTAACGTACAGACGGGAACGGTAACGTTAAGTTAAAACTTGGCGAACTTCCTGTTCCCGTTACCGGGCCCGGTAACGGGAAGCTCTAATTAGACCAAGAAACGAACCGTAAAAATAGGCTTGACCCGGAACTAATTGGTACAGAATTTTTTTTGATCAGAAGTTGTTACTTATGTATACCTTCATGCGCATAAGAAACTTTACCGCTGTCCGACACCCCTAATTAGCGTAATTAATTAAAATGTTAAAACTAATTAATGCTTATATTATGGTTGTTTTTGAAGATTTTTCAGAATTTAGATTTTACCACATCGCACAACCCTTTTTGTAATTAAAAAAAAATACTTGCATCAATATAAATATTTCGGTAGTCATTAATTAATTACTATTAATTATAATAACAATTTCAATTAAATGCTTCCCGTGTAAAATTGGTACAATCGAATATTGTTTTGACAGTTGTAAATATAAGAATAATAACATATATAACTTGTGTAGAAACTTTACTGCAATCAAAAAACTATTTACAGGCTAAATCAGCTAATTAATAATTAATTATTACATTTATAACTTACATACGTACATATTTGAACATAGGCAATATGGGTATCAAAAGAAAGCTGCTGATACGTTGATTTTAATTCTGGTACCCTCAGGGTCATTCAAACAAATTTCTGAAGTTTTTCTAGGGGGGTAGAAAGAAGGGGGGGGGGGATTAATAAAGAATATTATCAAACGTATCAAACAAAAGTTATTTATACGTTGTTATTAGTAAAAAATACTTTTAGAGTGATAAAAGACAATGTACCCTAGTGCTTGGTTAATAGCGGGGGGGGGGGGGTGGGAGGGGAGGGGGGTGGTAAAAAGTGTTCTCATAACCCAATTTTGTGTCTGATTTTTGACACTATTTGATTTTACTTCTTAGATATGAGGTCCGATTACTCTGATACAAAACTCCAGGCTCCTATCCGAATTTAACAAAATGGGTAATGTCATTACCGCGCATAGTTTCTTTTACTAAGTACATAATCATTAATAAACCGTAATATGCAAAGATTGTGTCCTTGTAACCAAACAAAGTTTTAGTTCTTGATAATTATGACTACTTGTCGAACACAGTGATCGCAAATATTATTGCAACGGATTATAAACTCAACTAAATTCCTATGTAAACAAGATTTGGAAGATTTATTCTGTTACCACTTGTCACCACATAAAAATTTAAAACCGCGAACTTTGATGGAGATACAATCGAAGTTGATCCTTTGCTGCTTTTCCAACGACTCTCGAGCGTCGGAGAGTCATCAGAGGATGATTTAGCAATAGCTAATTTAGTTTTTTAAGAGTTGCATTATGATATAATATGTAAACTTTAAATTTTTTTACGCAGGCATTTGTATTAACTTTCAAATTAAGCACACTACCACAAGATGTATTTGACTATTCGGGCATTCCAAGGTATAAGATGGAAATTCTGCTCCTGGGGATAATATGTTTGCAAATACACGAAGAAAATGGTATAGAAATAATATGAAAGTGAAAGAATATGAAATAAGTAACACTGTTACAAGCAAGTCTTGCTTTGAGATTGATGAAGGGCATTTTGATGCATCACATACCTTATAAAGGTCTAGAGATAAAATATTTGAAGAGTTATGTAATATGTGGAGTACATTAAAAGCAAATATCATAACTACTGAAGTATTTGATGGCTACGATAATGGGTCATCAACTAAACACATCACACATTAATTTTCAAACAACAACGTACAGGCATTTAGAACGGATGCACGTTCTTGCATTTGCATTGTACTTTACAATTACATCATAGAATTTGAAAAACATGTAGTGAGGCTGGTGGCTTGTCAGTTGGTACAGGATTTTTTTTTTTTAAGAGTTGTTACAAAGCTAAACTTGTACTTGATGATGCTATAATGATAAAATGTGGTGGGGAGACGCTGATAATGTAGGTTGTTAAGTCTCATGCTGAATACTGTGTTAGCAGTTATTAATTTATGTGTAAACTTCTCTCTTATCATTTTAAAACATGCCGATTGCTTTTCCACTGCACTCAACAATCTTTGTGTTAGGAGATGTGGGATTGTTGGAAATATATTGATTAAAAAAAATCTTATGCAAATGTCTTGAATGGCAAAGCTTAACATATTCTAAACATTCTTGAAGAAGTGTCACATCCACTTATTACGCGGATGAAGGGTAAAGAAGAACCCCATTCTTGATCCTAGCTTGGTTGTTGTGTACGGTATAACGCATATTCCATATTTTCTGTTTGCTGGCACCAGCTTTCAACTCTGATTCAATGATTAAATCATAAACAGTATTTTCGTGATTGAAATGCATACAATTACTGGCAACTCTGTAAAATCATCAGTGAGGGTGCTGTTCTCTGGTTAGCCGACTCTACATCGGCGTCGTCTTGTGCTTTAAGTACTGTGATGTTATTGGCTTCAAGTCTCGTCGTAAAAGGCTTAGTGAATATTCATTTTTTAATTGGGTTGAGAGTTGTTCTATGTTCTATATTGACTGATATTGATATGTAATTGACTCCTTCTGGATTGTAGTTCATCTGTTACCACCATTCCATTTCAAAAATGTGATGTCCTTAGGAGATGGCTCATTGTCGTAGCTATCAAATGCTACAGTGGTCTTATGACATTTGATTCTGATGTGCTCCACATGATTATATATTACATATAGGTTTTTATAAGATTTTTCTAGAGTAGTCTAGACGAATATATACGATGCAGTTAATGCTATGTATCAATTACAAAACCATTGTGTTAAACTTATTAACATCCATGGCTCAATGAGTGTCAAATCAGACACAAAATTGACTTATGACCGCTTTTTACCCCCCCCCCCCCCCTCCCCTTTTTAGCCAAACACTAGGGTATGTTGTCTTTTTCACTTGAAAAGTTTTTTACTATTAACGTCGTATTAATAGCTTTCGTTTGATACGTTTGACGTTATTAATTATTTAACCCGCCCCCCCCCCTTCTCCCCCCCCCCCCCCCCCCTAAAAGACTTTGGAAATTTGCTTGCATGACCCTGAGAGTATCGGTACTAAAATCAACGTATCAGCAGCTTTCTTTTGATACCCATATTGCCTATGTTCAAATATGTACCTATATAAGTTTTGAATGTAATAATTAACTATTAATTATGCTAATTTGTCATACAAATAATATTTTCATTGCAGTAAAGTTTCTACACAAGTTTTGTATGTTGTTATTCTTATATTTGAAACTGACAAAACAATATTCAATTGCACCAATTTTACAGGGGAAGCATTTAATTGAAATTGCTATTATAATTAATAGTAATTAATGAATGGCTACCAGGATATTTATTTTGATGTAAGTAATTTTTTTAAATTACCGAATAGATTGTTTGATATGGTTAAAATATAGATTCTGAAAAATATTAAAAAATAACCATACTATGAGCATTAATTAGTTTTAACATTTTAATTAATTACGCTAATTAGGGGTGTCGGACAGCGGTAAAGTTTCTTATGTGCATATAGGTACACCTAAGTAACAACTCATGATCAAAACAAATTCTGTACCAATTAGTTCCGGGTCAAACTGTTCGTTGCTTGGACTAAATTGTGCATCGTATCGTAGTTTAACATGGAATCGAAGTTTATTCCCGTTATCGTTATCGTTACAGTTATCGTTACCGGGCGATTGTGCACCGACCTTTATTGTGAAGTTTGAGCTGTAAATAAAACGTTGTCACGGGAAATTAAATCTTATTGTTGACTACAATAAAAGAAAAATTAATATCCACCAATCAGTTATAGAAAAACTGTACATTCACTGTTTAACATTTAGCAACTGGAAAGTTTGAATTGAATTAATATACATGATTACCAGTAAATTATATCAATAAATTGTATATATTGCTCACTATCAGTCAGTTACAAGAACTGGTCAAAAACTTGGAGGCTATTATACCATTAAAGACGTGCTTATTTTCTGTACAACTGTTTACAACTGTTTAAACGTTTTAAGAGTAGCTATCCATCCATATTATTATAGGCTCATGGTACAGGTTTGTGAATTTTCAGTGCAGCCTGATTGTTTTACATGACAGCTTTGTGCACTGATAGCTTCCACATGTTAAATTTCAGAATTTGAGCTTTCTCTTTCAAAAACAAGAATGAAAACGCAAACCGGCCGTTCTATGTGAATAAACCTACTCTAATAAACGCTCTATACACTGAGATAGATGCATATATAGTTGATTGTGCAAATGTTTGTTTTAACATTTCACTATGGCTCAATTGGTACTGATCTGCGTGTGAAGTGCGTGTGAAGTGCGTGTGCGTGTGCGTGTGCGTGTGCGTGTGCGTGTGCGTGTGCGTGTGCGTGTGCGTGTGCGTGTGCGTGTGCGTGTGCGTGTGCGTGTGCGTGTGCGTGTGCGTGTGCGTGTGCGTGTGGGCGTGCGTATTCTCCATGGCTATGATTAGACGGATCCAGTGTGCGTGTGCGTGTGTGTGTGCGTGTGCGTGTGCGTGTGCGTGTGCGTGTGCGTGTGCGGGTGCGTGTGCGTGAGCGTGTGGGCGTGCGTATTCTCCATGGCTATGATTAGACGGATCCAGTGTGCGTGTGCGTGTGTGGGTGCGTGTGCGTGTGCGTGAGCGTGTGGGCGTGCGTATTCTCCATGGCTATGATTAGACGGATCCAGTGTGCGTGTGCGTGTGTGGGTGCGTGTGCGTATTCTCCATGGCTATGATTAGATGGATCCAGTGTGCGTGTGCGTGTGCGTGTGCGTGTGGGCGTGCGTATTCTTCATGGGTATGATTAGATGGATCCAGTGTGCGTGTGCGTGTGCGTGTGGGCGTGCGTATTCTCCATGGCTATGATTAGATGGATCCAGTGTGCGTGTGCGTGTGCGTGTGCGTGTGCGTGTGCGTGTGCGTGTGCGTGTGGGCGTGCGTATTCTTCATGGCTATGATTAGATGGATCCAGTGTGCGTGTGCGTGTGCGTGTGGGCGTGCGTATTCTCCATGGCTATGATTAGATGGATCCAGTGTGCGTGTGCGTGTGCGTGTGCGTGTGGGCGTGCGTATTCTTCATGGCTATGATTAGATGGATCCAGTGTGCGTGTGCGTGTGGGCGTGCGTATTCTTCATGGCTATTATTAGATGGATCCAGTGTGCGTGTGCGTGTGCGTGTGCGTGTGCGTGTGCGTGTGCGTGTGCGTGTGGGCGTGCGTATTCTTCATGGCTATGATTAGATGGATCCAGTGTGCGTGTGCGTGTGCGTGTGCGGGTAATCAGATTAGTAGAGCGAGTATGACCTGTATAATCCCTAGCGTACCACGACCATTATCAACGAGAGTCAATAGAACCACACAGATGAACGGAACGCATTTGGCCGTAACAATTACGCTTTATTTTGTTCCAACAAAAACAAATATCGATTTGAGCTTTTGAATCGTGTTAATTTAAATGTCAATACGCCAGCGTTGGAATAATGTATCCTTGTTTTGTTATTCGGATGAATTTTCTGTTAAACCCGTTCGCTATCAAATTTTTGTGTGTTTACTTTTTTTACTCTTTGTTTTGTTTTATCTGTATGTTTACGCTAGTGTTGTATGGAGCCCATAATACATTACGATGATCAAAAGTATCGAGAAAGTGCAAAAAGTTTTGTATCAATGTTGTGTTTTATTTGGTTTTATGTTGTTAACTGTTGGATATGGTGGGTTTTTATACATCAAGTGAATAATGTGTAACATTCTTTATTACTTAGCTTTTTAATTAAACTGTTATATGCCTACCAGACATACAAGAAGTCATCATACATTTGTGCGGGTATCTAATAATACACACACTAATTTCTAAAAATATAATATGTGGTAAAAGTGATTAATTTTCAGTGAGATTAATGATTTTTAGAACTAAAGTAAGGAGGGATTTAAAATAAACTAGGGAACTGACAAAATTTTAATCAATACACATGAGCTTGTTTGTATAGTGTATAATCTATTTTTATTTATTTTTAAATTAAGTTATATTTGAAGATATCCTGTTGTAATTTTCTTTCTAATATAGATGTGTTTCGTTTGAGGTTTATCGCATTTAAATAAACTCATTTGTTATTCACCCATTTAATTATTTAGCGTTTAAACTTGTTTACATTACATATATATACACGTGATCTGAAACTTATTATCCAGGTTGATGCGTCAGAAAGTTGATGGCCAGGAAGTTGGTGGCCAAAACGTTGATGGCCAGAAAGTTGATGGCCAGTTGAATGAGTATAGATATTTCGTGATGATACCAATGTAAAGTTTAACGTGGCACTATTCATCTACATCTCTCAAAGTCAACGAGTGGTAAATGTGGTTAAGTCAAATTGTTTGTTGAACATACAATCCGCGAATATACCTTATGATGGGAGCAGCAGAGTCCGTGGTTTTGTAGTTTGGGTTATTAATATAATGTGTTATCATTATGGTTGCTTTGCTGTTCATGACAAAAGTTTGTACGCGACGTACGTGGCTTGAAGTAAAGTTTAAATAGTTCTTAGCTCAAATTCTGTGGTTGGTAGACGACTGAAAGTTATACACTTGCAGAACAATAGTAATATGGAAACTCATATACAACATGCTTTCATCAACTCATATGTGATTTTATTTTTAATACTCTAAGTATAACTCTAATACTCTAGGTATTCGTATCAAAAAATCTTGAAACGTTGAATGAAATATAAATTATTTTTTCCAAAATAGTGTTTTTATCTGATGTTATTATAATTCGTGGATAAGTTGGAAATGGCTTTCTATTATTTCTACTTTTATGCAAGTCTTTCAGTTCATACATATCCATTACAACGTAAATCTAGGAATATCTATTATGTATTCCAATAATTGTATATTAGTTGTATTTTGACCTCGTTTTTTACCCTCCATGTGACTGCTACAAATTGAGTAAAGAATAACTCCATTGTATATAATGTTTAGTTGAATAAAATATATTTTTGATCACATGTCGGTCAAGTTTTCAAAACAAGGATTTGAATTTAAAGCTATTTTGAATTGAAAGGGTTTGAAAAACGCTCAACTGTTTTAGCGTCGGTCATTTTTAGTCAAGATTAATTAATGTCGAACCTATCAAATATAAAACTGATTTACTTCTGAGGAAGACACAACTATAATGTAAAATGAAATCATAATATAAGCACAATGTCAATTATTATAATGAACAATAAAGATATTCCAAGATACTAAAATAAAGTAATCATATGGATATTTTATGAATATATTGATGTTTATACTATGTCGTGTATCGTCTCACAATATACTCAAAGAGTACGTTTTGAAACATGTGTCCCTAACTAATCTTGTTTTCAATCTGTGTTCACTCAAATCAAGACGTTTCACCCCACCTCACATCAACCAACCCACCCTCTCCACCTATATCACGAACACGCACACGAACAATCAGTGAGCAAACTAAGTTGCTGCACGTAAACGAGATTTTCTTCAACGGTATGAGGTAAATTTTGAAAACGTCGGAATTGCACAAAGGAAACACTTAAGTGCCTCTCCGCTATATGTATATAATACTCTCTAGTTATACCCACACCGTTTTCTTGTTTTTGCGTGCTCGGATGCGAAAAGCAGTTACCAAGGGGAGATGATATTGACAAGCAAGCAACCGCCCTCGGGATACGTATCGTGTTTAACGTGAATCACATCAAAGTAACGTTAATGTGATGATGTTGAAAGTTAAATCACTTAGTAGCTGTCTTTGTGTATCCGTGATGCCTTCATGAATAGTATAGGCGTACTTTGGGCGCTGCCTTTACTGTTCAGGTGGGATCTAATCCAGAGGGATTCCCACGGATTTAAAACTGTTTTAGATGAAAGCGTTCAGGCACATGTTTTCGGTCGTTAATTTAATCGTCTGGTTAATGAATCGTGGTATATGAGTTATAGTTTACTAAGGTTCAGTGGTAATGGTTGGGTCACAATATTATTAACCACGCCAAATGTGCGGTGTTTTGTTTGTAATCAAATAAAATAAATAAATTCACATGGACTTTAATTTAAAGCGACTAAACCAACCCTGTAGGCTACGAACACCATCGACGAGTGAGCGATAACCAAACACAGATCGATATTTCAAATATTAAAGATATGAATCAGTGATTCACACCCTGGGATTAGTCCTGTTGTCAAGATTGTCATTTCAGTAATCATATAATTAGGGGAATAATATTCGTAAGAATTATAGATGTAAACAGTTTTAAATTTTGTTGTTTTACCTGATACAAAACCAATGTCCATTAATAAATGAATCACGTTTTCAATATTTTGGATGCTTTATCAAGATTTAAAGCCTTAAAAAACTATATGGAACTATACCGTGCATGTATAGAAATATGAAGGGTAGGATCTGTAAAAAAAATCCTGTTTTGGGGGATGGGGGCTGGTGAATCAAATGCTGTTTTCATCATCGTTGTCAAATTTAGGTTTTTGCGGGATACCTTTTTAGCGGGATTTTATTTGAATGATTATATTAATATGTATGTATATATAAACATATTTTTCGCTTCAAAGAGTTTCTGAACTTAAATCATATAATTATATTAAATTTAATGATGGTATAAGGGCACTCAAGTAAACATCTATCAAAATAAATGAAAATTCGTCGTTATCAAAACGCAGTCACTCCACAAAGTAGCATTACTCTAAAACCATCTCTCCTTCTCATTTCTTACCCATCACTTTATCCTACTAGAGCACCACAATATTGCACGTAACATTAAGCCAGACGTTGACAAGTTGGCAATTTCTATTCGTGACAGTTATTATGACGAAATATTGTGCAAGGAATGGAACGTTTCCTCCATCTTTGTCTACTGTGGCATCTCGACACACATTCTCCAGCTTCCCAACCGGAAACGGATACACTGAGAATGTGTTCCCATTTTCATATCCCGCTGAGAATAGCTTGTTTTTCTCTCCCCATTTGCGCGCTTTTTGCCTTTTGAGATAGCCACACAGAAAATGAATGAAAATAGAACACTGGAAAGAAAAGAGAATTTCCGTGTGAATATCAACGATGTGGCCGTGGGTTGTCCATTAATCCGCGGATCCTACGTTACAGGTTCGATTCCTAGCTTGATCATTGATCATGAGCAGCTTTTTGATCATCGTATTTCACCCACTCATCATTTTATTAGCATTTATTACCAAAAGATCGCTTTTCGCTACCGCCTACCTACTACTTTTAATTCTCTTCCCCAATATTCATTGTATGACATATTTGCCAACAACTTAAAATCATTCCTTACCCATCAATTCGCCTTTATGTAAACCAGTAGTTACCAGCAGAGGATGCGCCGGCCGATACGATTCTCACCTGTTTGCATGTATTGATTGTTTTGTTTAAAAAAAAAAATATATTCTGATATTATGTTACATTTGAAGGTTGAAGGTAAAATGGCTGTATAGCTGTATTTAAATCCTGAATAAATAAATAAAATACAAGTATAATGAGCATTATCATGTGGAGTAACTAAATAGCAAAACATATAGCTAGTGTTGAAGGTGGTTATATATAGGTTATATTCACACATATTTTTCTATTTTCATTAAAATACTAGAATACATTTTAAGGACAACTGCTCCGTCAAAACAAGTGTATAGATACCGGCCAATAAGCAACAGAGGTTTCAAATCTGTCTTCTCAGCTATGTGACGTCATACGGCTATAGGTTGCAACACTGCATTCTCTTGTCACGTGTGCCGGCCCGTTGGCTATAGCCATGCTACCTCATCACTCGAAGAAGACTCCATAACAACATATTTATCGAATTACTAGTTTTTATTACGGCAACCACCAACTTGAAATGGTATCATACATACTGAGGCCCGAATGTATAGTCAAGACTCAAGCCTTCCTCAACTCAGCCTCTCCTCAGCCTCGCCCAACCACCAATCACGGAACGGCATTGCCATGCGGACGGCTCTGTGATTGGTGGCTAGGTGAGACTGAGGAGAGGCTGAGTTGAGGAGGGCGTGAGTCTGAACAATGCATTCGGGCCTAAGTGTACAAACAATTATGTTTCGTAGTTTTCCGTATCTAGTGCCCGGACTTAACTTTCAACTAGATACTTAGCATTCCGCTAGCTTGTTTGTTTAAATTATGGCAACGACCGATCATAAGCTTTGAATGCAGATCAACTGGCACGCAACGTATTTTGTTGCACCTCGTAAGACCGAACAAGACAGTCGCTTTAAAGTAGCTTTAAATTTATTTATTTATTTATTTATTTAATGTCTATCCTATTCAGTTATAAAAACAGATTTACAAAGGATACAAATCTCCGTTACATCCTGATTCACAAGGATATAATAATAGCTCCATTAGGGAACTCTACGCAAATATAATTATTACGAAGTTAAGCTTTTAATGACCGTAACAAAGTGCTCGCTTACGTTTATATTAGAACTGAGCAAACACATAAGCGTATTATATGAACCTCACGGTAGTTAAATGTTCATATCTTGGTTATCTTTACTGTAAAGCTTGAGAGAAGATCTTTGAAAGTCGACCGCGTCAAAAATTAGAATAGGATGTAGATGCTCAATATTTTCAATGTTTACACTTTTCGTTTTTTTTAACCTTGTCGACAGAATATGTCATAATTAGCGGGTATGTTAGCACTGAATTTCAAATAAAGATAGTTTACATTAATGTTTGTATTGAATATTTTAATACCCGTCAACTTCAAACGTGATTAATTTATAATATTATTTTCTAAATAGGCTAACATGTGTTTTGTTACTGAATTTATTACATGTTATAGTACACTCGTTTGTACGTTTATTAGCGTAAAATCTTACATTCACGTTTACCTTCTAGTAAGTATTGGAATTTCACTCAATGTCTCTTTTCCAAACAACCCCACACGCCCGCCAAACCAAACCCTCCAACCCCTTAACATGGACTCTTTTTATTATATGATAGATGTGTGATGGATCTGATTCAGCCGAAGTGATGTGACCAAGCTGTAAAGTACCTGATAAAACAAAATATTATTTATAATCTGTCAAACTGAAGCGAGTTTCTATTTAACGTTATCGGTATGGACTAGAGAGCAACAATATGATTAAGGCTCTAAAGAACTTCTGCTTTGAATAGAGTATATCAGTGTGACATCAAGTTTCCCCTGTCAACCAATGACGAACCGTATTTGTGACTCCAAACAATCATGACAGTTGACAATTGACAGACAGTTCTGTTTTTACAAACATTGTAGCGAGGGTTATCCGTTCAGATATTTCGTTTTCCTCAAACACGAAACAGTGAAAAAACGTTGATTAAATTGATAAGTCAAGTATTGTAATGATACAATTACTACTTTAAATAATAACTACGTTTCATAAAGTTGTTTGGAGTCAGATAGCTCGTCCGTCATTTAATCTGACGTCATCACTAATAAAGTCTATAGCTTCTTATTGCTCCTCTTAACGCGAGAAGCTACTCATTAATATGTCTGCTTTGTTTGGTTTGGCGTCGTATGTATAACCAGTAATGATTCCACCATCGCAGGGGGCAGTGCAGTCAACAGGTGGCTTGGAACTGAACGTTGCGTTGCGTTGCGTTGCGTTGCAAGGGGTGGTGCTTTCATTTATACTGTGAAACATTTCGTGTGAATAACAACCTAGTATGCCTGAATGATTGGCACTAGTTCAGAAACCACATTTATTACGTATTTAATTAATTTAATATATCTTATTCTATAGGTCTACACTTATAAAACCGATTTTCAAAGAAGAGCAAGAGAATTAAACAATACACAAGGATACAGTCAATTAAAATACAAACATAAAATATTATACATATAAAAGTAAAGGTAATCCTAGAACACCAAAGGAAAAGTGTACAACAGAAAAGAACGAGATATGTCTTTATAAATTGTAAGTTTTAAATATAATTTCTCTTTGAACGTGTATCGATATATCTCAAGTCCAGAAATCCAAGAGCTGTTTGATTGGTCCATTCGTTTGCCGGAATAACTGCGTTATGGATTCAAATCCTGGCTGAGGTAGACTCTTCATGTGGTGAGTTTATTACTCGTCTACGACCCTCTTCATGGTTTGTTAAGTATGTTTACTAAAACATATGAAAGATAACTTAATTGCATCATCAAATTTAAAAGAATTACTGATAGTGATGAATGTTCCTATGACTTCGGTAAAAAAAAATGTACCCAAAAGTATATAGAGATTTCCTATCACGTCTCATTCATAGAATCCAAATATATGGATATGCCATTTGGGTGGCGAGTGAAAGATGAACGCAAATGGATAAAATAATTTGTTACCCTTTCCGTTCACATCCATCTAGATATTTGAACGAGTTTTCCCGTGTCACACACATGCGGTACACAGCCCCCCCCCGGAAGAGGTCATCGCTCCCACTCGGGGGGGGGGGGGGGGGGTCATACCGATAGTCGCGCGTTACATAATCATTCAGTGTCACCCTTCATCACTCATCAGGCGATTCAGTCGAGGAAGCTTCCACCGAACATCGATCAATCTTAAGCGATGATGGTTCCGGTAACCAGAGTCGCTTGACGCGCTCAGATTTAAAGAGAGATGCTATAGTGTGGACAGAATAAAATAATGAGGAAGTACTACTGCAATATTTCGTAGGTGGCTCGTTGGTCCAGTGGTTAGCATCCCTGTTTCCAATGCAGAAGGTCCCGGGTTCAAATCCCGCTTCAGGCAGAAGTTTTTTAACTTCTAATGTGGATTCAATTCCATTACTTCTTGGCTTAGGAATAAGTAAAACGGTGACTTTGGAGCCGTCCTAGCAACGAAGCACTCAATAAATTCAAAGTTGTTCTGAATCGGCCTTGTTGATTCTGGCATTTGTCCGCAGGTGTTCGCGCTGTCCAATCACTGAATCATATGTTTCGTATTTGAAATATCGATCATTGATTGGTTATCGCTCGCTCGTCGATGGTTTTCGAAGCCTACAGGGTTGGTTTAGTTGCTTTAAATTAAAGTCTTCAGCTACAAATCAGTTTAGTTACTAAGTGGGTAGACTCTAAATGTGAATTTATCTATTTTTTATTTATTTAATATTTTGTAGCATAATAATTAAAATGTTTTGTAGGAATACCAGTTTTACCTGATGTGCCCCTCTTCAGGTGTTTAACTTGGTATATTAGGGTGTTTGAATAGTTGGGAAGATATGTCCGAGGGATCTTAGTAGGACTCATTCCCAGCATTTGCCTTTACGACTGACGAAAACCTAAATTATGATGAGTGGTTTCTTCGCCGTCGTTCTTCTCGACGATGTACGCCCAACTTAATTCGTTAGAAGGGATAGTTATTGGCCACACAATCAGACACAGTGCCATAGCCCACATACTGAAAGTAACAACGAGAACATTGGCCATCTGTTCAAGACATTGAACTCGAACAGGTCCAGGGGCAAGGCCAAATGTTTTTATTGTAGGTAGTAGAAACACGTGTTTTGTCAACAGTCAACAGCATCCCTTATTCTCGACGAGACATTCAAAGCGTTATTGTCACTTGTGGACTACTTGACAGGTATAAAGGTTTTTAAACACTTTCAAGAAGGGAACAATGAAAAGCAGGGCTTTGCAAAATTGGTCACAATTGTATATAGACCCGAAAATAATTTCTTATTATTATTATTTTCATACATTTCATAAATCGGATGAGTGGGAATTAAAGTCGATCCACTGTATACCCAACTATTTGTCATTGTGCTACAAATCATGTTGAATATACACTTAAAAAATATCATGTTAAATATTAGCGAAAAATAAAGTAGTTTCATCGACTACTTTTTTTAATATAAATATTTGAAATCCGTCGATTTCCCTATCCCCTACTATTGAAACTGTCAAAAATCATACACTTTCGAATATAAAGCATCGGCTAAGTAGATACAAACCATCTGTCATTTTGTTTATTTTATACTCAATTTGAAGATAATTGAACGACAATTCTAAATATGTATATATGAATACAATCTCTCGACTCGTTTTCGGTCAATATTGGCTTCACTACAAGAACATTTGATGGGAAATCTGGCGAGCCGTGAAACTATGGCAACACTGCGTGCGATGACGTCATTTCTCTTTGAGCCCGCCTCCGCCTCACGCCAAAACATGAGCTGGCTGTCACCTTTCCACGATGCGACGTGACTGGACTTTTTTCCAATAAACATTTTGCGTCATACAAATAATGCACTCAATTTATTTATTTTTTTAATTCAAATTGAAGGTACAGTTAGAAACGGGAATATATCTGAATACGGTACGTGAGGCCTAGCCTAGGCCACCTTTATTTAGACTTGGGCCTAGGCCTATATTGCCTACAATGATCCGAAATGAAATTCGTGTATTGTACGTCCGTAAACGCAAACATATTCCCCAATGTAGATATGCTAAGTATAGTATGCCAGGAGGCATCTGTATAATATGAAAGAAAATATGCCAAGCCCTAAGGCCACTCATTTGTACCATGTATTAATCGACAGGCAAATAAATAAATAAATAATTAAATAAAGGACGTTTTGTGATCATTTGACATGTGCAAGGCCTAGGCCTACCATTTATGTAGCCCCCCTACACGCATTTGGAATAATTTACATCCATTGCATGCCTTCACATGTCCTAGATGAACTTAAGTTACTTGAGATCACTTCCTCAGGTAAACAATTGCACAAACAACATGATACGATACAAAATATACAATCCTATAATTTTCTTTTATCGTAATAAAACGTCCTCCGCTTCGTATTCCGTATTTTTTCGACGCCATTTTCACCATCTGAAAGGCTGGCAATACTTTGTCGACGAATATTAAAAACGAGTTTTTTGTTTCCTTGGCTTTGTAAATCAATTTAGATTTGCATCCATTATAAAGTCTATAATTTGTGAATGTGTTGTGGTGTAATTAAAGCCAAAAGCGAGATAAGAAGTTGACTACTATTTGGAGTTTTGATGAACTAATTTCGTTTTTAGGGATTGGCTATTCTGCAGTCAAACTAGTGTCTAGAATCATGCCATTATAAATAACTGCATTTTCGTGTAAATACTGGATTTTAAAATAGTATTCTTACTTGATTACTGAATATATTTTTCATTTTATAGTAATTTAACATAATAATTGTCAAAGAAATAGTCTTTTTGTGATTTTAAACAAATATTAAAATCATTGCTTGAAACTGGTAGTTTGATCAATGGAACGACTTTAATTGACCTCTTTGCTCATTCTTCAATATAAGTAAAATGAAAATGCCAAGTTATTGTTTGTGTCCGTTTTTGTTTATAATTGATGACTAACGGTTATATACTGTTTATAACATGCTGGCTGTTTTTGTTTATGTGTGTCTATCTTTATGAGTAAGCCATACTTATTATATCTAATGTAATTTGAATTTCTATCCTGTATGTTAGATCAATAATAATAAATAATAATAAAAGCATTTCGCTATTACGTTTCCCTACCGCAATATAAGTTAAAAGCACGTATTGAGATGTCACTAATAAGCCTACTCCGTGTTGCGTGCATGATTACTATCACCTCACCATTATGTGCTCTTACTTTACGTGCTCCATTAACAAAACGCGTACTATCGCTACGACAACGTAATTCATTAATATTTAAACAGAATGTGTCGGTTTTACAAAGGTTTTAAACACACGTTTAGCAATATACGTTTTTGTTTGATGTCGTTTACGGAATGACAATTGCATGTCAATTATTGTGCTGTCATCGTCATCAGCTGTGAACAAAAGCAATATCTGGACTGTCACTGTTCGACTAAACTTTTACCAACCGCAGATATGTTGTCCCGCTGTTAATTTTATTGAGTATTTAAAAAAACATTTAAAAAACGAATAGTTTGAGAAAAGCTTTATTGGAGTTTGAAATTCTTGTTATTTTGTCCTCAGGGGGTTTTCAAGTTGTTGACAAATTTTAAGAACAGAAAGCACTCGACACGACTCACGTTTAAAACTTTCAGGCAGTTTATTTGCAATCTTCCATGCTGTGTGCAATAGTTTTGTGTATGTACTTTTAAAATGTGGAAATCAATAATGAAAAATGAAAAATGAAATGGAAGTAAAGAAAAACAAAAAGTGTAAAAGTGTTTTATAGAAAAATGATTTCGAACGTGTGATATTTTGATAGCGACGGTATTATTTTTATTAAATTGTAGAGAAACCACTTAAATAAATTGCAGACGAAACATCATCATTTGCGACGGTTGTTATTTGTTCAAATATGGTATGTTATTTTGTGAATTTTGAAAGAAGTAAGCACTTTCGTCTAGCTTTCAAGTTATGTATCAAGAGTGTTTACGTTTTAAGGCCAGACTTTGAAAAATCATACTGTCTAGACGTAAGCAATATATTTATTTTTAGATACTTTTTACATGGTGAAAAAGCCACGTTCAAAGTGATACAAAAAATACACTTCAATTTTGTCTGCCTTGCTTTTTACTCCATTTGTTCAAGTGGCTTATCTGTTTGGCTTTTTCATGTCTAAAATACACTGTTGAGTGCGAATAAAATTGAATTGACACTCGACTCATTTCGTGGAACGTGTAATTATAATACAGAAAGCAATATCTGTTTCCATTTGAGCGAAATAATTAAGCGAGCGTTTCCATTCTATTTTTATGGCACTTTCGTGTCCTTTGTTTGTTTGTTTTTGTATATCTCATGATTGCGATCCAGGTTGGAATTTGGATTGATTGATTGATTAATGGGGCTTAACGTCTCATATTTATGCAACGATGGCTAATCGAGACGATGAGCGGGTGATAATGAAGATGAGAAAGATGATAATGAAGAATAAAGCCACATCCGAATCAGATCCATTGTACGTCGCGTGAGTCGTCATACGGGAGTCCAGCAAGGGAGGGCAGGGCCAAGTGGGAGGAGAAATATTCAATGGGACAGTGGGGGGAAAGGGGATTGGGGTGTGGACTGCACTTCGTCTGACTTCTCCTCCTCGACCAGTCCGGCTTGGGTGGCCCTACCAGAAGCATTTGCTTCCGCCGGCATAGCTCTCGGGATCAACAAAGCACGCAAACCTGCCCACCACGATAAGGTGGCAGTCCCTGGGCAGGTGGAATTTGGAAAATCGACAAGTTTCGATGTTGGAAAATCGACAAGTTTCGATGTTCGATATAGATTGAACGCCTATTATTGTTTGTGGCAAAATCGGTCGAGTTTTTTTAGTTACAACACGGTTTCTGAAATCTTATTTTCAAAATGGCGGTCCAGTGTAAGATGGTGTTTTTTTTTATAGAAAATGTTCGTCCCCTCACAAATATTTTAATTTTCACTCGATTTGGTAAGTATGGGAGGGAAATTTCTATTTTTCTAAAAGTAATAATGAAAGCGAAAAACCTAAACTTTGCACAAACATTCTTAAATTAAAAATTTCCGGGAAGTAACTTTGACCCCGTAGAACGTAAGCAATGTACATTCTTGTTTTGAGTCGTTGTTGATTGTTGTTTTTAAATGTCTTTGCACATTCTTACATGAACAATGGCAGAACTTTTGGTCAGAATGTACGTGGACGTGGGAGGGATTGGTGGGAGGTTAAGGTTGGAATTCATAGTCGGCCCCTTCACCTAGGGGCGCCCATTGTTACCAAGGTAACAATTTTTGCATGTTATTTCCCATAAACAAAACAAATCCATAGCAACAATGGGTGCCCCTAGGTGTAGGGGCCGACTGTGAATTCCAACCTTAGTCTCAAAGAGAGCTGGCATGATTGGTAATGGATGAGAGAAAGATACAAAGAAAGAGGAAAAATGTATAAGATTATGATGAATGAGAAGTATGGTAATTAAGAATATGCACGATAGCCCTCTTTACGGGCACCGTTCACCACGCGGAAGGACCCACCTCAACCACCATCATACAACACTACACAGTGCCGCGAAATCAAATAACCAATGATTACGTGCAGATTGTTAACTGGTCATGAAACCCTTCAACAAATCTAATCGTAAACATTTTTATGAACACATCTGTACATTCTATCGTGTATGCATCCAAGCGTACTAGTGCAATACACACGTACACACAATAAACATCAATCACATCTCCCATTTTAAACTTGCTTAATGTGCACAAAAATAACTGTCCGGACATTTTCCACAATCTCATACTGCACAAGTTTTCTGTTCACTAGTCTCGTTTGTTTGACGGTGGAAACGGACGTCTTACGACCGTTTGTGATGTCTTTATCTGGATGAAACTGAAGAAGTCGAAGCTAGTAACAGCGAACAGAACAGCGAACCTCCAATTACACGAAACAGCTGACTTTGCTGACTTGGAGGCTTCCAGTCTTGTCAGACGGATACTTGGTTGAGCTCTTTTTGAGATGGATAGGATTGTGGGAGGGGGGGGGGGGAGGGGGTAGCCTACCAATTTATCGGCTTAATGGGGTTTAATGAAGCGGTTCTTCCCACATAAAATGGATTTATAAGTTGCAACTTGAATGGAAATTGCTACACTACATCGGATGTAAGAATGTGTTTATTGGGAAGCGTATCCACCACTGTTGAAATGCGTTCTAATCTAGACTTGATGGAAGAATAATTTATTTAAATTATAAGCAATACAACAAATGACATAGATTGTGTATGAAATTTCCCGAGTTGTTAACTCTCAACATTTTATTATAGAAATAATACAAATCCTAATGATTTGACAGTGAATAAAACAGATATGAATACATTGAGGGAAACGAGTTGAAATCTGACCTCTGTTTTTGATATGGCTCTTCGGGGGGGGGGGGGGGGGGGACGTTTTGTATACTAAGACTTATTAAAACCACACAAGTTTATTCAAAGAAACCTGCGATTCAGTAATATTACAGACTCTTGTTATGTTTTCACTTTTAGGTACAAGAAGGGTCTAAACTTTCTGCAATCGTGTTATTTTAAGTTATTAAACGTGGAAGACTAAAATCAAAGCTGACTCAAAAAAATCTTATATATTCAAAACAGGTGGGTATAAGACAGAAAATAGATTGTTAGATTTATGAGGCGTAATGATCTGACTGTCCAAAGTCATACTTGATTCGTTATCGTACTAGAGCACAAAATTACCGATGCGACCACAATGCGAATTCTTTTCGTATCAACTACTACATATGCAACTGGAACAGAAGACTTACAACTTACATTTATCAAGATGATTCAACCAGTCCTGGTTTAATGCACAACTTTGTAAAAGTTCACAAGAATCCCATATTTAAGGCTGTTATCAGATCCAAGACTTACTTCATGAGAAATTCAGCTTCTAGCAGAAATAACTAAGCGGCTCATGTCATGTGCAAGGAGATAAAAATTTAACGTTCTTTTTCTTCTTCTGGAAAAAACAAAGAATTCCTCGAGTTCTTGATAAGAAAACATATTACTTTTTACTGGAAAATGGATACCCATGGGAAATAAGAGTCGTGGCGAAAATGACAGCTATTCTTAAGTGCACTGACGTTTTTGCGCACAATTCATAGGAATACAATTCTAACTGTAACGTTAATAACCATAGGAAAGTGCTTGAGACGCACAAAGGACGCACATTAAAAATATATTGTTAAACATTCTGTAATTTCTCGTTCCTACTTGAGAGGAAAACTCATTATACAAAGTGTCCGACCAATTTTTCACGTAGAATACGCGGACAAAGTTTAAAATGCACAATGGGAAATCTTGGAATTCATAAATAATGACAATGACACGTTAGTACACATCTGCATAGAATGACACTATAGGAAACGAAACAGTCAGAAAATTCCGTTATAAAAATGAGATTTTTTTTGTAAGAGTATTTTGCATTTTCTAAGAAAAGTCATTAATGTTAATGTGGTCGTGATTGTTTTTAAATTGTTCGGTTTGATGGTAATTGTTTTGTGTGTTTACAGATTTGTAAACAAAAATATATACGACCACTTTATTGATACTCCTTTTTAGAAGAAACTATTAATTTGTGCCGTAAGACATAAGTAAACATCCAACGATCGTTATCTACAGGAAGAACACAATAAATAAAAAATACGTTACACAACGCGACAACATCTAAAGTAGAACCTTAAGAGGTTTTTATTTCAACTTTTTGTTTACAAAACTTTTTAACTTAGACGTTTTAAGCTGGTCTTAAGGTTAACTAAATATACTTGACGCAGCCTTATTGATAGCTTATGTCTTGAAACGTTTAATTAAGCTTTACAAGACGACAGTTTGTCAAACTGTGATTTGTTTACCATTTAATATTGTTTTTTAAATAACAAAAAATGATATTGAAGTGAAAATTTTCAAATTTACAACCATTACTTGTTTGTAGTCAAATTATAAAGCCAATGGTTATTGCGACCACTTTCGTTTTAAATTTGATTTTAAGTTGTAAATAAATGAGTTGCTAAGCAAGAAGGAGCGATAGAACTTAAGGTTGTCTGTAATAGACGATGATGAGCCAGGATTAATTGAATTTAAACAAAATATGCCGCCTAAAGATAAAATTGTTTTGAATCGGTCTTAAAACTATAACAATACATGTACTAAATTCAGGAGAATTGGAGCATGACTCAATTTTATCATTGTGAGATCACGAAGTCTGTAGAAACAGGACTGGACCTTATTGTCATTAGAGAACTTTGTTATCAAAGGGTCATAAATATTGTACCGCCGACTTTTCCGTCGGTTTGTGGTGTAGCAACTCTCCAGCCCTTCATTGACGTCTTATCTTTGTAGAAGTGATTTGTCTGGAAACCTGAAGCAGACGAACACAAAAAAGTAATAATAGAATAGTCCAATAAAAACTGTTTGCTACGGCAAACATCTCATTCAAAAACCTTATTTCCTTTATCTTCTATTTATGGTTCAAGTTCCTTGGTTTATTCGATGATCTGAGAAAATTGCTTTTGTAGTTTATTGAAGCATTTGAATGTCACAAAATTTCACGTACTCGCAATTTAGAAGTTATTAATTTATTTTTATTGATAACATTATTTAATGTATATCTTCATTAGTTATGAAACTTACTTACTTAGCCACCTTCCTAATGATAAATAAAAAAATCAATAAATTTGTATTTGTTGTATACCCACTCAGTACAATAACTGATTTTCAGTGATACATTCGGTAAAATCTCTGAATCCTACTCATAATTATATTGTATTCTACCACTTTATGTCTACGCATTCTCAAACGATACGAACTCTACTTCAACTTACTTTGGGGAGTAAAAAGTGGACAGTGCCCTTTAAATCGAACACATAACTCGTTCATAACGATAATACCCTCCTTTAACACTTGTTTAATCAAATCGTAAGTTCCGCCTTGGTCCTCTAACCTCCCCTATGGCCGTAACTCGCGCTAGGGTCGGGCTGGCTTGTAAGCGAGGTCAAGAGATAAGGGATGATGGTTTCACTGGGACACTTCATCTCTCCATAACGCAACCTAGAACTCAGCTCCGTTGAGGATTTCTCGTAGACTTATTCTACTCTAGAGGTCGTTGAATGTGACGGAGTGAGTGTAAGACACATTTACTTCACCCTATATCAACAACAGGGGTGTGTATTAAAGTTAGTCGCTTTTTTTTGTTGATGAATACAGGTTTAAACTAACATTTCACTTCATGTTATACTATAGTGTTTAAGTGATTACAAGCAACAAAACACTCAATAGGTTCAAAGTTGTTCTGAATCGGCCTTGTTGATTCTGGCACTTGTAAACTTACCATTTCAACTACTGGTCACAAGCTATAAGAGAGGTCTCAATTCAATGTAACCTACTTGTACTATAGATGTTTGAGTAATTTCAAGCAACGAAGCACTCAATAGATTCAAAGTTGTTCTGAATCGGCCTTGTTGATTCTGGCACTCGTCCGCAGGTGTTCGCACTGCCCAATTACTGATTCATATGTTTCGTATTTGAAATATCGATCTTTGGTTGATTAACGCTCACTCGTCGATGGTATTCGGAATCTTCAGGGTTGGTTTAGTCGCTTTAAATTAAAGTGCTCCACTGAACCTTGTCACTGAGTGGGTAGATTTTAATTATGAATGTTTTTATTTAATTTATTTTTTAATTATGAATGTAGTCATTTAATTTATTGTGTTTCCCGTTGGCCGTGTGGGATTTATCACTGTCCTGCTTGCGATCAACCATTATTTACTTCGATAGAAAATAATTCGTATTTTATAAATTAGTTTTTAAGTTTTGTTTTACCTGTATTCAAATTTCAAAAAGATTTAAGAAAAATATGTTACATTATTTTTAGATGCCTGTTGCATATGTGTGTGGCTCTGTTGATCTTGTGCGTCATATAAGTATAACTAACAATTACGAAACAAAATTGTTGTTGTCTAGACGACCCACTGTTACGAGAACTGATGTTTCAGTGGACGACATTATACAATGTAGTTGTTCTTTGTTGCTATTCATAAGTTGCACGTAGGTCACATCTTTGCGCGTGGCGGCCACATTTGTGATCAACTTTCTCGTTACCATGGAGAAACAATTGAAGGCTGTTGTGTGGTTGAACACAAATTCTTAGTTCTTTAAAATTCAGCCTGTTTTTTAAATGAACTTGGTATGCATGGTACTATATTACTTTTTTATTACTTAAGTTTACTTTTTAAATTCTAAATTAGGTTTATTTATTAAATTTGAATAGTACTTGGCAATGATCTAGGATTGGTCCTCCTCAATTGTGTCGCAATCATGGCCGCTGTGATGTCACGTGGGAACTATGAATATCGGCGCTTATTCTGTTGAAGAAGGTCCAGAGTTCGATTTCCAAATTGAAATGTTATTTTTTACTTGTAAATGATATTGGCATGCATGTATCTATGACTTTGAAGCCATCATAGCAATGAAAAATATAATAGATGATGTTATGTCCCCTTCTGAATATCATCGATTCCTGTATCTGAGTGGGTATGGACAACAAATACAATTTTTGATTATTTTTTTTTTATTGAGTCTAGTAAGATATTGTGTTAATCTGTATAGTTCTATTTCGAGCATATAGTTTGTGTAAAACTATTTTAAAACAGATTTCCCTTGTGTACAGCGCGCTTTAACGGACGACCTGCCGACAAGTTTACAAAGGTGGAATAAAATATGAGGCGTACATCTAAAACGTTGTGCAAGAATACTCATTTTAGATTAAATAAAACTGAATACCAATTTTAAACTTGAAAAAAGCTAATAATTAACTGTAAACCTCAGAAAGAAATTGTCCTTGTTCGAAATTTTGTGAGTACCAGTGGTTGGAGTGGTTGAGTCTGAAGCACTTGCGTCTACTCTCACGCAATCTTGCCTTTACCAGACGTCTGAAGTGGCGTTCGTGACGTCACGACGCTCCTCCGTTGTGCGTCATATCGCAAGTAAAAAACATTATATTAAAGGAGATGTGACGCGTGAAATTTACAAAATGCAATGTAATGTAATGTAATGTAATGTAATGTAATGTAATGTAATGTAATGTAATGTAATGTAATGTAATGTAATGTAATGTAATGTAATGTAATGTAATGTAATGTAATGTAATGTAATGTAATGTAATGTAATTTATTTATTAGCTCAACAGCTATTTTGGCATCCTACATACATTTATTTTTTCTTCACTATCACCTCCTTACATTTAATTTTAAACAAACCAACACTATTAATTTTCTTAATTTCTATTGGTAACAGATTATACTGTCTTAATCCTAAATAAAAAATTGATTTATACAATTTATTTTAATTACAATTAGTCAAATACACATGTCTGTACATAGTTTAACTAGAATCCCAGTTCTCGGCCTAAGATATCTCTGCTTGTCATATGAGGTTGCTACAAAAGCCGAAACTTCACGAACTGCAAATTAATTGAGAGGTTAAAAAATATAACCATAGTTTTTTTTTTCTAAAATACTATAGAATATATTTTTAATTAAAATTGCACTATACAAATAATTGTATTACATCTATTTGTCGAAGAGCTACATCTCGCTAAAACGTATGACATATTACTATTAGTCATGAATCAATAAAAACGTTCCACTTTATGCAAAGAACTTTCTTCTCCGAGACGGAATTACTGTGACGCTTGTGTGGCTGAGTATTTGGAAGACGATTCTTTTCTCTCATCTTCTTTGCTGATCACAATTCTGAGAAAATTGCTTTTCAAATTTAATAAAGTGGCATGACGAGGTTTCCCGACGTAATCGAACGTCTAGGCTCGCTGAAAAATTATCCGGTTTTTACCGCGACTCATGGGATTCCCAATAGTATTTCAATCGCTGTAGATGACAAATCTGTCTGGTTGAAAGCTTAGCGCTGTCTTTGATGCGCTATTTGACTGGGCTTTGGACATCTTAGTAAACAATTACTGTAGAGTGGGGGTCGGTTTGAAATGGTATAGTTGTCCCAACGAAAGTATTCTGATGTTTACAAAACTGCCGAGTCCAAGGTGACAATTTAATTTTCTACTTCGCTAATTCCTACTATCTAGTGTAAACGAGTTATTGGGGATATTGGGGATAACTTAAAACCTTCCGTTGGTTACCTGTAACGGTGGGTGTGGCCAAACCGCCTGTGCACTCGACTAAGCCAAACCATACATTTACGAATGTGTGAAAGAACGCCAGTTATCTGTTGATTTTCTTTCGATTGGCGTGGTTGAAAGAGGCAGTGGACAACGACCTGAGATCGGTATCCAAATACTTTCGTTGGGACAAGTATATTCAAAATAACTATTTTATATTAATTTGTTAAAGAAAATTGCAAATCGGTACTCGTTGATTAGGTTTGCAATTTCTTACATCCCGTATTGACATTTGTTTATATTTTGAATAGTTCCGTTGTATATTGTATCTGGTTGTGCATACGATCTTATTTATATTTTTGTAGACACACTTAATGGTGCTATCTGAATGTTAAATTACTATACATTAGAAATAAATTATACAAATAATATTATTTTGGCTTGAAAGCGTTAATACTCTTATTAACATTTATGTGAATGTCTCTTTCTACATTAAGATTCGTTTTTTCTGAACACGAGAAGAAATCTCGCATTGGAAAACGTATTCTATCAACCGAAACTTGAGTGAATCAAATACAGTTCCCAATTTTCTGTTATGGAAATTCGACACATATTTATTTTCTTCATTTTGATCATTATTTCGCGTCGAGTAGACGAGTTTCACAACAATAAGTAATTGGAAATGGTATTCTTTGGGTAGTATGGTTCTTGATGTTCCCAGTAATAATTAGTATCGATATCACAGAGCCGTGTCTCATCTTCGATTTGAATGCACTGATACAATCATATCTATAAATACCTTCCAACTTAAATGTTCCAAGCTAACAAAATAATTGGTATATGAATGCACAACGTTTTGAAATACAATTTAAAAAAAATGTAATACCTACAATTGAAAATTCAATTCATACACTCTTTATCAAAAATATTTTAATGCATGACTGGTTCGATGGTAGACGAGTTTTTGTACGAATGTCGCCAGTTCAGTCCAGAAGATTTACGCTTAAATAAATGTATAAATGACCTCAATATATCAACATGATAATAAACGTTAATGTGTTATGACCCAAAGCGATGTAATAAATTGTGCGCTTAATATCTCTCACTCAAATGCAGTCCCACGTAATTGAAGGGGAGGGGTGAGGGGGGGGGTAGTTTTCAACACATGTATAGTAAATAATTAGTTTTGAAAATAGTTAAAACACAAATGATTTTTGTTTTTAACACCGTGTTTTGAATTCAGGCTGAATTGTGACACCGTTCGTTCTCAACTTCTCATATTTCTTAAATATGCATAAAATACAAAAGATTAACTTTTAAATTGAAACATTGACCTCTGAAAGTACTAACAATATTTTGTTCTTAGTTTGTCAGCCGCCAGTACTGGCAACACTGCTTTTTAATCCACCCACGTTTTACCACCTCAGGAAAAAAGTACCTTTACGATGGTGTGAAAGAACACCAGAAATCTGGTGATTTTCCTGCATAAAACGGACAGAAGATAAAGATCTGAGGTCAGCTTGTTTGGGACTAGTATAACAAAATTCTTCCTAGTTCTATTAATTCAAGTCTATAGTATTTTCCACCTTGGAAAGCGTAGTGGCAAATAGCCACATCAAGCTACTCAGCACTGCAGGGGTGAACCGTTTATTGGCCTAACTATCGTGTTTAATTTTCTACCTGTCAATCAGCCCTAATCCCCTGATCTTGCCATCCCTTTGTATTTACATTTTTGGGAGTAAAAATTCGTGTATCGTAAAAGCTCAAAATTGTTAGTTCGGTTAGCCACCCTGTTCGCAATGAGGCAGACAACTGACCGGGTGGTGGAGGGGGGGGGGGAGGGGGAGGGGGGGCTTTGAGAGCGCTGTTTACCGCTCCGCTTTCCAAGGTGGAAAATACTTTAGTTGTTCTTACGTTGTACATCCTTGCTTCTAAGATCCACCCTCAGAGGCGTGCGAGCGTACTTAGAGCTAACCTCAAGTGTACCGCAGTTTGCAGTGCGCCGTAATTGGCTATCTTTGAATGTAAGCCCCGAATAATGTGTGGTCGTAAGCTGGGCTGGGGCCTGCTGCAAGAGAATTACTCTCAACCGAAACAAGAGCACAGAGAAAATACGATAGAAAAACACAATTAAAAAACAAGGATTTGGAAAGGTAAAATGTACTTTTCTTTTTCTCAAATACTGGAATTGTTTTAAGAAAAACAACGTTTTACATTCTTTATTCTGTGCATTATATCAAAAGTAATCTATCTAAATTAATCCCACGTGCTCATAAAATCTAGGTCATCATTTCTGGATTAATTAATTACTATTACAATATAATTATTGTGAGTACAATTGGATGGTTTTGTGAGTGTTAAAGACGCATGTTTTGTATTTTAATTTTTGCAGATTATTTATATACATTTATATTGTATTTATGCCACCTTGTAAACTCTGTTTCATTTAATTTATAAATGTAGCTAAGCCAGCAGCACGGTATTACCTAAGAACGGATTAAGTTCTAAGATTAATTCTACCATTTTAATCTTAGCTGAGAAAACGTGCAAAGAATTGTTCACAGCTAAGATTTATCTAGACTGGTATTAAACCCTCTCCCATACGAATGAGGCATAATTGAGCAACAATAATTATCGTTATTGCAGGTATTTAAAACAAATTGATTTCGAATTGAATACAAATTGTATTATTTCATGACTACTAATCTACGATCTATTGGGCCATATAAATATTGTATAAAGCACGTTTAGAGCAACATTTCACTACATCAGTTATAACGAGTTTATTTTACAGTTCACATACGTTGCTATAAAACATCTATTAAAAATGCTTCTCTTTCGAATTTGTGTCATCGTTAAAAAATACAAAACAAACACAACACAACGCGCATTGGAGCTACACCATCCACTGAATGAACTCATTGACAATTATTTCGCAACAGGATAAAAGCAAATGATAATATCAACGTTTGCTTTATTTAAAAACGAGTTTTTATAGTGTAATGGATATTATTTCAGCGAGCGCTTTTGTTTTCTATTCACAGAGAATAAATGAAATGCGTTGACAAATTGACGAAGTGATGTTGTGACCGGAGGGGACGTGATGAACCAGAGTAAATACAGTTTCATGTAACATGTTGGTTTATATGACGTCACTGTTTTTTTCCCAATCAAAATAACATGTATGGTCGATTGGGCAGCTTTAAGGGATAAAAGTCTACACTTATCAAAATCTAGAAAACAGGACCGCTACTTTTTTTCTCGTAATGAAAATAATCTCATAATTAATATAGTTTTTGAAGATGTAGGTTTTATCTACCCAGACACAGACTTTATATTGTTCGTAAATGATGTATATAAAACGGCAGAAAAGTGTACGGGATATACCATGTAAAAATTTCCATCACTTTTCCGATTGTACCTTCATTATTTATAGAATTCTAGGTTCATACCCAGGATTCTTGTAGGTGACGTTAAAAAATTGAACTGGTGGAAATCTATGGATACAATGTTTTCTCTCATACATCAACAACGTTATTTGGTTGATAACCTGTGGTTTGTGTTCATCGGTTCAATTCATTTCGTAATCATTGTTGTATTGCATGGTGGCTTGTCATGTTCAACATGAATTTTGAACAATGAGTTTGTTAATTTTTACTATAAGTGATACGACTAATATACTATTATTTTTTTACATACAGTTGTATGTTGTACTACAGTATACACTTTTTGATGTCTTGATATGCGTTGGGGTCTCTATTTTTCATTATTTTGAATATAATGGACGTCCCACTGTGCGTGTTTCGCAAATAACCATGTACGCAGATGACTGCACTATGTACGTTGTACAAGTACCGATAGAGGTAGCTCAACGGTATGACACGAGATTCTAATTCGGGAGGTCGCCGGTTCGATTCCGGCCCCTGGCAGTCCTGACTGCAGGTTTTTTCCGCGGTTTTCCTCAGTAGTAAAGGCGAATGCTAGGATTGAGTCATACTATCAGCCCTCGGACATTCCTCCCCTGCTATCCAAACACCCTAATATACCCAGTTAGTCACCTGAAGAGGGGCACACAAGTTAATGTGCATCCCTATTGCAGGGATTCCTACGTAAAATTATTATTATTGTACAAGTCGAGCAACAATAAAGATGAGGCAGACCTTTACCTTGACAAAATTTATAGCTGTGGTGCAGTGTTAACCAAATAAGATGAGTTTGAATTTCAAAAAAAAAACTCCATAAATCTGTATTTCTCGTTCCAATAAAAAAATAGATAATAAATCAACAACTCCATAATTTACTAAATATTATTATCTTACACAGTAAAAAAAAGGTTAAAATGATAAATGTTGTATGTTCAGTAGTTTAATATAATAACTTTGTAACGCAAACAAGTGAATTATTCCATTTATCTCAAGGTTGGCGTATACGATTTATGTTAATATTTACTCTTGTGATGCGTTTGAAACCGCTTATATATTTTCCCGTTATATTTATAACTGCATGAAACCGCTCTATATTTATGAAGTAGATTTCATGATATTTATTTTGTGGTAGGCATGACTGTTACTACTTCACTCTATCAAAGTCGTCTTTGATCTGAAACATACTTGAGACGTCTTGTGCGCTAAAGATTGTGAGTCCCAGTTATTTCCCTACTGTACTTGTGCAAACTTTTGATATATCTTCTTTATTTTTTATATGATTTTACTCAATTTACAAAATATTCCCAGCTTCTTAACTATAACATTGAGGGTACTTTTTAAACTTGAATTACTGTTAACAATCTAGGTCATACTCTTTGCAACTTTCTTGCGTTAAATTGTTCATTCTTCATTATCATGCTTCATTCAATTAGTTGTGAAATCCAGAAATAAAAAAAAAATCCGACATAAATGTTTTAACTTATAATGCACAATAACCAGACATTAATTTGCCAGTCTAGGTGGCCTAGGGGTCAAGGCGCCGTCTCAGCAAGTGGGATACCTGGGTTTGATTCCTATTGTGAGTTGTTTTTTTAATTTCTTTATTTCACATCATGTTTCATGGTTATATTATTCGTATTTACGAGCGTTCGGAAGTAGTTTTGCTGTTTTAAGTAAACTTATTTCTCTTAAACGAATGATAGGATTGTTATGGAAATTTACTTGCTTAAACAGGGGTGTCATATCTACACATGGTATTTAGTACTTTTGTGACAAGCCTGCTCAAAAATCATAGACTCATGTTTGAATTATGCAAATAAATTACCTTTCTCGAAAATGTTCGGCGAAATAATACGGAGAATCTGTTAAAAACTGAGTACTTTTTTTTTTAATAGGTTGGTCACAAACAAACTTAATACCATGCATAGATATGACATCCCTCTACAAGGAGGTAAATATTTATAATAATCCTGCTATTAGTTTTAAGAGTAATTAGTTGACGGCCAATACATCTGTAAGACTCTCACTGCCGAACGCTCTTAATAGGCAACTCAAATGTAAACATACATTTCTGTCAAAAGTACAGTAGTTACGACATCTCACGAGTCGGCTACATCGCGCCAACTCGACTCTTACAGATGGTCTGCGTGAACAGGCGAGAAGAATTGTTTTATTGGCCGGGGAGTTCTCGTCACCCGCCGTGTCACCCGCCTTTCTGCGACGGGTCGTTCTTTTACTGGCTCCAGACGTTCAGTCAAATCGTCTTTGAATCCGCCGAGACGGATAATCTACGGATAGATAAGAGCTTTAAAGGATGACGTTGCTAGTGCGGGAAACATAAAAAAAAACTCGTGAGGGCAAACTACAGCCGAATGCCATTTATAACCGGTTTGAATAGTGTTTTGTTCTGTATTAAATTTTCTTTCATAATGAAATCAATTTTATTAAATACGGTCTTGTTTTAAAAATTTAAATGTAATGTAAATAATTTGCACGTATTACAACACAATAAAACTATAAAATAAAGATATTGAAGAAAAATGTGAAACATTTTATTTACACATACAATAGACAATAAATTTATATTTGGTTATGTATTTTACACTCATATATAGTAACAAATCAAACAATGTAGAATTTGCTTCGTTTTGACGTGTCCAAGAATACCTCAATATTACTTGATCTACTTGTTAAATTTCTAGTTTACTATAATTCCAAAGCAAGAAATGCAGACGAATGGGCGACCCTGAAAACGAATTACTGTAACACAAATGCACGGCTGAGAATTTACAACACACGAAGGAGCCCCCCCCCCCCCCTCCCCCCCTCCCCCTAGAAATTCATACCGTGATACTTCCCAAACACCTACACATCAAGTTCGTACATAGAGTTATTCAACGAAATCGCGTTCGATAATAAATCGTTTTTTCTTTTTTTAAATTTAGTTTTGGCAGTCGAGTTTTGACTCGGCACCTCCACCATAGAGTGTGAAAGTTGAATTTCGATTCAATAATTGTTTCAATTTATTGTTAATTTGCTATTGTATATTTATTGCTTTATTGAACGTCGTATTCTGCAGATGAGAAAAAGAAGGTATCTTCTTAACCGGTCGTGCGTATAGATCGCTTGACGTCACAATATCGTGTTCACAATTGAACCTCTCTTATAATTAATAAAGAGTTGTGTCTATTCAGCTGTAATCACAAGACTCTCCCGCTGAACAATGCGTCGGATACGATCACTGATTGGCGGGAGATAAGGCATGAACATTGCATGTAGCGCCTAGAGTGTTGTCGGAACACTAACATTTTCTGTCTACCAAGATGCTTTCAAGATCACTTGATAGACTTTATTGATGGTTTATTTATTTTTAAGCTGTCTTAAATATAAATACAAAAAAAAAGTGCCCAGGGCCCTTGAATTCTTTTTTAGAATTCTGACTTCTTCGTTTAATATTACATTACTTTCAACATATCAAGTTTTAGTTGAGGCAGAATTCGTTTCAGGATAATATACAATAACGAAGGTATACAGAATAATGCCCCTGGTTCCAATTCACTAACTGATTTAGTAAGCTCAGTTTGGTAATCATGGTTTTAACAAGCATTACATTCAAAATGCGTGGCAGTCACTATGCTTCTTTGCTCGTAGAGAACCTCCGATTACTGGCTAATTGGTGTTTAAAATTTTGGTGAAACTGGTCCTCAGTAAATCAATCAAATTTAGGACCGTAACAAAAGAAAAGAAATGTGATGGTAAGAAATCATTGTTTGTAAGCAAATACAGATAAAGTGACCCTCTTCATCAGTCTTAGTAATATTATAATATTATTGTAGGAATACCCGTTATAGGGTGCACACCAGTTTTACCTGATGTGCCCCTCTTCAGGTGACTAACTAGGTTATTAGGGTGTTTGGATAGCTGGAAAGGAATGTCCAAGGGCTATTAGTAGGACTCAGTCCCAGCATTCGCCTTTACGACTGAGGAGAACCTTGGAAAAAACCTTCAGTCAGGACTGCCGGTGGCCGGAATCGAACCGGCGACCTCCCGAATTAGAGTCTCGCGTCTTACCGCTCAGGCACCTCTATCGGTCGAGTGACATAGCGTACGCAGTCTTAGTAGGAGTACCGACGTTGAATGACGCGTCGTTGAACACGGGACGACGTTAAGTGATACCTGCTGCATGTGGTCTATGTCCCGGATACCGCTCGCCGTTGATCGGGCCAAGGTATTGACTTCGCATCTAGGCAACCACACAAGGTTTAACACCCGCCCCCCTCATCCCCCCCCCCCTCCGCCCTAGTCGACACCCACGTCCCCAACTAAATTACGTTGCAGGTCTGTTCCCGTCAATGTTCCAAGTGATTGGTTGGTGTAGTTTGTTTTGTGGGACTTAATGCTCGCCGGAGGCTGTTGAGTGTATATACAGTGTAGATCTCGTGCACGCTGGAGAATTCGGAAGCGAGAGTGATGAAATAAAATCAATTGCCGTGTAGTGTAATCTTTGGGAGGGTGCGAGAGAATTGTTAACGTGAACTATTGATTGAATAACAACACGTACGCTTTTCGTGTATTTTTTCCCGCACGAGTATTTGGTTTATTTATTTGAAACACAAATACAGCCGTTGATCAAATTTAAATTGTGCGTCAAACATCAACAATAAAATGAGAAGTAGCTAAGGATAAACGAGAAAAGTAACCCGTCTAAAGGACTACTACCTTAGTAGGCATGTCTGTGTGCTTTGCTGATCCCGAGAGCTTTGCCTGTGGAAGCGTATGCTTCTGGTAGGGCCACATAACTGGACAGGTCGAGGCACAGACGCCAGACAAAGGCAATTTATGTCCTCCTCTGTTATCTGTCCTCTTTTCTCCCCTTTACGTCCTATTTGTCCCTTTCCCCCAAACATCCCCAACGTCGTATGACCATAGTTGTCGAGTACGTCGTTAAACAACAAAAATTACAGACATGTGTGTGAGATTAAAGTTTGATACGGTAATAGAACAGTATAACCTAATGATGGCTTATAAGAGGTTTAACATAACCAACTAAATTAAAGTGGTAGAAAAAATACCAGATGTAGATGAAGCAATGGTGGTATTTTCGAGGCAAAAAAGGTAATGCTAGAATATTTTAATTTAAGGCACATTATAAACATTTCTAAAACATGTTTTTAATCAAAGGCTCGCAAAACAAAATAATAATAGAAAATGTTACAAAATAATGTAATATTACAAGCTTTTTATAAGAAATGGCAGTTTTTATAGACATTGTCCTTTAACGAGATTATAGTATATGAGGTACTATTATTTTAATTTCTCTTGAACATAAACACATTTCAAGTGATAGAAAACTTCTTTATGAGTTCTAAGATTATAATAATTTACTTTCATTTTAAGATTTCCTGATATAATTCAGAAGCTAAACCCGATGAAAAGGACTTTGTTTAGTAATTATCTACGGTGACTTGAGAAGACTTATTAAATGAATACTTTATGCAAACTGCCTTCATTAAGAGGGTTATGTACTTATCTCAACCACCAGAATCATAAACATTTAAGAACTAAAGCTTCAATAAGCTTTAATAATAAGTTTTTTAAATAATAATAAGGGCTGAAGTTTCAATAGAGATAGGTAAAATAACTAGAAGTTTCTTTTACAAGTGGTAAAATCACGAATGTATTTGTTTCGTACACATATTTAAATTAAACCACTTTAGAACTAATATTCTTTGGTTTTACTATAATGGACCTGAATGAACGGTTATATAGTACCAAATGGCAAATACCAATATATAAATAAGTGAAACACATCCTGTTTATGTTCTTTCATATGGAATAGAGATTTGTTTAAAAATGGTTTTATTTATAAGTTATGTCAGGTTTACGTGTTTGACTGTAAAGGAAATAAACATAGAATAACAGTACCTAAATAGAAACAAAATTTTAATTTGATACAACTTCGTTGTCGCATTTTATTTTTAAAGACACAATACACTATTAATTAGCTTACCTTAGTTCGTTTTCTTATACAAGCTTGACAATATTATCTACACTTATACATTTAATGTTTACGGAATGAAGTACAATACAATATAATAGCTTTACAAGCTTCAATTTTGGTTTTCACAAAGTTTTCTGTCACTCAAAATGTGCTGCACAACCAAATATAAATTACAACTTTTTCATTACATCGTATTAATGGATTGCTCAGCAAGCAAAGTTTCCTTTTAAAAATAATAACTTAAAATAATGACTAATTACACCAGAGTACTTATTTAATATACTGAATTTAAAAAATGAAACCCTGAACTTTTAGTGTAAAAGCACTGTTACTTTATTTTCCACCCACATACACATATTTTCTTCTAAGTGAAATGTACATGGCACTTTTGTGTTAGTAATACTAAAAAAAACTTTCTTTTTCTCATTGCGGATGAAGTCTAAAAACCACTTTGAGTGTTTATTTCTCTTTTGACATTCATACAAAAAATACTCTAAATCCTGAAATCCATCTTGAGATGCGGAATGCAACTGTCACGCAGCCAAAAACACTGACAGTAAAAAGATTCACTTTGTTGAGTGGAATGTCCCCCCTCTTTTATATATTCACAAACATTCCAAGATGTTTTTCGCTGTAAGTGTAAAACACAATGTTTATAAACATAATATAGCCAGCCTTTTTGGCCGCGGTTCCGGCGTCAGTACGGCTAAAGGATGGATGTTATTTAGCGTTTTCAACCTCCATAATCAGTCAATTTCTCATTATCTTGATTACCAGCGATGTCAAAATATGACACAATAAGCCCAAATGTGAACATTATAACCAAAAACCATCGTTAAACTTATAAAATATCAATATTGATCGTAGTTATAGAATATAACTGAAATGTTCCCGATCGTCAAGATCTTTTTATCAATAACAGTAATAATTCAACACTATGTATATATATATATATATTATATAAAGCACAAAGTAAAGTTAAAAACTTCCAGAATAGTGACTTAAATATTGTGTTTAAATTTTATATCTGAAGATACTTTATGTTGATGTAACAATTTACAAAATAGATTCTTTCTTGTTGACCTTTTAGGTTTGAACGGAACAAATTCTATAAATAAATCACGTCGCTATTGTGTCCGGTTCAATCTTTACAATATAAACGTCTTGCTCACTCTTATTTTTCATTTTCCCTAAGTCATTTCCTCTTCAAATGGAAAAACAGAGAAGATTTACCTAAATGCATGCATGCGTGGCCCCAGAAAAAGACGAAAAAGAAGAAGAAGACAACCGCTCAACGTGAAGTGTACAGACGTGGAAAGACGGAAATTTCGAATCGCGTGCGAGATTCCTTTTTAAACTCTTTGGAAACTCTCTTTAAAAGCACTCTACAAGAAATGTGTGCATTCAAGTATTAACGATTCTGGCAATGATGCGTTCAAAAATCGTATTGATTTCAATTCATTATCTCTAAAGGACTAAATTCCCTTTTATCTCTAGAGTCCTTCACAATGGGATTTGAAATTGTCTCTATCGTGGCAAAGAGATCGGGAACCTATTCAATGTCTGAAAGTTAGCCGTTTTTCTGACGTCTTGTGTGATCAGATTTTCGAAAACTTTCGGGTCTTTATGGATCTGGACAGGACAATAAATGTCTGTGTCTTGAATTGTGATGGATTACAGAACAGAACTCACCGGTATCTGAACGTTTCTAGTATATGGTATGTATTTCCGTTTTTTGATTTATTACATTTTATACACACCACGAATCCTCCCCCTTTCTTTTTTATAAAATCAATGTTTGTACCTTAAGATATTTTGTCGAGTAGGAAAGTAAATTTACTGACATTTGTATCGAAAAACTTTGTGTAGTAGAACTATAACACAAGATTAAATAAATGAGTAATTAATGTTTCACTTTTTCAACTACTCGCAAACAATTAGCAGAATATGATAGTAATTAATTATTTTGTTTTTATACAAAGTTAAGTTAGTATTTTGTATTCAATTTTGGATTAAATATTTCTGTTACTTTTATGTTTACGACCCACAACAATGTTTTTTGGTGTCTTTTATGCGTTTTAAAACTTTTTAACAGTCAATAAACAAGTACTTAACTTTTAAAATGTAATTACAAACCAATGAGTCATATAATTATCCTTTCGTTATAACAAGTTTATTTTATGTCTGTGCCAAGTAAGTTCGGAGACATCTGCGGAGATAAAGTCAGAAATCGAGCCCTGTCATCTACGGCGTAAATAGAGCATTGATTAAAAAAAGGCTTCGCCCCAAGACATTTCATCCTTATGGGACTAACGAATATAAATGCCCCTCTTTCCCCTCCCCCCTCTTCTACCCCTCCCTACCCTGAGTCCCTCACGTCCCTGATGCTGCGTCCACAAGCTGGAGAAGAATCCTTTCCAATGTACGATAGCAAGCTGGAGCATTCAAGATTAGGTTCACTATTTCATGAACCCGCTGAGCGCAATACCGTACGAGTGGAACGGGTACTCTTTGACGATGTAATTGCTTATAGGGTACGCACAACTGACGTAACAGCCGAACTACAACAAAGGAATAAATGAATTGAACTGGTGGACAAACAACAAGCCGTCAAAGTAATATTTTTGCAAATAATGAGGATAAACAATTAGTTGTAACGATAGTAACTGCTCGCCAGTTAAAATTTATGTTCAGTAATGGAAAGCAACTATCTGAAAGTTTGTAAACGTTCTGAACGTTTGTTTTATCCAACTTAAGAACTTCGTATTTTTTTTTGACAGCTTGTTTGTCCATCGGTTCAATTCATTTGTTTCATTGTTGTGTTTTGGTATTGTGCGTACCCTATTGATGCCATGTCACAGTCTTCATGGGCGGGATGGGAAACCGAGGTTGTAGCAAATTTGACATTTAATTTGTGCCACCTGGTGAAAAATATATACAAATTGAAGTGGAACCAAACCATGTTAAAACTAATATTTAAATATATTTGTGTGTGGCGCAATAATTTGATAGTGCATTGTTGAAAAATAAAATGAAATGCTACATTTAAGAATATCAACAAAGACAAGACAAGCAATAATTGTATTGATGTATGAAAAAGTATATTGAATGTTTGTCAAGTTTCATTACAGCTAAAATGTAGTGGTATACGAAAACCATCTAACTCTGTTACTTTAAATAGGTTAAACTTTGTGATCTTTGACATAAAAAACGTGTATCTCTTATTAGTAGAAAAAGAGGAAACTTTCAGAGATATTTGTATCAATATTGGAAACTGTTAAAGATTTGTCGATTGCCAGATTTTGAGCTGTATCATCATTAAATCACGGTCTCTTTTCACGCTCGAAAGTTTCTTCAGGGACAGCGTCACACGCCGTTTACCTCGTTAGAGTTCTGTCAGATCGCGAACGAAGTTTCACAGACACTTTGTTCATGCTACGTTTCTTTTAAGGTAACTGAGGTTGAGGTTATTCCATATCACGTGATTGTTTCTTAACTTTTAACTGCCGTTCATATTTGTAGTTCACATTTACAAGGCTCTCTGTCTGACGTTTCTGTTCAATTCATTGCAATAGCAATGACCAAGCACTGGCCTTGGAGTAAACTCAGTTAAAAGCTTAACTGAGTTGCGGGACCATGATTAGGCCGTTAAATGCAATTAATTAAACATTCCGCTCACATTGCGCTAGTAACTGGTGTCAACGTACTAACTACGGTTAATAGAACGATTACTTCTACTCAAAACTTTCACCTGTTGAATCAATTTGTGATGCTTGAGCCGGGTACCAGTTTCCAAAACTATTTTAACTGGTTTACCGTACGTTTTCCATGTTTTAAATTATGCCTTCTTCAACAACTATGTCATATTTCAGCAAGTTACTTATTCGCGGTATCATGACTGGCCGCTAAATATTTAGTCTGGGATTAACTTATTTTCTCCGTGGAAAACACGCTTCTACATGTTTCATACGTTCTCGGTTCGAATCCTGGTCGCTAAAACATGGGTCGCTAAAACACCAAATCTGTAGCCTCATGATACTATCTTAGAAACGAACCTCCTTTCTTGTATTTGATCTTACTGCAACGTTCTTTTGACATAGTACCACTATAGATAAAGTTGCTTTCGTTTTGTGATTTATGACCAGCTTAACATGTAGATAAAAGGGGACTTACCTCCACTTGCACCGGATACGTGGAACTACCCCGCTCAGCCAGCATCTCGACAGTCCCGCGATACGATGGGGCTCGCGTGTTAAACGTGAAGACAACGAGATACTGGAGGTTATTCGTGTTGTGAGAAGTGCTGAGACGTGGTGGAGATCGGAGGAGCAATATCTCCAAGCCGGAATAACTCCCAGCCGGAATATCTCCCACACGGTACAACCCCCACACGGAATATCTCCCAGCCGGAATAACTCCCACACGGAATATCTCCAAGCCGGTACAACTCCCACACGGAATATCTCCCAGCCGGAACAACTCCCACACGGAATATCTCCCAGCCGTAACAACTCCCACACGGAAGATCTCCCAGCCGGAACAACTCCCACGCGGAAGATCTCCCAGCCGGTACAACTCCCACACGGAATAACTCCCAGACGGAATATTTCCCACACGGAATATCTCCCACACGGTACAACTCCCACACGGAAGATCTCCCAGCCGGAATAACTCCCTCACGGAATATTTTTCACACGGAATATCTCCAAGCCGGAACAACTCCCACACGGAATATCTCCCAGCCGGAACAACTCCCACACGGAATATCTCCCAGCCGTAACAACTCCCACACGGAAGATCTCCCAGCCGGAACAACTCCCACACGGAATATCTCCCAGACGGAATATCTCCCAGACGGAATATCTCCCACGCGGAATAACTCCCAGACGGAATATCTCCCACACGGAATATCTGCCACACGGTACAACTCCCACACGGAAGATCTCCCAGCCGGAATAACTCCCTCACGGAATATATCCCAGCCGAAATAACTCCCACACGGAAGATCTCCCCACCGCAACAACCCCCACAGAGAATAACTCTGACAATGAACATTTCCCAATCGGAGCCAATCACCCACGCGGAACAAATTTCTAACGGAATGTATCCTAACCAGAATAACTCCTACTCAGAATATTTTCTAACCGGAACATCTCCCTTTGTTTTTTATTCCAAAACTTTCAAGCCTATTATGTATGTTTAATAATTCTATTTCTATTCATTTTGAAATTCATGTCATGCAGTGTTATATAATTTTTTAAATGAAACCTCATTCATAATAACAATTAAGAATGCAATTTTATGTCGTATTCTCGTCCAGAGTCAAGACTTTTTGTTAGTATTATTTAGTATTTACTATAAAGCACTCGATATTCACATACAGCAGAGATGTCATCAATACGCCACGTTCACAATAAAGCCTCGTGTTACGAGAATAATTAAAATGACATCACTATACCGAACAAAAAGAGTACTACGAATCTATATATTCATTGTTCTCTATACGTTGTTTTCATCACGAATTCATAAAAACTTGTGAACGTTCGAGTTATTTTCTATAAACGAATGATTTATTCTTTTGTTTGCAGGTCGACGTCAACTGGTGGCGTTTGAACCCCAGCCCGCTCGACGGTGGTGGTGAATGGGTAAGTGTCCTCTAAATGTAGAACACTACTGCATTCACCGATCAATTGTTAACTACGGCGACATTCTGAGCTAGTTTCTGTGAAACGATGCATAAACCATATTCGTATCTATTCTAGTGTGACATTTATTCATATCAAGGCCATCGGGAATCCCTCCCTATTCGATGCTGATCAATAAATCGCTAAGGTTTTGTTCCAGTTAGCATTGTGTTATAGTGCACGTTGGTAATACCGCAATCCGATAATCAAGCTCATAAGTTAGGACTGTGTTCATTTCTCCATTGCTTGATTTACACTTCTATTTAAGGGATGCCAACCAGAGCAAATTTTGTTTTCTTAAATGTCCATACAAACACACTTATAGACGATGGAACTAAAATAAGAGCATACCAAATGTTTAAAAAAAAAATAAAAAAAATATTGAAAAAAAAATATTTTTCAGTGGCGAATTAAAATCCCACTACGAAAACTATAACAGATTTTTTTCCCAACTTCGTAGTATAAACAAAGGTGAGTTTCCACTTAACAACAAAACTCAGCTTCCACACTTGGGTTTTGGCTCCAGAACTTGTTACAACACAATTCGACTTTGCAACGCTATATCTAGAGTAATATGTTACCGAAAAAATTTGAAAATTTGTTTTGAACATTTTGTATATTACCTTATTTTATTTCAACTCACTATAATTAATGTATTTATATGGATATTTAAAAATATATGATTTTCTCCATCTGCAAATGATATTACCCGTGCTTGACATTCTATGTTGCCCACGCAACGAACACAGTAAAATAATTGCGTTGTGTTTATTTAGACCCATGGGAATGAAATGTTTTGAGAATTTTTGTTAAAATTAGCTTTGGATTATTTTAAAGCCCCGCTCTTCCGATTGAAAATATAATTGACGTTATAACAAAACGCTATTAATGCTTCAATAAAAGTGTCCTATATATATCTCTCTCTCATTGTATTCGTTTATCTGTTGATGTGTATTGTGGATCGTATTGATTAAAGCCATGTATTATTTACTTTCAATCCTTTACTAGGTCTGTAACGGGTATATGAAAGGGGACTGAAATAAAATATCGTCCTACCAATCCACAATTTTGGTGACAATCAATTCCGACTTATATTTACAAAATATCGCGTTTGCTTTATCTCTTTCTTACGCTCTGGTTATAAAACATGTAAATCCATCTTTCTATCATAGATTTCGTTTTAAATATTATCAGGTTTATTTTAATACACACTTGTGGACAATTATAAAATAATGAAACCATTTCTATCACAATTAGCCTGGTATAATACAGATATTATAGATGAATCCATTATATCAAATCAGTTTTGTATAGATATCGAAATGTCAATTTCCTTTCAGCAACGGTATTTCAATATCACTGAAATGCCAAATTGTAACTAGCTTTTGCATTTTGTTGTTTGTGCATAATACTGTAGTGTGAATTACCTAATTACCTTTATAACTTTTGTTAGAACATATATTTTACATTGCCTAAAACTGTATAATAAGATTAATTTTTTGTGAGTGAACAAATCCAAACAACACATATCTATGATCAAAATTATTTTGTTCTCTCGAACCTAAAATGCAGAATACTGTTGTAAATATTCTAATAATTGGTGATGTGTTGAAAACAGCGTCCGAACGTAATAACTGGCCTGGGGATGTTTCATCCCAGGCGATGGTAATATCCTTGATTATGTTGTCAATGGTTGATTCAATTACACTACGAGGGAAGTAATTCAATTTAGTCGGAATTATCTAGAATTATTAGAGTAGAACAAGGATAACAGTTTTGTTTTTACCATCGCGTTTTCATTGACAAAAGTTATCGATACTGTTTTAAATTAATATTGTTCTTCGTCAATATACTCGAACACCATTCAACAATGTCGCTATCTGGCGTTACTTGTATTTGAGATAATCTTCCTTATAGTTAGCCATTAAAATGTAGTTAATTTTTTCAATATGAACGATTAAATTGATCTTCGGAATGGTTGAAGCTGTCGTCAAACCCAGAGCAATTAAAACCATTACTTCTAACGTTTAAAATGCATCTACATTGCTTTGAAGTTTGTCGCAAGTAAATGAAAATGGGTTGATTCCTTAGAGCAAATCGAATACACTATTTTATAAAAGGTTTTGTTAGTTTCAAATTATAAAAGAAGTGTCACCTGTTTCCATTTGTTCACTTTTAAATTGGTAGTTTCTTATTTTTTTAGTGACGAGGCAAACATCAGAAATATGTAACTTTGAAATACATGTAGGATTAATGTACTAAATTTATGTTTTTTTTTTTTTTTAACCAACTAATCACGTGTTGAAATGAATAAGTAATGAGCCATTTATAAAAACGTAAACATGAACATTTTCACCTCGAAGAAAGTTATGTTTATTAATTCAGTAAATTGTATGCACATTTTATAAACAATTTTTTATTCGGTAAATTGTATGCACATTTTATGCACAATTAGGACTCGCGACGGATCAAGGGGTCAATATTTCACATTTAGGCATTCTATTTGCCCGAAGTTATTTCGTCAGTCAATTATTGCTTCGATTCGCTTTCACTTGCAACTTTATACAACCCCTCTCTATCAACCCGTCCCCTCGCCCATCCCTTTCGATCCGGTGACCAAACTTGTGCGTCTGGTATAGGACGTGATGTTGAGAACTGCCACAATTCTCATTTAGACATCACTACACACAATAATGGAGTGGGCACACCATCAACGTATAAGTTAACTAATGACATATGAAAGAGCGAGAGAGAGAAAGGGAGAGAAAGAGAATGAGTTGCCTAACTACAAATTGACAAGATCCTTATGGCAAACAGATTGCCACTTAATTCAGGTTGCAACATATGGATGGTATCGAATTGGAATCTACAACGTTGCCAAGTGTATTCACCTTCTTGGCTGTGAGACGAGGCTTTTACATTTACAAGCCGATGTCTTCAATGAGTTGCGTTTTGGCAACGACTATGTCGATGTAGATATTTATGCTCGTTGGAATTTTTAGTCATTTGCTAGAAAAGTCTGAGGATTTGTTTTTTGTTTTTACAAGAAGTGAATACGGATGTATTGTATACAAAAGAGAAATTGCATGCATTTAATTGGAATTAAAATTTAATTGCAATCGCATTGTAGCAACATTCCTTGAAACAGATGTTTCACGACTATATGTGTGAGAGTGAGTGATATTGCACCTATGCGAATCATTTGGTGCTAAACATTTCCAACTGTAATATTATTACAGCATTTGCATTCCACAAACATATGAACATCAATAATTGCACACTATCTATCTATACAGTTTATAGTAGTTTCATAATTAAATTATGTGATTATGGTAATTGAGTTGTATAAAAACACTCATTTACTAACGTAATTGGGGCTTTCAATTAATATAGACATGTGTATAGTCGTGTTTCGTTTCAGACAAACAAAGAATTTGCACCATTAATTATTAACGAATTAATAGAGTTGATTGTTTGTCTGTAAAAATGACTGTGTGATGTTATACAGTTTCAATTATATGTCTATCGTAACTTATGAGTCAAGTTTCGAGAGCTTCATTCTGTTCCTCAGACGCGAGGGTACTGTGCAGTCGTCTCTGAGAAAGAAAGCAGAGCTATAAAAATTTACGGGTACTGTGTACGTCTGAGGAAAAGAACAAAGCTCTCGAAAACTTATGTAATTGAGTGTTTTTTTAATTTTTATAACGATGCTATTGGCAAGAACAACTTGGACCTAACGGCACGATAAGGCTTATCGTAAAACACGTGGTTAACAACCAATGTGATGTAGGTCAGTCAACGTAGAATACAGACATGTCATAGTCGTAACACGAAAGCATCCCACACAACATTACCGGATTTGTAGTAGAACAGAGACTTTAGAGACATGTAAACTAAATTAGTCCCCATAGAGACAGATGTGTTATCCTTTGTCATTAAAATAGATCGTATACTCTGAGAGTGTGGTGGTCATAAACCTACAAGTAATCAAGCCCGAGCAGTAAGCAAGCGTCTGTGTGCTGCCTAGATGCAGCGAGGTATCCTTGGCGTTCACAATTAGAGCCGCGAGTTCTATCTGTGGTTTCAACTTAATTAGCAAAATGTAATAAGCGTTTCAGACATGAACTCATTCGAGGGGTTTCCTTTTCAGCGAAATATCTCTTCCTTCTGTCTGTCTGTCTGTCTGTCTGTCTGTCTGTCTGTCTGTCTGTCTGTCTGTCTGTCTGTCTGTCTGTCTGTCTGTCTGTCTGTCTGTCTGTCTGTCTGTCTGTCTGTCTGTCTGTCTGTCTGTCTGTCTGTCTGTCTGTCTGTCTGTCTGTCTGTCTGTCTGTCTGTCTGTCTGTCTGTTGTCTGTCTGTCTGTCTGTCTGTCTGTCTGTCTGTCTGTCTGTCTGTCTGTCTGTCTGTCTGTCTGTCTGTCTGTCTGTCTGTCTGTCTGTCTGTCTGTCTGTCTGTCTGTCTGTCTGTCTGTCTGTCTGTCTGTCTGTCTGTCTGTCTGTCTGTCTGTCTGTCTGTCTGTCTGTCTGTCTGTCTGTCTGTCTGTCTGTCTGTCTGTCTGTCTGTCTGTCTGTCTGTCTGTCTGTCTGTCTGTCTGTCTGTCTGTCTGTCTGTCTGTCTGTCTGTCTGTCTGTCTATCTGTCTGTCTGTCTGTCTGTCTGTCTATCTGTCTGTCTGTCTGTCTGTCTGTCTGTCTGTCTGTCTGTCTGTCTGTCTGTCTGTCTGTCTGTCTGTCTGTCTGTCTGTCTGTCTGTCTGTCTGTCTGTCTGTCTGTCTGTCTGTCTGTCTGTCTGTCTGTCTGTCTGTCTGTCTGTCTGTCTGTCTGTCTGTCTGTCTGTCTGTCTGTCTGTCTACTTGTCTGTCTGTCTACTTGTCTGTCTGTCTGTCTGTCTGTCTGTCTGTCTGTCTGTCTGTCTGTCTGTCTGTCTGTCTGTCTGTCTGTCTGTCTGTCTGTCTGTCTGTCTGTCTGTCTGTCTGTCTGTCTGTCTGTCTGTCTGTCTGTCTGTCTGTCTGTCTGTCTGTCTGTCTGTCTGTCTGTCTGTCTGTCTGTCTGTCTGTCTGTCTGTCTGTCTGTCTGTCTGTCTGTCTGTCTGTCTGTCTGTCTGTCTGTCTGTCTGTCTGTCTGTCTGTCTGTCTGTCTGTCTGTCTGTCTGTCTGTCTGTCTGTCTGTTTGTCTGTAAACCCTGTTTCTCAGGGTGAAGTCATGAATTCTGAATTTGTTAATGTGTATCCTTCTCGTGTATAGAATGGATCTACAAAAGAAGACAATATATAATATATAACTTTTTGAAATACTAGTCTGAAATAGATATATATTTATGTTTCCTTAATATATGGTTTCATATATTGAAATTTTGGATTGATTATAGGGAATAAAACAATACAATGTTCCCATACCACCCCACAACAACTTACAAATATTGTTTGTGTTTATTAATCAAAGTATTAATCATATTAATCAAGTAAACGTATTGTAAAAATTAGGTTTCTTTGTATAGAAATAAAACTGTATATCACTATACACAATTAACTGCATCATTGGGGCAACAAGATAAATTACAGAAAAGTACTTTTAAACTGGCTGTTTATTCATGTAATTATGTAATGCATATTCTATTTAGTTCACGTTAATGATCAACAAAAGTTGGTATGATAAATAGAACGATACACTATACAATGCAACCATAATGCATAATGAAAAGAGCGATACAAAATAAAAAGAAGCATTTAAATTAACGTGAACGACACAAAGTTCTATAGAAATTGAAAATTTATAGACGTAAATCAAAACAGAAATACACAGAAATGTGAAAACAAGGAACATAAATAACAGTAAAATCACATACAAGTAAGTAAGAAGCGAATAACGAGTGAACATTCACTTCAAAACAATATTTCTATTCCGCCAAAGAATTGTGGTAATCAAAAGAGACTGAGGCCCTGTTTTATGACTTCCAACTAAAAGTTTTGGTTTCAGCGGACTTAATTTCACGGCTTCTGATTGGTTCTTACCATGGTGACAACACGTTAGGGTAGGCTTTGATATTTAGCGATAAACTGGCCCAAAGTAAACTGCGCAAATATCAGTTGTCCACCTTGCTGACATCCCACGAAAGTTCCAAGGTTATTGGGCCTGGTTCATATTCACGCAGTTTACATTGGCGCAGTTTAACGGTGGGTCAGTTTACCGGGGGACAGATTACACTTCTCCCAAGACCAGGCATTAAATTTATATATTTGTCTTGGCGTTGATTTACTTTCCCCCACCCCTTCCCTAAAAGGAAATGACCCCCCCAAACACCAACAGTTAAACCTACCTGGTACTTTATGGTACCATGATTGACAGACCCACACACGGTTTTTATATTATCACCACTATTGACACGTTGCGAAAAGTAATTGAAGCCTGTGGTGGTGACCTGCGCTATGCTGATAAGAGAGCTACTATTGTGGTAGCTTGGTTTATCCCGATGACCCTCGAACGCGTTATCAGCTATTTCACATCACCGCAGTATTCGGCTTTAAGCGCATAATGCTCGGATTGAAAGGACAATTTTCCGTGCATATATTTCGCTTTTCTTTTATATTCCTTTACGCCATCCATAAGCGCTATTTAAATGAGATATACTTATAGAATGATTAGATCGGCTGTATTGCAGAAAATACTCAGTTTCGTTTTTCAGGTGGATGTGTGTTTTTTATTGTTGATACTTATAGTGTCGTATATACCTAGGCCATGTGTTTCAATCATCGGATTCGAAACAAGGGGTTGTTGAATGTGGAATTATACATCCAATAACAAATCTCTGTCAATATTCCTTAATACATTCATTGTTTTATGGAGATATGTATATCGAAATAAAAACGATCAAATATCTCATTACTTTTAGATTACTCATTCTAGTGTACATTTGTCGACATAAAGCAAGGATAGAAAATGCATTTTAACCAGCTCTTGGGGTAGCTCCTGAGTTCCTAGTTGTATGATAGTTCTGTTATTATTCCTTCTGCAAGTTTTTAAAACTTAGTCCTTGTGTATAGAGAATGTTAAAATAAGCGTGGCATAAGTTATAAGATTAGCTTCACTAAACTTGCTTAAACTTTGTCCCATCCTTTCAAGTCAAGAACTTAAAAAAACTGTTTTTGTAGTTTGATGACTGGTAAGGGAGTAAACTTCAGACAACCAGGAACTTGTGAACTGGCCCGAAAGATATTGTGTTGATAAATATGCTATTTAATCTACCCTTAATTTTTGTATGACGGCGAGTTCATATTTTTATCCTCGAAAGGGTTCAAGTGTCCCGATGGAAGGGATTTTAAAAAGATGATTACTATTTGTTTTGTTATTTTACATAATAAAGCCTGTGTTTATATTGTGTTGGTTACATTTTGGAACAATTGTTTTTCACAAAGCATGTTTCAAGTCTGTATTGTCTGGTATTGTCTACCGACTCAATTGAAGAGTGTTTAAAACTGCAAAAACGTGATGTCAATAAACCATGGAACGTGAAACAATTAGTGAAGTGCCCGACCGCAGTACAAATTAAACGTGAAATGCTGTAATCGACTCCACGTTATCATGATTATCTCGTCAATTTGATGTGTTAAAACGTGAATTATGTGTTTTAACAATTTAAACACATCAGTAAAGTGGTATACTATACTGGTATATATTCGCTTTCAGTCTAATCCTGGCAAAACGTACAGTCTTTGTTTGTCAACACAAAAGCGGACATGTAGAAGCGCCGACACATTCAAGTCGTACGGTGGAGTTATGTTCTGAACGAGCGCGATGGACTAAACGTGGTAACCAATCACAGGTTTCCGTCGCCACATCCGGTCTGGCTTCGTGTTTTTCCGCTTCGCTCACCGCTTTCTAAACTCGCTCGGAAGTCGGCCGGCCGAACTTGTTTTTGTGTTCGTCACCAGGCGCGCTGGGCGTTGTCAGCTCCCCTGGCGGTGGTGCGGGTAACATAGGACAACCTTTCATTGAAGCTGTTGCATTTTCTATAGCCTTGTTGGTCCCTGTCTGGCACAATTGTTGCCTTTTCGTATTAGCTAATAGTCTTGAACAGTAAGGTCCAGTCTTACAATGTCACAATAACTACTTATTCGTCAAATAGATTGTTGTCTCCATGGCAACCACCAATCAACCCTTGAAATTCTTCAAAAAGCTTAATTGCTACAAATAACTTTCTTATTAGGAGGTTGTAAGACCGGCCCTAAATGTAAATTCAAGTTTAATAAGGCCATTCGACATTACCATAAGAAAAACTAATTCTGGTCTAAACTTCTTTAATTAACCCTTTCCAATCCTTTGTCGAGAGAGCCACGGAATAACAAGTCCTGCAATTGGTATTAAAAAAAGAAAAACTTTTTTTTAATTTTCAAAATTTTTCAAATTTCCCATTGAAGTGGCCTCTGCTTCTTGTATTAAAGAAAATAATCCAACCGCAAAGAGTTAACCTCCTTTTAACGCCTACTTTTGTCATGCTTTTAAAAACAGCTGCTTCTAAACATGTAGCAGCACTCCCTTGAATTGTCCCTTCCCCACCCCCCTTCCCCCTCTAGACCCAAATGCTGGCTACGCCAACTGTTTACCATGCAGACCAACGCTATTATAACAATAGACGCTACGAGACAACTTAAATCAGATTGAAAAAAAAAACTTGTAAAACTATAACGCTTGAAGACATTTTTGTTGCGAATCTGAACACTTTCAGTATATCCGCGAACAATACTCCCAGATAAAGGGCGGAAATTACATCTCCGCTTTAATACCCGTACGTGAGTTGGCGTTAAATGTGCTTGTAGTTTTCTGTAATTCATTCATTACCTATTCCTTGTACGGCTCAGCATAAAAGTCTTAGCCCGAGGCAGACATTGTATGTCCCATGGGCAAAACTTCCGCTATAGCTACGTATACATGAAGTTAGTTGAGCGTTTTCACGCCGGGAGCGCTAAGTAAACACTTGCTGCGTTTCCCTCCCACGCTGCTCCCCCCCCCCCCCCCCACCCTTATAGCGGTGGTTCCTCTCTAAAGGTCAAATGTCACGAGTTTGATTACCACCACCGGCAATGGCAATATTTATTTAAATTGTATCAGGGCTCGGATTCACAAGAGTTCCCGTCTTTTTCTGGTCTTAGCTCTAAGACTGGCCTAACTTGAGACCTCTTGTAAAACTAGACCCAGGTCGAATGAAGAAATTATTATTGCAGGTGTGAACAAGGACACAATAACCATTCCAATAATATGTTTTAAAATCTGTTCTAAGATATTTTCCTGGATTCAAAAGAGGTTAGGGTCTGTTTTAGAGATAACACCAAAGAAAGATTCAGGACCTCTTGTGAATCCGGGCCCAGGTTTCTGTATTTAAAAAAAACAAAGAAAGAATGCACTTTATAAAAGGTTATACTATACCATGCAATGAATGGCTTTCACGTGACGTCACAGTGGGTCCTTTGGTTTTACATAATATGGTTTACGCAGAACCTAGATTCTAAATGAGCTGGTGTGCTTTTTAAATTACATAAAAACAGTATAATTTATTAAAGATGAAAGTTACATATTTCAAAACACGCCTAAACTCTGCGTAATGTTGTATATTTGTTCGACTACAATTGGCATATCCAGTCCAATTAGCGTACAATTTCCTATGGCAATTAATATAGCAAAAAATGTCCAAAATTAACTAAAATTTCGCTCAAATACAGTCTGTCCTTCTAAATGACCAAGAACAATGCCGCTCAAAACACATGCAACATACACACACGTACGCAGTCACAATAAACTTAAATTTTAGTATTTTGTAGATCAACATGTACCTATGGTATGCACTTAGTTTTGAACAGACTATCCGTTTAAATGTTTCGAATCTCGATCATGTTTTGTGAGGTAATTTCCCCACATGCGCAAAAACACACAAGTATGAATTTGTAAATGTTCGAATTGGAGCGACTGCTAACGATGGAATAATAATTCGGCTTCATGCATTGCATTTTGAATGGTTTCCATTGGGAGTTTCGACGAGTTATCAACCAGAGATATTGCAAATCGGATAACGATTACGACGTATTCGAACCAATAACGCTGATATGCTCATTTTATGATTCAATCGGGAATCTTATCTGCATTATTCTCAATCTAGCTTGGTTGGAAGACGACTTTAGGAGGGATTACCACTTTTAGTTTTTTTTTAATCTTTGATTATTTAGTTTAGGAGGTCGCTTAATAACGTGGGTATGTTTTTATTGTAAATAAATCATTTTCAACGAAAGTGGAAACCTTTAATGTTTAATTTGTTTTTCGCGTATGAGGTGGGAAAAGATTTTGCGAGGACAGCAACAAATTCAATATTTATTCACACAAATAAACGGACACTGAATGTTCTTTGCTTAAATAAGTTACAATTAGCGAGTTGGTAGACCGTTCTACAAAATAATTTACTCCCACTACGTTTTTTAAACTGTGAAGGAATCCTTTCATAAAGCTAAAAAATAATTGTACACAATTTCGTTTGACGACAAGAGAGAATTTCTTGCGGTCTCTTTTTTGAGAAATGTACTTTATAGAACATAAATGAGAGAGCAGGGCCGTAGCCATGACTTTTTACTCACCCTTAACTTTACACGACTAAGTTTACAATACTCTTTTCATTTTACCGATTGAAATGGTACTACACGTTCTTTGTAACGTCTAAATAATAAGAAAGATAACTTTTTTAATGGTGTCGGTTTATAATTCAGACAAAACAAGATCTAAGGCCGTTAAAAATTCTATTTTCGATTTAGTTGGTTTTAATGGTCGCCGTTTCGAGTCGTCTCCATTTCAATCTCATTAAATTCCGCTGGGTTGCCGAAGGGATGGAAATAGACGCGCTGGGGAATAACAACCCCGTTCGCTTATTGTGCGAGGTCGTTAACATTGGGGATATGCGGATCTGATCGCTTTCGTTAAACGGACTGTCGGTGTTAAAAAAAAAAAAAAAAAAAAAAAAAAAAACTGGATGTTACATTTAAAATATGGGAGCATTTGAATAACGCGACTAAATATGAAAACTATGCAACAGGTATTTCTTTATTTCTCCTTTTTTTGTATGATACATACATATGTTTGAGAATAAAATTGTTCATGATTCCAGTATACACAATAAGACACACTATTTGTGTATGACTGTATGATATTTTGATTTATATTATTGTAAACTATATCAATATGTTATACTCATGTTAATTATTTTTGGATGGATATTTTAATAAAATGAAACACTTTTCGGGTTATTCAAAAGAAACTTCGTTGAACAGGTGAAAAGTTATAAAACAACTAGTTTGGAGTAAACACTATTCCTTGTCAAGATTAAAATTAAAACGAAATATTTCGAGTATTGATCAGCAGATTAAGCCTGTTGAATGCTGATCAGCAGTTTTAGCCCATTGAAGAATGCTAATCAGCAGTTTTAGCCCAAAGAAGAGCACTGATCAGCAGTTTTAGCACATTGAAGAATGCTGATCATCAGTTTTAACCCGAAGAATAGCACTGATCAGAAGTTTTAGCACATTGAAGAATGCTGATCAGCAGTTTAAGCCCGTAAAAGAGTGCTGATCAGCGCTCTTAATATTGCGTTTTAATTTTAATCTTGACAATGAACAGTCTATAGTCTAACGAGTTGTTTTATAACTTTTCTTCTTTTTTCACTCATTTTCACTCGTCTCAAACCATTTTAATGCTTTGCTCGCTCACGAAACGCGCACCAAAATCAACATTTACCCGGGCAAAACAATTTGCTCGCTACCAGATCAATGAATTATATAACTGATCCTGTTAACACTACAAAATTATGCTACGTCTGTTGTTTACAATTTGTCTGTGTATGTTTGACCTTTGCTATTCTAGCAGGCGGTGGTTTGTAATTGAGTTGTGTGTGCCGGGTTTAGCCGCCGCATGGTATCAAGGGACCCGGTTACCCCCCTCCCCCCCCCCCCCCCCACCCACCCCTTCAAGCTGTGTGCTTGTAGCCGTGTTATCATAGCGTAACTACAAGAAGACGGCACGCAAGACTAACGGTACAGTGTCTTAGATCAAGGGTAATTATGGGATACAGCAACTCACCAGTTTACACTCAATTTTCTCCGAGTTCCTGGCAAGATACCTAATCCAGGTAATACCTACACATAATTAATTTCAGTAACTTTTGTTTAAATTGTAAAGTTATTTCCTCAAATATTTCCATTTTATAAATTACCTCTTTCTGACATCTCAATTACGTAAACAACAGGATTCACAGTATTTATACAATTTGAAGAAAGTGTAATTTATTTTTGGAGTTACATACAACTCAATTTAATTACATCTTCTTCAAATTGTATCAATACTATGTAGGTTCACGTTGAATTAAAAAGTGAGTTTAAACTGGTGAGTCGCTGTATCTCTTAATTACCAGATCAAGTAATACTGGTTGCTTGGGTAAAGGCGATCCCCTAAACTGTAAAAGTAATCTTCTTTGGTACAACCTCTTCATAATAGTTCGTTATAGTGCTTGGTTGGTTGAACCTAGCACACTTGCTTCGTCTTGCATACTTAAAAGTGCAAAGAACATATTCTTTGTTAGTTTAGACTAAAAATTATAACCTGTGCTAAAGTTCAAGTGCGTTTACCGAAACTAATAACATATGACAAGCATATTTTAATGTCCTCTACAGCCAGGAACAAGGATTAAACATTTTTAGTCTGGAGTAGGATATCAAAAAAATCACGATACCGGAAACTCACGAACTTACCCAAAGAGGTCTTGATAAGGAATATAATGTCTTAACTACCCTTGATTAATATGACATGTCGGCGAACGTATATGTGTATTTACGAACTTATCTACAAACTTACTTACTAACTTATAAAACTTCTTTCTTTTCGTGCACTAACGAATTTACTTACGAAACGTTTTAGTTCATACACCTTGTGAATCATGTTGAACTTTTCAGCTTATAAAAATATCACATTTAAAAAAAAAGAGTATACTGAATTTACGGACGAGAAAATATTTTATGAAAACCAAATTTCAGAAAAATTATCTTTATTTCTATAAAGGATGTTTTTTGTAGTACGTAACAGAGTGCAAGGTTTTTGCAGATGACCGAGTTTCGTGGAAAATTCGTGCGTGAAATTTTTCTACGTAGAGATAAGGTAAACGTCGTGTTTTTATGTGTGAGGGTTGGATAGATGTCAAAGCCAGACATCGAGGGTCAAAGTTCGAGAGCCAAACAGCGACTTTGAGGTCAAGAGTATGTTTACGGCTGAAAAATCGTTTTTAACGAGATTCCCTCAGCGCGCGGTCGGTTGGCCGGCCACTACCTGAAGCAATGTCACTCGAATATGACAGCCCTTTCCAAAGATGTTGGAAGATATTTGAATAGAATGCTTTTCTTTGGAATAACAGTGTATTTATTTATTTTCTGCACTTTACACCAACACAAGTGTATAAAAAGTGTGAAAAGATGTATAAACTTTTCTCCGAACTGGTATAGATTTGTTTATTTCTTGTACCGACATTCCTAACTGTGAGCGGTTTTCGTCTAGCTCGGTGGTTCTTAAACTTTTTGAGGATCACCCTCTTCTTTGCAAGCATATAACCCCCCCCCCCCCCTTCTTCACCGCCTTCATGATATAACAGCTGTGTCGTTTACTTGAATTTTAAGTAAAACTATATTTATTTGTTCCAAACCGAACTTGCTTTCCCTATTTAGTTATTTTCTCAATGTGATTTGTAGCAATGATCTTGATATCTCAAACACAAGAGACTAATGTTCGGTCTTATATCATTCATACAGCAACAACTGAAAGATTTTTCTAGCGTCAAGACGAGCAGGCTATAAGATGTTTTCACGACTTCTTCCGAGAACTTAGATGGATGCTAACTGACCAGAATACGACCCAATATGCGCAAAGAGGTTTAAACTGCATTAACACGTAAGAATTTTTCTTATTGAACCGTATATAATATGAAAAAAATATATTAATAAAGTGTCAAAGCTATTTATTTATTTTTCCAATTTCTGAAAACATAAGTATAGTAATTTCAAAATTATATCTGCCTTTTTGGTGCTACTATCACCCCCCCCCCCCCCCCCCTCCCTCGCTTGAGAACTGCTGTCAAGTCAGCCCACGGCACTTCACCAATGACTCCAATCAGCAAAATAATATTTTTTCGTAGGAATACCCGTTATAGGGTGCACACTATTTTTACCTGATGTGCCGCTCTTCAGGTGACTAACTAGGTTATTAGGGTGTTTAGATAGTTAGGAAGGAATGTCTGAGGGCTGATAGTAGGACTCAATCCCAGCATTCGCCTTTACGACTGAGGAAAACCTCGGAAAAAACCTTCAGTCAGGACTGCCGGTGGCCGGAATCAAACCGGCGACCTCCCGAATTAGAGTCTCGCGTCTTACCGCTGAGATACAGTATAAATCTAAATCAAGAAAGATGTATATTGACATCTCCAACATCTGTTAACGGTTCTATCGTGACTTGTATCACGGCACGCAATGGTTCATGTCCCAAGGTCATCATTCCACCCCCGATCCGGATATCCACACTAAATCCATCTGTAACCAATGAGATCCATTTCCTGTCCCCGCGAACGATAACACGCTGGTCTTCCAACTTGATTTAGAACTATGCTTTTACGGTTCGGGTTACACTAGAGTGCACGTGGCTTAGATATAGCTGATATGGCCAGATAACAAGTCAAACAAATCATTTCTATTATAGACGATTAATTCAATCAATAGATACTATTTAATCGTAAACGACTAAGCTCTAAAGCTGTGTACACACGGCGGATTTTGGCCTCACGACGATCTCAAGGCGGTCGTACGACCGTCGTGAGGCCAAAATCCGCCGTGTGTACACAGCTTTAAAGTTTCATCGAAGTTAAGCAACCTCGGGCTAGGTCAGGAGGTGGATGAGTGACCACTGCATCTGAAACACTAGTTACCACTGGTTAGAGCAGATTGGAGGGTTCCAAAGCTTGTGTAACAGCTTCGTCCTTCTCGTCAACTGCTCGGCAGTCCAGGTTAGCGGAGGAACTTATATGACTGGTCACAATTACACCGTCCTTTCGGATGGGACGTAAAGCCGATGGTCCCCTTGGTACTTTTCGACAGGAGTAGGCTACGTGCCGGTACCAGGCTTCCCCTCCTCCTTTCCTTATTATCATTCACCAATCATCACTCATCAGGCTAAAGAGGGCATTGTGCCCTACACTGGCCTTAATTACAATAAAGTAAAGTAAATAGATACTATGGAATCGCAAACTAAGCTTACAAATTAAAAAAAAGTAAAAAAAGTTTCGTACAAAAAAGGAATGTGCTATATCATCAAAGCGGTAAAATTCTCAGAAGAAAGGTCTCTCCTTCGCGGTCTATTTCGCTTATGGTTTTTGCGGTACCTGCGTGTTGTTCTCAATTGCTATTGCTACATGGAGTGTACTAGCCTGCTTTTTAAGCGAGCAAAGCAAGCGTTTTTATTCATGGCAATCGTCTTTTTTGTATTATTTCTCGAGATAGCAGTCAAATGGGGATACCGATCAACTTGAAATTTGGAACATCCACCTACGAGCTTGGTTGACTGAACCAAGATCTATGGGGATTGGTCGATGAGGATTGAACGCCATTAGTTTCGTGACTGCACCTTGTTCATAAAGTCATGGTTAGTTAGGTGGCAAAATGTAAGATGGATAGATCATAGTAGATTTCCGTCCAGTCGCGAATGGTGTAATGTTAAACGTGATCCGATAAGTATTGTAGAATGTAGAATCACTGACCGTGCATGGTGAGCAGAGGAAATATGACCTCGCCGCCCCGCACTGCCCGTAGAATTCATAGGTTGCACGTACGTCACATCTTTGCGGGTGGCGGCCACATTTGTGGTCAAACTTTGACGCTGCCATGGAGAAACAATTGAGGGCTCTTGTGGTAGAACACATAAATTCTCAGTTCTTTCAAATCCAGCCTGTTTTTAAAATAAAATTAGTAGAAGTGGAATTTTTTATATTTTTCATTATTTATTCTTATATTTAAATTCTATATTAAGCTTATTTATTAAATTTGAATAGTATTTGCCAATGATCTAGGATTGGTCCTCATCAATTGTGTCGCAATCATGGCCGCTGTGACGTCACGTGGGAACCCCACAATAAGTCATAGCTACCATATAAAAAATGTCGTAGGCCTATTCGTAAAATTCTCTTCCAGTCACAAATATGGTAATTTTTAAGCTTTTGCCTATTATTGTGTGCAATTTCGCGCTCGTTACGTTATCGCTTATAAAGAGCGTTTCGGTGGTAAAAACGTTCTTAATTATCAGCTTCTCTTCTCAATGTGGGATACCGTATGGATGGGTACGGTAATGCTAAAATGAGACAGTTTACCCCTCGCTTCCCGCCTGATATGAAAGTTTTTAAGGTTGGAATTCATAGTCGGCCCCTACACCTAGGGGCACCCATTGTTGCTATGGATTTGTTTTGTTTATGGGAAATAACATGCAAACAATTGTTAGCTTGGTAACAATGGGCGCCCCTAGGTGTAGGGGCCGACTATGAATTCCAACCTAAGTGGCTGTGGGACGATACAAGCGCGAGGAGTGGGTTGGACTGTGTCATTCCGTTTCCCACGCCGTAAGCCTTCATTAGCCATTGTGGACACTTTTGCTGATTGCTAATTTTGGACACAAACCACTGATTCGTATTTACTTTAAAAATATGGAATTGCAAAAATATATTTTTAGTTTATATAGGTGGCAAAACATACATCCATTCGCGATGGGAACAAAAAACTAATTCTTTTCTGTCTGATCATGGACAAACAATAATAGTTACACACACAAATGATTTGTGTTTATTTTAAACATTTGAAATTGCGAGGATATAAATATGTGTCTAGGTATTCCGTGGTATATTTTAAAGTTCAAACAAACAATAATTGTTTTCTGTATGATCGCACACAAGCAATGATTGTTTAGCAATGCGTTGTTACATTTGAATTAAACTATGGAATATTTTAAAATAAAAGTAATACAATTAATAATGACTTAAAAATAAAATCGTTCATCACTTTAGTTACTTAATGTTTTGGAAATTGAAATAATATTTTTCACAATATTTATTTGCATTTTAAGAAAGAATTTATGTTCCAAGTCAGTGTTCGAAAATGTGTGAAAACATGTAATATATTATCAAATAGTGGTAACATCAAAATGTGTTAAACATTTAATATGAAATTTCAATCAACATTTTAAAACCTTAAATGTACACTCTTTAAGCGACAAGCTGAAATAAAATTCCGTTTTGTGTTTTTGATAATCGTTGTCCATTGTAGTCAGCATCTTCCATATTACAGGTCGAAACAGTGGTGTAGGTATTGCACTGAGCCCGGATTCACAAGAGGTCCTAAGTCTGTTTTTGGTCTTATCCCTAAGACTGGTCTAACTTTGAACCTCTTATAAAACCAGGAAAATATCTTTGAATAGATTTTAAAACGTATTATTGGAATACTCATTGCGTCCTTGTTCTCACCAGGAATTAGTAACTTTTCACGTGACCTGGGTCTGGTTTTACAAGATGTTCAAAGTTAGGCCGGTTTTAGAGATAAGACCAAAAGAAGACTTAGGACCTCTTGTGAATCCGGGCCCTGGTTTGTAGTTACCTGCCAAGTTGATCGGCCGGACGTCACTTGTTGCCTCTAAACATCTGTTGACTCCCCGGTAACGATCACTTGATGAAGCACCCCCCCCCCCCTCTCCCCCCCCCCCCCCCCGTGTACACTTCGTAGTTGCTGGTCTAATTACCATCCGTTCGCGCGCATTTAGTGAAACAAGCTCTTGATCCACACTTAAGTATATCTCTACTTAAGTATACCTCTCCATCCAGACGGGGTGAATGATCGTCTCTCGCTGAAGATAAACTAGTGTGTTCAATTGCAGGGATGTTAATTAGCGGTGCATTTAGATGGTGTGTTGCTTTTATTTTCATACTCATTAGTCGTTAGTGCAACGTTGGTATTGGAGAGTTTCAGTGAGTTCTATATTTTCTGTTGGTGTCGTTCAAATCCAGTGCTAAGTTAGCAATCCAATACTGAATGACAAATTGAAAAAGGAACATTTTAACAAAATACAGAGAACAATTATTAATTGAGTAATATATGGTTTAAATAAATAGTACAATAACTATGCAGGGGTACATTTTTGTTTTAAATCGTTTTGTGTTTTAGTTAAGGCTGGTCCACACAGATTTTGAAGACATAATGCATAAGGTTTTAAGACGTTGTTTTAAAACTAACAATGAAAACAACGTCTTAATACTAAAACTTTGTGTGAACGCCAGTATACGTGTTTCCTATGATCCAACTTTACGACTACGCGTTAAACCTTATTAAATCGTATGTTTAAAAAATCTGTGTGGACAGCCTTTAGTTAAAACGTTTAAAAAATACAGTATATTGCTTTTATTATAGCCCATACATATATTTTCAAGATCTACAGATATTCTCAAAAACGGATTTAACATTGATTGTGTTTGGATAAAATTATAGACAATTTTTATAATAGTTCAAATTGTGTAATTCGATCCAAACGTACAATACTTTTTATTCTATTTCTTGAGACGTCAGCATTCACAAGGTTGCTGTATAGAAGCACTTTACACTTTCAACTGGCATCTGCTTCAGTGGGTTACTATACAGATACGTTGGAATTTATATTGATATCCTATGAGGCGCTACAATTACTGTTACAAATCAAAGACAAAACGTAGCTTGGGATATTAAATTTTTCTCCGTATAGAGAAATCAAAGGAGATTCTTTTTATTTTCATGGTACCAATCATAGGATTTGTTTGAAACAATCTATTCTTTTGATGTATGATAAATAATCTAGAATTCTACGAACACAGTTTCAGGAGAATTCCAATGATAAGTCAAAGGATTTGTGCCAGAAATGAACGGTATTGGATGTAATCAAGAATGATTGTATATCTGGCACAAGTATGTTGTCATCAATTCCTTATTGGAATGAATCTGAAACTGTGTTGAGTGTTTATTAAATTGAGGAATTCGGTATATATGTATCTATTTCTTTCAAACGAAACCGTTTTGTAGACTATCCTTTTTCCTTCCACTCTTTTGACCGTCATTTATGTTCTTTAGTATTCTACCATCCTGCTGCAAAATGTGTTAGTTATAATATCTTAGGAGAATTAGTTTAAAGTATTTATGAAAAACATGGGTTTACTTTTTGAATCAAGACCCAAACATGTACAATTGACTTTCTTCTTAATGATGTCTCAAGTATAATATTTTCGTATGTACATTCGCGGACATAAGTGAATCAAGGGTAGAATAAAACATGTCCTTACTCTAACCACTAATATGCACTCACCATATAAAGTCTTGGTTCAATCTAATCTACGAGCAACAGGCAATATACATTGATTAAAAATGACTAACAGCAACCGTATTGGATTAAAAAGTACATATATGTGTTCCCTCCCTTGATGTAAATAGTTTTCATTCAATCGAAACTGTTAGGTATACTTATTTTAAGTAAAAGTCACCGATGTATTTCTAGAGTTCTAGAATAAATAATATGCTGGTACTTGAACAACGAAATGTTTGTTTAACAGTGTCAACGAACGGAATGTGATATATCGTATGATAATACACGTTCGCTACGACTTAAAGTCAAAGCCAGGTAATCTCTTAGCTGGATTGAGCTTAAAAGCTCGTGTAAGGATTTATTGTTGCTTCGAATGGTAATGCGTTAAACATGTCCGGGCTTACCTCGAGAAAATATTTCAAATACAACATATAAATTAGATTTGAATTAACAACTTTAGAAATACTGTGTAATTTTCATGAAAAAGCGAAAAGTTAGTCAATTTAATTTTGAGTAATAACATTACCCGGTGTCATAATAGTGCGGCTCTACTCGGCAATAAACCAATTATGAAGGACCTTTCTCACGCTATGCGTAGCAACCGTTGCTATGGCAGCTAAGTCATCAGGGACTCGTATAACATTTTGTTGTTTGCTCAGTGATTGGTGTAGCGCACTTTTACGACTATCAGAAAACGCACAATTCATATTATTTAATTACAAAATGAATGCTTTAATTACAGTGTCCTTTTAGTTTGTAGTAGAATTTATTTGCATTCTAAAACTCCAAGGAATTTTGCCTTTATTAGTAAGTTAATTTTAAAGTGTGGAGAACAACGAATTAGCGTTGTTTTATGCAGCCTTTGTTTAATATTTAAATGGTTTCTATTTAAAGACTGAACAGCAGAGTGGAACCTCGTTCTTCCCTCGAGTTTATACAAAAGACTTCAAATAAGCCAAATTTAAGTTGTCTAAAGACTAAGGTGAAATTTCTGGTTTTTACAAAGACAAATATAAAATATGAAATAGTCCCTTCTGAGGCTGGGGCTTCGCCCCAGACCCCATATTTATACACAGTGATTTTATGAACTAGTACTGATGAAGTTGGCCAACTTCTGGGAAAACTTACTTCCAGCGCTTCTGCCAAAGGAACTTTTACTTTCTGAAGACATAAAACGGCAAAACAAGTAACATAACAAAAGGCAGGTTCACGGCAATAGTTTTCAAAGCGGCGTTGTTTCTAAAAGAGCCCAGCCAGTCGGTAGGCGTATCTAATCATCTTCTTGACTCCAAAACCAGTTTGCTTACGTTCTTTATGATTTAAATTATGGATCCCGTTTTGTCGTATGTTGATACGATTCTTTTACCTTGGTACTTGAAAACTTCAGAGCTAAATCGACGATGTAGTTCAAAACAAAAACAGTTATCTACTCTGAAAGTTTCCAATATGCTTAGAGATTTATCAAATTGTTCTGTTTTACATTTACTACCATTATGTACAGTCTAGTGAACAAGTAAACAACATTTGATTGAATGTGGGGGTTCGATTTGATAAAATTTGGCACGCACATTCAGTAAAGCTATCAAGGGAATTGGGTAAAGCCTATTGCCTAGGTCTTCCAGCCTTACACAAATTACGTTCCCTTACAGAATGACCTACCAAACAAAAGCTGTATTTATGCATTTCTTTATTTGTTTATTAATTCATCTTTATTCTATTGCTATGGAACTGATTTACAATTCAGAGGATAGTGAGTTAAAATGTACAATATACGAAAACATTTATAACAACACCACATGTAAACGTAGCTATAAACAATCAATGACAAAATAAAATACTATAGAAAAAGAGAGTGTTTAAAAAGTTAATGAAAGAAATGGGAAATAAATATATTTAATTTGATAAAGTTGACCTAAGGTCATATTTTATAGTTAATTATTCCATGCACATTATTCCTCTATGAAAAACCAAAATTCCTTACAACCATGTATGTATGCTTGGATATAATGACTCCAGTATAAACATGAACAGACGTTCATCCATCCACTCAAGCATTGACGTAAACAACCAATTTGTCCTCAAACCACAGTCGCACTGTCTCAGCAAACAAAAAGAGACAAGACGCCATTGCATCCCCTGATTGAGTCTAGATCAAGTGTGTGGATGGCTTCATCAATCAATCAGTCCTTATTACACCACTCGTGTAGGCCTGATTGATTCTACAACTCTACATCAATCCATCACCGCAGCAGCCATCATTCATTCACACAAACAGATCGTCTGTGGACGACTTCAGTGCATTGAATCAATGACATTCGTCACCCACTCCTCTCATTCTCATTGTGGCCATCTTACTCACGAGTAAAGAAAAATGGCCGCGCTCTTTTAAAAAGCTAAAAGATTGATATCCCTACTTTTTTATTTTAAAAGCAGCTGTAAATGAGAATTCACTTGAATTATATCGCGCGTCATCCGTGTTTGATTCGAGTCGTTTATTTTGATCTCGGGCAGCGTCAGATGAGAAGATCAGATACATATGCGGTGACTATATGTTACTGTAATTGCTAGTTACGCATGGTTGAGTTGAAGAATGGCTGAGTTTAATCGATCAATTTATAAAATTGTGAAAGAGAATCTAGAACCATGTTTAAAATACGATAGAGAGAGATGGTGAATAGGTTTGCAGTGAGTCGAACGACGAAGAAGTAAGTACAGATGTCACTGCATTGGTCGTTCTATAGAACAGTTACTATTTAAAATGTGTACATCGTAGGCCTAATTTGGAAATGTTTACATAGTGCTTCAGCGTAGATTCTTTATTTAAAAATTAGTCAATACAGGTTAAACATTAAACACACTATACACTTGACACTACAACTAAACACTATACACTAAAAAACAAAAACATGTTTTTTTAAATGTGTCCATGTACACATTTTTTATAAAAAATAATATGACATGCGTTGTATAAAAATTCACTTGCGTTTTTAAAATTTGGCTATCAACATTACATTCTATGAAGTATTTACCAATCTTTATCTTTTTATAACCTTTTCTTAAATACGTATAAATTGGAACTAAAACTGAATAGAACCCAACAGTGTTGTGGGTACTGCACCACATACCCCATGCGTACGTGGTGGGCGGGGATGGGGGGGGGGGAGGGGGGCGAGAGACAGATCGAGAGAGGCAAATTGGGTAAAGAATAAAGAAAATGCATGCGGTGGTCGATAAACGGAAAATATATTCCAACATATATCACATTGTCGTTTTTCTTTTTTGACAATTCAAATCTCGGTGTACAATGTTTGTGTTACAAACAAAGCAAATTGTTTGTCCTCAGATCGTGAATATATCGCCTAGAGCAACAAGAACGCGGGCGAAGAATCTCATTCCCAATCCTCTGTGAAAGTTGTAAACAAGAAGTATGCGCGGAGAGTTGTACTTCTCTTAAGAAGGATAATATAAACTTTTATAAGGGATTTGCGACGCGCGCGGTTCCACGACAATATTATTCAAAGCTTTGCCGAGTTATTGTCAAGTTGCATACGTAACTGATGTAAAGACCGTCTTATAAACCTTGCCCTCGTGGTGTGGTTCATTACGAATGAGTATTACTGTTTGAAATTAGTTGATTTCATGGATTAATATTGTCGAGTGGCTACTCTCAACCATAGGATTATACAATGTTTATATTTCCATTACAATGCAACTGACACAAATGCATTTATATGTTAATGAATTTAATTCCGTAGTGTCCATTAAGAATGTAAGAGGTTCAAAGCTGGGATGTAAAGTTTTTTTTACAAAGCTTGGCGCTGTGTGTGGCCGCCTGAACAGTGGGCTTTTTCTACTTTTCCCCCCCGACAAACCAATTAACCACAAATTCTTTGCTATTTTATGATTTTTCATTGTCATTAATTGTGTAGTTATTGTCAGTTCTGTAACAGAATAGAATAAACATTAAATACAAATAAAATTTTAAAAAAATTTAATTATTATTCCGTTAATTGGCGTTCAAAATAAAAACAGTAAGAATTTTTAAAAAAATTTAAATTTTAAATACGGTGTTAATTTCTTACGAAACTGAATGTTTTTTAATAATCATTTTTTTCAGTATTGTCTATAGCGGTCTCAAACTATTATAAAAATACCGTTAATTTTGCCTAGCTATACTTATGGCCGTTACAGGGTCCCTGCGTTGCCTCGTGATGTTATTCGTGCGTAGGACGAACACTCGTTATCATCCTGGTGTTTACCTAAGCAAAGGTACAGCTCAGCGTGCGCCGATCTAGCTATCTCATGTTTTATCCATTTAGCCCTGTATCTTCAGGCTTTGAAGAGGTTAGTCAACAAGACACACTTTGGAACGTTCAAACTAAAGCTTAACCATTTAGCGTTGCGTAGCTCGGTACTTCAAGGGTGTCTTGTTTTATCTCTCAATTTTGCCCCTCACGTCCATTATTGTCCATTACTATCTATAGATAAGATAGATATAGATATTACTATCTATAGATAACATGCATGACTACAAGAGCTAAACCGAAATAATCAATTTGACGCTTCCACATGTACTCTGGCCACTCCACGTGAAATATCAACCATCATTAAACAAAGAAAAAACAAGAAAGCGCCGGGAGACGATCTAATTTCAAATTTAGTGCTAAAACAACTTCCAAAAACGTGCATACTCGCAATTACAATATTAATCAACCAAATGCTAATTCTGTCATACTTCCCCAAATCTTGGAAAATAGCTCAGCTTCTCGCTTTCCCCAAACCCGGAAAAAATAAATCGGAAGTCCAAAACTATCGCCCAATAAGTTTACTTGACTCCCTGAGTAAAATTGCGGAGAAAGTAATTTTAAAACGTATACAAAATCACCTAAGTGATAATAATATATTAATTAATGAACAATTCGGTTTTCGACAACATCACAGTACCACAGCTCAACTTACCAGGATTACAGAACATATCACAGACAATTATAACTTAAATAAGCATACTGGAATGATCTCACTAGATATTGAAAAAGCTTTTGACACTGTTTGGCATAATGGACTAATATGTAAACTAGTGTCAAACAATTTCCCCAAATACCTAACTCTTATAGTACAGTCTTACCTGCAAAACAGGAGTTTTTATGTAAAAGTGAATGATGTGAAATCTAGCATCAGACGCATCCTCGCAGGAGTCCCTCAGGGGTCCCTGCTAGGCCCAGTGCTGTTTTCAGTGTTTATAAATGACATTCCTCGTCTAAAAAATGTTCTCTTAAGTGTATATGCAGATGACACCGCTATTGTGACTTCTTCCTTTAGAATCAGTGCAATAAAAAAGAGACTGGAAGCAGCGTTCCTCAAAATTAAAAAACATTTCCATCGATGGCGAATTAAAGTTAATGACTCAAAAACGACAGCAATCCTATTTACTAAGCGCAGACCAAGAAACATCCAACCATTACTTATAAACCATATAATAATAGACTGGTCCCACGTACTTAAGTATCTAGGTATTTACCTTGATAAACAACTCACTTTTACCTACCACATTAATTGCAAAATTCAGCAAGCATACTCCGCTATATCACAATTGTATCCCTTATTTAACAGACATAATCATATGAACAAGCACAATAAATTAATTCTGTACACTATGATAATTAGGCCAATTCTAATGTATGCATGCCCAGTATGGAGTTCTACCTGCACATCTAACTATAGAAAACTACAAATAGTACAGAACAAATGTTTAAGAATGGCAGGAAACTTACCACGAAGCACATGGATATTCGACCTACATAATGCTTTTAATCTACCTACTATTAAGGATTTTGTGTTTAATATCACTGATCGCTTTTACTCTAAATGTAATGTTAATATTCATAATAATTTAATATCTAGTATAGGAGACTACAGTCTAGATTCACTTAAATATAAAAGGTACAAACATAAACGTACAAAACATATCTTACTTTAATTCTGTCCTTTTTGTTCAATCTTACTAAAGCCAATTTTATTTTAAGAGGGCACCTGCTATAACTATGTGTGTTCATTAATTTAATTAAGTTACGTCTTACTCTCTCCCGAAGAGGTTTTTTTTTCAACTTTTTTTCCTCATCTTATATATGTATTTTGTCTTGCCCAATTGCCAACCTTTATGTTTTTGTCTTTATTTTATGTTAAAATGTTAAAAGTTACTACTTAGGAAATTTTATGAAGATTACATGTACCTTGTTTGTTTATGATTTAATAAATTGTGTTTCTACTAAAAAAAAAAAAAAAAAATGCATGACTAAGTCCTCACTCCATTGTATGTAAACGATGTAAGAGAATTAGTGACAAACATAGGAAGTAGTTCATGGTATTACCTGTTACTGTTGTGTTACGAATGAATATGATCTGTGTTTTGTTCATCCATTTAGCATGACCGTAGTGTAACCCGTTTAATAAACATTGATTGTTTATTGATAAATGTACGACTAATGCCGAGCGCTTTCGTGAAAGGATTTAAATTTTATGTTAATTAACCTGGAGCTCTAGAGATTTTCGATGAAAACCATTAAATAAACTGTGATTTCAACAATTTGATCTGTATCTGTATAAATAATACATATTTAATATACCTAAAGTAATTCTCATAACTATTCTACTACTAACATGTACAGTTGGTTCTAAAATTTTGTTTATTTTTATTTAATATAAACTTTTATTGACTTACTTTTCACTCTTTTCTTTGGTTATAATAACATGGTTCCAACCAGTGCGTTTAAAGGTCAATTTACGTAGAACAAAAACTACAAAAACGAACTTATACCGACGGAAACAAACAAAATATACCGCGAATGGGGTTGAGAGAGAGAGAGAAAGAGAGAGAGAGAGAGAGAGAGAGAGAGAGAGAGAGAGAGAGAGAGAGAGAGAGAGAGAGAGAGAGAGAGAGAGAGAGAGAGAGAGAGAGAGAGAGAGAGAGAATACAGTAGTAGGAGCTCTTTCTTATTGCATAACTTTTATATAGAGTTATAGTTCCACGCCAAGACATTAAAAAGTGAATAAATTATCATAGGTAAAGTTTATTCGCTGGTGCAGAAATGTGAGTTCAAGGTAAATGCTAATATAAACAAGAAAGTATGGAGTATGAGAATGGGCGGCCGTTTTTAGTTGAACCATGCATATTTGTGCTTCTCTTGAAGCAAGCTTCTCTCTTCGTTTCTATGAATTGCATTATCAGCTTCAGCATAGGCGCCGACTTGTTAACATTTCAGGGGGGGCTCAGAAAGGACTCGCATACAAACTAGGGTTACCACATTTCAAAATTCATATTAATATTATTATAATTCATATTCATATTATTATTCATATTATCTATCGAGGAGAAAAAACACGGGTGGTTTGGGGGGCATAGGCCCCCAATAATAGCGCCGCAGGCAAAATTAAAAAAAATCAAGCCTTTAGAGCGCGTTCTGAGCGTTTCAGAAAAAAATATCGTACTGAATGCAATACCGAAATACTGTCGTTTTTGTAGTGCAAAAACCAAAAAACCACCAGCAAAAATTAGAACGATGACGAGAATTATTTAGAAATTAATTTTGGGGCTTAGAAAGTTGGGAGTAAGTAAGGGATTCTACAAGATAATGCTTGCCTTCAATATCAGTTTTTTAAATACTTGAACCTAATTTGCTTTTGGATTTTGATACCTGAGAACGTTCTGGACTGCAAGTATCTGATATTTCAAGCTAGAAATCACAATATTTTTTAAATTTAAATTCAGAAAAACAATAACAAAAAATTTAATTTAAATTGAGGGAATTATGACCTGATGACTAAGGGCCGGTATTTCAATGTCCAGTTAAAAATCTACTTTTCAGTTAAATTGTTTACACCATGACAACGGCCAATAGAAATACACCAAACTGGGCTTACCTGACAGTTAAATTTACTTGACACTTTAACTGGACATTGAAATACCGGCCCTAAATCGTTTTTATTTATTTTTATTATTATTATAATGAACTTTTTCTTCAAACATAAAAGTACAAACTTCAAATCTCAGGGGGGGCTCAGCCCCCCTTGGGATTTGTCAGGGGGGGCGCTAGACCTCAAGCCCCCCCGTAGTCGGCGCCTATGAGCTTCAGTTGGTCATCCATTAAACGCGAAATAGTTGAATTTTTGCTACCTTTTTTTAGCGACCGACATCACTATTGTGATGTAGTGCTATAATTATTTAAGATACAATATTTGTATTTAACCGAGATCTGTATAGAGTTCTTCATAATATTTCTATTGTATGAAGTAGTAAACTGTTCAGTGTTCAGTAAATACAACAAACTACCTGCCCAGGGACTACTACACTTTATCGTGGTGGGCAAGTTTAGTGAGCACTTCGCTGACCCTGAGAGCTATACCGGCGTCGGAAGCGTATGCTTCTGGTAGGGCAACCCTAGCCGGACAGGTCGAGGTGGAGAAGCCAGACGAAATGCAGTCTACATCCTCCCCTTTCGCTTTGCTTTCCCTTTACATACTACTTTAGATTACGTCTCCTTTCCTCCTCCGAAGATTCCCGATGCCATATTATTATAGTTGCGCCGTTGTTAATCATGACTTGTTATACTAGTCACTGTATAATTGCGTAAAATACTGCTTGTGGCCAATTCATAAATAAATAAATAAAATTATTTGCCGAGTAGGCCTACGTTGTTAACACTAAATATTAATACTAAAAACAAACCATATACACAAAAAAATATCGAATTTAAGAGCGCATTCAAGTTCTTTCAACTTTTCTTCTACCTCGCCTTCTTTCCCTTGACCGATCCATGCGTCATGCCACATCACTCAACGTCCGAGTTGTTTGGAAGTGTGTAGGTGTAAGTGTGTCTTAAGTGTGTTTTTGCTATGGAAGTGTATCCGAGCTTGATTTCAAGAGCCTTTTGACCTAGTTTTCACAGTTTTTACTGTGCGCCATAATGTTTTCATCGTAGTCATTTTGTTTTTGTTTTGCTTCGTTCAATAAATCCCACCTTCATCCATCAACCTTGTTTGTCTGTTGCGATTATTGATATTGAGGTTTTCTTGGGTGTGATTTGATTTGAAAGAAGTGAGATATATCATTTTCTGCATCCACGGCCATGTTCTAATATCGCAGACTGACACAGCACAAATAAGAAGACACTCAGTAAGTCCTTAGAACACTGTTTTTATGTAGTACCTCGACATAACAATTTAAAATATTGAAAGCATGTGTTGCTGTGAACATTGATCGGGTAGTAGGAAAAATGTATGGCATTTTGTTTTTCAGTTCATATTGAGGATTCTTATGTTTTTATAAAATATTATCTTACAAACGTTAAGCACGTTATTATCGCGAGAAAATAAGATAATGATATTAAAGTGTTCTATTAGTGAACGACCAATGATAAAAATGCAGTGATATTTTTACATGTTTTTGTTAGATCAAGCTATTTTTTTAAGAACGAAATTAATGGGTTTCAAACGAATTTTCAAACAACGACATCAATATATTAAATTTCATGTATATACACACCATAGATCTTGAAATAATTGCAGCTTAGTTCACTCATAACAATGTTGTTACAATGTTATGTTTTATTTTATGCACTATCACCAACATTCATAATTAACCTTATTGGGTTGCTAGAACTCACAATCATTAAGTTTAAAGAAAGCGGCTTAAATGTTTACACACTTGCAAATCAATTCGCTAATGTAGAACCGCCCTTATTTTTTACATTTCTTCAAACGCGAATTTAGTTGACTCTGTCAAAGACGATATAAAAAATTCTCCATTCATATTGTGTGTTTGATGTTATTTCTCTCGACACGCGTCTTCGTCAGAAATCCTTTGAACGTGTCTTATCGCTCGGGTGGCTCGGGTGTGTTCCAGAAGAGCGCTGAGACCTGCTCCGATCTTATGAAGATCGATTGCTCGAGTGACCGCTGGCGCTGAGTTAGCTCGGATAGTCCCACAGGTATTTTAAATCCGCTCCTGTAATCGATTGCTTTGCTCTGGATCCAGATGTAGGTCCTATATTTCCGATATTATTTACGTCCATACAATGCACAAATAAATCACGAATGGGGATAAATAAGAGAAAAAAAATATATAGGTTATACATATAAACACTTAAACTTTCGTGGCCAGGATGTATGTAAATAAAATTAAAATATTTGCTGGTTATTCCGCCACGTCCTACCTCCATATTGTGCCTAAATATATAAACGGGAATTTTTTTTTACAAAAATATACTATCCCGGTTTATGTTCCTTAAACAAGGAGAGCCAAAATAAATTTTAAATACAAATTTGATATCAAACCATTCGAGATTTATAAGAGCAGCTAACGTTCGTCATAAATAAAATATTTGTGTAATAGTTTAAATAATAATACATTTCACAAAGTTACCTAACATCTAACAAAAATAGAAAACTCGTTCTTGGAGGCCCCTAATAAACCTATGCAAATAACTAAACATGTCAGTAGAATAATTTTTGTTTTTGTTGTTATTGTTATTTATGATTACACTATTATTAATTGTTTGCATAGCCTAGTTTTATTTAAGGTCCTTCTTTGTACATCAGTTTTTATAACTGAATACGATAGACATTAAATAAATAAATAAATAAATTGTTACGTGGAAGAAGCACAATTATTATTGAGTATACAAGAAAATATGTGGATCCATCGCCTTTAAAACATTTTTTCGAACTTGAGCTGGTTACCTTCGTAGATTCTAATCCAGCTGAAGAAATGGAATATGTCTCTACTACAAAACAACGCGAATGTATCCAATTACCCGGCTTTCTAGGCTCTCCAAGCACTCATAGTCTGAACGAACATGGTTCGCTACCCCCCAGCATGCACACATATTCGCAATACTCGGCTGTGTTCGTACACGCCAGGAACTTTCATTGAAAAAATGCTCGGATTCAGATTTATTTGTGAGGGTTTTTGAGGCTGTACAGTTTGGTTGAATGCCCCAGTAAGGATGTAGTCTTGTGGCGGGGCTTAAAGTTGTCTTACAATAACTTCGGTAATGCTTTCGTCATCAATCAATGACGTGTTAACGGTCTCGGCCAACCTGAGCAGGTATCTGATTAGCCACGGTCGCTAGTTGGCTGCCGCTCACCCACCCGTGACGGAAGCATTACCGAAGTTGTTGTACGGCGACTATACTAAGGTCCGTATGCATAGACCAGACTTAAGCCTTCCTCAACTTAGCCTCTCCTCAGTCTCGCCCAACCACCAATCACGGAACGGTATTGCCATGTGGACGGCTCTGTGATTGGTGGGTAAGTGAGACTGAGGAGAGGCTGAGTTGAGGAGGGCTTGAGTGTGAACTATGCATTCGGGCCTAAGTTACAGTATAGTGTGTTACAATAATTTCAGCTGTTATTATAAAATAACTTGTTGAATTTATTGAAACATAGTACAACTTTGTATACAACTATTTTTTTGTGATTTGTTTTTGATTTACCTTGGAAACTTGTACACATGGGAAATAAAATATTTACAGTAATTTTTTTATCCTCTCATGCTAGGTCATATTTCATAAGCGCGTCTTTCCTTCTATGTTATACGTTTTTACTATAATGTTACCTATAGATTTAAAAACACGGACAAATTATTTGTTATTTCTTCTCGAAAAACAAACATTTTTCATATTTCCCCTCCGATTGTTTCTACAGTTGATAATGTTTAAACTATGAAAAAGCAATGCTAAAAATGCACGGTTTCATATTTTTAGTATTTATTTCCATGTTTTTACAAATATTGTTAGAAAATATCAACATCTGTTTATTATTTCATACAATGTCTCGACCTAAATCCGTCCCTCTCTCTTTAAATCCATCTCTTTGACTTATAAAATGAATATCTCAAGACACCCCTCGAAATCACTTGAAATCAAAGTCGGTATCTAGACTAAAGGGGAAGGAAGCAACTCTTAATGATACGTCAGACCATTCATTGTCTTCCTCCTTATTGTCTCCGACGTTCGTAAGGTGCAAGACAATATAAACTAGTAGTGCGACAATCTTCACCTCTCGGCAGATAAGACGCCTCGGGTTAGATAAGAAACGCAAGGTGCTCGGTTCGTATCCTAGCAACGGTGATGAGACCTCGAAGGGAGGGAAGGAGGTAGGGGAGGGGGAACCGTCTGCAGTGCAAACAAACCCCACATTTGAATACTTTCCGTATTTACCTTCTATCCAGAATAAACCTACTCTCGAAAGACGTGGTTCACCGTATACCTACGCGAACATACTTGAGATGCAACTCAAACAGTAGACGGCAGAGCGCGAATACGAAGAGTACGAGAAGTATTTCAAGGCTGTCTTCTATTGCAATGTATGTAATTGTTGTAATAATAATAATTTCTCGTATAGGAATCCCTGTTATAGGGTGCACTGCAGCTATAACCGATGTGCACCTTAATCAGATGACTAACTAGGTTATTACGACGAGAAGTATTTCAAGGCTGTCTTCTTTTGCAATGTATGTAATTGTTGTAATAATAATCATTTCTCGTATAGGAATCCCTGTTATAGGGTGAACACCAGCTTGACCTGATGTGCCCCGTTCATCAGATGACTAACTAGGTTATTACGACGAGAAGTATTTCAAGGCTGTCTTCTATTGCAATGTATGTAATTGTTGTAATAATAATAATTTCTCGTAAGAATCCTTGTTATAATAATAATAATAATAATAATAATAATAATAATAATAATAATAATAATATAATAATATAATAATAATAATAATAATAATAATAATAATAATAATAATAATAATAAAAATAATAATAATAATAATAATAATAATAATAATAATAATAATAATAATAATAATAATAATAATAATGAAGTCTTTATTTTTAGTTTGGCGAAGCTTTAAGGCTATGAGGCCTTTTCTTCTGCTTGACCAAACATATTTCGTTACAATTTGTGGTTACAATAGTGTTTACAATAACTTAATAACTAGATCTAAAACTAACATTGAAACTAATACTATACAATTGTTATACTTATACTTATAAATGATCACGGAAGCACATTAAAATAAAAGAAATAAGCACAAAATAGCCTGTTTTGCCAGCAACACAAACACACCTATATTTATATGTAATTACATTTAATAAAGAAGTAAAAGTTCTGAAAAATAAGTAATGAAAGTAATGTAAATATTCTTAAATATGGTTAATCTGTTGTCTTCAAATGGCGGATTAAGGAGATTAGGGATTAGGGTTCACACCAGTTTTATCCTATGTGCCCTTCTTCAGATGACTAACTAGGTTATTACGACGAGAAATATTTCAAGGCTGTCTTCCAGTGCAATGTATGAAATTGTTGTAATAATAATCATTTCTCGTATAGGAATCCCTGTTATAGGGTTCACACCAGCTTTACCCGATGTGCCCGTCTTCAGGTGACTAACAAGGTTATTAGGGTGTTTGGATAGTTAGGAAGGAATGTCCGAGGGCTGTTAGTTGGACTCAATCCCAGCATTCGTCTTTACGATTGAGGAAAACCTCGGGAAAACCTTCGGTCTGGAGTGCCGGTGGCCGGAATCGAACCGGCGACCTCCTGAATTGGAGTCTCGCATCTAGCGCTGAGCCACCTCCATCGTTATCATCGGTATCGGTTATAATCATAAATAATAATAACTTAAAGCCTGTATTACACGGTCAAACTTTTTCATCCAACTCCTTGAATTCAAGGACAAAAGCGCATCAAAAACAGTCAGTATGTAGTCAAATACAACAATAGGAATTATTTATTGATGCGCTTTTGTTCTTGAATTCAAGGAGTTGGATGAAAAAGTTTGACCGTGTAATACAGGCTTTATTGATATAATAAGTACAACGTATAATGTTAACATAAAGATTTTTAAATAGGAATTCCTGGTACAAAAAACAGAATGAAAATATGTTCCCTAACTTCGTACTTGAATTTGTTTAGGAATTATACCTTATAATAGCTAATCAAGGGAAAAAGTAACAAAAAAAACGACAGACGGGACCGCACTCTTGGCGCATGTAAGTTTTAAATAAGGAATCTTATAAGTTGGTTGGGCTGAACAATGCCATATCGGTATCGGTAATGTTCTGGCATGTATTGGAAATAGTCATTATGATAGTTTCTCGATCGTCTGCCACGGCTTTTAGCAGAGAGGAAAACTACTTGTCTCACTACTCAAAGGAAATAGTTGATGTACTATTCAGTGTTCAATATACTGCCAACAGTAATGGTATTGTTTATAACACGGGCCAGCCGAGAGGTGAGTGACTTTTGGCTTCTCCGAAACGAGGAACGAAAGTGGGGTCGTAGTTTAGTTTGAGTAAAAGCTTTGTGACAACCTGTCGACTGTTCGTGTTAGTTTAGTGGAGACATGATGTATATGCTATATCACTTGTCGAGTACACACACCTGCACCCTTACTAATGGGAAATAGAGTTGTTAATTGCCACTTAAGTAGTTTCAGACAATAGCTAGGCTGTCTTGGAGTGATGTCACAACCCCCCACTCCCCCCTTCACCCTCCTCGTATGTTTGTAGTGATTGGATACCACTTACGTATACGTGCGTCATGTTAATTTACATCTTATGTGCATTTTGATACGACAACTTTAATCTCTGCTTGGAATATAACATTTTAATAAAGATGTGTGTTTTCAAGCTTTACAACGTAGGCTAGTTAGATACCTAATTAGCTATTTTAAATAATCTAGTTACTTTTATTTACCTTGTATCAACAATTCAAGACTGCACTTACATTAAACATTTCAACATTATTAATTTCCCTTATATTTCTAGGTAATTTATTAGAGCAGTTCGATTTAAAAACAGACAGCAATACTACTGATCACGTTTTAACCCCACTCAGTTCACATAGCCTGTGATGTTGAAAAAGAAAAAAAGCCCCACGATCGTGACTCCTAAAAATACAAACATTAGGGTTTTGTGTAAAACTCAGTTCTTTCTAAAAAATTATCAACAAATATTTTTTTAAGTGAGACCCAGTATTTGTACTTGACAGTAAGACGTTTTAAGTTATACGTGATACGTGAAGCCGCAATATCAATCCAACTAGTTTGCAAACGTTATTTTGAAACTGAAGAAAGGTCTACTTAGCCACTCAGGATTGATCTGCTGCTCAGTAGGATTATCAAGCTAGGAAAGCCATTACATCTTATCTTAAGCGCATTAGGGGGGGGGGGGGGGGACTTACAGGTCAACAAAAATAAAAGGAAAGTAGGGAGGACAGATGGATTCCCCTGCTAAATCATCTGTTGCGTTGCTCTTGTACAGTTACGCACAGGTTCTTCTAACTTCGGGGAGTTTAACTTACCGCAATGCAATCAGGCTAATCGAGACGATGAGATGAGAAGAAATGTATTGGAATGGATGTAGTTCTATAGCAATCAGTAGAATTCCACGGGAGTTTACACCATGGCCACACCATTTTCCCCCCGTTTTGGACACCCATAGATACGTTGAAAGATAAGCTACCCCGGGATTTCTTGTTTTCTTAGAACGATCGGACCTCATTGCCTTGAAGAATGTGATGAGTGTATTCAGTCATGTGAATTCCTCGTCCTTTGCTCGAGTTTAAATGGAGATAATTGCTCGACTGGACTTTGCTCTAGGGGTGTACCAAGAAAAATACTTAAAAGGTTGGTGGTAACTCGCGCGGAGCTCCACTGTAGGGATTCCTACAAAACATTCATGTGACCTTGTTTATAAAATGGAGATGCAGATTATGAGATCCTACATTTATACATTATGGATATCGCGGATTGTGCAAGTTACTGTATGGAAACTTCAAACCAGCACATGACATAGTGATGCGATGTATCTGTAACTCACTACAGCATTCTTCTTGAAATGTAGTATGAATAACTTAGAATGCCCCTATTTCTATGTTAATTTCGGAACGGGATGTTTATCACTTTGGCGTTAGGTGGAAAAGGTGTAAATATATTTTCCGTGATTGGGCTGGAGGACTGAAACTCCCTGTAAACTGAAAAACCAAAATGTTGTAGTTTAGCGTAAGTAAAGAGTGGCATTGCCATGGTCAGTGATTTCACAAATATTCGAATATCCCAAAATGTAGGAACTGAAGCGACTGAAGTTTACAGCAGGTTATTAAGCGAGCGAAGCGAGCGTTTCCACTTGACTCTTTTGGCACTTCGTTCTGTTTTTTTTTTTTTTTTTTTTTTTTATGTCCGTCGATAGCGGTCGAACGGAAAGTCCGATCAACTTGAAATTTGAACCATCCACAAGCCTCGATGTGGATTGAAGGTGTATAGTTTTGAGGCAAAATCGTTCGAAAAGTTACAAAGTTACACCATAGTTACTGCAAAATATTTTTCTGAAACAAAATGGCGGCAAAATATGAGATAGCCAGATTTTTCTACAGTTTTTTCCGGTCACGAATATGTTAATGTAATGGCGATCTGATAAATATTGGCAAAGTTACACGAAAGTTACTCGAATAAGTAAAATAAATAAATAAATAAATAAATAATGAAATAAATAAAATAAATATTTTTCTAAAACGCAGTAACGGCAAAATGTGAGGTGGCTATCTTATAGTAAATTTTTGTCCGGTCACGAATATACTAATGTAAACGCGATCCAATTTGTATTAGAGGCAGAAATTACATTTCTATTGCTGTCAATAACTGTTAGTAACCGTGGCGGACCGCGGCGAAAACATGACAGCGAACATTCTTAGCAACGCACATTGCACTGCATCCAACAATGTCGGGAAGTATAATAGCTATGGAAATTAGAAAAAAATTTGCAATGCGCATTCTTGAATTGTTGTTAATTGTTGTTTGTATTAGCATTGAAATCTTTTCGCCAGAAAGTTCGTAGATATTGACGCGCTCGCTTATCAACGCGTCAAACAGAGCGTTTTCCTAGTTGTATGCATGAAACCAACGGGGTGCGAACTAATACGGTGTTAATGTTTTTATAATAAACATGCATAACAAATAGAACACTTAAACTGAGGTTCTTTTCCACATTTAAACTTTTTATGTTAGTCAACTAGACTAGAGCTTCCGACTTATAATCCTCATATGTCTCATCAGGTGATTTTTCTGAGATAACCGTGCAAAACAAATCAGAAACTCAAACTGTGGTTCTTTCCCACATTTAAACTTTTGATGTACATCAAGCGATGTCTTATAACGATATTTTTTACCACACGTGAGATACTGAAAACTGGGTCCTTAAGATATATGAAAAGTCATAACCAAATCCCGCTTAGAATGCGTTCTTCGTCTTTGAAAATGTAAACCAATCTTTTCATTTATAATGGTTGAATATTCTCCAATAAATTCTACGTAAATTCTAGAGCTCCGTTTTAGAACGATAGAGGTAATTTCGCGACACAAAATTTACTACGACAAAATTTAAAAGTCCACCCACTTAGGCCTAAATCACAAAATTACTTTTCTAGCATTAAACATGTATCATAATTCAAAACAAAAACAACTTTGTTCCACAAGTAGTATTTAATTGAATTATGTAGAAGGTTCAATTTGGCTCTTATATATAATGGATCACAGAATAGTTACATTACGATACGACGGTATAACGTTATTATATGTCACTCTAGGCTATTTACCGACGACCCGCTGGCGGGTAAACTAAATTACTTAGCGTGAGAATGACGAGGAATAGAACACTTTAAGGACAATTGAATTACCCGCCAAACAAAGATCTATTAGTGAGCTTGTTGCGCACAGAACACGGAGCGTTTGCGGAACTGAAATACGCCTATGTTATTTGTAGCGTTCGTAGTATTGCGACATCTTCTTTTGTAGATAAGATAGAAGGTTGAAATTTTTTGTAAATACACTTTGGGGTCATGATATTCCGGGAATCACTCAGTTTCAAATTAGCTTGTCCGATGTCCCCATAAAAAAATGCTAAAAATCGACTTTTCGCCGTTAAGAGTAAAACAAATTCGGATTGGATTCCCAAATGTAGTTTTTTAAGGGCTCTTCAAACATATCTTTAGTTTTAAAATCGTTTGAGAGACCGATCGGTAAGAAGGATAATACGAATGGGAATATTGTTGCCAATGCTCTCCCGCTCCCTTGAAATTTGCGGTAGAAGGCGGAACTTCGTACCTGTCGCGCTGTGTCATGCCTGCCTGCCTGCCAGTCAGCCACCTCTCTCCCCCCTCCCACACTGGCCACAACAATCGCTACAACCGTCTCCCTTGCTTGGACTCTCGACTCTCCTCAATACAATGCCGAATCTTCCTACCGAGAGTACTATGATAAATCCATGGCAAGACTGCGTTTTTCAAATATGAATCGTCTGCGATCAAAACCATCAAGCATTGCATTCTAAATATACGCTCTAAATTACGAACCTTGGAAAGGCTCGAACAGAAAGATGTACTCATCATTCTGCAGTTCTTATTGAACACATTATACAACGTGAAAGGAAAGGTGCACACTACACAGCTGATATGCCAATACTCAAGCATTAGGAATAACTTAAACAACAATAAGAATAACAATTACCCATTAATAATAATAATAATAATAATAATAATAATAATAATAATTATAATAATAATAATAATAATAATAATAATAATAATAATAATAATAATAATAATAATAATAATAATAATAATAATAATAATAATAATAATAACAATAATAAAAATAATAATAATAATAATAATAATAATAATGATAATAATAATAATAATGATGATAATAATAATAATAATAATAGTAATAATAATAATAATAATAATAGTAATAATAATAATAATAATAATAATAATAATAATAATAATAATAATAATAAGAGCCCTTTACCGATCAAGGGCCCTTGACGTCGATGATTCAATTATTATTAATTTATTATTATTATTATTATTTTTATTTTTTATTATTATTTTTTATAATTTATTTATTTTTAATTTAATTAAATTTAAATTAAATTATTTGCCCTTCATCGCCATGCAAAACATGTAAAATAACGAAGATTTTTGTTGGACTGTTGTTTGCTGGCCGAGCTCGTAGAGATCCAAGGGGAACGCAATATTTGTATAAATAAGAGATCCGCCATACATCAATGAAACCATCGAAAAACAATCACTATAGATGTAAAGTGAAAACCCGAAACAAAAACCTTCCCTAAATGGAAAAGGTGAAAATAGACCATAATGTAAATTTGTAATCTCGAATGCGGCAAAAAAAAAACAACAATGACTCTGAACACTATTATTTTACGATCGTGTATAAAATGTGAAGTGTGCGTCTAAGATGGATGATCCTGCGCCAGATAGTAAAGACAGGAACAGGATGTTATGGAGTGGGATAACATGGTGTGTTATACTCAAATCCGCTTGATCTGAAATATTTGTATTTATAGGCTTACAATGAATTATACAAGGGTTGAATGTAAATTCAAAATCATTTATTTATGGTGGTGGTACATGAATTTAGTTCGTTTCATTTGCTTCAGTCGACTGAGGCGACCAGTAAAACACTGTTATTCTTGCACAGTCAAATCTGCTGTGCTACAGAATGACTACTACAATTTGTGATCTCTCGCCACCATTGAGTGTGAGGTTGACGCTAAAGTTGAAATTAATGAAGTAATTAGTATAATTGATTTTATTACTTGTGGTCCCAGGAGGTATATAATGTAAATAAGTAAAATGGGACTCTGTGTAAGTTATTTAATTAATCCCCCAACAATAGTCACATTTCAGAAAGTGTTGGCACCAGAAAAAAGATACGTTCATCAGGCACACATCATTGTTTTTACTTGTCTCCAAAAAATGGTAAACAATGAAGATGCCAAAAAACGTAATTATTGCATAAATATTGTTCTGTATTCATCAATTACTTTCCTAGAGGCTAGAGATTGAAACACAATATAGAAGATAGAAGACGGGCATGTAAACTGCTGTTTTGTCTTAGATAATTTATATGCATTGACTTACCTAAGTCCAAATTGCCATTTGCTAATTGCTATCATTAGTAGGCCTATGTAACATGTTTGAAATTTACGATAGAAGAAGAAATTTTGTATTTGTTGCGTTTTGTCTCGCCTGCTGTGAGTCAACAGCCCTCCCCCTCCCCCCACCCCCTTCGCCATCACCCTACCGTTGAGTGGGTAATATATTACTCATCTCAACGCCTTATGCGTTTCCATACAAATGCTTGGTATTTTGATTCTTCCACGAAGGCCGACAATACAAGATCTTCCTTGAAATGGTCAGGGAGATCACATATAACTAATCGAGATGCTTCTTTCAAATATGAGTAATGTCACCTCACTCAGTAGCGTCTCAACCTTCAACCACAAACCATGGAAGAGTCTTTGTTGTTGTTGTTGTTGTTTTGTTTTTTGCAGACGGTAAAACGATTATTTTTGTGATGTATATTTCTTATGTTGCAACGTAATGCATACCCCCTATAATTTGTTGATTTTGTGATGCGGCCGCGTGTTGTTGCTAAAATTGAAATTTTGAAGTAGTTTTTTTGTTGAATTATCATTGTGAAATTTAGGGCTATTTTTAATGTTACAAAAACAGTCAGTCGAGTGTGCATATATGTAGTGTATAACTTATCAAGATATTATACAACCCCCCCCCCCCCCCCCCCCTCCAATCACTCTATGGCAATAGTGACAATTAATAAAATGTTCGCTCAGTGGAAGAGCGATCAAACCATAGATCAAACTAGCATCTCGTTGTATTTGTTTACTTGCAAGGTATTCCTTTCCTGGCTTACTCACACATGCTTGTGGAAGGGTGGGCGGGGCTTGCAACCTACCTGACCAGTTTACTCGTTCGTAGTCCGGTCTCTGTCTTTCTATGGGCCAACCCCTAATACCTCGTCCCTTCCTCAGCCCCCTCATGAAGTCGAGCAGCCACGCTGCTGCCGATGACTCTTAAATTTAATTCGAACAAGACCGACTAATGTAACTTTGTTTTGTTTGTCGTTCGTTCGTTCTTGTGCGCAATCAGATTTTTTTGCCGGTGTTTTGGTGCACCTTTAAATTGGAACTTATCTGGTTTCTGTCACTTTTAATGGGATATCATTCGCTAAATTAACTGTTATTTATTGATATCTTGGGAATGATTCCAGATATTGAAAAAGTGATTCATACCGAGATAATTTGGTTCTGTATCGACTAAACGATGAGTTTAAAAACTTCGTGTTATATTGTAGTTGTTACGATTGTCAAGTCAGTAATTAATTACATAAGTGTTCATCTTTTAATTGACTGACTATACATATTAAATATTGTCAAGCATTTTGAAAAACATAGTACATTGTTGTTTTATTTATTTTGAATATTTTATATTGTACACATTTAGTTTACTCAAGAGATAAACCAAAACATATCGATATCTGAGTCAGTAAATAAGTCTTCAACTTCTTCACACACAAATTCTCTTCGCATTTATCCCCTTACAACTCTTCATATTTGAACTAGTCCCATCTGTTACCAGACAAGTTGCCAACGGTTACAGGATCATTTCAAATGAGTGTCCATCTGTGCGGTAGTGTGTATGTGTTCTTGCGTCATGTGTGTGTGTTCTAGGGTCAATATTTACTATGTCGAACGACGCAAGTTTGCTCGGAACCCGGACACACAATCGAAATGTGATCTAGCTGGTTCGCAATAACTATGTAGTAATATATTTCATCAGAACATAGCGATGAATGAATGTAAGTTGTTGAAAATTGTATCAATAAACACACTTTCAGGAGGTGTCCTATATCAACGCTATAAACAACTTAAACGACAACAAATGCACAATAGAAGCAGTTACATAATATGATACTCTAATAATAGATGTATGTAAAAATAGCATTTTAAAGGTGAATACTCATTATCATTAACATTTTAAAAACATTGTAGCATCTATTTACTTTCCATCTAGTTATTGAAAATTTCCAAAATGTCTATATACGTTGTGCGGTACACTACATACATACAAATGGCAAAATCTAAATGCGGTCTCGAGCCAAATTGAAACTTTGGAGCCCAGAATCATACAAAGGGTCCTAAACGTAGATAACTGTTTAAATATTGTATTCAATTTGGGATTCGCAACGCGTGGTTGTACATCTATTGCGGGTTTCTTTCGTAAACAACGGCAATCGAGTTTGAAAAAGGTCGAAGTTGGAAGTGTGATCCATCTCGCCCCGTATCAATTACTGTTGGTTACGGCTGATCGATGGTTGGTTGGTTTGTGTAAAGGTCTTGTGGTATCTTGCTCGGTCGTGTGGGTGGTAATGCAGTCGAACCCGTAGAAGTTACGTCATGCTTCGGTGACGTCCGGTTATGTCCGTTAATCTTCGGGGACGTCGTTGGGTTGCTAGCTCAACGAGTAGATTTACCCCCGATTGTACTGTGGAGTTCCGCGGGAGTTTACACCAACCTTTTAGGTAGTTTTCTTGGTACACCTCTAGAGCAAAGTCTAGTCGAACAATTATCTCCATTCAAACTCGAGCAAAGGATGAGGAATTCAGATGACTGAATACACTCATCACATTCTTCAAGACGATGAGGTCCGATCGTTCTAGGAAAACAAGAAATCCCGGGGTAGCTTATCTTTCAACGTATCTATGGGTGTACAAAACGGGGGGAAAATCGTGTGGCCATGGTGTAAACTCCCTCGGAACTCTACTTGTATGTACTTGTTGTATCTCGGTACAGCTATTTATCCTTGTCTTGGGATAACTTGCTTCATCATGGCAACCACCAATCAGAAGCTTTGAAATGTTGCTTATCCCGAGGATAACTTGTTTCATCATGGCAATCACCAAATTGTCCAAACAACGATGTAAAATTGCTGGTATTTGCATAAAATAAGACAATTTCAATATTTCAATTTGTCTAACTTCATCCAAGGTTATACAATTTCAATTCTATTTTTAAAAACATCTTTTTTAATCTGTCCCGGAAATTGATTAAATGTGTCGTTTGATTAGAATCTTTGTAAAGATGCATAAGGGGCACTAATTTACATTCAGCCAAAAATATAATCAACATCACCATACCACCCTTATGTACCAAAATATGGTTTAGAAATGGATGCAATGTTATTCAACGCGTCATAATACACTCAAATCATCCTTTTTATCAATACACAACAATAGAGATAAAATAAAACATCCCCTATAAATCAGAATAATCGGCTTCGATCCAGTAACAAATCCCGGTGAAAATGTGACAAGCTGTGCAAACATCTCGAATGTTTCAGAATGATTGATCGTTTGGCTGACTGGTTCGCGGTTGTAGCCGTCATACCCCAGCGCGTTTAACGTGAACCTTCGAATTCACGTGACGGCACAACGCCCATAAGAAGGGCAAAATGTGAATTGACATTTGAGTTGTCGATAGACAAAAATGTGTTTATCGTGAAAATGAGAGTTTCAACATCCGCGGGAGTTTACACCATGGCCACACCATTTCCCCCCTTTTTGGACACCCATAGATACGTTGAAAGATAAGCTACCCCGGAATTTCTGGTTTTCCTAGAACGATCGGAACTCATCGCCTTGAAGAATGTGATGAGTGTATTCAGTCATCTGAATTCCTCGTTCTTTGCTCGAGTTTGAATGGAGATAATTGCTCGACTGGACTTTGCTCTAGGGGTGTACCAAGAAAACTATCTAAAAGGCTGGTGTAAACTCCCGCGGAACTCCACATGGCTATAATATGTAAAACCTTTGTTGTAATTCTTTGTATTTTTTCTAGTATATAGTACATGCTGGATCCTTGTGGCCACCCAATGTACGTTGGAAAGCGGACAAGTAAAGTTTTTTCTCTCTGGCTCAGAAACGTTTAACAAAATTGATTATGTGTTCATCACACAGAATTAATATCAAGAAATGACCATACGGCCGCCGCTACCGCAAAATATAGAGTGCAAAACGTCTGTATTAGCACAAACCATACCGTGAAATATCATTAGGTATAGAAATAGTGAATACTAATAATAATTTTTCGTAGGAATAGCTGTTTAAAGGGTGCACACCAGATTTACCTTGATGATCCCCTCAATTGGTGACTAAACTAGGGTATTTGGATAATTATGAGAGAATTTACGTAGGCTGTTAGTAGCACCTCATCCTAAAGTTTCAATCTCGGGCTAGGTCAGGAGGTGGATGGGTGACCACTCACCTCTAAAACACTAGTTACCGTTGGTTAGAGCAGATTGGAGGGTTCGAAAGCTTGTGTAACAGCTTCGTTCTTCTCGTCAACTGCTCGGCAGTCCAGGTTAGCGGAGGAACCTATATGACTAGTCAAAGTTAAACCGTCTTGTCGGATGGGACGTAGAGCCGATGGTCGTACTTTTCGACAGGAGTAGGCTACGTGCCGGTACCAAGCTTCCCCTCCTCCCTTCCTCATTATCATTCATCAATCATCACCCATCAGGCTAAAGAGGACATTGTGCCCTACACTGGCCTTAATTACAATAAAATAAATAAATATGTAATACATCGCATCGCTTGTTGACGTTCCTATATACAAAGAATTAAACAAGTGATGCTTTGACAATGCTCGTTTTAATTGAAAACAATATTACTGTGTTTACAAGATAAACAATTCCATTATATAGTACATCCAAAACAAATAATATGCTTACAACAATATGTAACGCACATAAAGTTCTTGGAACTGAGTAGGTAGATACTATAGCTTCAGGTGTATTTATTTATTTATTCATTGAATGCCTTCAGGACAATATGTAACGCACATCAAGTTATTTGAACCAAGTGGGTAGATACTATAAATACATGTGTATTTATTTATTTATTTATTTATTTATTTATTTATTTATTTATTTATTTATTTATTTATTTATTTATTTATTTATTTATTTATTTATTTATTTATTTATTTATTTATTTATTTATTTATTTATTTATTTATTTATTTATTTATTTATTTATTTATTTATTTATTTATTTATTTATTTATTTATTTATTTATTTATTTATTTATTTATTTATTTATTTATTTATTTATTTATTTATTTATTTATTTATTTAATCATTGAATGGCTTCAGGATTCTGTTATTGTGACATAATTTATTTCTTACACAATCATAATATAAATGTAACATGAAACGTTCGAAATAGATTCTATTAAATATATAACATATTTATTGCAGTAAATGCAGAAATGCACTGTTATGAATATTGATTGATTCGTATATATATATATATATATATATATATATATATATATATATATATATATATATATATATACATTTTTTTTTTTTAACTAAGCGACCGAATATTTTCTTCCAACAATTTCAGATCTTTTGTGTATTTGTCTATCTATGTGGTTAAGTTGCTCTAACTTAAGTATGCTTATGCTTACGAAATAGCCAAGTTCAGTAGTGTCTATTTAATTTTCTATTTCTCTACTTTTAGTACTTAAAACAAGTTCATAAGAGATTATATGCAACCTTGGGTTGGTTACCTGGAATTCCCAACATAGCTGGCTTGACTAATGAGGCTTATGCACCGTACTACGCAGAAGACTGTCGTTTACGAATGTGTGAAAGAAGCCTAGAAATCGGTTGATTTTCGTTGAATCTGCGAGCATGTAAGCGGCAGTAGTTACGGATATGAGCGTTGTGATGTTGTTTGGAGATTTGAATACGAACACTTGTTATACGTAATGCGTTGACATGAATTATAAACACGTTTGAAGCTATTTCGGAATGTAACGCTCAGTAACATAGTTTCCTAAATTAGCGACTAATTATTCAATCGCCATTGTTTCGATTGCAATCCTGCACAAAGCTATGCGCATATCAATTACAAATGTCATTCCATTAAACAATTAACTTCATACTAGTGCTTGAGTGTTCAAATTCCGTCAATTTATCTGATAGCAACGAGACACGTGTGTGATTTATTTTGAAAACATTGTAATCACGATGAGTGATTTGATGATTTGATTACTGAACGAAGCGTGGTGTGAAAACATGTGTGATTGATTGAAAAGAAAGTGTGTTACAGATGTTTTGAACGCAAAGAAAAAATGTGAGACGAGATTCTGAAAAGATCGTCTTCTATAAAGCGATTCTCATTTGAAATCAGGCTTGGTTTATTGAAAAGGTAATAATGTTAAACGAATTGGTGTAGTATGCAGTAATAATTGAAAGAATTGGCTCAGCGGCATCACGCAAGACTTTCGGGAGGTCTCTGGTTCGATACCGCTCATCGGCAATCCTGCCTGAAGTTCTTTTCAAAGGGTTTTTTCAGTCACCAAGCGAATGGTTGGATTATGCCCTTCTAACACCCCTAGGAGATTCCTCCCCATCTATACAAATAACCTAATATACCTATTAAATCACATTGTTAGAATGTTATATGTATATTTAGAAGATGAAAAATGCAGATATATAAACAAGTTGTATAACAATAAAATAAAATTGACAAGATTTATTTACACGAGTATGAAAAGAAGAATTATATTTCAAATGTGAGGTCTCTTTATTTAAATGTGGTTTTGAATTTAGTCCTACTAAGAAAAAAATAAAATTGTCAACATAAATGTACACAACTTTGAAAAGAAGGATTATATTTCAAATGTGAGGCCTCCTTATTTTAATGTAGTTTTTTTGAATTTAGTCCTACTTATAACCAATATAGACATGGAAGGCTACTGTATTAAAAGTTACCCTCTCCAGACTGCTATAGTGGGATGTAAAGGAATATTGCTGTTAGCTATTAGTATTACTTCAATTCAATTCAATTCAATTCAATTCAATTCAATTCAATTCAATTCAATTCAATTCAATTCAATTCAATTCAATTCAATTCAATTCAATTCAATTCAATTCAATTCAATTCAATTCAATTCAATTGTTTTATTCAGAATTACCACATAATAGAAATCTATATAAATTAACAATGCATTTGTAATTGTTACATTACTCCATCACAGTCATCGCTTTACGATGAGCAAAAGGTCGAGTCAAATTTTTCAGTGATGATTGTTGGCAGTGAGAATTTTATCCACAACCTCCCGAATAAGAACTTTGCGTGCTTTTATTGAAGCACTTCTACTGTTGGCTTTCTACTAATTTCATTGTCCATAACAGGGGAGAGTCGTGAAGACGGTTATACTATTATTATCATCAACATTAAATTGTGTTTATTACTTTGGGACTCACCGGCGAGCAATGAAAAACTGAAACGTGATGGTGTTAAAAGTAACGGCTTTCGACACTTCCATAAAAACTTTCATCCAATTCTCTAATGCTGTTGTAAAGATGACTCCACGCCTGTTTGTGTGGCGTCAACAATTCCTTACTTGTGATATCATTGACAAGTTAGCGTTTAAGTAATGCTATAGATGTGAATTTGCTTGTAGAATAAATAAATGTAAAAAACTAAACAAATTACACAAAGTATTAATGATGGTCGATTTTCTAAGCACACAATATATATATATATATATATATATATATATATATATATATATATATATATATATATATATATATATATATATATATATATATATATATATATATGTCAATAAAATGAAAATAATTGCGGGTTATTCCGCCACGTCCTACCTCCATATTGTGCCGACGTTTCAGGAACCTTATGGATATTGGATCCTATCCTCAGGGCGTCGTATATGTATATATATATATATCATGTGTGTCATACATATATGATATAAACCATATTCTCTTATATATTATTCAGATTTTTTAAAGCTCCACAGTCAAAGGTAATTAGATAAACAGATTGACATAATTTTAGATTGAAAATCCAGGTAAGCAGAGGGCTGGCTATAACTATGTAATTTCATTAGTATCACCAACCCCACTTGCCATGGATAGTTTATGGAATACAAACTACTACTAAGTCCCGTGAAGTCATTAATTTAAAATAGAAACATTTGTTATGATCCTAGTTAGGGGTGTATAATGTATTACATTGAATGTTAATGTAATATGCAAAACGATTAATTTATTTTGAACGTTACCAATATTTTTTGTTTCTAACAACGATAACAATTACGAGTTCAGTATAACGTTTAAACACTTTTTGAGTCGATATTGTTTCTCGTGAAAATAACTACTTTTTAAATGATATCGAAGTTCGGATTTTACTGCTAGAGGTGGCATTTGTACGTCCACTGGACTAAATGTAATTGTTGTTTTGAATAAAACGTTAATATAACTTGAAAGCGAATTTACCTTTGAATAAAATATTTTCCAATTCCTGTCGTTATCAATTTAACGAAAACTCCAGTTGGTCGTGTTTTACTCTTTTACGACATTTTATATAAATTTGCCCCTTGAATGTAAAGTGTGGCCTATAAAACTGGCTGGATGAAATGAATGAATGAATGAAAAGGAATGAATGGAAGTAATACGCAATGCAGTTGTAGAAATACTTGGCAGCTCCTTCGAACACGTCACCCATGCATTTCAGCTGACTTTTAGATGGTAACTTTAGTTCGTCGCCGGCGCAAAGTCATTCAAGTTTTCCAGGACGTTAAAAACACTAGGAACGTCTGCAATAACAACTCATACGAATTCCTCTCGGCTCGCTTTTCTTATGAATGACCTTAGTATTATGGTTTTCGAAAACATTGACCGTAAGATTTTATTTTTTATTTTCTGGAGGACATCATTATTTATTATTGAAACTCCCAGGATTTCGTGTTTTTACTGCATTAGTTGAGGAAAACAAACCGTAAATTGTCTTCCATTTAATGTACTTGGCCAATCACAAACTGTTATTTTTCCGTTTTGGTAGCAGCCAGTTTTATATTTCTATAAATAAATTTAAAAACGCAAGTTTGCTCGACTTCGCTGAACGTAATTTAGATAATTACAACATTAATATGAGACACCTCTTCTCCATCATATATTTACAGGTTATTAGAAAGTCCCCTCAATTATTTCAATGCAAGATATTTATTATCACTAACTAGTATACTTACATGAAATTTATCCCCTTTATTATAATATTCATAACCAATTTATCAAATGGAGTGACGTTTTAATTTACAAGAATCAGTTTTATTAATAAAACAGCAAAGGGGTGTTTTTGAAATGTAAATATATAGATATATCTTCGTCAAAACACAATAATCTGTACATATACATTTTCCATTCGTCAGAACTGCCACATATAACGGGTCCCGTCCACCACAAGAGGCACTTAACCCAGTTCATATAACGTTACACAAAGCATTGAGATAGTTCACTCATTCATTCATATCATATCATTATTCTAATACTCAAGATTACAAGAACATTTCTGTCTTGCAACAACTTACATAATTCAAGCGAACAACTCAATGTAATCAAACGTCTCGTTAATTTGGTAGACTGACGTTTTGAAGGGTCGGTTCGTTCGTTGTGGTTAGTTCTGGCTTTGCATGCAATCTGGGTTGTAGATGTATTCATAGCTACTCGGAACTGACTCTGGGCTATACCGATGATGCCAAAGGCAAACGATAGACTAACCTATTCGCAAGTGTAGTAAACTTATAATGAATTCATCTGTGTATTAGCATATTGGTGGCTTGATGATGGGGAACTAGATTCTTGTTGGGAAGGATGCGGGTTCGTGGGATGAAGACATCTTTAAGAGGAGACATTATCGCAAATATTAAAATCACGCTAAAATACCGTTTTTGATCGTATCTCAATAAATCTTCACCACATCGGAAAAGTGAAAACCGGGCTAACTTTTAGTTGAAAAGAACTAAATACGATGCACAAAATATTTTTGTAATATTGTTATTATCTGGGTTAGTATTTCGAATGTACTTTGTAAAGTAAATTTTAAATAACGACCGGAGTCATGATATCAAAATACAAACTTTCTAAACAGTATTTCGTTATTTCAAATCAAAGTGAGCCTAGTTTATACTTTTTTGATATGGTGTTAATTATGAGGCATTTAAAAACGCGTTCATTGGTTATTCAGTCTCTGAATAATATATGTTTGCAAAATAACTAAAACTTCATATACCAGGATCAAATAATTCACCTTGAACTTTTTCCTGACGTAAGCCCTCTCAAAGCCAGCTTGTTCGATAGGATTGATATTATAGAATTCAATTCCATCATTTTTCCGTAAGGGATAACCTGAGCTCATATTCGGAAGTATCAATATTTCATTTTATTTGTTTTTGTCATGGTTGAATGAGCGGGGGCCCCTAGACGCAGAGATCGATCGACGTACACAAAAGGTATTTCCGTTGTCCATCAAAAGACGGTTGGGGAATCCACCCAGCCACTCTGGCGGGGAGCTCTGTAACCTTCATAACAAGGACATCATTGACAGGGCCCGGATGCACAAAAGGTCCTAAGTCTTTTTTATGTCTTATCTCTAAGACCGGCCTAACTTTGAACATCTTGTAAAACCAGACCTAGGTCACTTGAAAAGTTACTAATTTCTGGTGAGAACAAGGACATAATGAGCATTCCAATAATATGTTTAAAATCTGTTTTATGATATATTCCTGGTTTTATCAGAGGTTCAAAGTTAGGCCGGTCTTAGAGATAAGACCAGAAATAGACTTAGGACCTCTTGTGAATCCGGGCCCAGGGTTATAAGCTAAAGTCAGTTTTATAAATAATGTATTGAGATAAAGCGTTATAATAATAGTTTGTCCCGACTGAGGATCGAACTCAAATATTCTGGCTTTAGAATTTTCTCTCTATAGAACCGAGGGAGCTATGTTCGATCGCCAGTGGCACAAAATTGTGTAACAATTGCTATATCTCCCTACATTAAAGCTGCATTTTAGCTTGAAACCCCGTACATTCGTAAAACCCAACTCGTAGGACATAACATGTGTTTCAACAGTGACTGTCGTTGTTTAAATACAACAGCAAACTATTTGCGGCACTGCAGTGGACTGTTTGATCGATCATGTGTCCACAATCACAAAAACAAATAGAAAGTTGTTCCCAGGGCTGCGGTTGCTTAATTGGCGAGAGCATCGGTACTTAGAGTCAGAGGATCTGTATTCGATCCCCAGTTGGTGAAAACTTTTATTGCTATTGCTATATTTCCAAGGATATCGCTAACAATGCTTTGGGTAAAATTACACTTTTTTTGTTGGAAATATGAGCTAATGATTGTTTAGAATCTGATTCTGTTCTCATATGGACATGATGCAAAATACACGTTTCTGATATAGGGCGTATCTTGGTAGATTAAGGAGCAAATTTATAGTTGAGTCGTGGCAACCATGTTTGGTGAGAAAAGTGTTTTACGTAGAAAATACGAAACAAGGTAGCATCCATCCACGGCTTTTATTTGTGTTAAAAATGTACTACAGATTCGAGTTTATACTTTCATTTAGTGAATACACTTGTCAGATGATTGATCACGTTGCATGGTTTCCATGGTTTTGAATTGAATTTCCTTTCATCTATACTTTAAAACGTGTGCAAGGTTTATTTCCTGGAATGGAACTCGAATATCAACGAAGCCCTAGAAAGATCATCCCCAATTATTTTCAAGCTAGTCCAGGTTTTGACGGCAGGACTCTTGTAATGTTACTGAAAGATCACGCCAAGAACACGATCTGGGCAATGTTCCGGACAAAGAGAGAGAGAGCGAGAGAGAGAAAGAGAGAAAAAGAGAGATAGATGGGGGAGAGAACTTGTCGGATAAAGCTGGAGCTGTTGCTTATCTTCCCTCTGTACATGGGGTGGTCAAGAACGAGAGCGAGAGAGAGAGAGAGAGAGAGAGAGAGAGAGAGAGAGAGAGAGAGAGAGAGAGACAGACCTCGACTCGAAGGTAGCCAGTCTCTTGACTGAAGCCTTCACTATCTTCATCCCTGTGGAAGGGGTAGACCCGCAATGAATAACAAAACAATAATAATGTTGGGATGTCAGCTAGACTCGCTTCGTTGACAGAAACGATGGGAAAACTTGAGATCTGTTTCAGATTCAAGAGGTTCGTGAACTTTGTTGCTAGTTTCAAGATAGAAACATCAAAATGTAGCCACTTGGACGATGTTCGAGAATTTCCATGATAAGACACTCAGATTTTGCTTTAAGAATTTAGTTGTATCAGAGTTGATAAATAAGAGTTCTCTTACGGTAAAAACTTTTTCGTTTACTCTGGTAGTATTTATAAATGTGTCTTAACAAGACACATTGAACAAAAACAGTTATTTATTCAAGACACGCTCTAGCGAATGGGGTGAAGTTAGGTAGGTAGCTTCTACTCCCAACCTCGGTCGAAACTTTGACCCTGAACTTGTTCAAGGCTGGCGCGGGTTCTGCCCGAAATTCACGCAGTTAGCGAAGGCTTTATTCATGAATATAAACGTTGTTTGATTTTTAATATATCTTCCGGCCAAAAACACCTATCAAAGGCTAACTGAGGGGCTATTCCTGAAAGTTGTCAAGGTGGCAATGCTCGCTCTAATTGATATTCACGTGGTTATCACTTACTTTTGGCTGGTTTAGTATTTTCCATGTGGTCCACCACAGAAATCAGCCAATAGCAAGTGATAATCATATAGATATCACTTAAAGTTCACCATGAGACAACTTTCAGGAATAGCCGCCCTGGTCTCTTGGTAGATTTAATTTTTACGGTGGGTTTACAGCTAAGCGTTGGGAGCGAAGCGAGGGCGCGAGCTCCAATCAGCGGCCGAGTTCGCGCGAAACTCGGCCGCTGATTGGAGCTCGCGCCCTCGCTTCGCTTCCTGTACGCTTAGCTGTAAACCCACTATTAGGTTTACACAATAACGAACTCACGGTCTAACCCGAATAGATGTTTGTAAAGAAGATATATCTTAACCAGCCTTGATTTATTAATGTTCGCGAGTGTACAATAGCTGTAAGCAAAATTAGTGTTCAGTTCTAGACGGATTATAATGCCTTCAAGTACTGTACTAGTAGCTGTAGGGTAAATATGTACTTTTCAAATAGGAAGTTCACTCGTGATAATGTGGTAATAAACCCTTTGTTTTAGTAACTTATCTCGATGTTAAAATTAAAAATTTGCATTTCTCTCCCAAGTTTCTATCTTAAACTACCCACACGCTAATATAATCTAAAATTCCAGACACACATTAGTGAGATATAACAAGTAGCTAACATAGTTTTAAAGTGCATTCAAAACTTTTAAATCTTAAAATTTATACTCAATGTTACCAGATATTTAAGAGTCGAGCATAAACTGTGGAATGTGCTTTGATGAGATTCAAATATATTATACATGATTTTGTAATTCGTGAAAGCTTTCTGGTAACGATTTCATTGTAAATTCACAATGTGTTACTATCCATTATGTTACTTGAGTCGCTTTAGAGTATATAATATGAGAGTATAATGTTATTCACAGACAACTTTAACTTTATTAGAATTTCGCGTTTTGGTTGCTATCTGTTAAAAAGCAATTAATATTATAATTGAGTTGGGTCGCATTGCTAAATATAGAAATATACACACGGCGTTCAAAAAGGAGTTCTATATTTATTTAATTGAATTCAAGATTTTTTTTCATATGAGTTACGTTAAACTAGACAATCTCAATTATGTATCAACCGTCGTTTTAAAAGGGATATATTAATTTATCTGAATGTAATTGGTTTATTTCATACAGAAATTCTAAGGTTTTAACTTAAACCGCCATCTTGTAAACATAAATTTTGTTTATTATAAAGGTATTTTTTTTTGTAAGAGTAATATGATATGCAAAAGATTTGTTCGCTTTGATACATTGAAAAAACTTGCTCATCTGGCAACGCGGAGCGTTTTCCTAGTAAGTAACCCATCACTGTGAACTATGCAATAGGTATTGAACCTCTTCATGAATGGTTGAAAACAAGAACATAAAATAGAACCACCCCCAAAAACAAAAGTCCGTTATTGCTCTCAACGAACACAAATCTAATGAATGAATGAATGAATGAAAGAATAAATGAACGAATGTAGAATGAACGAACTCCGCTTGAACTATCACGTATTTTATTCGCAATGTCCCAGATAATTCACAAAGAGGAAAACAAAGTCATACACACACACACGAATGTTCAATAACAAAGTACACGTATATTTAATTAACTATGCGATTCGCGAGCGGGAATCTCATTCAGTCACATAAAGGGAGTCGAGCGTGGGGGGAGGTGGGGAGGGGGGGGGGAGGAAGATAACGGTCTGTTATTTAGGTATTCGCTGTGGGTGGATAAGGTGTATGCGCAGTTGTTGGCTTGCTTTGGCAACGCTTTGAAGCCGTTGTAAATAGGAAGCGTTGTAAATAGGAAGCGTTGTAAATAATTGCATGGGCTGGGAAATGGCCTCGTCACGTCGTATGTGTGGGCGTCGCGTTGTTCATATACTGGCTAATTGGTGTCAGTTGCAGGGATGAGTCGTTTCGTGCGGGGGAGGGTTATTCTACCCGTCAAGTGAAAACGGGAATTTTTAGAAGAATAGGGGGTGATTTTTTATGTTTCTCTCTCTCTCTCTCTCTCTCTCTCTCTCTCTCTCTCTCTCTCTCTCTCTCTCTCTCTCTGTCTCTTTCTTTCTCTCTCTATCTCTTACCATACTTACGTATGGTACCATACTTCCCTTAATAACTGCAATGGAAAATAAATAGAGTGAAAGGGATGGATGAATGAGATGTTGACTTTTGTAAGTGTATAAGTTGAAAGTTTTAAGTTTATCATATTTATTTGTAATCAATTTGTATCAATTTGTACTTACTGAATTAATTAATTTGTATTTCTTCTTAGTATAGTTAGATTGGATGTAAGAGAAGGCCTAACTTGCCTTAATCACGCCTGAAAATAAAGACATTTCTCTCTCTCTCTCTCTCTCTCTCTCTCTCTCTCTCGCTCCCCCACTCGCTCTCTTCCACTCTTTTCGTGTCGGAAAGTTACCGTGCAATTGTTTTGTGAAATGTGTTGTATGTGTGAGGCGTTGACAACCGAGTTAATAATGGTGTTGAAAATGGTGTAGATTAAGTTGTCGTGATTTGGTTACCAGAAAAAGAAAAATATAAAATGTTTTTAGTAGAATTACAACGAATGTTCGTTTTTATGAATACGTGAAATTGTTCAGAATAAAATCTGGAAATTATAAAATGCTACCTCGACTGATAATTTCTTCGTGACAACTGGAATACAGGATTACATTTAAAATTATGGGAAAGTTAGAGATGATAAGATAATTTCATTAAATAATTGTGGCAATTACAAACACGATTTCCGTTTGAATTAAAAAGACACGAAACGTGAATGCAGATTGTTTCGGACAATAATACTAACTTTTATACATAGACAAACTAATTCCTATGGCACAATTAAACTACTTAATCTTTATCCTGCAGAATTGCAGTTGCAATAACATGATTACGATTTTAATAATATAATAATTGGCTTGTAATGACAAAATTGTGACATGGTAATAAGTAAATGCATTATACATCTGTTATCATTGTGGAGACAAGCTAATAAATTGATAGTGCAGCTAAACAACCACATTATCTTTGTCATTGATAATCTAACAATCCAGGTATCCAACAGTTGGCAAGTTAACGCCTCAATAACTGATTTTCTTCTCACTAGAATTCATCTAGTCTATATTTTGAGTGGCCAACTGCGCCAAAAGATGGTACGCAGAGTACTTTTCGGGATGTGAAATATTAGGAACAGAATAATACAACTTAATAATATTAATATTGATTCTCGTGGGCTATACATTTTCTCTAAAAAATAAATAATTTTAAAATGTAAAATTATGTAATTTACATCTATATTATATCCCCAGGTTGTGCAATTACAAAGTTACTATTTTAATTTATATCATGCAATCAGATAAGAACTTTACTCTTTTCACGTCAATCAGAACCAATATTATAATTTGCAATCATGCGACAAAACTAATTAGAAAAATTACAAGAATGATACAAATAACTTGAGCAACTGTATTTTGTTTGTTTTTGTTTACTGTCATCATAATTCAAAGTGAAATTTGTCACGTAAGCTAATAATAAAATAAAATCCGTTGTTGGCACTATAAGAATTGCAAGGTTTATGTTTTCGTCTAACATGTCATTTTACAAAACTTTTTAGCAAATATAATTTACCAACTTTACTTTACAAAGCGCGATGGCACGACATTTTAAGGAAACAAAACTCGCCAAGTAAGTTTTGTTCGAAACGTCGACTATATTCATGTTTCAGGACTGTAACATTATTTCGGAATTTAGATAACGTTAATCCGTGAAAAGTTTGTCGATGTATTTTTAGCTCATTTAGTCACGCGATTGATCGTTATACTTATTAGCGCAGAGAAGACGCGAACAAGAGAACCTGTTTATATCGAGGCTAATCGAGATGATGTATGTGTGATGTGTATATACGTAAGGATATGTGAAGAAAATTTAAAGGTCATTCAACAATGCAAATTCACAGTAACTGTTAAACAGTAACAGTAACAGTAACAGTAACAGTAACAGTAACAGTAACAGTAACAGTAACAGTAACAGTAACAGTAACAGTAACAGTAACAGTAACAGTAACAGTAACAGTAACAGTAACAGTAACAGGAACAGGAACAGGAACAGGAACAGGAACAGGAACAGGAACAGGAACAGGAACAGGAACAGGAACATGAACAGGAACAGGAACAGGAACAGGAACCGTAATAGCAACAGCAAAAGTTACATTAACAGTAACAATAACAATAACAGTAACAGTAACATGCACTCATGCAGTAACAGTAACGGTAATAGTAATAGTAATAGTAATAGTAATAGTAATAGTAATAGTAATAGTAACAGTAATAGTAACAGTAACAGTAACAGTAAGACTTTAACCAATCCTATTGGCTGATAAGCAGCAATGGGGTCTCATCCGCTAATATGATTGGTTAAAACCTTACTGTTACTCTTACTGTTAATTTTCACTATGGATGGGCCTTGATTTTTTTAGAATAATTCTAGAATCTAGGTATTGAAATAGTGATTCGTATCAGCTAAACGATGAAGTTTTACAATTTAAAAACGTTATTATTAAGATTATAGTTTATTTAATTACTAAATAAGTGACAAACGTAGCAATTACAATTTACTTCGAGGTTTTTAAGTTCATAATTTAGCTGATACAAACTCAATCGCCAGTAGGAATTATTTTCTCAATAACTTGTAGCTTTCTCAAGATATCGTTAAAATACTGTTAATTCAGATTGGTTTAATAGCACGAGCTACCCATATTGCCGTCAATGTTCATTACCATAACTTCGGTGGCTTATATTAATGAATTGACATAGTGTTATTATTCAGTAATGCGATGTTGAAACTAGATAACTTACGAGTAACGCACGCAAAGGTTATATAATACAACTATATCAATCACGCTTACCCGACTAGGAATTAATTTGTTACGATACGTTGTTTATGAAACAGACACGACAAGGTAGAATGCCGTGCGTGTAAAGCGACATTCACAATCAGTTTTAAGGCTAAATACCCAACCACAATCATCGTATTGTTATCGGGGTCGCAATTGTAGGAATATGATTTAACATTACAATCCATTACGATTTTGTTGTGACAGCGCCATACGAACCTAGTAAAGCTAACTCTTTCACGAGTTTCGGATTACGATTACAATCACGATGCTGTCAGTTGTGGTTGCGCCTTTAAATTGTAGGGTCAGTTTTACCAAAGTTTAATCCGGCGATTTTCTGTTAATCGGAGATCAAAAATGGCGCCCTGTAGAAGCCGCCATGCGTTTTGTATGCAATGTTTGTTGGAATCATGGCAACCAATCCGAGATTAGTAAATCGGCCGATTAAGAAGTTTGGTGAATTCGGACCTGTCGTAAGGCAAGTGGTTTAATAATTGAAAAGACTTTTGACTTAGTGACATAAAAGGGGACGCATGGACTCAACCAGAAACTGTGTCTAGACGTTATACGGATGACTGGCAATCGAGATGCGAGAACACCTATTATGGGTAAATGGCACCATCCAAATTATTATTCTATAAGCTAAAACGAAGAGATTGAGCCCACTCACATGGCTGCTTCATCAAACAAAACAGGGATGTACATTTGAGTGTAAACACTATACATGCAAAATTTCAGATGTGTCAAATTCGTCATGAGAGCTGAAAACAAAGAAAAGGTCGCCGTTACGTCCGAAAAGGGTCCTGATTCTACAAACTGTTGGTTTTGTGACGTAAAAAAGACCGCAAAAGCTCTATACGTACCGGTGACTCTGTCTACACTTTATGCAGATGATTGGCAATCAGGATTCGAGAACGTCTATTATTGGAGCTTGGCACCACCTATATTATTATTCTATATATTCTATAAGCTGAAACAAAGAGACTGGCCTAATCACATGTCTGCTGCATCAAATGTACATTTTAGTGTACAGACTGAGACTACATGCAAAATTTCAGATGTGTCAAATTCTTCGTGAGAGCAAAAAACTCTTACCCCTAAATGTATCCGTGAAACGGTCCTAGTTCTACAAGACTGTTTGTTTTGTGACGTAAAAGGGAACGCAAGAGCTCTATAGCCTACGTACGGGAGACTGTGTCTACACTTTATGCAGATGACTGGCAATCAGGATGCGAGACACGGTCTTGTTGATCATGTAAGCGAGATGTTTAAGAAAGCTAATGGATACAATCAACAAACACTGTCATTAGTTAACCGCCCGTAGATCTACACAAACAGGGCGTAGGCCGTACGTCACATCTAGTACCGGCAATAGGAAGCTGTCAGTCTCATAGACATGGGTGCGTTTCACTAAACTTAGACATTATTTTACAAAGGTCAACTCTTTTTAAAAGTGTATATCAAGAATCTTACGAAGTATTTTTATGTTGAGCGTTTAATGGAAATTACCTTTTTTTTTTGATTTTGAAGAAGAACATTTAAATTGAACCCCAAGTGGAAGGGAAAAATATACATGTAGATAAAATATAACATAACCCAGAATATTCGTCGATTCAGTGACTGACATGAGAGAGGGAATAGTGTATTAGTAAAATAAACAAAACCAAGAGTAGGTGTTAACAAGTATTTATAAGTATTTACTCTTAACAACTTTTCTGCACTTATTGTTCATCCGACGTGACTACATCTCGTTTTTTCTCATCCAATGAATTTTGCCTATTGATTCTTAAATTAAATTGAGCCAAAAACTAACACGGCAATTGCTTATGGTCATGCTCTGTACCGTTCTTGACTTATGTTGGCAAATGTACATCTGTTTTTATAGGTATATTTGTTTCAGTTCGTGTCGTTGAATGTTCTTTTTTATATAGTTATTTGATTTGTAATCGATAATTTACTTTGTTCAGTGCCTTTTATTTTTGTTTCATTGTAAACTGTCTGTTTTATTCATATCCTCCTATAGAATCATTTTTATGACTTTATATGTATAGCTTGATTAAATAAAACACATACAATACAAGGTAAACTGTTTCAAACCAATTCTCGAATTAACTTTATAAAAAAAAATGGTGATGTTTAATTTACAAACACGCTAATGCTTTCGTCCCTGATGAATTGAAATGATATCTGGGCTATTCTCTCGTTAAAACCATCCCTTTCAGAATTGTTGGGCGTAACCGTAAACAGATAATTGTTTCACTGATATGAGAATATGTTGATTGTTCGTGGTTATCTCTCATTTGAGTCCAATTTGCGTGTTTAGCGAATTGTGGTTTCCTCGTATTGTAAAGTCGACGATAATATACACATATACATGGGTTACGCCCTACCGTTCTAACAAAATGAACTAATCGAAATTGGGTTACGAAATTATGTTGTTAGAATTTGATCAAATTATTAAAATCAATATGAAACGTTGATTTTTTTCAAGAAATAAAACAAAACAAGTCACTATCAAAGTAAATATAGTTTTGAAATTTGAAGTATTAAAATGAAAGAAAATTTAGTTTTATTCCAGTTTTTCTCTTGGGGATATTTCTGTTAAACTAAAAAAGTACGGTGAATATATTATTTAAATGTGTACTATAATATTCATGTCATACCAATTTCAGTAATTCTAAATACCACGGTCGCATTCATGAACTACATTTTACATCAATGTATGCAGATTTAATTTTGAAATTCCTGAATACTCTTATCACCCTTAAACCCCCCAACCCCTCTTTCACCAAACGTGTAAATGCCTTCCCAGTGTTTTATAAATGTAACTGTTGATAGTTCAGTGTGAAATAATTAAACACATTTCGTTAAGTACACCGCAATCACGTATGAAACTAATACCTTAATGAAACGTTAGATACGTTAAATACATAGTTCTTGTCTTGTTGTATTATCATTATCATAACGCGTTTAATACCACTGCATACTGACTTATTTGAAAACTCTGACATGAATACATGTAAATCTTTATATAGTGTTGAAAAATATTTGATGAAACTTATTTCTAATCATGTCTGTAAAACATCTTGATATAAATTCAAATAAGATATTTTTTTAATTGAGAGCTGGCAAGGGAAAAATCTTGCCAAAATATTTCTAAAAAATGTAAATACATTTTTTCCGTAACAGTTTAAAACAACACAACAGGAAGCGAGTGCGACGAAACTCAAACACCACCAACTTTGACACAGTTCCGTAATTTGGACCTCAGCCAACACATAACCTCGTTTGGCGGGGCAGTTCATCATAATTATGGACGTTTCTCGATTTAGTGGCCAGAACCTTATCAAGTGTTGGAGCAGAGTGGAGTAGAGCGGAGTAGAGCGGAGCAGAGAGTCCTCGCGGATAGCATAGTTTACCGTGCCAGCGTTATTGGCCGGGTTCGGCGGCGTATCTGGCCTCTCGCCATTTTATTTGAAAATGTTCCAAAGTGGTGGTCTGAAGTGGAAATGGGATGGGGTGGTTTGGGGTAGGGGTGCATTTCAAAAGCGTACTGATCTCACAAGGGGCAATACGGTGTGCTTTTTCCAATGAGAGAAAGAGAGAGAGAGATAGAGAGGGAACATTTACTCTTAAATATTTCATTTTTGATGGAAAACTTCGAAATGTTTTTGGCAGTTTTTTGTGTAACTTAAAATGATAACTGAATATCTAAAACTTGAAAATGAAATGATTTACCATATTTTCAGCAATGAAGATATCCATTTTTCCAAAATTTGTCTATATCGAACTCAAAATGTCTTAACCGAACACTTAGGTAATAAATACGCACGTTTTTGGTATTAAATAAAAAATTTAATTTAAAATAAAAGTTCGATTCAACTTATCCCACCCTATCCACCAAGATTGAGCTTATTACCTACCACACTTATAAATACAGTTATTTTATATTTACTTGAATAGGATGTGTTCATATCTCCATCTCTTGTTTAGAACAATATTCCCGTTATAACGATAGAAAGTTTTATTCAAAACTTGACAACCTAAGGATTAAAAACAACCCACAAGTCAATGTTTATGGGTGGAAACTTTTACAAGTAACCATGCAGGTGTAAGTCCGTATGCATAGTCCAGACTCACGCCTTCCTCAACTCAGTCTCTCCTCAGCCTCGCCCAACCACCAATCACAGAACGGCATTGCCATGTGGACGGCTCTGTGGTTGGTGGTTAGGCGAGGCTGAGGAGAGGCTGAGTTGAGGAGAGCTTGAGTGTGAACTATGCATTCGGGCCTTAGCGTACTATTAAGAGAAAATTAGGTAAAATAAAATTTGAATGTTTCTATTTGGTTCGCTTTTAATGAGCAAATAATTCACATATTATTTAACTGTAATTTTTAATATTCTTACAGCAGGTGTGTTGAAAGGAACGATATTTCCCCGGTGTGTTACAACCATATAATACAAGCGATAGGCAACAGGAATATCTTCAGAATGGAGGGGACTCGATCTGGATGTCCTTATGCAAATATTGGCAGAAGCGCGCTTTCGTTTTAATAAAGTTCCGTTCCGTTTCTTTTTTTTTAGATAAAATCTTCGTGGGGAATCGCGTGGCTTATAAGGGACGCGTGTTTACTTAAAACCAGGGGTGGGAAAATGTGCGCCTTTTATAATATGTAGATAGTTAGTATTACTCCGTATTGAAACATTTTGAATGGCAACTTTTTGTGTAGTTTATCTGGGGATGCGCTGTATAAATTCACTCAATAATGCTTTCTGGCAAGTTTGGTTAGGAAGGTATATTTTTAGTATTGTGTTGACGTATACATGGATTGAGTTCTTTTTATTATTATTTCTTTATTAGCATGAGATCCACAAGTGCAATATTGTAATAATCTATAGCAACGATTATCAAGATTATAGATAACTTATATAAATTCAGCCCATAAACACATAACAATATTGAAGCAAAATTCAATTCAACTAGGCAGATTCTATGAAAAGACAACTTCCTAAGATATTTTTTCCATTAGAAAAATTAAAATAGTTTCGCCCTAAGGCCTTGTGATATATCTTTGTTGTCTACTACCATTATTTTCAGTTCGAAATACATTATATTTAATTATTGTTACTTCATTACTAAAGATCAATGCCAATAAAATAGAAACATATTACCGGCTATTCGAATGATTTTTTTTTCGATGTACATATTTTTTTAATTTGTATGCTCTCTTCTGGACATTTTATGGTACGCATTGTAATAATAGTTTTGTGAATCTTAAAACATGTATGGCCCCTCACCAATAATATGATACTTTTGTCGCCAAAACTACCTGTTTTTTTTTTTATAATCACAGGAACGCTAATTTTACTAACGACCGTTGTTATACATTTATAATTTAGTTTATCTTTCTTTCTTTTGTTCACTGAACGTGAACAATTCTATATTTTCCATTACATTTGGGTCGCACAGACTTTTTCTCCTGTGTGACAGCTACATTTGTGTTCGTTCGCCTCTTTTACCTCTTTGTCGAGCTTTTTCTCTAATTACAATTTAAATTTTAATTGCGTTGTGACATTTCTTGGCAGACATCTGTTGCATTATTCATACAGGTTTACTACCGTTGTGTTAAATCCAAGAAGTGTACGAATATCTCATTACTATACAAACGATCTAGATGTATAATTAGATAGGTCTACACTATTTTCATGTTTTAGGTGACGTGAATAAACGTCTTGGAGGTCGTAATAACGAATATTAAATCTATACGTCTCACTAAATTGGTATAATAATAATTTTTGAAGTGAGCGTAAAACATGGTTTATTATCATCGTTTTGTTTTCTTAACACTCCATCTCACTTTTATCTGGAAATGAGTTGAAAACAAACCTTAAAATGTGACGCCTACAAAAATATAAAATACTTGTATTCAGAGTTGTTTAGTAAACTGCGACGAAATAGATGTGTGTTTGATTTGTCAATTATGATGTTTGAGTGTTGAGTATTGGGTTGTTTCTCAGTGTTTTGATGCATTTCAGTGCAAACATTTTATAAATAGCCAAATTAACGCGTTTTGTTGTAAGACTAAAATCTCTGTCTAGTCATTGATAGGGATCAATCAATTAATTGTTAAATGTTAATGAAAATAATAAGTCAAGACTGAATATACATTAAAGTAACTATAAATACATACACCAATTTAAAACATTTGAATGTTCATGAAAACGTAGCGTGAGCACAAAGAGTAATTTCCAAACAAGTGAAACACATTAATAAATTGTTCCATTAACATATTATTCCTACATAATTTACATGTTTGTAGAAATTTTGCGGTATTCTTTTTACAATATTTTAAACGCCACCAATAAAATTGGCACTTATATGAAACGAGTCTTTTGAATATTATCATTGTTCGAAAAATAAATTCCATGAAAAAAATGTTAAATTCAAATTTCTGACTAAACCCGGCACCTCCACCAAAAAGATGATATGGTTATAATTTTTAAAAATTTACAATTTAAATTTCTGACATACCCGGCACCTCCACCAAAATTATTATATTATAATTTTTAAAAATCTACAATTCAAATTTCTGACATACCCGGCACCTCCACCAAAATGATTATATTATAATTTTTAAAAATCTACAATTCAAATTTCTGACATACCCGGCACCTCCACCAAAATGATTATATTATAGTTTTTAAAAATCTACAATTTAAATTTCTGACATACCCGGCACCTCCACCAAAAACTATTATATTATTACAGAATTGTGCGAATTGCCGTTGAATTGTGAATGGTTGCTGTATTTAGATATGGCGTACACTGCAAAGGTGGCTGGTTCTGTAGTATAAAGGTCAATCGCGATGAAAGGGACGAGTAGATGTAAACGCGGCCTTCAAACATGGAATAATGTTCAGCTACCAGCTACGACCCTTCTTATTGATATTCTGTTCTATTCAATATGCTGCAACGATGCCTGACCTGAATCCAGAGCTATCTTGTACGAAGAAGTCGAAAAGCATACAAATATACCCTTGAAATTCTATAGCACGTTTCTATCAAGAGTGAATATCAAATTGTCACCTATACGATTCGCGATGCATTCTAAAACTGAAATTTCCTCCTGACGAGCGAGTTTGAGACCCCTGGTTGTGAGAGTGAATACAAAGATGTGGTGATTGCACCGAGCGAAGAGCATCGTGACGTAATCGATGTCCCTTAGAGTGACGTCACGCGAGTAAATAGACTCCAAGGTCACGAGGAAGACCTTCTAGAGACCTTGGAATGTTTCCATGTAGAATCACCCTCCCCCCCCCCCCCCGGAAGAATCGAGCGTTCTTGGCTTCTTAAATCATTTCAAGACTGGTGTTTATTATTATATGCTATTCTCGTTTCATTACATTGTGATCTTTAATTTGATTTTATTTAATCTTGGTGTGATGTTATTTAGTCTTGGTTTGATTTTATTTAATATCGCAATTATTTTTTCTTGTTCTTGATTTTTTTATAGTAGGCCTACAGTATTTGTTTTGTTTTGTTGTTATTGTTATTTTAGTTTCATTATTTTTGTATTATGTTTTCATTATTAATTGTGTTTTTATTAATTATTAACTCATTTCATTATTAATTGTTTGCGTAGCCTAGTTCTATGTATTGTCCTCCTTTGTCATATCAATTTTTATAACTGAATAGGATAGATACTAAATAAATAAATAATAAAATACATTTATATTTCTTACATTTTATAGGAGATATTCTTATATCTACGTGTAAATGAAAGCAAGTATAATTACGGCAAACATATGTCGCAAGGAAGTAACGATATCTTGTCGCAGAAATATATATATTATTCGTTTCAGCATTCTATACTTCATTATTCTTATTCAAGTCGCCAACAAATATGAAGCAGACTATGCTATGCATTCTGATTGATGTTATTTTTACAAAAAATTAGCTCGATCCGATATGATCCATTTAGATCATTTAGAGTAAATCATTGGCAATATTGCACTGGAATAAAGTTATGCCATTTTCATACAAATAGCTAACTATTGTGTATTTATTTCATGAAAGCAACCAATCAGCATTAACTATGCAAATGTCAGTAAATACGATTTAAATGTAAATGCAAGTACTTCTAGAAATTGGAACACGATTCAATACATCTAGTTCCTCTCCCTATGAAACCAAGTGACATTCATGCATTCAGCAGGTCTGTCTCAAAGAGAGAAGAGGTAGTCAGTGAGACGTAGTGTTACATTTTCTAAACATCGAACATCGAACATCGCACATCGAACATCGAACATCGAAAACCGAACATCGAATATCGAATATCGAACATCGAACATCGAACATCGAACACCGAACACCGAACATCGAACATCAAACATTAAACATCAAACATCAAACATCAAACATCAAACATCAAACATCGAACATCGAACATCGAACATCGAACATCGAACATCGAACATCGAACATCGACATCGAACATCGAACATCGAACACCAAATACCAAACATCAAACATCGAACATCGCCATCGAACATCGAAGGTAAAGAACACAGTGTATTGCACAAATCTTAAAAATAACAACGCGCACTCATTCCATATAGAAATTGAAAATATATTTCTACTTTTTATATAACCTATATTTTTATCTAAAACTCTGTGTACTACAACTCATGCATTTTTTGTATGTAAAATTGAGTACGTATTCTTGTTCACTTTATTGAACAATATTCTTTGTATACGATATCAACTTCAAGCAACTCCAAAGCGAGTCCCAATGGGTAAACAAGTGAATACATAAATAAGTAATACAATTGAACAAAAAGCAATCCCCCGCTTACAAGTCTGTGCCATGAAGCTTCAGGGAACCAGACTCGAGATTCTATTGACCTACAATTGATAAGTATGTGACATACTTATTTTTTGCGATACTTTTCCATCTGCCATCTATTTCTTTACGGCATCAGTATATTGATAGATTCCTTTGGGATATATATTTTCCGTCGTATGATAAAAGTATGAACAAGCTTTTAGCCCCACTCAGATAATATATTTAGTGATGCATCTTACTATACTGCTGATTTCATGCATGCATTTTACAAAATTGTCTGCTCGGAGCTTTGAAATCTAACTATGCCACGACGCACAGTCATTGGAACAACATGAACTAACCTGATACGATGTATAGACCCCCATTCACAGTCACCAGTAGAATTTGAGCAAGATTTCTTTGCTATTGGCTTGTTTTATTAGATGTAATTTTCCATTAATCAATACAAAAATATGATAATCAAGTGAATTGAGTTTTAAATGCAGCCTGCATCAGTTTTCATAGTCGTCCTTTACCTCTAGGGGCGCCCGTTGTTGTTAGGTAAGTTTCATTTGTATTATTTCCCATATAGAAAACAAATCCTTAGCAACACTGGGCGCCTCTAGGTGTAGGAGACGGCTATGAATTCCAGCCTTAGTTGTGTTTCTATATTTTACGATGAAGGATACATTTTATTTGAGTAGTCATATTCGGTTTTATCTATAACCTACCTAAAATGTAACATTTAATTCAACTTGTAGACGTATTAACAAAAAAAAGAACACCATTCATACAGCGCGCGCGATAAAAAGAAACAAATTTACAGCTTAAAAGTGAGAAAAAAATTATGTGTTTTGAACGTGTTACCGACTAGCCAATTTATTTTTTTCTCACGTTCCACCTCGCTGAAATCCAACACTCGAAAATCCGAAAATTACAAACGAAAGCTAATCCGAAAGAATGTCTGGAATTCCGTGCTAATTTCTCCGGATCTTTTCCCCCCTCATAACGACGCCGACGCCTCGTCGTGTTATTTTATTAAACTGATCCTCGGCGACGCGAAATCAGTGGATTGTTCGTTCGCTAGCTAATTTATTCAGCTCGCTAATTGCCACGCCAGTGTTGCCAACGTGTAACGCGCCGCGCGAATAATTCTAACGGCGCGTCATTGCCAACTGTTTGTGTCACACGTCAAAAACATACCACATCGATATTTCCTAGTCGTTAATTCGTTCGTCTATAATAATATGCAAGCACGACGACGACAGCGACGGTTGTACAATAACGGTGACGAGCGTTGGAGGGGGGGGGGGGGGGGGGGTAAAGGGGGGGGGGGATTTAACGAGTTAATTATCTTGTCTGTTGAGTGTAATATTGACGTTGAACGAAGCTCTTGGGTGTTAATTATTTATCTTGTTAATCGATGGAAATGGAAAGTGATTGTATTTATTTATACGTCGATTTGTCTCGATAGGTACTAATTTTTATGCTGATAGACTTGTATTATAATGTTCTCGAAGATGAGTTACGAATTAAAAGTGGTGTGACACAAAATATGATCATTAATATTAATTTATTTCAAGCTACCTTAATGGGTTTTCATTTTTGCGTTGGTACTCTACCATTAGTAGTAGAAGTAGTATTAGTATTAGCTTAAGAATCGATATATGTATAACATTAACATATACTGTTTGTATAACATGTAGAGGTTGGCTACACTTGAAGGGGCTTCAATAGCCCTATGTAGCACGCCTTTAAGCCAATAAATATCAAATATCAAAATTATTTTATTCTCTCACACGAAATTATCATTCAATATTTATAATAGATTTTAATTTTTTCTTTTTGTTATTGTGTTCTCTAAGATTCTCTAAAAAATTGGAATTAAAATTGATGTGATAATCAATCAATATCTGTCTCTGTATTAACTGTAGAGTTGGGTAGACACAATATATGAGTATTCAATTAAATATACGTAGAATATAAATATATCTTTCGATAAGTTATTCACAACGTATTACGATAATTGGACGCAATCAGTTGAGATCATATCAATATCTTTCTATATTGGGAATTGCAACATTATTGTACACAGATGCATACTTGCCCTCAAATAGATACTGTCAAGAAGGGAAATGGAATATTACAACAGCTTAAAATGTTATAGTGGATTACCGCATGATGTGTGCAATTATTGGATTCAAATGCATGAACTGGATTGTAAGCATGCTCAATAATGCTTGCTGCGATTTGGTTACACTGAACTGGATTGTAAGCGTGCTTAATACTGCTCACTTGGTAATGTTCTGTAGTGATCTCAAGATATACGCGTTGTTAATAGTCGAAACTCCCCTCCCTGTTAACAAATATAGTTTCTTTTAGAGGCTTCATGTCCAAAGTTATTAAATATCCAATCTTGATGCATTGTGCTTGCGTCCCCACACCCGACCCACCCCCTCACACACAACCACCCACACACATTGGTTAGGCGAGACTCTAGTTGAAGGCAAATTGATTAAACTGATAACCTCAGTGTTTTCATGAAGCGTGACCTTTTGAGTATAAGTATAGGTAAGGTACTTACCTATCTTGGTGCTTAGCCATTTCACACGCGACAATGCTTAAGTCGTGTTTAGATATCGTTCTCTAGATGTTGGTATTTTATAATGCGACTTCTTTACAATAGAGAGTTTTATTGAATCTACTCGGGTATGTTTATTAAAGTAATCCTTTTGGTTTGTGCACGACATTTCGAGGGACTGCAACGATTTGTGTTGTTAGAAATTTCTAATGTACCTAGGAAAATTGAAACGGGTTTTTCCACATTTATTGAAGATTTTCTTATTCAGTTAAAAACATTTATATAATATAATATCCACAGAACAATTTACAAATTTTGTTTTTTTAAATTATTTTAATATGTAGGTGATGTTTGCTATCTAAATATAATTTCAAATTAGAATTTGTGACAAAGATAGATAAATTATCCAAAACACACACATGTCCATGTCTGCACATAAATAACGACTTAATACTCTATGTAGACTCCATGGTGCCGGGTTTAGTCAGTTCATTGGTGTGCTGTCATCGTTTATGTATCGCAGACCTATGCTATCCGACTAGCGAATGTTGGGCTCTGCGTAATACACGAATAGCGTTGAGGCCCAACGCTATTCGTGTATCGTAACGTGTTTTATACTCAAACTCAAAGATTGTACAAAGTAAAGATCTTCTACTCCCAAGTGCTGCTGACAGTATAGCGTGATGCGCCAACGCGACCGATGTTTAAATAAGGTCGGAAATAGACGTATAGTGTTGGGCCTCTATTCACAGTTAAGTGTCTTTATACACAAAATCAAAGATTGTACTAAGTGAAGATCTTTTACTCCCAAGTGCCACCAACAGTAAAGCGTGATGCGCCATTGCAACCGGTGTTTAAATAAGATCGTAACTAAACATAGTGTTGGGTTGGGCCTCTACCCAAACTTGTGTCTTTATACTCAAAGTCAAAGATGGTACTAAGTGAAGATCTTCTACTCCTAAGTGCCACCGACAGTATAGCGTGATGCGCCAACGCAACCGATGTTTAAATAAGGTCGTAAATAAACATAGTGTTGGGGCTCTATCCAAACTTGTGTCTTTATACTAAAAGTTAAAGATTGTACTAAGTGAAGATCTTCTACTCCCAAGTGCCACCGACAGTATAGCGTGATGCGCCATTGCAACCGATGTTTAAATAAGGTCGGAAATAAACATAGTGTTGGGCCTCTACCCACAGTTAAGTGTATCAAAGTCAAAGATTGTACTAAGTGAAGATCTACTCCCAAGGGCCACCGACAGTATAGCGTGGTGCGCCTTCGCAACCGGTGTTTCAATAAGATTGGAAATAAACATAGTTGTGGGCCTCTAAGCACACAGTTATGTACTCAAAGTCAAAGATTGTACTAAGTGAAGATCTTCTACTCCAAAGTGCCACCGACAGTATAGTGTGATGCGCCAACGCAGCCGATGTTTAAATAAGGTCGGAAATAGACACAGTGTTGCGTTTCTACCCACATTTAAGTGTCTTATACTCAAAGTCAAAGTTTGTACTAAGTGAAGATCTTCTACTCCTAAGTGACACCGACAGTATAGCGTGATGCGCCTTCGCAACCGATGTTTAAATAAGATTGTAAATAAACATAGTGTTGGGCCTCTATCCACAGTTATGTACTCAAAGTCAAAGATTGTACTAAGTGAAGATCTTCTACTCCTAAGTACCACCGACAGTATAGCGTGATGCGCCAACGCAGCCGATGTTTAAATAAGATTGGAAATAAACATAGTGTTGGGCCTCTATCCACAGTTATGTACTCAAAGTCAAAGATTGTACTAAGTGAAGATCTACTCCTAAGTGCCACCGACAGTATAGCGAGATGAGAAAACGCAACCGATGTTTAAATAAGGTCGGAAATATACATAGTGTTGGGCCTCTATCCACAGTTAAGTACTCAAAGTCAAAGATTGTACTAAGTGAAGATCTTCTACTCCCAAGTGCCACCGACAGTAAAGCGAGATGAGAAAACGCAACCGATGTTTAAATAAGGTCGGAAATATACATAGTGTTGGGCCTCTATCCACAGTTAAGTACTCAAAGTCAAAGATTGTACTAAGTGAAGATCTACTCCTAAGTGCCACCGACAGTATAGCGAGATGAGAAAACGCAACCGATGTTTAAATAAGGTCGGAAATATACATAGTGTTGGGCCTCTATCCACAGTTAAGTACTCAAAGTCAAAGATTGTACTAAGTGAAGATCTTCTACTCCCAAGTGCCACCGACAGTAAAGCGAGATGAGAAAACGCAACCGATGTTTAAATAAGGTCGGAAATATACATAGTGTTGGGCCTCTATCCACAGTTAAGTACTCAAAGTCAAAGATTGTACTAAGTGAAGATCTTCTACTCCCAAGTGCCACCGACAGTAAAGCGAGATGAGAAAACGCAACCGATGTTTAAATAAGGTCAGAAATATACATAGTGTTGGGCCTCTATCCACAGTTAAGTACTCAAAGGCAAAGATTGTACTAAGTGAAGATCTTCTACTCCTAAGTGCCACCGACAGTAAAGCGTGATGCGCCTTCGCAACTGATGTTTAAATAAGATTGGAAATAATAAACATAGTGTTGGGCCTCTATCCACAGTTAAGTACTCAAAGTCAAAGATTGTACTAAGTGAAGATCTTCTACTCCCAAGTGCCACCGACAATAAAGCGTGATGCGCCTTCGCAACTGATGTTTAAATAAGATTGGAAATAAACATAGTGTTGGGTCTCTATCCACAGTTAAGTACTCAAAGTCAAAGATTGTACTAAGTTTAGATCTTCTACTCCCAAGTGCCACCGACAGTAAAGCGTGATGCGCCTTCGCAACCGATGTTTAAATAAGGTCGGAAATAGACATAGTGTTGGGCCTCTACCCACAGTTAAGTGTCTTCATACTCAAAGTCAAAGATTGTACGAAGTGAAGATCTTCTACATCCTAAGTGCCACCGACAGTAAAGCGTGATGCGCCTTCGCAACTGATGTTTAAATAAGATTGGAAATAAACATAGTGTTGGGCCTCTATCCACAGTTAAGTACTTAAAGTCAAAGATTGTACTAAGTGAAGATCTTCTACTCCCAAGTGCCACCGACAGTAAAGCGAGATGAGCAAACGCAACCGATGTTTAAATAAGGTCAGAAATATACATAGTGTTGGGCCTCTATCCACAGTTAAGTACTCAAAGGCAAAGATTGTACTAAGTGAAGATCTACTCCTAAGTGCCCCCGACAGTAAAGCTTGATACTTCATTGCAACCGGTGTTTAAATAAGATCGTAAATAAACACAGTGTTGGGCCTCTACCCAAACTTGTGTCTTTATACTCAAAGTCAAAGATTGTACTAAGTGAAGATCTTCTACATCCTAAGTGCCACCGACAGTAAAGCGTGATGCGCCTTCGCAACTGATGTTTAAATAAGATTGGAAATAAACATAGTGTTGGGTCTCTATCCACAGTTAAGTACTCAAAGTCAAAGATTGTACTAAGTGAGGATCTTCTACTCCCAAGTGCCACCGACAGTAAAGCGAGATGCGCCAACGCAACCGATGTTTAAATAAGGAAGTTGCACTCTTGATGCATCAGCTATTCTGTTTGGTGTGAAAGTAATCAACTTACCGATGCCTTGTTGAGATAGAATACGCGTGGGTTCAGGTGGTTTCTAAGATTGAGATGTAAAGGGCAGGACCTTAAATGAACAATTCCTACTTGTATTTAAATGTTATACAAAAATAAAAATAAAATTCAAATTAATTTGTATTAAGGTATGTTCTTTACCAACTCAGTTATAACTGATTTTCATTTGGGGACATTTTACGATTTATATGTGCATCGTTGCTATGGCGGGACCAAAGGCGAAGTCAATTAACTATGATTCTAATTGTTATATAAAATATAAAACATTACATTTTCAAAGCACTTCTATTAAAACAATTGCATATGTATCATAATGTCACAACGCATTCCATTTCAAAGTATTGGTTTTCCGTGTAACACTAGTTACTGATGTCACTGATATTTCCGTATCATGATCTCCTGCAGTATTGATTGGTTTTGCTTACTGTACAAACAACGCCGCGATTTATGCATTTTTATAAATGCTGAATCTGTGAATCACATCTGCAACAATAGCCCATAAAATAACATAATATGCTCTATCAAACAATGGTATGCCCATAAACTATAGTTGGCGACTTGCATCGACGTTGTAAGTTATGGCCTGTGTGAGCTATTAGTAGAAACAGCTTTTGAATAATGGAATACATCTGTCTCGTAAATAGCCATTTATAGAGATCCGGTTTGGTCGAACGCTAAATAGGTATAGGATGTGTAGAAAATGTGGACATGTGGGTGTTCTATGGTTCTCACGGACCATATTCACACATTGTTATATATGGTTGGTTGGACTGATGGGTTTATTCTTGCTTCCAATGCAGAAGGCTCAAGGTTCAATTCCGGCTTGGGCTGTTTTTTTTTTTTTTTTACTTTTACTCGAGAAGTTGAGGATTTTTTGTATTTCACAAGTAAGTATTATCTTGCGCAACTATTTTCGTGTATGTAAGTTTTAACTGTAATGCAGTTAGTTAGGCCATAGCACGAAGAGCTCTTAGCTAAAACATCTTTAATAATGCCCTGCTTGTTTTAATCCGGATGTTAATATAAGGGTTGTGCGCAATAAAGCTTATAAATAGTATTTTAATTGATTCATAAAAACTGATAAGCGATGTTGTGGAATTTATGTAGGCTATTGGATACTTAAGCTACGATAAACACTATTTCGACATTTTGCAATTGAAATCACAAGCACAAACTACGCTTTGAAACCCAAAACCTAGTCAATTATTTGTGTTTATTAATTATTTTTCTCACATCAATAAACAAACGCATGATAATTACACGTTAAACATCACATACGAGGATTGGGTGTTTAGGAGGTGTTGACGTAGAAAGAATAAAAAAGGAAAGAGAAAGGGAATAGTTTTGTTAATATTGAAGCAATGGTTATTTTGCAAATTTTAAACACTAGCATCACTAGAGAGTTTAAACATGAACTGTACGAGATATTGATGATTGAAAACAAACTGTCAGAATGTTTAACAATAGGCGATAACAAACTACTACTACTAAACTATTGACGATCCAATGAAATGTGGCGTCACACTAATCATATCTGAATAATCTAGGGACTAAACAAAGTTTTTCCGCAGTGATAAATCTTATCTGTATCTTCTTTGTTTTAATAGTATGCAAATCATGTATACTGGTATTATTTTAAAAACCCTATTGTATAATAATAAACCTACAATAAATTTAAGTAGGCCTATACCTATTAATCATTTGTAAGTAGAGGAACATAACTACATTAGCATACATGTAATAGAACAGATGATTACAATATTCTAGACAATTAAATTGTAGATTCTTATCAATAGTTACTTCCATATTTCACTTGTGGAATATACATTCTGTTGCAAATCGTACAGAGCAAATAAAACACAAATATTGTGAAAGTTGAAATATATTTCTCTCCAACCAAATACCCCGATATAACACAACAATTCAGAAGTGTTATGAACACTATATTATACCCAAGTGATAAATTCAATTTTGAAATTTGATTTCATCGCTCTATTGGACAAGTTCCCAGAGTGCATGTTAAATGTCACCGTGAATTCCCACCGATTGGTAGAATGAAAACTTTTTCAATAATATTCTGCCAAAAAAGTTTGCAAAAAACGCTCTGAAAAAAAATGGCGACACGTCTGAACACGTTTACTTTACGTCTGTCATCGCCATCTTGATAACGAAATAAAAACAAAACGGAAATATAGCTCACACGTAAACGATCTCTACAGAAAATATGATGAATTTACGTGCCGGCTGTTTTTGTGTTTATTTCGAGCGTATGTGTGGTAAAAGTGACAGGGCTCGTTGTAGGGGGTGGGGGGAGGGGGAGGGGGGGGGGGGGGAGGGGGATACGACGACATTATTGATATTTCCAAATCCCACCCAGGATTAAAGTTGCCAAGGTGTATAATTTTCCACTCAATTTCCACTCTTTCCGACCTTAACACGTCGTGTTTTCACGAGGAAAATGTGGAAACAAAACCGAGTAAATACGCTAATGAGAATTTATTATCAATTTAAAGGGTCGACTTGTAGTGGGACAATTCCTGTTAATTAATTTCTACTTTCTGATATGGTGGTTTCGAATTTATACGGATCACATGGTTGCGTACTTAGTCACGTTGAACAAGTGGTGTACCCAGGAGGAAAGAGAAATCTCATGAACAAAAACCCTCTCCCCCCTCCATTTCCACTCGGTAAATTCATGTTTTAAATAAATAAATCCTGTATTTCAGAGAGGGCGTAAGTATACACAGCATAGTTTTGAGTGAAATGCAGAACACTGTCCCAGACTTGCAACCTTTCTGCAATATACTAGACCGTTCTCGTCAAATTTTGCCATAAGAAAGAACTGGACTTAGGTCATTTCTGCACCAAAATGCGAAGTATGGTTAGTTATAAGTATGAACAAATTAAAAAAGAAGTAAAGAATGAACAATTAAAAAATAATAAGATAATTAATATATTGTAGGGGAGCGATATAAAATGTCCCCCACTGAAAATCAATTCTTGTAACTGAGTGGGTAGATTATAAGTACAAATTTATTTATTTTATTTATTTATTAAAAACCTGTTATACTTATTTTCGGCCACCGCGTGTGCTTCCTCATCTCGTAGTCTACGAGAGATCTCTCGCTTGGCCGGGGATCCCCCTGACAGGTCCAAGGCCGAACGCTACCATTGGGCAGGGCAATATTATTGGAGCGATCAAGTCGCGCCCCCGTTCAATGTAATTGCACGTGGCAATAACAGAATTCTATAGCCCCTCTTCCGGGAGTTGGCCTCGTCCGTTAGGCCGGTCTCAGGTGGAAGACGCGAGGGATAAGACGGTGGAATTGAATGAATGTTAACCACCCACAAGTTTACGGGGGTGGGAATACTCGAGACTAAAGAATTTGAAGGAAAATGCGTTCCCTTGTCCCAGACGATGTTCTTGGGATGACCAAATTTTATTTACTGACGTTTTTGGTTCACGTAATTATTTTTATTCAAAATTATGAGTGTTTAATCACGTATCGATGTATTTCAAATAATGTTTAATGAGTCTAACCAAAGTTTACATTTGAATTAGTTTTAGTTTGTTATAGTATTAAATTGGTGTTTTTACGATGTACTCGACAGCTAGGCATAATTTGACGTCCGTCGAATCAGATCCACTGTATATCGCCGAGGTTGTCATAAGAGAATTCATAATAGGGGGTTCGGGGTGGTTCTGGTTTATTGGGTTTTAGAAGTTGTGGGAGGTTTCAAACAATATTTTAAAGGTACCAATTCTTCATCTCGTTCTCGGTTGTATTGAAGCATATTATTATACAAAAGATGCTTCTATGTCGTGTAACCATGTGATAAAATCTTGAAAACTTTAAAATTAATCAAAACGTTACACGACTTTTAAACATGTTCTAAAGTTATTCATATTAATCGTAGTGAAATTAAAGATATTTTAGTTCCTGAACAAATATTATCTACTACTTATCTTTTAACAGTTCACATATTTTGCATCAATTCAAACACCACAGCTGTAGAATAAACCGAATAAAATAATTTAACCTTGTTCTGGTTTAAAGTTTAAATATTAAAACGTATTACATTTTCTTAATTGTATTCTTTGATAAAATTAAAAAGAAGATAGTTTTTCTAGCGTGTTCTTGTAGAAAAGTTTTCTACGACTGAAGATACTTCGAAATATGTAATATTGTGTAACAATTCAACAGATATGTTGATACAACCATAGCATATAAGAAAAATACTTTAGTTTTTTATATTTATTTATTCCCATTTATACGTAACGAATGTTTCACTCGAAATAGGGACTGGTTGGTTCTAGTGTAAATCTGGTACAAAATAACAAACTTTACGTGTTTTAGCAGACATATTCTAAAAATATACCTGTAGTGAGTAATATTTGCAATGCATGGAGTAAAATGTATGTAGTTTACGATCAGTGCAAGTTGACAAGAAGCACTGTTAATGACGAGAGATCCAAAGCATTCAACAGTGCTTCCATCTCACCTTACACTCAACCGTTAACGGTTATAAATAGCTACATTAACGTCAATTTAACGAACCGTCAGATGCACTTTTAGATGTTTGTGCATTTCACATCCAACATAAAAATCCGACTGAAAAATTGCATGCGTGCATATTTTCTCAATATAAACTCTATTCCAAGTTTAACGTTTAAACATATTAATGTCTTCTACCGTTTTATTGTTTTAAATGATAATCGAGACCTTTCAGAACTCTAAAAATTTATTTTTTATAACTATTTGAAAGCTTTCCATATAACGTCTTCTTTACTACTCTCCCCTGAACATTAAACAAACATTTGTTTAATCAACTTTTGTTTTGGATTAGGCAAATGCAAAAGCACCTTAATATTAACGTAGAGAAAACGTAATGCGGTCTCTAAGTTGTATATCCAGATAGTTTAATTATAATTTGATATAAATTCATCAATTGCTATAATTGCAAACTTTGAAACAAAGTTATAATAACAAATAATGTGGCCCTATATCAACACTGTCAGCAGCAAACAAATGCCTCTTGCCACATACTCGGGTCCAAGGTAAAGCAACTGAGGTTAGGACAAAGGGGCCACAATATGTTGGAGAGAGAATAACAAAAAGAAAGGAAACTGTTGAGATGAATAATAGCCCTTGAAAAGACTGAAGAACATCATATTTTATAATATCATATTCAAACACTTTTAAATCGTACATTTCAAAAGATAAAATTATAGTAAAAAACTTTCTCACATATCTCAAATTGACAAAGTTGATGGTTGTGACTTTCATACCTGTTACTCCTGTACTCGCATTCCATAATATATTTTTTATAAATCTATATTTGTTGATGAAGGTTTTGTGTATTCGGAGCACAATTTTTCAAATACCTTTATATTGTTGCAGTCTATTTAATTTTCGTCCCCCCATATAAAACTTAGAACTATTGGTTGTACACACTTGCGTTGGCCCAATCTGATTGTAGCTTAGATTCAATTTTTCAATTAAATGAAAACATAATTGTGATAATCAACTAATTGCACGGGTTTTAATTAATTACTAATTGTAGAAAACATGTCCTGGAGTTAAATTATGAACACACAAACGAACATCTACACAAAAGGATTCGTGGCTCTCAATTCAACGAAGAAAAACTCTTAGTTACTAAAAGCCAACGTAACATCGCGTCCATTGCGTTTTTATAAGCCTCGTCAGAACTGACTAACCCGGATAACGATACCGCCTAAAAGCAAAATAATCCTGAAAGTAAAACATAAAACAAGGACTTGTTTGTTTTTTTAAATAACGCTTCGTCAAATTACGCGACGGTGGAGATCAACTGTTAAAAAGCTGCGTGGACACATATTTGCACTATACTTTTAGTAACATAGTTCTGCCTTTTAGATTTAATGTAACCATTAAAGAGTGCTCATTTGTCAGAGACAGTCAGAGTGCAAAATATGTGTGTTCATAATAATATGTCGAAAGAACAATTTAAATTCAACATAGTGGATGTCGTTAAACAGAGTATAATGATTACAGAAATTCTAAAAAATAGTTTGACAAATTGTAAAAAGATTAAACAGAAAGATTAACGAAAGATTAAAAGTATTAAACCGAATACAATTACAGTCAATCTAAAAATATGTTGACAAAATTGTAGAATTTGGAAAAAGAAATAAGAAATAACTCAATTGTTCTGATGGTATACAAAATTAACGCAATTCACACCATTTATAATGAAGTATCTCCTTTTTTTTACCAACTCCTTTCCTTGGGCTACAAACTAAGTTGCCTCTCCCGTGAAATAATTTATTTTTTAAAGCTGATACTTTCTTCTACAGCAGAAAAGGTATATGATAATGTAAATGCATTATTATTATTATTATTTCGAAAAAAATCGTTCTCGGTTTTCATCTTCTCGATCAACTTCGTGGAAAAGAAAGAGAAAAACGAAACTTTGAATTTGGTATTCTTCCATAAATCAATCAAATTGTCCTCAGCCATTGTCGGGAATATATCAATATCATTCATGAGTCCACACAATTGGACTTTCAGATTAAAGTACCAGACTACTTCTCTTTTATTCAACTCTGAAAGCGTCACTAGAACGTTCCAAAGTTGAAACATTCTACGGGAATTGAAATCGCAAGTGTGACGTAAATAATTCAAGATTCAGATTATTGGTATCGCGAGGAATTCAATTTGCGTCAGTACCCTGTGCTACTCACTCATAATGGAACGTTTTTTTGAAAGGAGTTATGAATTTATTCATGTCGGTTATGAAACTCCAGGGAAAACTGTCTTAAGAGTTCAATTTTTAAATTCATCCGTTGGGGATTAATCTCCAAGTTTATGATTTGTAAAACAAAAATCGCTAAGTGCTCGTTTACTCTCACAGTTGGCATTTTAAAGTAGGTTGCTCTACATTTAAGTGATTTTTTTTAGACAATATGCTATTATTACGAAAATGAATTAACCATGAAACAATCGATTTTTATCCTTCTTTCACCGTGCCGACAAACCTTAAGGTATGATCCAAATCACAAAGTTCAATACTATAATCATTGAATTCAAGAATAAAATCTAATCAAAAAAATTCATTATAATGGAAATAATATACAATGCATGTGATTTTCTTTTGTGCTTGCATTCAATAAGTTTTATGAAAGCATATTGTGTATATGGATTTTAGCGAAACAAAACAATTATTATCAGCCATATCATAGGGCTTTTTCTTTTCGTTTGTGTCCTTTGAATATGCTAATATATGTGATTTTATTATTAAACAACTTGATTCGTCAGGTTTTAATAAACGACAGACGCGGCGACACCCGACAGCCAAGAATTATTAATATTGACTCGGGCCGCGAAAGCCTACAACAAGTTTTAACTTGATTAGTTTTAGTGTCAATGGTATTGATCACATAGTGAATAGCATGACACCATTCCCTGTTGTTCCCGCCATAATGACGGGTGAATATTCCAGCTAATATTATGAATGAAAATCTATTTTATAATTATTGACTGAAATATTTCTCTATTCAGAAAGAAGACTGTAATTGAATAGAATAGAAATAAAAAACTACCATAAATGTATTTAGAGAGTTGATATTAATAGAGCCAATTTCCTTTAAATATGATCATCATATCACAGAAATAATCATTAAAAACTTGCAAATCTATTCATTGCAATGCAGTTGGCATTACTGGTCCCGTCATAATGGCGAATGAACATTCCACCTATCTTCATGAATCAAAATCTATTTCAAATTATTGACTGAACAGTTTATGTATTCATAACGAAGACTGTAGAATATAAATTGAAAAAAGGGGTAGTTAAAATGATCGGCCCTACCGAAAGGTCATAACGTTCTTCGACTCTGCCCTTTGGATGAGCTGAGGTGAGCTATAGACCCCGACTCTGGCGGGGGAGCTCCCATGAATACGGGTTATACCTCAAAGTGCGATCAATACCACCAGGCTATAAAAACTCTAATCAAGTTTACATACTATCGTTAGTTCGGGGGTCCAGCACCTTCGATCACGTGGTTTGGTTTATTTGCCAACATAGCAAGCATGTGCAGGCACTGTATGTTTCGTTAATAATCTGTTGGTAAGTAGAGAGTAGTAGGATAATGTTTTGTAAAAATAGTCTTAGGCCCGGTTTTTCAATCGGTCATTAATGGGGACGTTAGCTGACGGTCCGTTATCTGCATACGGTTTGTTGGGCTACAGATTACGGACCGTCAGCTAACGGCCCCGTTAACTACCCGTTAAGCAATTGAAACGCTGGGCCTTAAAATATGAAAAACAATGTGTTACCTATGTTGGAAAAACATATAACTATTACTATTAGGTATATAATACAAATTTTAAGCAACTCCATATTTGATTTTGAATTTGCGGAAAAAGATAAAATGTATGTTTAAAATTATTTAAACTATTACATTGATATTGTCATCAATAATACTACTTAATACTTTCACGAGATTTATCGAATATCATAATTAATATACGCTACTTGTCATCAGTTTTGTAGCTGAATAGCATAATAACTAAATAAATAAAAGTTAACATTACAAATCTCTCATTCTGATGAATTTTGGATTCAGGTGCACACACGTACTTGTAAAACAGGGTTCCTATTTCATTTTGATCGAATACCAATTCAATTATTCAAAATGAATGTCTACGTATAAACTTAAGCTGTAACCATGCAACCCAAACGTCTCATCCATTTCTGTCGCTGTCATCCTAAATGACGGTAGTTAGACGTCGAGAACTGAGAACTTCCATGTCGACAGCGAAGTGAAACTAGCATCGAGCTCATTCCAAAGCAACACGCCCAGACTCGTCAACCAACGCACAATCACCCTAATTGCGAAGACTGCATTCACCGCTAGAGACCATGTCATAGAAGCTTACACGTCTATACTAGTGCGAAACTAGCGTCGAGCTCATTCCAAAGCAACACGCTCAGACTTGTCAACCATCGCACAATCACCCTAATTGCGAAGACTACATTCACCGCTAGAGACCATGTCATAGAAGCTTACACGTCTATACAAGCGTGAAACTAGTATCAAGCTCATTCCAAAGCAACACGCCAGACTTGTCAACCAACGCACAATCACCCTAATTGCGAAGACTGCATTCACTGCTAGAGACCGTGTCATAGAAGCTTACACGTCTATACTAGTGTGAAACTAGCGTCGAGCTCATCCCAAAGCAACACGCTCAGACTTGACAACCAACGCACAATCACTCTAATTGCGAAGACTACATTCACCGCTAGAGACCGTGTCATAGAAGCTTACACGTCTATACTAGCGTGAAACTAGCATCTAGCTCATTCCAAAGCAACACGCCAGACTTGTCAACCAACACACAATCACCCTAACTGCGGAGACTGCATTCACCGCTACAGACCGTGTCATAGAAGCTTACACGTCTGTACTAGTGTGAAACTAGCACCGAGCTCATTCCAAAGCAACACGCTCAGACTTGTCAACCAACGCACAATCACCCTAATTGCGAAGACTACATTCACCGCTACAGACCGTGTCATAGAAGCTTACACGTCTGTACTAGTGTGAAACTAGCATCGAGCTCATTCCAAAGCAACACGCCCAGACTTGTCAACCAACGCACAATCACCCTAATTGCGAAGACTACATTCACCGCTAGAGACCGTATCATAGAAGCTTACACATCTATACTAGTATGAAACTAGCATCGAGCTCATTCCAAAGCAACACGCCCAGACCTGCCAACCAACGCACAATCACCCTAATTGCGAAGACTACATTTACCGCTACAGACTGTGTCATAGAAGCGTACACGTCTATACTAGTGTGAAACTAGCATCGAGCTCATTCCAAAGCAACACGCCCAGACTTGTCAACCAACGCACAATCACCCTAATTGCGGAGACTACATTCACCGCTACAGACCGTGTCATAGAAGCTTACACGTCTATACTAGTGTGAAGCTAGCATCGAGCTCATTCCAAAGCAACACGCCCAGACCTGCCAACCAACGCACAATCACCCTAATTGCGAAGACTACATTTACCGCTACAGACTGTGTCATAGAAGCTTACACGTCTATACTAGTGTGAGACTAGCATCGAGCTCATTCCAAAGCAACACGCCCAGACTTGTCAACCATCGCACAATCACCCTAATTGCGAAGACTGCATTCACCGCTAGAGACCGTGTCATAGAAGCTTACACGTCTATACTAGTGTGAGACTAGCATCGAGCTCATTCCAAAGCAACACGCCAGACTTGACAACCAACGCACAATCACCCTAATTGCAAGACTGCATTCACCGCTAGAGACTGTGTCACAGAAGCTTACACGTCTATACTAGTGTGAAACTAGCATTGAGCTCATTCCAAAGCAATACGCCCAGATTTGCCAACCAACTCACGTGTAACACGTCACGTGATCGACTCACGTGTAACAAGTCACGTGATCGACTCACGTGTAACACGGCACGTGACTTCCTCGATTGCATACCACGTGTTGGAAAATTACATCCATTTACCAGTTTATTATTCTGAACTAGATGAAATTATAAAGTTATCGAAGTAGAAGAATGGCTTTCGACGTAGCACACAATAACAAGTTGAAGCGGAAAAAATGTATACAACGAATACATCTGTAGTAACCGTATTCAAAGCTTACAAGTTTTACATATTTTTTCACTTAATTCGATTGAAAACTCATTTTCACCATTAAATGTATAGTTTGTGTGATAAAATATGTCTTATCAAATAACGTATTCGTTTAGAGACTATAACTACCATGATTGACACTGTCAAGCGAATCGCTATCTTTCTGCAAGTGTTAGTACAGACAATATGCTAACCACTTCGTGTAAGCTTATGTGGCACAGCATTTAGCTTTCCGCTCTTGTCAGGAAACCCCACAAGTTTACAGGGTCGCGACCCTTTCATCCCCTCTAAGTGACGTCACACGGATAATTGGGAAGCGAGAGGATGATTGGTGGGGAAGATCAACTAATAATTTAGCCACTCTACAAACTCGTCCCCCGTTAAAATGGGTCGGGGTGAATTGGTTATCTGTTCAGAGATAAGTTGAAAGCCTTCCGGTTTCCGGTCTATTCGAATAGGTCGAGGTACGTACATGAAATTATGGAGTAGTTTTGTACGGGAAGTTTATCGGAAGGACTAACGTTACCAGAAAATCCGGTGTTGTATTATGTACAAACAAGAGACGAAAGTTGTTTAGTTGTGTAGTGTCTTCAAGTTGGTCTAGTGGCCGTGTCGGATCGGGGTCACCTAGGGGCGCCCATGGTTGCAACGTAACAGTTACATGCATGTAATTTCGCATATAGAAAACAAATCCTTAGCAACCACGGACGCTTCTAAGAATAGGCGATGACTATGAATTCCAGCCTAAGTATTGGTCTTGGAAACTATAGTCCATGCGTTCCAGATTCAAATCGTGGCTTGAGCTTGATTCATAAATTACCGCTCATCGTCCTGTTTTGAATCTTTGCCAAAATGATAGATTCCCTAACGAAATATCATCAATGTAGATTTGTTCACTTTAGCTCTAACATTACGCAAGTTGAAGTGAGGAGGCTGGTGTGATAGTGAAATTGAGTTTCAAGACAATTACTTCGATTGTAGATGTATATTATATGAGACCGTGGCCTACAGTCAAGCAAGATACAATGGCGTGCTTTCTTGGAAAATGGCTACTTTATAATTGTCTAATATAAAATGTGACACCTCGTTTTGTAAATGCAGACAATAAATTAAGGTTTAGCATTAAGAAAATTAAATTTTTATTTAAAATTAAGACAAAATCTTTTTGTTGAGTATAAATATTAATATTTAAATAATTATTAAGATTGTCTTATATTCAATTTACTACATAAAAGTACATCGAACATGACAGTATAAGTATAACAAAGTAAAATCAACTGTGTGGAAGTTCTTAAATTATTCATGCTTTGTGTAAAATGCATGCAATACATAAAGATAGAGCAAAATAAAGTTGAGACTCAGGATTCGCTCCCTTAGAAAGGCAATCAACTTCAATATACTGGACAGACGCTTCAAGCCAATTGTTTTCATATACGGTTTAGTCGAAGTAGACAACCCTATGGATGAAAAGAGATCAGCGGACGGAGAGATACAAGAACTAGGTTTGTTTACACATTCAGCTTTATTTGACTCTAGACAAGGAAAGACAACACAAATAAAAGTATTGTATCGGCATTCGATGGGACGTACGTGTTGCTTCATATTGGAGTCTGAAGAGAAATCCGAACAGTCAAGTACGATATGAGACACTACTGAAGGCAATCTACCCTCTAGATACGGGCTATTATAAAAGGGATGTTTCCATCAGCAAGGCTCAAGGTCAAGTCCATTATTAAAACATTCGAAAGATAATAATTTGTAAACATTTGTAACTGATACATTAATACATTATCTAAAAACCTGACCCCACTGTAAATCAAACTATCTCCCATTTACCAGACAGGCACTTCGACCACTAAGATAAGAGATGGTGAATTACAAGCTGTCTTAATTGAGGTTATAAATAAAATGTGAAAATAGTAGATTAGTTAAATATACACTTAGAAAATATAAAGGGATATTGTGCCAATTGGCATTATTATCTGTATCCTTCATATCAAATGTACAGAAATCACAAAGGAGTAGCTACATTATTGATACGGAGGATGTGTCATTCTTTAAAAAGAAAAGATACAATTTTAAATGTGCGTCAATGCTAGCATAATAATACGATAGTGTACCTTGATTTATTTAAATAACTCAACTTATCTATAGCGAACAACTACAAATCAGGCATGTTTATGAGAATGGTATAGGCAGTCACGTGAAAGGTTATATGGTTGGTTCTGTGAGGGACGCTCACAAAAAGCGAATAAAAACGAAGATAAATCCAAAATGTGTCAAATGGGAGTGCCCTTTATGTGCTCACTGGCTTGTTCGGAAATACAATTCGGATATATATCTAAATAGCCCATTATTTGTGTGTATGCTTTGGCTTTCATAGATTTGTATCAGACTTTTGGATTTATATATTTGTATATTTCAATATTTACGATGATTTTTGTATGTACGCTCTCGATATGAAATGCATTTTTAAATTGTACATTGTGTAATGTCATAGTTCAAATACTACGTATACTATACCATAGTTTACAAGATCAAATCTATCGCAGCTTAATAATACTACATAACGTAATAAAGTAATAATTAAATTACAAATGTTTTAATCAAAGAACTATCCATTTCATATAAAAATCAACTTTGTTATGTGGTGTTTTTCAACACACATGTCACAATTAAATAAGACCATTGGTAACACAGAAATCTTTATTGTAACAATAAAAACCTTTATAAAAAAATACTTCTTAAGGGAATTACATATTTTGGCTTATTTTGTAACTATTTTAAAGCATTATGCGGCATTTTAAACATAGAGAAATTGGGGATTTTGCAGGGTAGGTGGATCTACAGCCATAACTATAAGTTTATCGTCTGGATATTGTCATCGCATGGAACTGTATATATTTATTTGATCTCTATTGACAACGGGGCAAGCCCCACAAGTGCAATATAAAATAGACATTATAGACATAATACATAATTTTCATGATAGACATTGTATATTACGCTAGTACAAAGTGTAACAAAAAAATTAAGATTTGTATGTACAAACATCCTAATATTGAGTTAACCAATACAGATACTATCTATATATTCCGTAATAGTGGTTTTCCTTGCAACTACTCGTGCCTGGTCGTACGTCATCAAACCATGTTATTTATGATATGGTTCGCTCTCCATCAAATCGTACCCTTTCTATTACGCGTCTATAAATCGTAGCCCAGATCTATTTCGTAATCAAGGTGATTGTATTCTGACAATCCGTCATGTTGTATGTGAGCTGGATGATATACTCATCAATTAGGGCTTGATGGATATGGGGGAGAGCGGTAATTAACGCAATCATGGCATGGAAACGAAGAAAATTAATAATCAAGATTATAATTAACGTTTTACAATCGAAGTACCTTGTGAAATTTCCGATTTTGGTGGTTAAAATTGCTTTAAAAATGGTCAGAAAGTTATCCAAAATATTCTTTTCTATAAAGAATTTAATTTTCTTTCTTGTGATTATTATTATTATTATTTATTTCACCGTATGATTTGTACATAATACAAATATTGGTATAAACTATACAAAATAACTATACATAAAAAATAAAATAAACGTACAAATCTATAAAACTACAAAATACATTAAGAAATAACAATAAGGATGGGTAAGAGAAACAGGAATTTAAGTTGTTAGTTATCAAAAAATGCTTTTAATGTGTAAAATGGTTTAATTGAGAGGAAAGTTTTTAGTCGATGTTTAAAAAGTTGAAGAGATGTAGAGTGTTTTACTGATTGGGGGAGTTTGTTATAAATTTTACTACAAAGGTGGGTTGGACAATGGTTGTAATAAAGATGGTTGGAAGTGGGGATGAAAATGTTAGCGTTAGATCGTGTAAGATGAGAGTGATTGACATTATTGTCTAGGAAAAGGTGAGGGTTAGAGAAAACAAAAGAAGCAGCTGTTATTATAAGTATTGATGGTAATGTGAGAATGTGTAATTTAATGAAATGGGGTTTACATGATTGCCTTCGGGATATACCTGCAATGATTCTAACGGCACGTTTTTGAATAATAAAAACACGCTTCGCTTGTGGGGACGAGCCCCAGAAGAGAATACCATGATTCATTGTTCCAATATGTTTCCGTTTTTTTCAAATTAACTCGTTAAACTATTGTAATGGGTTGTATCATGCTATATGCAATGTAACATGCTCTGATACATGGATTATTATGAAAAGTTTTATTTTATAAAATTGAATTGTTTACTTGTAGGACAAACGTTTTGAAACTCGTTTAACATAGTTAAATCAATTGTAAAATATTACCTGCAAACATTAGGTAGATACATTTACAAAAGAGCAGAGATCGAATTGAAATAGAATCAACTCCAATTATCAGAGAGTTTTGTTCATTTCTCCGATCGTTGTTTATTTCCATTCCCACACAAAACCCCTCTCTGGTTAATTTCATAAACTTACTATAGTTATAAATAACGGGTATTTGGCATAACATCCCTGTCAATAAGGATTCTGTCATTTGTCCGCAGGTGTTCGCACTATTCAATCACTGATTTATGTGTTTCATATTTGAAATATAGATCTTTAACTGGTTATCGCTCACTCGTCGATGGTGTTTGGAGCCTACAGGGTTAGCTTAGAAACTTTAAATTAAAGTCCCCCACTGAAAATCAGTCTTGTTACTGAGTGGGTAGACTCTAAATGTGAATTTATTTATTTTGTATTTATTTATACGTTCAATATGCTCTCATGATTAGATCTGTTGGGTCTCTGTTTGAATGATGGAAGTTGAAGCCACAGTTTTGTGAATTCAAAATCACCTTGAGAATGTCTGATGTATACAACTTAGGCTAAACGTGGTGGGCACAAAGTTGCAATGATTGTTCATCATTTCAACGAAGTTTATTCCAAAACCATAATTCTATTACATCTATTCCGGACCTTGAATATTTAAATCAAGTTATTTATAGAACGGTGCCTTCCAATGTTTCCCTCTTCCCTCAACGCATTGTTTGAAATTAACTTCCTTTGACCGACGATTAATAAAACGAACGAATACCTTAACAATGTTTGGTTCATTCATTCCAGGTTGACAGTCTCATACTGAAGCACTCACGTGATTGAAGGCTGGGTACAGGTCAAGTGACGTCGAGTCTCGAAATTGTAAGTTAATCACAAAAACATACCTAATATTATTAAGTTATTTCGTGAAATTATGATTTTAGCTTTCACTGTCAAAGGTTTTTGCTAAAATGTGTCTGTAATGCTGTAATGAACATGGCATAGATGATACATTTATAACGGTCAAAACAAAGGTGCATGTTGGCAATGGATTGGTGAATTCTTTAGCTTAGACTTGGTTTTTGGTTGCATTTTAAAAATTACATTCAATAATAACGTTTCGGAATAATGCGGGACTAGACATTATCATTGAGTAATTCATAGAAAAAATTAAACAATTTCAGTAATAGTAGTATCAAATTGTCCTATTTGGTTCAAATGAAAAACATTTAAAATATTGTTGAGGGAAAATAAATATCTGTAAATTTTGACAACATCTTGTTCCACATCATCTCATTGACTTTAGGCCTAATATTTAATGTAATTTTTGCGATTCGAACAAAACATCCTCATTTATTACGCATTTCAAGCTAATTGCGTCGAACACATTTACAAATGCCTCTAGGACAAGTATTAGTGATTTTACCCAAAATTGAATTTATTTCGTAAACTCCAACTTTATTCACATTCCCATTACTTTTAGAAGTTCCCACAATCGACAATCTTCGTATTTCATTCGTTTGTATTTTCCACGTGTGGGTGGGACATTTGTCAGCCATGAAGCCTCCATGGCGATGTATAGGGGTTAATACATAAAGCCCGCACGCAGTGAAATGTCAGCAAATCACCCGCCCAGTGCTCTTCCATGATTCGGACGCGCCCCTTCTAGCATACCCGCACTGCTAAAAGCAGAACAAAGCAGTGATTAACTATTCAGTTTGTTGACAGCACGTAGATACGACGAGGGTATAGCAACGTTGACTCGGACAACTGCTAAGTAAATTATGTTTGTGATCCCGGGAATTGAGTCTGTGTGTTTGGTTTGCTCGTCTATTTCCCTTTCGTGGGAGGTAACGTGTTATTAACACAACGATGAGCTTTGTAAATGGGGAAATCGTTTTTAGGAGAATCGCATCAGACTTGTTACAATTTTGTCTCCCCTCTCGGAAGGTCGTTTAGAAATGTCTTTATTTTTAAACTTTTTGTGAAAGCAGTTTGAATAAATGGTCACAGCTGAAAATCGTTTTTGAACTGCACGTTTGCCATCACGGTAAAAGTTTGATGAAGGGGGAACACTGTAAATGCAGATATTAGTGCTCTTTGGGTCCGCCCGTCCTTGACTTTGCATCGTACATCCATTGACTTTGCACCATACATTCTGGCAGTTTTATCTTGTGTCCTAGACTGCCACAAATAGCTTAAGTGTTCTTAAATTTATGCAAACTTGTTTGCTCGTCTCTGAATTCTCGTTTACATTTTAGTGTACATTCGTGTAAGTAAAATAATTGAGAACTGAGAACGTCAAATACAGTAATGACAGTGGTCTCCATTGGTATGAAGTACATTTTCATATTCATTCCACCACCCGAACAGAACAAGTGTCTAAAGAAAACCGCAACTACATTTACTATACAGTATACACTGACAATTTGGTCCACGGATACCACATAGACTTAATGGTTAAAATAAACATTGTTACTTTTCCTTTTTAACAAGCTATATCCTGTACTGTGCTGTGTTCTCCTGTTTACGTGGGAACACGTGTAATGCGCACAAACAAAGAATTCTCTTTCCTTCTGGACATTTTGTGGTTCTTTCTTTTATTGTCTCTTTCTCCTACACTTAGCACCCCAAACAACTCACGCTGTAACTCCTCACAAACGCTCTTGTATGCGGCTGTTTGGCATTGCCTAATTGGTGAAACCATGGAATAGAGAGACAAGGAAAATAAAACGTCGAGACTATCTATATAAATAACTTACATTTATAAAGCGTGTAAACATAAATTAAGATAAAGGATTGCATTTTACGGTTTACGTGCTAGCTCTCATAAAGAGTATTTAGCTTATTAACTTGTTTACATTTTTCTAAATTGTTTAATTTTTCGTTTTCCTAAAATGGTGATGTTTTAGTCAAATATCATGTTTTTAACTAATTATTCCATCCCCGCGTAGATAAAATATAAATTCATTGAATAAAGACCTCCTGCAAAAAACTCTCTATCATTTTTATTCCAAATACAAAACAAAACCGTTCAATATTCTTGTATAGTTTTATTTCATGTTATCGCTTAGTATGTATAGTTTTTTCTATTTACTTTGCAAGCAAATACCGAAGGGTCTTCTAACTTCAGTACGTACGCCCACTAAGCAATTGCGTGCTTTGAAAACATGCAGGAAAAGAAAATAAGGTCATGTAGTTTGGATATTTAAATTATTTATTGTTTACTTTACCGATTTATATTCAGATTTTCGTTTCGATTTATTTGTTTACATTACTGTACGGCAATGTGGGATTTCATTGGAGAATGTTTGCAATTTCCTTGTTGTAAGTTGGAACTATGCCACATGCAATCATAGTGAAATAGTACTAGACCGAATGTCTCCGTTTTATTTACAAGTTTCAAATTTGACTTGTTTTTATTTTGATAACTATTCCAGCGAAGTATCTGACAGTTATATGCATATATAATGTAATGAATGCTACTATCTTTTTAAACTCACTCGTTTAACTAGTTAGTGAAGATAGTTAAGTAGTTAAGTTCGTGTATAACAAGAAACTACGGTCTATACACGGATTGGGACGACGTCGTGTCTGTGTTATCAATCATAAGTTTGGTCTTAATGGCATTCGAATCAAGTTCATGTCGCTCTTTATGTACGCCTGATCAATCCCTAGCTACTTAAGAGCTAAGGTCAATGTTTTGTTTTGTTTTAAGATAGTGTTTGCTTTTCAATATAATTAAGGGAAAAGAAGAGTATAACTAGATAGATTAACGTATTTTGATAACGCTTAAAATATAGAAAAGGTAACTCATACCCGGAAATTGGAATTTTGTATCTATTAGCTTAAACAACGAGTTCTAAAACGATCAAATATGGTTATTGTTACGATTGTCATTTCTGTTATTAATTACATAATTGACATAACAGTTGCCACGCATCGATTAATATTTTGAAGCATTCTCGACTATATCAATAATATATCGTTAATTGCAAAGGTTAATATTCCGAGCTACTTATATTGCCATTAACTGTACAATTTTTAAATCTCAATCAGAACACAAAAATGTACTGTAAAACACATTACGTTAAAGGTTACAAGTGAGTACACTAAAACTCACAACTTTCTGAATGAGATTTCAAACATTCCACCAACCTTCGTCCCTGAGCGCTTCACAGCAACTCGCTAGAAAATCCACTCGCTCTCTCCCTCTCAGTTATAAATTATTTAGACACAAAACCATTCGCCAGTGAAAAAAAAACGTAAATGTATTCTTGATGGACTTTTTTTATTCTCTCGAGGTGAAAAGTAATTTAGCAGCGCTCAAACGGCAAAAAGAGGTACTATGAGGTTTCTATTTCATGACGGACACCTGTTGACTGCAGCTTTACTGTTATATTAACCTCCCGCTTGCTGAGAGAATTTATACCAACACTGTTATCTATAAGGAGTATTCACGTGACGTCACATCGGCCATATTGGAGGCCACCTATAGTACTATTTCAAGTTTCATTTAGATGTCAATAGAAAACGAATAATATTGTTTACGGGGAAATATGACAAGTTTGAACACGTATATCCCCCGATAAATCGTACGAAAATGATTATTGTATGCTTTTGTAAACGATTAAAAGAGTAATCGAGACAAAAGTGTTTGTTAATGTTGATTTTAAGTGATAATAGCAAACCAAAGTAAGAGAGCAGTTAAATTTGCATCAAACGCCAGCTGAAACACAGTAACAATGAACTACCAATCACAGCCATTGTGGCCTCCAATGTGGCCACCATGCGCAATACGTGAAAGCACCCAATAGGGAATATTCACGTGACGTCACAACAAATCTGTTATAGGCCAAAATGTATGTTGACATTTGAGCTGTCGTTCAAAGACGAATATGCTGACAACAAGACAAGAATTTTAGCAAGTATATGCCTATATCCCCTGCTATATATGACTAGAATGCCATTTAAAGCGGTTAAAAGAATAATTAAGACAAAAGAGTTATTTGTGTTGCTTCCCAGTTTCCAGTGATAATATGTATAATTCATAGGTTGCACGTACGTCACATCTTTGCGCGTGGCGGCCACATTTGTGATTAAACTTTGACGTTGCCATGGAGAAACAATTGAAGGATGTTGTGGTAGAACACAGAAGTCCTTTGTTCTTTAAAGTTCAGATTGTTTTTTAAATAAAATTAATGTGAGGTAATTTTTAATTTTTGTATTCTTATGTTTACTTTTTAAGTTCTAAATAAGGCTTATTTATTAAATTTGAATTGTATTTGCTAATGATCTAGGATTATTCCTTATCAATTGTGTCGCAAACATGGCCGCTGTGACGTCACGTGGGAACTATGAATAGCAAACCAAAGTTAGAGAACAGTTGAATTTCGACGAAACGCAATCTAAAACATTGTAACATGTTTGCAATACGCAAGAGAACGAAAAATGTTACCGTGCATTGATGAACGTTTATTATTTATCTATTTGTAACACAAATACAACCTTAGACCATCTTCGATTGCTCATCATGTGCGCCCCATGTCGCACTTGACTTTCAACAAATCGACATAGGTAGCAATAATTGCTCAAAGTAGGAATATTTGCTAATTTTCAGCAATATTACCCACAATAGACCACTGGGTGAACGGTATCCTGTCACGTACACATATTCTACAATTAGAAACTCGAACCATGTCAATCAAGTTCAATACATTGCTATTTCTGCAAATGTAGATTGCTCCCGTAAAGGCTGTCCTGGTCCACAAAGATTTTTAAGACATAAGATTTGAGGTTTAACGCGTACCTAGTCGTAAAGTTGGATCATAGGAAACACGTACTGGCGTTCACACAAAGTTTTAGTTTAAAGACGTTGTTTTTATGCGTTATTCATTGTCATAAAGTTGGGCAATGTCCAACTTTACGCTTAAATCTTAAAACAAGTTACTAAAATCTCAAGTCAACGGACCATCTACTTTAATAATACTTACGAATTAATTGTAAGATGTGCAGGAATTGTTGTTAACAGAGCTATTATGATTAATTATGGATAATACAAATTGAAATTAATTTGTATTGTATCACAATGATGTTTTAACTGAGGATAAAACGTTACAAAGCACTTCACTTTACTAGGCCTATCTTGAACGAAACGAAACTATGTGAAGGCTGGTCCACACAGATTTTTAAGACATAATGCATAAGGTATTAAGACGTTGTTTTAAAAACAACAATGAAAACAACGTCTTAAAAATAAAACTTTGTGTGAACGCCAGTACGTGTTTCCTATGATCCAACTTTACGACTACGCGTTAAACCTTAAATCGTATGTCTTAAAAATCTGTGTGGACCAGCCCTGAACCAGAGCGCTAAAAACAAAGTCTTAAAACCTTATGCATTATGTCTTCAAAATATGTGTGGACCAGCTTTAAGAGCTAATTTGCAAGTAATACCGGTCAATGTCGCATTCATGGCCGCTGTGACGTCACGTGTGGGATTTGAATTGATCCGCGTCCGTCCGAATCCGTTCACAAATCAGCTGATTCAAGATCAGCGCGACCCCGTTCCATATATATAGGTTAATCACGTCCCACAGCGCACGTTTGGAACCGTCAGTAATCACGTCCTACTAACTTAGTTTCAGAAGCGGGATAAATGGATTATCACCCTTTTGAAACATTTCAATAGCAAAGAGCGTCGACGACGATTTCAAAGAGTTCAAAAAGATATTTTAATTGGGAAGCCAGTTTGGGTTTGTTGAGGGTATGAGGCTAACGATTCGTGGCTTTGCTATGCGCGATTAGAGTTTTTTGTGTAGAGGAATTCAGGAAGTATTTTGCACGTGTTCAACTTTCTAGAATAATCCTAAGATATAGGCGTGCGTTATAGGTTGGGGAACTGCGCAAATCAAAGGTATTTAGCATTATTTTTAAAACGGTAGGTAATGTTGGAAATTGACCCCTACCAAACATTTGGTGGCATAGAAACTGAATACTTGGTTAATAACATTTCATATATGCAATCATTAATGTTGTCATTGTGTAAACTTATCTTATAATTAATTCTTGAATAGAATTACAAAATAACTACCGTAAGGATACAAATATTTTCCACGTCTTACATCCAGTCATTAGTTTTTACAAAACTAAATATTGCATGGTATCAACTTTTGCAATGTTATATTGTGTAGCATTCTCAAGACATAACTAATTTTGAAGGTTTTGGTAGTGAGTTCTACACTTTGCATACATTACGACACGTTGTTCGTTCAACTGTTGAATCCAACTCACCCATGCAAAGTTTATTTGATTACTTCGATGTTATCTCTTCGTTATCTTACCTTGATTCCCTCCTTGGCGGTATGTTCAAAGATCGCCGCTTCTTATAAGCGTCTCCATTACGAAATACTGCCTCGCCGTAGTCAAACAGATTCCAACCACTTATCAAGCTCTTTGAAGAAGTGGAGCTCTTTGGGGGTTAGAGCTCTCTAGAAATCTCTTTACAGGTGGGTATCCGTGAAATGTAGTGAAATGGGGAAGTAATCAAAGCAATTGGTGGTTTAAAGTATTTTTAAACCCCGAATTCTCAAATCTTTGTAAAGAGGGTTGTAGGAAAGTAAGTATTCTATTCTGAATTTAAAGTATGAGGCACGTCTGTTCTTGATTGTGTAGATTGTAAGTACAAATCTTTTTCTGTACCGCCTGTTGGAAGTAGTGTTGCTTTAGAAAATAAATCAATTATTAAGAAAATTGTTGTTAGGAAATTAATAACAATAATAACAACCTTTATTCGGTCTTTGCATTCAAAGCTGTTGCCGTGACACAGAATAACATACAATTACTTATATCAAAACAAAAATCGAATCAAATTACAATTACAAATACAATTTATATATAAATTAAACAAAATTAAGAATACATACTGCCTAAAATTAATATAAAAATTGACCACCGTAATACGGCCAGAACAATTTCATCGGTGAGACGTGATGTTAGTTTGAATGACTTCCGAAAATTCTCGAAAATGCCGGGGATTGTACCCCTAGCACCTATCAAGACCCATTACTCTGATATCTTTCAGATTCCAAAGTTTTCGCTAGTTATCAACAAAATGAATGCATTTTCAATTGGAATTATCTAAATATTTTTTGAAACCAGTGGTACCAACGGCAAAGATAAAGCTCATCTTTCTCTTGAAAATTCTCAAAACACACATGTCACATTTATTTTTTGACGTTCTTTTAGAAAATGATAAACAACAAATGATGATAGCCAAGCCAGGACTAGAATCTGTGATACAGGGGTTGTGTTTTACTAGACCAACGCCCATTGGACGTTGATTAGTAAAATTAAGCAGGTAAGCTCAAATGACCAAGGTATAGATAACACTGAGCCGTAGTTACGTATTGGCTTGTGCATTGTGGTGTATGTATTAGCATTGATAACTAATGCAATTACTATCAGGGTTCCATTGTACGGGCTTATTAGTTTGGCGTATACCCTCTGTTTGTCTCTCATCCCGTCCTAGCGGCTGTGCATATCAATATGTCATTCATTAGTGTCAAATACGCATCCGTAGTTGTCACCATAAACACGCCGGCCGGACCATGTCCATGGTTTGTCGCCACTAGGAACTACATTACATTATGTTAGCAAGCCTTGACCCCCCTCTCACCCCCTCTCTCTCTCTCTCTCTCTCCCTGCCCGAGAATGGAACCGTGTCCCTAGCAAAGTCAGAGGCTTAACAAACTCATTTGACTTTAAATTTGTTATTAAAAAATTACTGTAATAGGCCTACCTCTTTCTATTTTTATTTTTTTATTATAATCAAAGCTCGGGAGTTTTCACCGTAGAATTATTATAACTATTATTTTTAATTTTAATTCTTATTATTACGAATTATTGTAGTTAGTATTTAAGTAGTATTTTACTCCTTATTCTAATATTTGAAATAGCTTTGAAATAACTTAGCATTAATTAGAGTTCACGCTTACGTGAATTAATTATTCTTAGACTTTATTGTATAGTTCTTTTTAACAAACAGCGTGAAAATGTAATGCTTAATGTATAAACTTGTAAGTGAATTGTATCATTGTCTTGTATTGTGTAAACACACTGGTTAGATGTAAGAAAAGCCCTTATGGTCTTTCTTGCCAGTTGAAATAAAACATCAATCAATCAATCAATCAATTATGCTATACTCTTATTGAAAACAGAAAATAAATAGGGTGAATGGGATGGATGAATGAGATTATAGAACGTTGTTAGTGTATGTATAAGTTGAAAGTTTTTAAGCTTATTACATCACTAATTTGTACTTATTATAAATAATGTTGGATGTAAGAGAAGGCCCAACTGGCCAGAATAACGCCTTAAATAAAAGCCTTAAATATTAAAACGGGTTTTTGTAAGACTTGTTTCAAATTCAAAGTTTGAATGACCACAAAAATGAAATGAGAATTCCTTCTCTTGAAATGACAAAACTCTTCTTTACCAAAATTTAAAAATTGACAAGAACGCAATATCCAAATTTTTATGGGGAAACACTACGAAAAACCTAGCGTAATAATATTTGTTAAATGAAACTGCGTTTTTTTTATTAACCGTTAACAATAAACTATAGGTTTCTTGGATTCTATGTCGCTTTGTAGGAAGAATAATGGTTAATTAAACACTTAAGCACACAACATGGGTTACATAAAGTGATGTTAGTTCACAATTCTAAGGAGAGATAAGTTCCTACAAGGCGCCAAGTCTGTAATTATTGTGTGTTGCCATCTGGTATTACAATGTGAGATTCGCAACGACTTCTCAGTTAGCAAGCCGATTAGAAATCCGCTTGTGGCATCCGCGCCTTGGTTTTGAATCTTAACTCAAGTAATAGTAATGTTTCGCATTAGTATTCTTGTTAGTCAAAGGTATTAAAATCTTTTGAAGGTATCACTTTGTATTAATTCTTCCGCTTTGTAAATAAACACAACGATGTTTTAATCTTAGCTGTAATGTTAACAGTGATAACCGCAAGTAAGAAATTGAGGGGTGGGTTTCAGTTAAAGAACCGACTTCGTAGCTGATAGAAATAGGTACGTGGTCTTAAAACGATGTTTGTGTTTTCATATGAACTATAACTAAGAAAGAAAATAACATTGTAAACTGCACGACTAACTAAAAGGAACTTAAGATATTTTGAAGAGTTTTCTTATAAGTAAGATTAAATACCCCTGAGTGTTAATTCATTTTGGAAATAAGCAACCATTTTGTAAAATGGTCGGCAATTTAGTGACCTTCATGGAATCTGAAGTGACTCGTTATGTGCGTATCCTCATTCATATATTTTGAAATAAATGTATCTCTTAAGTGCGAGACTGTGGATAATCCTGTCATGTTTACTTTTAGCGTTTTATAATGCGATAAATTGAAACTGACATTGGATAAAGTACATCTATACCGTAGGGCATTCCATTCTACCGAACAGTATTTCACGGCGTTTGTTTTAAGCGGGTGCGCTCTTAAAAGCGAGGTAAGTATTTCGTATCGATACACTCATAAAGGTTTCCGTGTTCCCTATAATAAAAATCTAAAATGGTATGTTTTTATCACAAGCTCTTTGGTTCCACCAATAGGCGTAAAAACAAGGTTACTTAAAAGCGTATAGAACGTGGCACGATTCGTAAGTGGTTTTAGACTTGCCTTCCGAGAGAGCTCTGATAAAAAATGAATAAAATAACGGCAAGCAAAGGATGCAATAAAAGTTGGAAATAGCTGCATCTTCGGGAAGTGATTGTAAGTAAAACGTTTGATAACTGCACGGCTAACTAAAAGGAACTTCAGATATTTTGTGTAGTTATTTTCTTATGAGAAAGATTTTACAATTTTTGTTTCTCAATTTAACTACCCTTCCGAATATTTTAAACAAATCAATACATTTGTATTTTTTTCCTATATGCATTTAGGTATACGAATTTATTTCAGTGGAATACATTTGTTCAAGTTGTTATGTGCTTGTAGATGCCAATGATTTATAACTATGCTATGACGGCTCCAAAGTCACTATGTATACACGATGGATTAAACCAGCTGCGTAGCTTCTAAGTTGTCTTAGTTAAGCAAATCCTTGCAAAGTCTTACTATGTACACACTAGAAATCAACAAATTAAGTTGTATTCTTGATATTTTACTATTTTATATTAATTTTATTATAATTGCAGTAAAGTATAGTTGCTAGAACATATTGTATATACTTGTTAAACATAATTAAAATAGGCTGGCGACTCTGTGCTTAGGACACACTTCGTCAGGTCGGATACACTAGTTGACATCTCCATGGCAGAAAAGGGCTATACTTTGTTGCCAGTCTACGCGTCCTCGCTAAGCGTTGACATTGACATGTCTACCACCGATAGCCAGCGAAGCTTTTCTGATATTCATTCACTCTAACTCAGAACGAAATGTGTCAAGTCAATGTTTGCGTTCATTTTCCGGACTAGTTAAGCTAATGTTTCATCATTATACAAGTTTAGTCTTCCACGAAACTCATGTTTTCTTTTCGTTTCCACGCGGGTTTGATTGTGCGCGTCAGCGATATAAGTGGGATCTTACGCGCGCGCCATAAACAGAAGTGGGATTTATTATTCAAGTCGGACGAAACGAACTTCTCTGTTCGGATGAATAATATTTTGAGGGGGGGGGCGAGCAAAACAAACACACCATTGTGTCGACAGAGATGTTATTGAAATGAGGGAATTGGAAACGTCAATTTGGAAGGTTCGATTGTCTGTTTGAAAGCGACGCAGGACAAACCAATAAACTGGTGATGATGATGATGGTGATGATAAACGTGCTTGAATGTTACAGCAGTCGAGTCGAAACGTTGCGAGATCTGTGTTTTACGCAGCAATATACTTCAATAAATGTGTTGTTGTTTTCTAACTGTTTCCGTTGCTTCGATATAATGTGTGAACTTGGAAATGTTACGCAGTTTTGACTCTAGTATAGACTCGTATTTTTTTAACATACTAATCATAATACAGAATAGCAACAATGATAACACTTTGCAATTATTTACACGTGATGAAAGTAAGGAGGAGAAGACGAAAAACAAAAAGAACGAAGAAAAAAATATATCTTTCTCAAGTACAGTTACGAGTGGTAACTATATAAACATAAAACATCCATATTAATAAACTTTTTATAATAAGGTAAATTTTCATTTTTTATAATCACTTTACAATAAATTAATGGAGATGGTTTAGTTCTAGTTTTTTTCCACTCGTAACAAAAAAGATCTCGCGACAAAATTAATTACAATTTGTAGTTTTTAGTTTTTATGTTCATAATAAAATCAAATTATTACTTAAATGTTTATAAATATCACTCGCTTAGTAAGAAAGAAACACTATTGTTTTTAATATTACACCAATTCAAACACATCAATGCATGGTGACAATATCAAATGTGCCACCCAGAACGTTAGGGTCTAAAACTTGATTACGTATAGGAGTCGCGCGGTGCGGCAGGGGGGGGGGGGGGGGGGGGGGGGAGGGTTGGGGGAGTTAATCGAGATAAAACATGAGTGTAGAATGGATAAGGCTTACTCTAAGACGAGGAAGTCCTTATCATGAATGGTAATCGTGAGACATAGCCAATGGCGTCGATATATTATTATAACGGTAACCGTCTTCTCCATGGTTATGTATGTGGAAGATACTGCCAGTGTACTTGGCACGAGTGTGGGTGGGCTCGACGCTCCGGGCTTAGAACACTAACGACTTGGGAGGCTTTGCAGTCATAAAACTAAATCTTATATATTTCCTAGTTCCGAGCAAAACATTTCATTTGAAAATCAAAATGGAATTTTCTCGAATTTAAATTTGTTTTATGCTAATAAAACGTTATTGGTTGGAGTTACATACTGAATGCATCGTCTCCATAAAACTATTTAAATACAAAGTTCACTTAGCTGTTTATCTTGAAAGTTTTAAAGTGTTACTGTTCTTTTTTTTATATATAATCTTGTGTTAACTTAAAGTGCATGCAAGAAACCCGTATTTTGTTCCTTTTTTTAGATCACCAATGGACCAAGACTTATTTTTAATTTAATGTGATGTTACCTATTCATTCGTTATTTAATGTACGCTTTCTCAGCCTACTGCAATGATAAATTCCCAACCTCAAACACTGAGCTCTCATTTACATGTTCAACCAACAAGAGTTTTGTACAAGATCTCGTTGAGGCCGTTAAATACATATTTGATATTGGTTCTGATGATTTATGATTGCTCAGTGGACTTAAGTACACTCCACTTACCACTAAACGCGTTAATAATTAGGTGGTGTATTTAAACATAGAATTAATTAATTATCCTGTACAAGCTCCGCCTTCGCCCGTTACATTTCAAATAACTCTTCTATTTCTTAACTTTTAATAAAGACTGTTGGAAGTTGTCTTGCACTTTGTTGTTCTTGTGTCGAAACTTCTATGTTTGGAACGTTATTCGATTCGGGAAGCCACTAGGGATGGGCAAGTACGTTTAATAGCCTAAACGTTTAACTATTTTTAAAACTCGCGCTTAAACGTTTACACGTTTTATTCGCTCTATCCCCTGCCGCGAGATGAATAAAATGACCTTTGCAGTAAATTACCGAATAGTTCCGAAACATTGGGTAAATTACAATTTATAGCTAGAAAAAACTATAATAGTAGACTAGTACTGCAGTACGCTACGTTTTAAAATATTTGTTTCTTATCTTACATACAAACACTTCTGTACACACGTTTAAACGAGGCGTAAGAATTATAAACGTTTAAAGTCACTCCCACGTTTAAACGTTTAAACGTCCCATCCCTGGAAGCCACATACTTATTTTCATGCCGCACTCAAATATTCGTTACTTTCAGGCTGACGTATGATATACGACCATATTTCCTCTGAGAACTGATCGTAAATTCCAACTGAATCGGATCGTTTTTAATAATTCAGAGAAAGTTGATGGGGAGATCCTTTTTGGATTCGACTATGAAATATGTATATACTGGTTGGGTGATGCTTACCTGATTGTAAGTCGCATATGGATGAGTTCTAGTTAAGTGGAGTAATGTTTGATAAAATTCTAGCTACATATTCATTATTCCGTGGAAATGTTTTGAAACTTAAACTTTTATGATTCTGGTGAGAATAGAACGGTAAAAAAAGATAGAAAATTTTATGTCGTATTTATATCGTATTGTGGGTTTGTGGAAATAACAATTGATATAGTTGTTACAGCTGTTTTTATATAGCTGTTTTTATATTGGTAAACCAAAATGTTCAAGTAAAAATGTAATAAAACTTTTCACAATTTTATTTATTTGCAGTATAATCTATAGGTAACATATTGTCGTAATACTCATTAGGTTAGTAGTGTGTGTACACTGTACAAATAATATTAATAATATTAGTAATTAGTAATTAGTCGTGTTCTGCTGCAAGATTATGGTGAGCTCCCGCAGTACTGCAATCAAAAATCGAGTAATCTATTAATACAATTCTATTAAATATAATAATGCATAATAATAATATAAAAGAATATACATAATATAATGATTATTTAAATGTCGCCAACAGGCCTGAAAATACAGCCATCTATATAACAATACTCTATGTCTTGCGTGCTACCACGCAAGCATGACATGTATATTAGCTAACCATGGCGTTCACGCATCGTCTAGTTGTATCACGTTTTAGTTCCTAGTTATAACAGTAAAAAAGTAAAAACCTTACTAAATACTCAAAAGACACACCTTTAAAAAAAAATGTGTTTACAAACTCTTGCTATATTTCACACTAGTGTCAATTTAATCGTATTATAAAATATGCAGCATTTACTTTTTCTAGTTGTTTATGTGTATCAAACATTTTCGTTTCCTGTCGCAGTTTAAGAGTGTAAATTGAGAGCAGTGGCGGCTCGTGGGGTTTGAAATAGGTAGGGCACAAATCAGTTTACATTTAAAAAGGGTAGCAAGTCGCATTTTAGAGTTTCATTTAGACACTGACACAGATACAGAAGATAGGCCTAATAAAATAACAGCACATGCAAACTTACCTAATATTTTAACGTCTGTGTCATTGTGTTTACGAACAGAAATTCTATAGCCGACATCTATAGTTGTTGTCTGATATTATTCCTACCTATCAACGGTACACTCATTTCATTGTCCTAATGACTTTGGATAGTCCATGTTTTTTGGTTTTCTCACTCAAATGTTTCAAATCATTGACACCAATCCTGTTATGTCTTATCTAAAATAAGTACACAATACTTCAGGATGAATATAGATGTATTGGACACTTTTAATAACACGTAAAGAAACCTACCATGTTTGAAATTGGACACCCGACTCCCGCGTCGAGTCATGGCTAGATTTAAACAGTATGACCAACTTAAGAACTAAACTACCTACTTATGACAATTGGGTTAGTTGATAAATACAACAACCACAACAGCAACATCTGTGTTAATGTGAGGTTATGTAGGCTATATGTGACAAATCCCTACGCATGTATAATCACCGCCAAACAAAAGGCATGTCAAACAGAATAATACAATATGCACCATTGCACCTGTAGCTAACAGAACAGCCTGACTAATGCACAAGTCTGGTCTTGGTGGACCTAAATGTCTTCGCTAACAGTCGATCTTCGTAACTCAAGTATTTCTTTTTCAAGTATCTTACCTCATTCATTTTGTTTTGGTGTAACACGGAATATTATCACTGTCCAGGCTACACTACTGTCACACCTCGTTCATTTTACACACTTTAACACATCAATCACTCACTTAATTGCTCTGTTTTGGGCTACAGGCCTACACACACACTTAATGAACACAAGGAACGGACAACACCACGCGAACCACCACATCCAAGGTCGATGCACTACCAGACAAAGCTAGATATTCACTGACCAGACCACTATGTACTCACTGTTCACACAGAACCTGTGACGATCTTTGGCTAGAAACTTGACCTAATTCCATGCAGCTGCTGGAGAAACGCGTTGTGCGCATGCGTCGGAGAACCATCTGAGAAAGAGACAAGTATACCAGCGCAAGGTCTGTGGTACACAGCGCAGTGCACACGCTCAAGAATCCTAAGTGCGGCCGCGTCAAGGCGGTGGTATCTTCTACCGCGCGTTTTAAACGTCAATTCAAATGTGCATTTTGCAATTTGTGCTTGGGTGATTGAGAGGGGGGTCACGTGACCATGTGACCTTATGCGCGAGCCGCCACTGATTGAGAGCGCATAATATTCAAAATACCATTCGAACACAAATGAGTTCTCGTAGTGTACAAGTTAGTTCGTAAAACTCAAAATATGGGACAGTGTTGGTTTTTGTATTTTGTGAGAACGTCGTTAAACCATAGATAATAAATGGATAAATATATTTCCAAAGAAGACGCCCGAATGTTGGAGCAATGTGAATAAATTTTACATCTTTCCGGCACAAAATATACAAATTCACATTTTATGATAACAACTTTTATTATGTCGTTATTTTATTTCTTGTGACGTTTATTACGTTTGATAATATTTGTACAAATGGCGAAACTGTTATGTTACATCATAAAACCGATCTCCACTTTAAAATAACTGTATACTTGAGATATGCATTAATAGTAATAAACCATATAAAGGAATATGTATCTACTGAGTTTCATTTTAATGGACTACGATGTAGATTGCATTTGAATAAATTTGATATACATCGAACTATCGGTTTAATATGAGCAATTCTGTGCCAACATATTTAACATAATGCCAACATAAAGACGCCACACTTTTTTGGCAATTGGTTTCGGGGAATATTAATAATACAAGGCTTGAAATTGCCGTTTCTTAATAATATCTATGCACACATCGGAAAACAAAGAAAACTGGTTTCAATTTGACCTCAAAAGAACTAATACCGTTTTGCATTGGCAAATTACCTTAAGTGTGTTTTCAGAACGATCACTCCGTAGGCCTACATTGTCAGTAACATAGCAATACCAATATTTACATGGTACATCTTCACACGCAAGCTACTGCCAAGAAAAATAAACAACCGAGCAATTGGAAGCGTTTAGATAAAACAGCCTTCTGTTGACACGATTTCATTTGTGTATTATTTTTACCACTCTTTATTGCACCATTAACTGTGGTTGCAAAATGCATGTGTTTCATTGCATTGAATTAAATATTACATTGGTTCATGTTTAAAGTAGAAAACATAAAGTTTGTCTTGTCATGTTTGTATTTTATGCTTTTACGATTGAGTGCACTCATGCAACTCTGTGTACACGGATATATTGAGTGAATAAATCTTTTACACGAAACTTGATCTGTGCGACAACCGGTTGGGGTTATCATAATAGTGGTTCTGATAAAAGTAATAAGTAATTGTCTGCTGACAAACATCTAGTGCGTTCTAGTATGTATATAATTATTAAGTCGAAATGTAACCTTATTGTCACTTAGGCTGTAGGTCGACCTCTCCGGCGAACTCCCAATTTGTCTGTTAAAACTGATTTTAAAATGCTTTCAATATTGTCATAAAGTAAACCGAAATATATTATTCCATGTAGAATTTAATGCTCTTTCTTATGAATGTTTCTTTGTTCCAATACACATATTTTACATTTTTCAAGTTAACTTATTTAATTCATTAATTAATTACGAACGGTGTGTGGGAATAATATATATCAACAATCAAACGAGTAAATTTGAAAAACGGAAATATTGATTAGAACAACAAATCAACATAAAAAAGAGCATTATAGTCTATCTATATGGATTAACATATTTTAGTTTATATTCTGATAATTTTGAAAGCTTTTCAAAGCAAGTAACCGACTGGAATCGGGGTTCTGCAGGTTTATAAACCCTTTTTAAGAAGAGGGCAACAAGTAAACCTTAATCCACGTATCGTAGTCTTACCTGTTCCAACTGGTTGGTGACACACTCGAACATATCGTAGGCAACGTCGCACACTACCTTGCCGGCTGGAAATAGAACAAACGACGCCATTGTATTATTCGTGCGTTACGTTTCTTGGAAATGAGGAATTGATTTTCACTTAGAACTAGAACATTCTCATAATGCAGGAGATTTCCTGTCTATTCTGTGTATTATACGACTCTGTTTCAAGTGTCGTACGTTTTGATTTGACGTGGGGGAATTGTCCGGTTGCATGACACAAACACGAGTTGTATTGATTTCTATTTAGGGAATAATAAACGTGATCGGTGTAAACAAATATATGCATTTAGAGCAAATGGTGACACGTTATCAACTCCTACTCAATTCATGATCCGACATAATAATTATGTAACACATTTGAAAATAATTTACATACGAAAATTGCATATGTTTATTAGGTACTTCATGTTTATACGTTTAAATGTATGTTAAAAGCAGAGGTTCCCTTTAATATAAAATCTGCATTCCAGAATTCATCTGATTATTAATAAATATTCATACTGGATGGCTTACATGTTCCAGAATCAATCCCCAAATAATCCCACTCTCATCCAACTTAACGAGGTTTCTCGGACTACTTGTGGCTCGACTTTAAATTGTTTTACTTTTAACAATGGTTATATGTTTGATTGCTTGTATGGCAAACCAGTGTTATAACTGAAGAGGTATCTGCATCCACGGAATGACTAGTCGATGATTCTGACCAAGAAATACGCTTTGCTACGAATGTAACCTCCAAATACAAATTTCCCTTCATTTAGGAATCAAAACACATCCCACAAGTGACCCTTCTAAGAAGTGTCATAACAATTGAGCGATTATATGTGATGAATAGTGTTACATGTGAGATGAATTTTGGAACGTTACTAAAGCATGATCTTAATCAAAAACAATTCTTAAGAATGATCATCATCTACTCACTTATGGGACTGTCCGAGCGACGATTCTGCGCCCTCGCGAGGCAGAACTGAGAGGCTCGCGCAGTCGCAGTGAAGTAGTCTCTATCTTGAACACCCTCTGTGTAGAGGCGCACTAGACCCTCTAGCGTGGGGAAGCCGTTGACATCAACCTGAGTAGACCAACATGCACGGACACGTTAGAGGGGAAACCAGCAACCTCCTTCTAAACAGTATATCCCACATCGAGGAGAATCCCCCCCCCCCCCCCCCCCTCCAAAGCCCCTTCTTAAATAGATACAGTAATAAACCAGAAGCGCAAGTGCGGAAGGTACATCCGGAATCACACAAGTATTCAACTGAAAGTTAAATTTACACTGCACTATCACTACAATAGGTTGGAAGGGAATTTTAAAGTGTTATTAAAACTTGGCATATAGTTGTAATTCAGTCTTAAGTTATAAATTAGAGTCAGTGTTAGAGTAACTATAAATCATAATTACATTAATTGGCATGACAAATAATAATTATGAGCAGAAAGCTAAATCAAAAGATTTCTTCAGATTAGCATTAATTGTCTGATATGATATGAGTCTTCTGTTACGCATTATGTGATTGTTTACTAAAGTGCATACAGAAGGCAATAACGGAGTTTTATCATCTCAAATAATGAAGGTATTTAATTTGAAATTAATATATATTTGTAGCTCCTCTATTTAACCTCTAAATTTAGTCTTTTAAAGGCAAATGATCAATACCCAATACAAAACATTTTTAAATATTCGTTTGTGGCCCTTACCGTAAATTCTGAATAGTTGTTCGCTGTAAAATGCGTCTCTGGCTCCTATCACGCACAACTAATATTTTCTAAATGAGTTGTAGAATCTTTTAAGAGACAAAACTGCGACGCAAATAAGTTGGTGCTATGTTTGATCTATAGCTACGCTTGAATCTAATATGATGGCATATGAGCTAAGCATCTTACCGAAGTATTAAGCCAATTTTGCGGATATTTCAAAGTTTCTTTCAGTGAGCTTATAAGTTTCTGATGATAAATCTTCAACGTTTACGAGGAGATACACCAAGCAAAGTAATGAGAAACTCGTTTTTGTTTGCACTTATAATGAGAAAACATAAACTAGCATTGATAGGATAAACCGAAACTACCAAGGCAATAAACTGGTATTTGTGCTACTTGAAATGTTATATACCTCCCACAAAGTATTTATTGAAAATATGCAAACAAAAATTAATTTTTACTGGTTTATAATAATCTTATAATTTTTGTGATAATACGTTTACTCACAGCATCGAAATTTAATGATTTGTTTGTCTACTTGATTGTGAAATGCTGAATTATACAAAAAATGTTTGTAGCCTTCCAACAACATATCTCTAATTTCCAAGAGTCCTATCCGAAAAAATGATTTCAGAAATACACATGTACGTATATTGAGAAATAAACCGAAATGTGGTATATAATTATTGAAAAAAAAACTACTTGCTATTAGTTTTGACAGATAATACTTATTAAAAGTTGGCTCGACATCAGAAAAATATTCAAAATTACGATGTCATAATAATCACAATAACACTAATTATGATCTTACATTGTCATTTTGTATTTTAAAAACATCATTTCGTAACATTTCACAGAGTTTTTTTTTTTTTTATTTGTCTCGCTAAAAACGTAGACTTGGCAATGACGTAATAAGTAACCAATGGGTGACATAAGTATAATGTAGCTCGATCACTTACCGCTTTCACCTTTCTGTAGACGCATTGAAGTAGGCACTGAAACAAGAGACAGACACATATAATTACCGTTGATCTTGGAGACTTGATGACGTGACCACAGCGCTCATGTTTGCTCCTTGACCTTGACACAATATAATAAACTGTGACATTTCATTTTTCGCTTGAATAACATTTGTCTGTGTTGAGTAAATATTTTTTTTTTTTTTTAATAATAATAATAATAATAATATAATTTAATAATATAATTTAAATATAATTAATATAATATAATAATAAATTAATATAATATGTAATTAATATAATATAATAAATAATAATATAATTTAAAGAGCGAAAGCTCATTTTGGTAAATAAAAAAATACTACTACCACTACTACTACTACTACTACTACTACTACTACTACTACTACTACTACTACTAATATTTTTTTATAAATCTGCCCAGGGGCCAATTTTTAGTCAGCATGTTCAGGTCATGTGAATGACATCCAACTATATGAAAGACAACTCGTTTTATGTTTGATATTAGTGGTTGTCTTTGCGAAAACAAGTTAGGGTATACACCTTAATATTATATAGTTAGAAATTATAAGACCGGGAATAAAACCCGGTGTTATGACAGACCGCTAAATATTTAGTAGTGTATATTTTACTTTAGCGGTGGGTTAAATATTCAGTAGTCAAAGGGGTCTAAAAAGGTATATTATTTCATTCAGATAGTTTTTAATTAATTGAAGTGAAGGAATTAATCCATGTGTTTGCCCTTGTGATTGAGTACTTAGAAAAACTTTCATTGGTGTTTTCTGGCAGCGGGAATCGAACCTATGAACTCCCGGATTAGAGTCACGAGCGCCAGTACTTATTCAAGACTAGTTACTAAGGCTGCGGACTCGTTTTAAAGTTACAAAGCAGTTATAGTTTTAACTAAAGATTCCCCTTACTAGCAAGTACGTACAAAGACGCATTCAGTATCATTAAAGACATGTAAATATTGCTTAACTCTAATGAATATTCCCCATGGTAATTATAAGACGCTTTACAGAGAGACCAAGTTGAAAGTCTTTAAAGATAATTGCCTATAAATAAGATATCTTCATTTTCATGATCATTTTGTTCTTGAAAAATAAAATCATTTATCGAAATTAAATCGAATGAATGCGAGTTAAAAGTTTAAATGGTCCTACTGCTCGTGTTGGTTTTATGGACATAATTTTGCACGAGCTTTTCAAGAAACGAACGCCCACATCGAGATGCATATATAAATATTAATCATAAAACTTAGCAAAATTCGTTGAACTTTAAAAGCCTCTGGGATTTCAGTGCATCTCGAAACTCGCAAAAGGTCAATGTTAATGTATTTTCCCAGCCAGCATTCTTATACTAAGTGCTAAGTTTGCGTTTTGGGACTTTGCGAAGAAGAAAAGTTTTGTCATTCAATTCTCTTTATAGATTCGAATCTACAGGCTTTTATTAATCGCGATAATCCAACGTTATTAACTAAAGGAGAGATTAATGATTTAATGAAGTCTTCAACGGACTTAAAACTCTCACTGGATTTTAATTTAGCATTTTCTCAAAACAAGGCGTTTTACCGTTTGAATGGACGTATTTAATAATTTTATTTTCAGCCTGACACGCAATTGAAAACGCCAACGGTTTCATTGAGTTGAATTGGAGGAAACTGTAAAATACATCTAAATTACAACGATGTTGCATTAATTCGCTATGCTAAGCTCTAAACAAAGAATCCAATTATTTTCATATCTCGTTTCAAAAACAAGAACTGAGCTCGTCTTCTATGCCGATATACACAAAGTTCACTCTGGTAGAAATTTAATTTTGTTTTTTGTCAATTACAACTTCGTTTAGAAGGCAACTGTCCTTAATTTTAATATCGGTACTAGTATGTTGAATAGAAAGATCCTCAAATACACATCAAAGGAACATGATTATATATATTATTTTTAATACATCTTTACCTTTATGTTTAGTTATAAAGATCCCGCTTTTTATTTTCCGCTTGAATGAAGTGAAATTGTATGTGATGTCATAATGAGGTAAACAAACGCCGAATTATGAATGAATTTACTACACATCGGCTGGAATTGATGAATGAATTCATTTTTGTGAATGTCTGGACAAAATCAATTAAAAAACTTATTGATTTATATTAATACATTTATGTATCACACACAGAAACCTTTCGACCCGGAATAATGTTAAAAATAGTCACACAATTATAAAGCTGTGCCAAGGTCATTTACTTTAAAAACCGATGCATTTTCGGATTACCCTCCCTACTCCTTCCTCAGACCGAGAACAACTGATCGGTCTGAGGAAGCAGTAGGAAGGGTACTCCGAAAAATCAGTTTTATAAAGTAAGCGATCTTGGTACAGTTTTATAGTTGTGTGTGTATTTATAATACATTTAAATATTTTGTTACTTATTTCTTAAGGAACAGTGATTTAAAGTGACAATTATTAAGTAAAGTAAGGAAACTCATACAGGCGAGACTTAACAATTAACATGCAGCGTTAAAGGGGATAGACGGATATCAGTTAATTACGCTGCTACTTTGATTAAAGCCATTTCATGCATGAACTGAACAATTAGCAAAGTACACAACGATCTGAAATGTCTAGACTGCTTTGTGAATATTATACCGTGTTCCTGTTAGTGTTCGTAAACTTTCGTAATTATTCACATATCTTATATATAACCGCTTACCTGATCAATGTTAAAATTCATTTGTTCCCTTTTCTAGATATATTATATAAAAAATTGCTTGTTTATTTTAGGTAAAAAACAAACAAGTATAATTTTAAGTTTAGTTTAGTTTGCTTTAAGGCATTAAATTCTACAATCAAAATTAATCTTCTAGTCGATGTAGGGCCTACACTGTATATTAAAAAAAGGGTAAATTATATGTAAACCTGAACCGCCATAAACCTATGTTTATTGGTTCAGGTAATTTCCGCATGATCAACAAAAAAATCCACATGTGTAATGTACAAAGAGAGGAAAATAAATAAAAATATATATGTTACATCGTTACAAAGTTTGTAAGGAAACACGATCTGCATATAAGTCATAATTTTGCAGTTGAAAACTACTTCCGTGATATCTTCCAAGGTTCTACTAGAAATAAAGTTATTTATCTCAATAATTGCTTTCTTAGTATTGTTTCCTTTTATATTTTGTAGAAGTAATTAAACCCGGATACTAATTGGAAATGCATCTCCCCAGTATATGCATTAATATATTATAAAATAGTATTATAATTTTTAAATTTATGTCGTTGTAAGAATTTTATAAAACAGTTCAAATTTGACACAAAAACTATTAAATATGGTAAATTAAAACGCACATACGAAGCTTAATTCTTACTTCTCTGTATTAAAATATTTCGATATATTTATTTAATAATGTTTGACGCACAATTTTAAATGGAAACAGCTGTATTTGGTTATCAGAAGATATCAGAAGAACACAGGTAAAGGCTGACTAAATGGATGTGACTGAGGTTTTCGCATTTCACATCACGTTTTCTAGGCAGTAGGCCTATACGATTACAGTTAGTAATTCGAATCTTATCAGTTTAACTAATCCCGAAGGTGGGAACATATCACACCGAAACCTCTAATTGCTTGTCACGCAATAATTATTATAAGTGAAAACAATAAATATGAACTTTACAGCATATTATATTTTAAATACATCTACGATTTATTGTAATTATTTCAAAAACCATTGTTTGCCATTTTACCAGGGAATTTGAATGCTCCAATGTTCTTCCTTATGTACTAGAGAATGAAAACTATACGAGAACTATAAATTCACGTACATTATTCATACAATCCTCATATTTACTTGTCCACGTGTGTACTGATTCACTTAGTATGCCAGGTTGTGGAGAACATACTAAAATATGAACTGCGGTTTTGTTAATGTTTCGCCGGAACAGCTGTACAGATGAAATTACCGCACTGCAACTGAATATAGTGGTTATACCTAAGCCGTTTCTGGTACTATAATGATGTGGCTAGTTTTGCAGAGGTTTAGTTAGTAAATACACAGATCCGTTTTGTTAAAACCAACCTTCCTACATACATAGTATATAATAAAGCTAAGTACGCTCGCAAGACACATGTGGGACGATACAGACCATACATTGCCAACAGCTTGACCGATCAGGAATTACGACCTCCGATTTGTATATGAGTTTTCAAAGAATAGTGGGGTTTAAAAATTCACTTTTTTCTAATTTTTACTGAAATTTAGAAAAAAACCATTTAAATTTATTTAAAAAAAAACATAATTATTGTTGTTTGACGCTCTTTTTGTAAAGTATCTTGTATTTTTTAAGTCTCTGTGAAGGTAAGTTATGATAAATGTGTAGAAACAAAGAAAAACTATAATATTTTAATATATGGTATCATATTGTAAGATAAATATTTTGGATTTCATGTTCTGGTTCACAGAGAATCTATAAAACGCGTTAGAAAATTGTAACGGCTATGTAGCAAATGATAAGACTGCGAACTGAGGACATACTGAAGAGCGGCTTCAAACCAATCGAGCGATTAATTATATGATAAGGTGTGTTTTGGTAGTTGAATACTTAAGAGTGATCATGGGAATGAAAGGAAATCATTATCATTATTCACCTTTAACAAACAAACGTCTTGTAAAATGTAAAACCCTTAATAAGTGAGGTTTACCTGTAAGTAAACATAATTTATGTCTTCAAACATCGTCGTAGCGTGTGTAGCATTGATACACATCTCTCGGTTATAACAATACAAATAAATGTCAGTAAGCAAAATAACGGTGTTGACATAGTTCGTATTCAAATGTCTCCCTCGAGCTGGAGTCAGCATTATGCGTAATATGATGTACCCATACAAGTATATTTACATAGAGTGCAATCTTATACAGATATCATTCTATTTATTGTCTCAATGCAAGACCCAGGAGAGAGAAAGAAAGAAAGAAAATCGAATTTCTTCTCAGCACTCAACTTCTAGGATTGTCGAATACATTTTTTCGACATTGCCGTTGGAATCGCAGCACATTCGCAAAGTTGCAAATGTTTGATCATTGTGTCGAGATAGCATTCGTTTGCCTTGCATTGTTGATCGTGATAGGGATATTGAGATCAGGACGTTTCAGAGAGATTGAGAAGAAATATACGTGATGAATAACTTCACGGATGGATTTCACAAAGAGTTCAATAAATCAATTATGGATTGGAAGACGTAAAAAAGGCGGTGTTGAATATTTTGAAATATATTCCGAGTAGGGTTGCACGCTACAACAAGTTTCCATATCAATAATATGTTTGAAACTTAATATTTATTACCACATTTGTTCTCCCGAATAGCTAGATTATTGTACTACGAGACGTTTACAAAAATTTAAAAGGGACCAAATCCCAAATGCACCGTATTTCTCTTTTGATACAAAAAATACTATAAGAAAGATAGCTCTGTCAAAAACGGAGTATAAACATCAACGGATTAGCTACAAATTACTGTAGTCAACTCCTTTCAGCCGCGTGACGTCACTTGAAGTACAGGCGGTTGCAGCTCCGTACAGTGTTGCCCTATCCTCTTATTGAACTTGCCGGTCAACGCCAACATTAAAATCATATTGTCTCCATACTGCTACGTTATATTGAAAAAGTAAATCATAATCGTATTCCAGTGTTTAATTCTTACAAAACTAAATCGTGGTTTGTAACAACTTTTTTCAAAAATGTGTAGCATTCTCAAGATATCACTAAAACACTTTTAACAATGAAACTAATCCCCGTCGAGTTTAGTTTCTAGGGCATTTTTAATTTGGTTCCATATTATTTTCATGGAAAGCGTTGAATATTTTTTTTTACAACGTTTTCTTGTGGATCTGTGTAAACTAAGCTGTTTTGTGTTCTCGTTAGTCGTTATACACTGAAAGCCGCGGAGCGTGACACGTTTTAGCGGCATGACACACTTGCGCGAGGAGTAAATGAGACCCGCAGAAAGAGTATGAAACAGTTTGCATCGTTATCGTAGTGAGTTGCACCGACTCTGTCATCAGATCTGGAACCCATTCTGGAGCATAACTTTTTATTTTATATCCTGAAATATATTCTGTATGAAGTCGCAAACTTGTTTACTCAATGTAAAAGCATTAAATTTAACATATACTAGTCCCAAGGAAAGTATTCGCATACCGATCTCAGGTCATTGTCTACTGCCCCGTTCAACCGCGTCAATTGAAAGAAAGTCCACAAATACCTGTCGTTATATCACACATTCGTAAATGCACTGTTCAGCTTAGCCGAGTGCACAGGTGGTTTGGCCACACTCGCCGTTACAGGTAACCAACGGAAGGTTTTAAATTATCTCCAATGAACATGCTGAGATTAGATAGTAGGAATTAGCGAAATAGAAAGTTAAGTTGTCACCTTGGACTCGGCTGTGTCGTAAGCATCAGAATACTTCGTTGGGACAACTAAAGTGGTCGAAATCAGGAAGAATTCGTTTCTGGATACACAATAATAGTGAAAGAATAGACAAGCATTGCACAATGGTTGAATGCGTTTGTTGGACAGGACTAGCGAGATAGATGTTGCTTCAGTAGGACATTGTTAAATGTAAATAGTAAATAGTAAACACGGAGCTAAAAAAAGTATTGACAACCAGGATTAGAATTACATATCCACTTGCATACAGAACACGTTCACTGAAGTCTTGAGCAAGGGTTTTCCAAAATATAGTCGAATTTTGACATTTTAAAGATAGTGCGTTAAGCATTTCAGACAAATATTACATATGATACGATTTGAAACAGTAATTCTTCATAATATGATGTAAATTGTGTTATGTAGGTGTCAATCGTTCAATTTAATTAACTGAAGCAAAGAGAATACAGCCTGCATGATAGAATCCCGACAACAGATACTTGTTGATTGTTTAAATTTGACATTGCAAAGCGAAGTGACAAATGAGCCCCACTCACAAGTTTGCATGGTCACGGATGTTGTATTATCTTTTATCTGGTACTGCTCTTTATTTCGGATAAAACTTTACTCTGATATACTTTCATGGTGTTAACATTCATACAAGGAATATTTACAAGATATTTTAAGTTTGTAGCAGACAGTTATTTTGTAGTCAAGTCAAGACTTAGCAAAATATTCAAGTCGACTTTCTTAAGAAAAAAAAACTTTCCGCTTGTATACGTGTCGAAGATGGAGTAGGGATTTCTCTTTGAAAAACTTGTCTGCAATAAAGTCTTGCAAATATAAACCCTGAAATGATGAGCAAGAGTTTTAGTCACGTATTTTCGAGAGTATGATACATGAAGCCAAGGGTAAGATGTATTTATTATGCATGGTGATGTTGAACCGAGTATACATAAGTGGTAGTAATAGAACTTTGAAAAGTTGCGCATTCATGAATAGAAGTTGAGAAAGCGAAAATGTGTGTCGAGATAGGAATTTATGAATTGACAGTAAATGAGAGATAACTCGCTAAATTAAGGATTGTTATTGATGTTTTGAAAGCAGTTCAAGATAATTAATCCTCTAGATCAGGCTTTGTATTAGCTAAACAAAGAATTTAAAAATGTCCACAAAGTATAATTTTTTCTGTAATTAATAAGGGGATAAATAGTAGAATTAAACCAATAAATCAGCAAAAGAGGTATTGAAAAGAGGGACATGTGTGTTGTTCCCGGATATGGACCAATGAAAATTTCGACTGATAAGAGAAGACACATTGTTTTAGCGTGCTTCCCTGAAGAAGGGGCCAGGTGATCTCGAAATATTGCTTTTAGCCCAAATAAGTAACCTAGGTTAAAGTTCAAATAAAGCTCTTAAAAATAATGGTGAAGATAATGTGAGAATGTACAGGACTGTTGGCGTTTTCACTGTCAGTTTTGCAGCAAACTCACACCAGGACCCCTATTCGGTAACTTTCCCATTTCTGCCTGAAATGAAAGCAGCCGAAACGAATGCAGGCAGAAATTATTTGCCCGTTTCAGCCGTCGCCAAAGATGAACAAAATAGCGATTCTATAACAGCGCCTGAAATGTGTATGTACGCTTTGGGAGGACATCACAAGGCGAATGAGCCACCGAGGCTTTAAGCCAATCAGAAACAGACAATATCATGATTTAGAGGGCCGTGATCACTGCAACACGGCTCAAATCAAAACAAACATAACCCTACACAGTTACATGAACGCGTCTTTTACAACACAAGAAGCAACCTAGAATACCATATTTCTCTATTCTAGGAATGTCTCTATGTTCTCGGAATCCTACAAGGTAATGCCTAGGCCTACGCCAATATCTAATTATGTCTTAACACTGAATTTATATGTATCGGCCTAGTAATACGGCAGTCCTAGTGATACAATAGGCCTAGGCTAGAGTTGTTTACGTAATATTTCTCTAATGGCGGGCGTCACTAGACCGCGGCGCCGGCTGAGATTTTCAAATAATAAAGACTGCCTCAAATGAAAAGTAAAGACGTTGTTTATTGGTGTTTTTCACTCATTATAATGGAACATTAAATGCAGTTTGCAGTACAATATCACGCGTCAACAGTTATTATCCATGCTTAATATTACGGCTGATTTCGTTTCACCAGTAAAAAAGCTACTGAAACCATATCAGGACCCTTATTCTGTAAAATGTTCTCGTTCTCGTGTGAAACGAAAACGAAATCTGCACCCGTTCCGAGGCTAGAAGGTACCAGCAAATAGTATTTCTCCATTGTAGTCACGTTTACGGTCACAGCTGACTATAATTATCAGAATGCAGAACGAAATCAGCCGCCAATTATGAATATGAAATTCTGGCACAGATTTTAGTCACATGGCCAACTGCTTGCGACAATAGTAGTCCCCGTGGAGCTACCGAGACCTCCTATCTTCTAAATCATGGCCGACCGAGTTCCGCCATCAACTTCATGCTAAGGTGTAGTTTTATCTCTATTTGACAACACTTTGACATATATCTTTACTTACCACCTTGTACTATACTATTGAACTAATTATTGTAATTTAACCATGGCATATATCCATTTATTTACTTAGATTGTTGAATTTACATGTTATGTCGTTTGATTTGGCATTTCGAGTCTTTATTGTGTCAAAAATAACAAGTGGCAGTTGTTATGGACTTGATACCGCAGCCTACTGCATGTTTTAACAGATATAGTGGGCAGTGACCGTTGACACCACATACACATGACTTCGAACAGTGCTATTCCAATGTCTTTGGACTGCAACCGAGAAATACCATTGGCTGCTACCATCCTAGCCTCCAAACAATACCAAATCGAGATTTCGTTTAGTTCTCGTTTCGTTTCACACGAGAACATTTTACAGAATAAGGGCCCTGGACCACGGAAATGGATTCAGGCGGAAACGGGCACCAAAAAACTTACAAAATCGCAATTATCCGATCAACGTCGAATTCAGGCAGAAACCATATCAGGACCTACGAAAAAGTTACAGAATACGGGTCCTGGGACCAGATGCACAGTCAAGCTAATTACATTTTTTATGGTTTCTTGCTATGAAATTGTTTTAAAACATGCTATTTTCCATAATAAAAACGAACTCCATAGCAACTACGAACAAATCCTATACACAACTCGACTGTGCATCTTCCCCTTAACCTGGTCTTAACTTTAAGTGTCTCACTTAAGTTGCAAACACAATTGTTTTTCCATAAAAAATAGTGCTGCCTTGTGTACAACAATAATGATCCACTTACGGATTGGTCTACAAAATCTTAATTTCAAGTATTTTTACTATTTATACATCACATTGACTTAAAATCATGAGTGTTATCAGAGTTAATGGACTCACCCCAGCAATCTGGCGCTCGTCTTCACTGAAGGCGTCCCGCTTGATTCTTCTGAGGGATGTTAGCTGTGTGGACTGGTTAGCTTGAGCCGCCTGGTTAGCCTGTTGTTCGGCTGCCTTGCGAGCAATCAGCTCTCCAAGCACCTCTGTGGGATAGCAGAACACACTGAGACAAGACTCGGGTAGAACCTAATCAGTTATAGAACTGATTTGCAAAGGAGGACAATAAATAAAACTGCTTAAAAGAAAACAGCGAATACAAAAAATTAATGTAACAAAAATGGGGTAAAGATGTGTAGCAAAAAAGGTGAAATGATAAAGAAATGTTCCACCTTCGTTAAATTTGTTTAGAGTTGCATTTACTGCATAGTTTGGTGAGGTACGTACATGAATGATCGAGTATGTTCATGTTTTTTTTCTTTTTTAGAGTTGCATATTATACTCTTTATGTCAGCATGGAAGCCAATACTTGTGCAAGAGGTTATGTTTGGGATTGCTGTTATTTTTAAATATAGTTATTAATTTTAAAAAGTAAGCCATTTGTATTTTTTGGTTGTAGAAGTCCTTAGGTAATATAATTGAAAATATTGATTGGCGTTATCAAAAAAAAAAAGAACTATATTACCACTCAAACTTTACTAACTATACAAAATCCAGAATTTCTGTTTATTTATTCGTTTTCTCTGAATTTAGCAAACTCTATAATACGATGGAACTAACTTTGCTCTATTCTGAGTACAGACATGGTTTGTAGATAATTATGGTAACCATTAGATGTAAACCCCCATCGCTTCCTCGGACAATGCCGCACGTCTAATTATTGTTTGTCTAGAACCGTCTTTTGTTGTCTGAAATTGACTAATAGCCAACCTAGTAACAATAAACTCTTTGTTGCCCCGCTTTAGGAGATTAACTGCATATTAACGGTAGTTGTGCTTTTGGAAGGAATTCCGGAGTGTTCTTGTATAGAGACTTGAGTTGACCCAAAAATGTTTTGAAGATCATTGGTGAAAACAGTGGAATATTGATTATCAGGGATCGAGCTTGCCAACTGTAACAAGTTTCTTGGGCAAGTACTAAACATCAATATGAAATATGGGTCAATATATTCACAAGTGCTATTGCGGACAGGTATGTTTGGTTAACCAACTTCTGAAAGCAAATTTGGATTCAAAAGTCGTTATTTTAACATCTTCTATCACGATTTTATTCGGACGACAGTTATTTCATGGAGTATAAAACAACATGCATAAGAAATATGAAAACATTTGTAGTCGGATGACAAACATACATTTTATGCTTTATTTTATAGCCTATAAAAGTTATTTTATGTGTGTATTTTAAAAACTACGGAGACTGTAAAACTTGTTATTCGTGTACTTTACATCAATTCATAGAATCTTCATTTCATGCATACATATATTATTTTCGTTTTTCTTCTTTTTATGATTCGCCGTTAAACTTCTTACAGTGTATTCAACCGTCGCATTCTTGGTTTGATTACACATTTTCCTCTAATTTTCCCTTCGACTATTTCCCATCATTATATTACTACATATTGTATACTTAACTATTTTTTTTTTACTACCACCGCAATTGACTGCATAAAATGGACAACATCGTATCACATAAAAAAATGGATACACGTGAACACTGAAAGTCCGTTCTTATAACTGAGTAGGTTGACTATAAATACAAGTGTATTCATTTTTGTTTTGTGTGTAGATTTGATTGTGTATTTTTTGTATTTTTTTGGTTTTTGTGTGTAGAAAGAACTTGCGAATGTATCAATATGTCTCATCACTACGTTTATGGATTACTCTGTCAAGTGATGTGAGTGAAAGCCGAGTTTTCTCCTACTACTTAGTAAGCGAACGTTACAGCGAGGTACTAATTGCATCAACATAAAAACTGCAGCTTCTTCTATTGAGAAGATTATAACTGTGCATAGTTTAAATCGTAATTTATTCCACAGTTGTAGGAAGTGACACCTACTGTATGGAGCTTACATGGCGCAATTAAGAGAGAGGTATAGGTAAAGAAGGATGACTATGTGAAGAAATAGAGATGAAGTTCTTGAGAAGTATTAGTAGGTTAAATCGATGAGGAAGCTAATAATGAATTTAAACTGGGTTGACATAGATAGATGAGTATTTAAAATAGGGAAAAACGTTATTGTTGGTAGTGTGTGCATTTATCTGCATCAGGGCCATAAATAGGGGCTGGTAACCCGGATACGTATCCGGGTAAAAAACCGAGAGTAGACCATTTTGAATATCTACAATACTACCGCTAATATCACACCAGTCACCAGTAATAAATGCTATAAAAAACATGCCTAAAACTTGTTAAAACACTCCAATTACACTATAAGAATTTAAAGAAAAGAACAGGGCTGTTCGCTCCGGACCCGCATAGACTGGGGGGCCACCCCCCAGACCCCCCATTGTACTTTGCTCAATTATACCCAGGTGATGTGTATACCCTAGTTACGTCCCTGATCTTCATTGAACCATATAGTGTCGGCACCTAGCAAATTTAGAGCTATTGTGGATTCGGGATTTACTTGATGGATTGATAAAACATGATTTAATTGGAATAAATGTTCTACGGCATACGGCATATATTATGTCAGAGTGTAAAAAGTGCGTAGGGCTGTATCGAAACGCCTCTTCTTGCATTTCTCTAATAAGGCTTTCTTATTTCTATTGCACAATTACTTGCTTTCTTCTGTCATTTCCCTAGCACAATTACTTGCTTTCTTAACATTTACTTTGTACAACTGCTCGTTTTTTAGTAAATGTCTTTGCACAGTTGCTTGCTTTCTTAATATTAACCTTTATCCATTGCTTGCTTTTTTGTTATTTCCCTTACACACTTGCTTGTCACAGTATTTGTCTTGTACAATTTCTTGTTTTCCTGTTCTTTCCAATGCACAGTTGCTTGATTTCTTGATATTTATGTGCCTTGCGTTTTCAATATTTACCTTGTACTATCGCCTGCTTAATTTCCTCCTGGCAGACTTCTATCGTCTTCTCGATTTTCTCTGGTGCTTTGATGGATGTTGGACATCTACCATTACCGACCTGAAACAAAGGAGGCATTTTTTATGATCGTCTCTTGGCATGCGGGTATCAGTTTGTAATCACTGACAATTTTACCTTAGCGTAGAGAAAAACAAAATTGACGTTGATCTATTCAAATAATTATTTATTTAAAAGAAAAAACACAGTGCTTTATACTTAATATCACCACGACTTTATAGCAAGTAAAACTTATGGTTTAGTTTCTGCACATGGACTTATAATAGTAACTTGTAAGTTGTAACGAAGTTACTATTAAGTCCATGGTTTTTGTCACCTACTCCATAGTTTCACCTTAGAGTGTTATATTCACGACAATTTGATTAAAATTTAACTTTAAACGATGTTGTTTAACTTTGTTTGCTGTTGGGGTTAATATGCATGTTGTTCCCTAATGCACATTGTGTATAGTCTAGCCGTATTTAATACGATAATGTACGGTCACTTAACACAGTATTATAATATATTGTAATTTAACCGAATTAGTTGACGGGAAAGCGAAGCCAATACCAAAACAGAGCCGAATATAACTAGCAAGGCCGCATAGCCGAGGTATTATTTCAATAATAAATACATACAAAATTATCGTTTTTCGCTCATGTCTCAAAACAGCTACACTACACAAAAAATGTGTAATGGTGTCAATTTGGTCTCGCAAGCTATGAGACGTGCGAGTAACATCGAAAATTTTCCAATAAGTATGGCGGTTACGTTTTTTTTTATATAAAGAAAGAATACGAATTTTCTAATTAAAATACCTAAATTATTTGCTAACTCTCAATTTTTTACGAAACAATCTTCGTATTATTATTTATCTCCCAATATTATGGAGCGTTCTTGAGGTACATGTGAAAAACTGCAATCTCTTTGGTTTAACATTGGGACTTGATCACAAAATATAGTATCATGATCAAGTACGAACGTTCATGAACATATTGTCTATTTCAACCTTCTGTACATATAAATTCTCAGCCCATTCCTTTAGATTTTCTACATTTTCTTATTTATACTTCCCGAAAACTCTTACAAGATCACGACGTCACAAGTGCCTAGTACTTTCATTTCACCCTCGTATTAGCGTGTACGTATGCATCTAGCCTCCCCCTCCCCTCTCCCCCCCCCCCCCCCTCCCCGCCCCTTTCATAACAATTCTCATTGTGTTTCTTGTTTCTGAAAAAAAACTTTTCCTTCTATGCATGTGTGTGTATGTCGGGTTATCTGTTTCCATTATCCGCGAATATAAAGAGCACGAGCTCAGTTGAAAACCTTTGTTTTGTTAGATCCGCTGAGAAATTACTTGTTTACATAAAACGCGGTTGAGAATAATTATTTTCAAATAAGAAGATGAAGGTGTTTTTTTTTTCTCGCGTTGGTTGTAATGTGAAGATTTTCTTTAATATGAGGTTTTTCTTTTTGTAAAGAAAAGTGTCTGCATTTAGTAAACAAATCATCAGTGCTAAAGAAACGAAACGAATGAAGCCCCTATAGAGTTATTACTTGAAACGATAATGTGTAGCCTAGTAGAATAGTGTGATAGAGTGATAACAATTTATGACTAAACAAGCAAAAAGTCATCGTAAAACAAAACAAAATTCAAAAGCATAAAAACACGCAACGCACAGAAAAAACTTCATAAAGCAAAACCGTTGCATAATTGATTGTTTTGTTTTTCTATTCTTTCGTTGATTACAGAATTATCGATTCAGAGTGTCAGAATATACATTTCGTCATGTATAATAAACCAACTTGTCATCACCGATAGAAATTGGTCGTTAGTGTCATAGCCTAGCTACTAATGTCTTGATCAAGATGATATAAAGGTGTTCCTAATCACAACTATATTGTCATGCTGACGAAATTTGACACAACATTTACATGGAACCTTGTTATCAGTCTTACTTTTCGTCCGTGTAAAACCCCAAACATATAAAATAATTCAATATATTTCTGTGTAACAAAACATATATTTTGTAAAAAAAAAAAAAAAAAAAAAAAAAAAAAACGCCCAGTGTGCGTTGTGCTATAATTTACAACCAAACCGTTAACGAGTTTTCAACATGGTGACCGACAGTCACTTCAAAAAGAAATTATCAGGAAATATTGGGGTTGTCCGTATAACTAACTAGCTCATTATTGTATACAATCCACCCCGTAATGAGTTTTCAATATGGCGACGGCCAGTGATATGCTCGGAAATAAAATTACCGGGAAAACCTGTAATTATCTTCCACATAACTTGCCCATATAGTTACAATCTACCTGATAACGAGTTTGTACTATGGCTTCACATGCTTTGAAATGAAGTTACCAAGACAATACATAGTTTTATATATATTATCCACAAAACTTGTTTAAACCCCTAGCAAAAACCAATCTCGGTTTTGAAATGATATTGGAATGATAGGGTACTGGCAACAACGCCACCACGTATCGTTTGCAATGTCTCGCTTTCTAAATGCCTTGAAATAGTGGACAACAAGGATATTGTGAAAAGTTATGTTCATCATATTTTATCATTTCATCGAGATGTTGCATGATAAAAACCCCCTTGTGTGGATAAAAACCGTTATTTGTGTTTTGTTGCAATGGCGCTTGGCAACAGCTAGAGATAAGACACTGTTGCCATATTTAGCATCGCAATGCACGGCGAGAAGATAAGGGCGCATCTACATATAAATATAACGGAATGACAACAACGTTTCACTCAATTTTCCATTAGATTTGCTCTAAGCTTTGGTTTCATCGCCCAATGGAATATGACATTGTTACTTTTGCTATTATTTTTCAATGTGGGCGGGGATTAAATAAAATGCGGCGTTTACAATGAAATGAGGAACAAGATTTAAATAATGTGAAGATTAAGCACTCCGTTGTTAATATTTTAATGCACTTTCAAAATTAAAGTGTCTTTTCTGTGAAGCACAATGTTAGTTCGCCGCGTTTAGTCCCAATTCGTCAGTATAAAACTATTACATAGCGATGCAACGATACAAGAGAATTTATCTTACTACATTAAAGTTCATATTTACAGTTATAACTGTTCTACAGCATTTATGGTTCTTATTATTACAGTTATTATTACATTATTATTACAGTTATTGGGCTAAAATTAGTTTTATTCATTTATGTTTACTGGCAAACAATGAATAGGCAACACGCGTAGGATTTTTTTTGTTAAACCGAACACTTAGTTTAATTGTATCAGATACAAAAAGTATATTAATGCAAGTCGCAAGTAAAAAAGAAATTTTTAGATAGGTTTAATGTGGTCGCATTTATTGAAGTTTAAACTCGGGGATCTGAAACGCGTACAGGTGGCTGTGACGCAATGATTCTGTAGACGTGGCGTAACAGACCAATCGCTGAGGCGGTGAGCGTACAAAGAACAAACCCATGACGTCAAATCCACTCTACATGGCGGCGGCTCGTTTTTCGCGCCCTTTTATTTATCGTTACTAAACCAATTATTTTGAGGCATAGACTGATCCGTTTTTCAAAATTCAAAGACACAAAATTATGAAATGAGAGACAAGGTATTTAAAAATCGATTAAAATTTTCATACGCGTGTTCCCTATTGCGCTATAAAAGCTACAGGATCAATAACGCACACGTTCACGTGGGATATGTAGAACGTCTTCTGTGTTGATAAAACCTCGTGTCGTCATAATAAGCTCCATTTAATTACCTTGAAACGGTTCAACAAAGTTGTTCGTCAAATGTCAAATTTAAGAAGTACTTGATTTGGAATAGAGAACATAAATCATTATCATCGCCAAAGGATAATACAAATGTGTTCATTTTTCACTTGCATTTCATTGTTATGTTAGTAAATATAATTTGAGTAACATTGTCTTTCTTTCTAGGTGAAACAGATGTTTCGCACGTGTTGTTCAAGCCTCCACGTTCATACTAAGATTGAACAAGGTAATTACTTAAGCCAGAAAACGATCATATTATATAATTAAATGATGTTTAATGTAGATTATACTGTTAACATTATCTAAATATTGAGTAAGCGATTGATAGTTTCTAATTTACTATCTTTATTTTGTTCGAGCAAGAAACACACATAGAAAACATAGATTAAAAAAAAAACACACTAAGCCAAATTGAACATTAGAAACACGTTTTTTTAATGCAGGGCTCTCTCTTAATCCCATAAGGCTACCTGAATTTCGACTAAGAAAAATATGTAGTACCTCGTTTATTTTTTATTTTTACTATGCACGGATCTCATGAATTTAGAACGACTCAAAGAAATATGACTAGATGTTTTGTGTCCATCAAAAAATTGATGTGCGTTTTCTGGTTTTCTCTTTAAATGTTGTCGAATAACAAAACTTTTACACAAGAACCCACTCGATTCAACTTTTTCTCGTATACCTACTAAAAGCGGTCACCCACCAACACTTTTACCCAGCCCACGGCTGATTAACATTGATACATGTTATTGAGACCAGTAGTTTCAGTCACCCTGCGAAAGCGGTTGGCTCCAGTTCATAGTAGTTCTCAACCCGTGCATGCGCCTTCTATTTTTCTATGCAAATGAGAGATATGCACTAAAAAGATCAACTCCGGTAATTTATTCTGTCAAGGTTGAAATATTGAAATGAACGTTTCACTCGTCTCCTCGTTGGCTGAAGTCCATTGATGATAATTCATGTGTTTCATCTAGGATTTATGGTGGTCGTTTCAGATACGTGAATATTGTGATAAGCGCATTCCATATTCATACACTTTACGTTTAAAAAGTTTCCCTTTGAAACATATTTGCAATGTTGGTTTTATTCAAGTTTAATAGATTTTCACGCGTGAGGTTCAGAGGTTATGTTTTTCAGCAACTTTGAATCTGGATTTCTTTCACATTAAATTGCTGTATAGTTTTAGCATATTATTTAAAACGTTGATTTTGTGGGAAAGGGTGGTCCTACGTTTAAAAGCACACACACACATTTTTCTTTTTTGAATTATATCTCAAGAATACTACACGAAATTGGAAATTTGAGTCGAAAACGTACGTTTACTTTGTAAGACCAACAAACTGAATACTTAATGTATCTAACATTGTCCGCAGTATGTCTTTTATATTTTTATTGGATTTTGATGAATATAATTTATAGATTTATAGTCAAAATAACTACCCTACTGATTATAACTTTTGATATAAGTTATTTATCATAAAGTCTGTAGGGCTTACAAACCAATAATGAATATTATATAAAACTGTTAAATGTTAGTTAGCATTGCTTTGTGAGAATTTAAGGGTAAAATTGTCCTATATCATTTTTATATGTAAAATGTATAGCAATTATGCTAATAAAGAATTTGCATGCATATATACAGTGCGCTTTAGACTCAGATTTTCATCTTCGAATAGCATTCTTGAGATGTAATTTAAAACATGAAAATGTAGTGCAATATTTAGTAGAAAGAAGACCTTCAAAGCGTCCTGATTAGCTTCGTTAGTAACATATCGAGAACTAGAGCGATTCCAGTGGTTGATTGTGGAACTTTGTATCCCTTCAAGCGCAATCTCCAATCCAATCATCTCTTGGAGTTTTTATAAGTTATGCACTCGTGAATTTCAACTGACGTGCACAAGTAATCCAATTTAAATACATGTCTGTATGCGCGCTATGAAATAAACTACGGTGACCGGAAAAGGAAATGACACAAGAATGAGATGTAGTCACGCGTTCGATTCACGCTCTATGCGAAATAACGAGATTCACTTGCTTCAAGATTGACATTTCATGTATAAAATTGAAAATACTGAACATATAAAATAACAATTGACACAAATTGTGTGTAGGGACTTTGCTCAATTGCAATAATATATGTAAATCAGTAAACAAATTTGTGCTCTGCTTTTATGTGAATGATCTTTGATTAAAAAAAATAAATACCATTCTACATTTTCAACCATAAAAGTTGTGTAGTCTGGTACAATTTAAATGTATCTTCGAATATAACAATATCTTTGGATTATTACAGAGCTTTGCCGAGAATCGAACATTGGACCTTCTGCAATGGTCAAGAACAATGCACAAACATAAATAATAAATAAAAGCTGTTTCCTATGATAAATGTATCTCGTTGTTTTGTAGAGTTGTTAATACAACAATGACGCCCCGCCCCCACTCTTTGCATAAGAGACCCGAGTTCGTGCCCCGACGGGTTAGTTTGTTAACCTCTGCTTTCACCCCAGTCGATCCTTTCACCCAAGGGAACGCATGAGTAGCTTACATATCTCGTGCCAAGGTTTATAGATGTAACGTAGAATAAACCTCATTAGACCTTGAGTATACATTGCATTGTAATAATAAACAAGGTTATGCATGAAACTAAAAGTATAATTACTTGTTTGAATGGTTCACTGCACTGGCCTAATAATCAGGTAAAATTTGTAGATTCCCAAGGCTGTTTTATTTTACTAGGTATGAGCCGAAAATTGTATAATCTAAAAGATTTATTTTCTGACAAAGACCAATTTTAGCAAATAATAATAACGACCTTCGTCAAGCAAAATTCTAAAAATTACATAATTATTGCGATTACAATAATAATTGCTTTTATTATTCAATAACAAGAATGTTTGAAACTAACTAAATAACTATTATTATTATTCATTCAGACGTGGTACGTGGGTAATGATTTATTTACACATTTCCCTGCGCGGACATGATGTAAGCTTACCGAAGCTTTTCACACAATTACCACACCAAAATCAAAACATTGATGAAATTGCTTATTTTTCAACAAATGAATTATACCTATTCCTAAAAACGGAACAACAGTAAAACAACCCATCTATGCAGTCTAAACTTGTTTCAAAATATGGCAAGACGCTTAAAATACAAATCCAAATCAACATCAACGAACTATAGCGTACATCAAAAAAATAAATTCTCCACTCAATTTCTATTTTTTTAACAACCTGAATATTATTGTTTAATAAAGATTATAAAGGTAAATATATACAAACTTAAATAAACCTATCAATCCCATCCTTATCACAATATATAAATCGCATGAAAACCCAAAATCTCGCATTCAATAAAACGAAATTTCCATCTTCGACAAAACTACATTAAAAATAAAAAAAACTATCAATAAAATGTATCGAAAGATGACTTACTTGTTGTGCCTGTGGCTGAGCTTGCGAGCGTTGTTGAGCGTTATCCCCAGCAACAACCACCAAGATACACAGGACACAGACCAGCGTGTAGGTAGCCATATTACACCGTGTTACAATAGTGTTACGGTACTCGCCGCGCTCTGAGACAGACTGACTCCGCGCGCTGAGACAGACTGACTGAGCAAAGCAACACACCGCGACAACCGAAAGTGAAGTAAGTTACATCACCGTTAAACTTAATTAAACATTCAACTTTCTATAATGTGGTCAGAGTTTACGGAGTGCGCTGCTACTGTAGATGCATACATATATACGAGGTAAGCCCTACTGTTGTGCATGGGTATGTTCATTTAATTATAGTGTGAGTATTTAATTAGATAGGCTACTGTCGGTGGATGAAACCTATTTTTTAAATTGAGATTATATCAAAACGCATTGATAAAAATAATATACGATACAAAAAAAAACACGAATCGCTGTCGGTGTTGCATTTAACTGTTAAGAAGATTGTCATGTTTTTGTTTGTAAATATCTAATGCAACTATAATGACGTACACTTCTATAATAATATGTTAAATTGTGTTTACTTCCGTAAGTATATTACTTTCCGTAGAAAATTCAATGTTACACAAATACACATTGTAACTATCATATGACAGTGTTTTGGGCGATTTTTTTTTTAGATATTCTTTTCAATATTTGTGAGGAGGTCCATATTTGTTCATTCTTTATAAAAATCAAATTTTAGGTTCACTTGAAAGTGTTTTTCAATTACCTGTCCTAATATAATTTGAAAATCTTCATTCCTTTTTTGGATGCATTTTTCCTTTTGTCTTTACAAATTTAGAAAAAATACAACTATTGTAAACCGAAAAATTCATATAACGAAGCACATAATAACGATTTTTAAAGTAAATCGCGAAATTAAAAAACAGTATCGTTGAACGTTACCATACATTCTTTGAAACGGAAATAATACAGTATATTTTAGACGCAATATATTAATTTTGCCGTGTATCTGCTCGAGTTACGAGTACCAGATTCCAATATCAGTTTGAACAAGCTCCACTTAGTAATATTTCATAAAACGTAATAACATTACTATACAGTACAAAATTGTTCGGACAAACACGGTTAAAAACATTCACGCACTATCACCGCGTTATATTTCGGCAACATCCGTCGCCATCCTCAGACGCGAGGCAACTCTATGTGATGCGAAATATAACGCGGTGAGTAGTGCGTGAATGTTTTTAACCGTGTTTGTCTGAACAATTTTTTACTTATAATATCATCTTCCGGTTAATGAGTCCTGGTGTGTGTTATTACTAAACAGTTTGCGTTGGTTTATCTGAGAACCCCCCTCAACCTGTAAATTAAAATACCCCAGGCCTAATACAGCCGTCTACATCACCAAGAATATATCAACTCGGAGTGCAAACGACACTTACCTGTTTGACGAGCCCGTTTATATTTCCCATGCCTTTGTAACGTCAGGTATATATGACGGCAAATGAGGCAGCTAATATACCGCTAAATAATTGATGCTGGTTTTAGCGTTAAGCCCCCACTGAGGGGTGTATAACGCAAAGCGAGCATAATCTCACTCCCTGTGGTAGATAGATAGATTTACTTGAAGAGGGATTTTCATAGTTGTCAAACATCCAAGCGAGGACTGAAACTTACATCAGACTGTCTCGGTATATATATAACAGGAAGTTTAAAATGCTAACTGACGTGAGTTGAATTTAGATTTAGAGCAGAGTTAATGAGTAAAACCAGTGCATTGGTGTGAGTGCATTTCATATTAGGTAGGTAGGTAGGTGATTGGGTTTCCGTATTATGAAGGTGGTTCTGTGTAAGAGTGTGGTTTGGTTTGACATCTCGAACGGGTTTAGGGTTTGACAAATGACTGCGCGGTAACGATCGACGTTCATATTTAAACCAGTTTTAACACATCACACAGTTTTATGGGAATCCTTAAATATCGTTCTGATTAAAAGATTGATATATATTTTTAAAACTTACTAGTTAAATACAAAAAAAAAATATAATTTAGAATAGTATTTAATAATAATAACAACCTTTATTGGTTTCTGCGGCCATAACTGTTGCCGTAAGACACAGAATAACAAACAATTTATATCAAAACGAAAATAGAAACAAATTACACTTTTACACAACACTTATTACAAAATACAATTTATATATAAACTAAACAAAATTAAGGATACAAATGGTGCCTAAAGATGAAAATAGACCATCGCAATACGGCCAGAACAATTTCTTCGGTGAGACTTGATGGTAATTTAAATAGTTTCAACACATGACAATTCAATACAATATTTTAAAAAAATCAACCATGTTGAACGAATTGATTTATTTCTATTTACTCCACATTTAAGTATTACTCAATTTTGCTATCAATATATTAGATTTTCATTTTTAAGCCCAAATTCTCGTAAAATCACCAGAAAGAGAAAATAATGTAAGATCTTTAAACGTGTGTTTTACAAAGGTTGTGAAACAATTCTCAAATTATTATCTTGAATGTTAATTTGACCAAATGATAAAATAATCATCTGACATAATCTTTATATTATAATCATAAGAAATTTGGCAGTTTTTTACAGTGAAAACGATTTACCTATGGATAAGACTTCACCTCCTTGATTATGTCTGTTGTGTAAGAACTGTGCAATTTTGCATCGTCACAAATCCTCTTTAAGATGCATTAGAAAACACCTTTCTTGTCCCATTTCTTTTCTATACCTCTATTTATGTAATGCAATCAATGCTGTTCATAACCTGACATAATAATTCAAAACATACAAGGTATATAATATGGCCATCTTGAAAATAGTTTCTTTCTTACTTCCTTTACTATTTTCTTCTTCATGTCTGTATCTGCTTCGGATTCATTCTAAACCCTGATTCCCACAAGGAGTAGAAAAAAGACGAGCTGCATGCATCATGTTTTTTGTATGCTTTTTATCCCCGGCCATTGTCATATTTTTCGTCATATTAAACACTACAGATATTGGAAACGCTCCAGACTAAAAAAGAAACAGTTTTTATTTTATTTTAGATTTCGAATAAAATATTCTTCAACTTCGATGCAGACAAATGTTCTTTGTACATACTTGTTTTAGTTATATTATGACGCAGATAATTCTGTTTGGGAATGTTTCCCTCAAGTGACATATTTGGGATATTGTCACATTTAATGCAGTTATACTCATACGTCGCAAAGATGTAGTGTCCGATTGAGTGCAATGTACAATATAAAAATAGAAACTAAAAGTAAAAATATTGAAAGTGCATTTAAAACATCGCTTCTGGTATCTTTAAACAATATTTTAAATTTGGGATCAATATAATATTTTCGCAAGTAATGTTGTATGGTTTTATAGAATACAGAAAAAAACATTTTTCTGGACATCCTTGAAGCAATCTTCCGCCGTTCATATTTAATATTTGGGTGTGTTGTTTAACATTTATTCAATTACATTTCTTCGTCAATACTTTGATAGGAGACCATAGGCGGGTGTTTTGTTTTCTTAAAGGAGCAGAGTGCAAGCTTTTCAAGTTTAGCCACTTGGTGAGCTTTTGATCTGAACTTAAAGGAGATGTACGTTTATAAACGAGTCCAGAGTCGGCGGATCGAAAACATGTCAGGAATGTTGTATTCACAACCAGCTAGAACTCACGATAAAAAGATTCAGCGATGTAGGAAGAATTATTCATATTCATCTAATTTATATAATCTTTCAATAAATCTAACTTAGAATTTCATTGCACGCAAATAAATTTGTGATTACGACAAGTTCAAGTAAGTGCTGGTGGGCACATTTTTGTAGGATGCCTTTTGCTGTACAAAAGAAATTGCTTACGATTTAGTGTGACGCTGTTCGAGTTTTCTGCACCCAGAAATATTCGAAATATCTGAACTTTTGCACGTTGGTAATTAATTATATGAAATTATATCCAATAAAGATGCATATTTTTCAAACGAGTTTGACAAATCGTTTTAAATAAGAATTACGTACATCCTTAAATCGTAATAACCTTTATTATTTTTCTAACCTATTTGTAATAATTTAAAAATATTGTATAGGACCACTTGTTTATATTAAAATCCTCAGGAAATAAGTAAAATTGTAGATATAAATATGTACAGACGGTGGCGTAAAATACTAAATATTATACTTTACCGTAAAACCACGTTTACAAAACTACCGTAATAGTGACAGTTTATAATCATTGTTTTTAAATGTCCGTTGAAGCAATAACTTGCAGCACTATTCATAGACTCTACAGTAGGTAGTACTAAATAATAATATAAATTACGTGAAATAAAAAATAAATAAAATATATTTGTTCAATTACAAACTAAACTTTACGGATACCACTGAGCGGAACAAACATATTATCTCACTAACCAGTTAAAAATATTTACTTTCAAAGCTGACATGAACAGTAACACAAAACACCAAAGACAAAATCTTAAACAAATAGTTAAAACATAACATTTATTATTATGTGAACACTGAACAAGGAAAACACTCGAGGTATAGCGAAGTTATTTTCAACATATACAATAATTCACCGAGACACATGTTATTCTTTTTATACATTTTCCTTTTGTCTTTAGTTTCTGTTTTGGCTGTGTGGAATCCAAGCCAAAAATAGCTTTCCATACGATTTGTTTGTAGTTGTTTAAAGTATAGGTTTAGAATCGTTTCCCTCTAATATTGTTACAACCGTTTGCGTGCCGGCCAAAACCTGTGTCATGACTCCGTATAGTTTAAGTCAATCGATTTTTATGTGGAGGGACTAGGTCATAAGTAACAAACCCGCACTCATATAGAGCTTACAACTATTAATCAATAAAAATAAACCCGCGAATTAAGATGGATTGCTTGACGTGTAACCAAAGATCTTTGGTGTAATGTGTTCTTGAGTCTTGTTCGTTGTCCGTACTCTGAATCTACACCGATCTAGAATTCTTAAATAGTTGCGAATCTTTGCCCAAATACTTATTAACTAAATCAAAATTAAGTAACTTCTTGCATTAAATTAAATAGTACGCATGCAATATTGATAAACAAGCGATATTAATGTTCTAAGAAGTTATTATCTTGGATATATGATGTGTTGATTCTTGTACACGAATAATAATGTTTGAGTTGCGTTTTATTTAATTTGATTTATAAGATTGAGAATAACTGTGATACATTTAATTGGTTTGATGAATAATGTGTGAGTGAGAGGTGTCCGTATCCTGCAGTGAGAAAATGTATAACGTTTACAAAATGCAATTTAACTCGTTTTTCTGCTAATTGCAATTAAATATAGTACGCAAAAAATATTGATTTCGACCTGATTTTAATGTTTTGAGTAGTTAATAACTCGAATATGAAGTGTAGATTCTTCTTGTTATTCATGCTGCTGGTGCTTTTACGTTTTTATTTGTTTATAAGATTAAAGCTACTGTGTAAACCATGTTTTCTCTTTAATATGTGTGGAGATAGATTCAAATACATATCTCATCACCCTATTTTAAAAAGGAATCCTATAAGCATTGTTTATTGTGAGTTAGTTCAAAACGTGGTCCACGTTTTGTTGAACGTTCAAGGGCCCACATGCAATCACTGGAGTTTCTGTTAATCTTGCAACACTCGTTGATTTCGACAGCGGTAGGTTACGTGCCAGCAAAGGTTTCCACCCTTCTCTTTATCGCCATTGATAAATCACCAGTTAATTGTCTTGGCTGACTATTCATCGTAGAAAGAGCCAAAAAAAAAACGCTCAGTCAAAGGTGCGTGTAATATATTCCTGGTGATCTATATATTTTTTTAAATGTACTAGTATATGAAGATTCAGAAAAGTTGCTCCATTTAGCTTCAAAGCAAATATTTGTTTTATTTTTCTTCAATCCTACGTTGGTGTTGGCGTAGTAAAACTGGGTTTTATAAATAAGCTCAAATGTCATCACCATTGATCCCAAAATAGAGATGTTCAATTATTATTTATGCGTTCAATATACACGTAACAAATAAGCTACAACAAACAGTAAATAATAAATGGTTGGCATGCACTGAATACAGCATCAACATAATATAGAATCATACGTTACAAATTACCATAAAAACAACTTGGTTTTACATGTAGACAAAATCACTGAAGTGATATAAAATTGTGTCTTTATAGCGGGCATAACAAAAACGTTTTTCTATACCTTTAAAAATTGTGAATACACTTTTTTGTGTGTATGGGAGAGGTCCGTAGGAAGGGGGTGGGGGCTAAATAGCTTGCAATGTACAAAGATTTTAATCTAGACAAATTATTCATAATTATTACATATTGTGAGACAGTCATCTACACACCTAGAAAGTATAATGAATGATAAGCTAACAGCTTCGTCTGCCGCATACTAATGTTAGTCGCACCCATTGGGCATACACACACACACAACACACTGTCCAAATGACTGTTATTATTATAACAACCATAGGATATTAAACAATTCTCCAAGCCAGTAGTTTCCATGCAGACTGAGTTCACACTTGAGAAGGTAGTTAACACAGGCTGCGCGTTTAGTAACGATGTAATTCTGTTACGCAACGGCCCCAGGCTACCGTGTACTCTTCAAGGCATGGTCGTTAAATTGCCGGCTATTCAAGTTTTACACCTCCTTCAGGTTCAGCACTTGCAGACCGCTCATATTCTATGTCTATGGAAATACTAATTACTGTCTAATGTTTGAATGGCGAGGGGAGGGGCGGGTGAGGTAAACCTTTTAAGTGAAAATTCGGTACTGAGAAAATAAATTTACTATATATTATTTAATGTCTATTTACATTTAAATTTTATTAAGAATTAATTTAATAAAGAATTTTTTTTTATTAAGAATTTTTTTTATTATTTTTTATAATTTTTTTTTAAAAGTAAAGCACATAAATGATACAATATACACAAAGAGTTCGTACAGGGAATACACCCCCAGTGTGGGCTGGGTGAAAATTGAGTACATGACACACGAAAAACACAAGTATCCATACTAATGCCAATAAAAAAAGAGATATTATGTGTTTTTGGCTTATTGCATGTCTTAAGGTATAACTCTACGTGTTGTGGAAATACTAATAAAATTTAAAAACTTATATTTTTAAATACCTAATTTTACGACGTTTCATCAATATATATCCACCAACACTGTCAAGTGATAGAATAGGTCCGGGCTCCAGCTACATACTTCCTGGTCTGTTCATTTCAACATAATAATGACAATGTATATCCTGGATTATCTGTTACACATCTGCCAGTAATGGGCTGGCTTTACTGTTTCTTCCTTGCACACCCTTCAATGGTATTATTTAGTATTCTTTTGGCCTCAAAATACTTCGAACTAAACGATCCCCCCGTATTATTACATGGCTAATTCATAAACTCCTTATTTGACACTATATATGTCTAAGACATCTTCAACAGGCACCGGAATTCTAATCTGCTCTTTACTCTAAACCACCTTTACGAATAAAATAATTTTTTTATCAGTCCATCCCTCTGCAAAAATAATGTCCATATAATATAAAACATGAACTTCCATGAATCACACATTGAGCAACATGTTATGGAAACAATCATTCCATATAAAGCTGCATTGTGAAATATTCCTTCGAGCAAACTATAATGACTTAACACGATTACACCTTACGTCTCGTCATTGTTAGTTTGTGCTATTTATAGAAAAATTGAATTGTACTGAAAGCATTTCCCGATTGTGTTAATTAGAAATAATAAGCGAGCGCACGAGAAAGTACATCACCATTTACATTGGTGACAACGCGGAAAATATATAAGATGTATTGTTATGTGCATGGTAGAAGTCTAGACTGATCTAGGTCATTTGTTTCCAGCAGTGAAATACGATTCATTCACTATAATAAACATTGTCTCGGTGTGTTCTGTCAACTTTTCTTTTCAAGTTACGGATGAGCGATCAAGCCTCACTTCAAAGCGTCAAGGCTTCTTGCATTGGGAATCTTGAATGAAACACACGATGTTTGATAACGGAAATGTAGATAATCTAATCAAAGAGCAATTATTCTGTTAAATTAATTTGTAGTTGGTTTTAAATGCGGGTTTTTGATTTACCAATTATAGAAATATGACCTGACCAAAAAATAGCCTGTATATTTAAAAAACTGACGGACTCTTTTGTTAAAGGCACAAAGGCAAACTCGTGTATCCTCAACCTCAAAAACTCACTACCGACGCCAAGGCCCAGGGTAGAATTTGGCCTATGATGACTCTGCCAGTCGTAAGAGGTGTGCTTACAAGTTCAGTCACCTTAATTGAATATTCTAAAATATAAGAAAAACTTACAAAGAAAGATCATGAACATCCTATAGTTAATAATAAAAAAATTCACATAAACTATCCCTTTTGTATTTCGGTATCATTAATAACATTATTTATACATTTATGATACTTCTGAGAAATCACATTTTTGTCAAATGCTGTTTTCCAATAAACCACTCAATTTTATTCAAATCACAGTTTATGATACTCAGAGAATATTTGACAGCTTTAGCACACGCACTGGCTACACCACAACACAGTTTAGTGGTCGCCTTGCCAGACAGACTTGTTTAATTAATTAACTCTAAATTATGTAACACACTAAATGATCGGAGTGAGTGATTATGAAGTTAATTCAAAATGACACGGATTAGTTATAAGGCTTGCATGATTGAAAATAATACAGACCACGGTTTTTATTTTCTAGTCATTAACTATACAACAGTTTGACGAGTGGGACAGAAATTAATGATAATGAAGATGATATTCCCCAAAAATTAAGTGTGACACTTTATTTTTCGTAAGTAATTAATTAATTAATTAACGGGGTGTCGCTGTTATACCATGAAAAGCGTAGTTAATTATTTTGACATTTTTATGGATCGGATAAACGGTGTTTTTATGGGCTGCCAACACCGAAAATAATATAATTGCGTTTTTAGTGCGCGACTTCGGCCCGTTACGAGAACAACATGGTAATAAAACGCCCTTCATTTGAAATAAACTCTTCTGAAGGGGTGGTTAACTGGCTGGTAATCAACCCTAGCACTGATGTTACATAACGGTTGCTGTGATTAACGTAGGTGATTAATGGTGACGGCTATGATTAATGTACCTAACGAGAGTTATCGAGAAGTTGGGTAGAATGTGTACAGCTTGTGGTATGAGGCACTAAAAGGGAGGAATACTAAAGCCCAATGTCAATAACATTGTCTTTACCTTTTCGTTAACAAAAAAAATAACAACAATAACCACAATAAAGTTCATAATAGCAGTAATTATAATAAAGATAAATATAATATTTGATAATGAGATATTGATAATGATAATGATAAAGGTTGTCATAAACTTTCAACAATAAAAATACCGGAAAATGGCCATGAAAATTGAAAAAAATGAAATATATATATATATATATATATATTATAATCTTTAATTTTGTTTGAAAACAATGTAAATTTTTCAATTTTTTTCAATTTTAATTCCATTTTATTCTCACACGTAGAAAAAAAGTACATACACATTTAGTACAATACATATAATTACATACAATATAACACGTATTTTCATTGGTATTAGGATGGAATTATGAAGTTTGTGTTAAGTTAAGTTAAATAATGTAAGTAGATGGAATAACTTGATATTTATATCGTTCATGTACATGTTAATTAAATTATAATAATCTTAACGCTACGTCTGGTAAATGCATGAGAATACTACATTCTATAAACATAATATATGCGTTAAGTGTAATACTTACGCTAAGTACCTAGATGTTACGAACACTTAAGGTCGTGACGTCATCACTATCGCTCACACACATCACTGCTACGCCCACATCGTCGTGACGTCACACTATCGCTCACAAACATCACTGTTACGCCCACATCGTCGTGACGTCACACTATCACTCACAAACATCACTGTTACGCCCACATCGTCGTGACGTCACACTATCACTCACAAACATCACTGTTACGCCCACATCGTCGTGACGTCACACTATCGCTCACAAACATCACTGTTACGCCCACATCGTCGTGACGTCACACTATCGCTCACAAACATCACTGTTACGCCCACATCGTCGTGACGTCACACTATCACTCACAAACATCACTGTTACGCCCACATCGTCGTGACGTCACACTATCACTCACAAACATCACTGTTACGCCCACATCGTCGTGACGTCACACTATCGCTCACAAACATCACTGCTACGCCCACATCGTCGTGACGTCACACTATCGCTCACAAACATCACTGTTACGCCCACATCGTCGTGACGTCACACTATCACTCACAAACATCACTGTTACGCCCACATCGTCTCGGCGAATGCGTTTAGAAATGTTTTACTCAATGTCCGGCCACCTTGTGACATTGCATTATTGCAGGTGGAAACTACGGCCATGGCATCGTTAATGCACGTTGTGCAGAATGCATTAAGGTGCAATTAACATCTATCTTTACCGGTGAAAGTAACAATAAGGAAATTGGGAATAAACAGATGTACACACAAATGTTAAATCATATTTAAAATTTTGATTTTTATAGTAGGGGATATTTATCATAAAATCTGAATAATACTTGAGTTATCTGAAGAGTTGTCTAAACCTGTGACGTGTTAGTGTTAGTATTAGTTTAGTTTTAGTTTAGTTTTGGTTAAGTTTAGTTTAATTAAAACGTTAACGTAGTATTAAGTGTTGCAAATCAGTTTAGTTACTGAGTGGGTAGACTCTAAATGTGAATTTATTTTATTTTATTTATTTAGAAGGCTCTTCGCGGCACAAGATTTTTTAGGATTTTAAGTGTTTTAGCATAAAGTTTGCTAGCGTCGACGCCGCTTCTTGGCCAATTTTTTTTTTTTTTTTTGTGATGACAAGAATAGACAATTAATAATATTAATAATAATCGTCTGTTATATTAACCGAGTCGGTACGCTTATGTTGATAGTTATTAGAAAATTTATATTCTTGAATTTTAATAGGTTCTCCGATTTTATAGTGATAGCAACATTTATACTTAATGAATTTTCGCCAACTTGCATTACTTGTCCTTTATATTTCTGACGTCGGCAAATCGGAAATTATATGAACGCAAAACTCACTTGCTTTGCTCGCGCGAACTAAAATATCACAGTCCTTCAATAGAGTAGCGATCTAAAATATGTACATGTAAATAAGCTTGGTAATGGATTTATGTAAACATGAAAAGATTGTACGAAAAGAGCTGAAAGAATAATTTAGAGTTGTTTTAAACAACTTCTCAGCTCGATAATACTAAAACGAACAAATCTGACATTTCACCACTCTTTCTATGAGCTACAACCACAACTCACAATGAAATGCCGATAACAGTATTTAGATATATCGGTTTCTATATTGTTCCTGTAATTATTTCCGGAGAACGATTTCGATATGAAATTTGTTTTGAAATACTGTTTGAATTAGACGTTTCGTTCCGCCAACAGACCTTAAAAGACCACAATACGACCGTTATTCCCATAATTAACTATTAATGTTGGTAATTCCGTTTCAATCAAATCACTCTTTGTTGTCGTTGGATGCAATCAGTATCGGCTCATTTCGTTCGCTTTCTCTTCAAGGTCAACTGGTATTTACTTAGCTTTCTACGTCGACAAAGTGGGATTGTTGTTTTCTGTTCAAATAGCCTTGACATTGGGCGAGCGAGACAAAAACTACAATGGCTTTATACTGTAGCTAGTAGATTGATCGGATTTTAATGTACTAGAAAAACGCTCTGTGTGACGCGTTGATTGGCGAGAATGTCACTGTCCACTAAGATTCTGACCATAGGTTTTCAGTTATCGCCGTTTTTCAATATAAGAATGGGATTTTGTTTAAACAATCAATAGGTACGAACTTAAAACGAGATTGTGCATAGTTATTTCGTTGTCGTAGTTTCTACACTTAAAGACAAGAATAGAGATGTAATTTTAGCTTCTAATACAGTAAAAAGTAAAATATTCGTTATCGGACGAAAATTGACTATAAAATGGCCATATTACATTTTGCCGTCATTTTGTTTTTGAAAAATATTTTGAGTGTACCTAAGTAACTTATTGACCGCTATTGCCACAAACTTTATTGCGTTCAATTTACATTGAAATTTGTGTGGCTATTTCAAATAGAGCTGCTGTTTTTGTTTTCAATTAATTGGCCCCGTTTATTTTTTAAATCTCCTTTTATTTTCACCGTGTTTGAATGATATTGTCTCTTCACACATTTTACCGGCAATTATTCACTGTTCTTTGTCAACTAGTTTGACACGTTTTACTATGTTGTTTTCCCCATTGCATGAATCTATTATAATCATAGCTTTGTTTTATTACTAATAATTTGATTGCCATGTGTCTACTCAATTTATCATTTTGTTCTTCTTCTACAATAGTGTATTTATTAAAATTTATTTCCCACGTTGTAAATCAATTTTCTAAATTAATTGGACATCGTTTAAAAAATGAATCAAGAAATAAATGGAAACATTTAACGAGCTAGTTAAAAGTAATGAAGTGTGAATTTCATTGACGAACATAACATTTTACCACCATGAAGTCTTTTGTCACAGAAAAGATTGATTGTTGTTATTTGTTCTTGACACTTTGTACGTACATAATATTATTTATATATGCTATTTTTAAATGACGATGTACTCATAGATGATTACTGAATAAGTTTGTGTATGATCTGGGATTTGTACCAACATTTTGGAATGATGCAAACCTAGATAATATTATCCAAAAAAGAAGGGAACATTGATTGTGTTTGTATAGAAAATTTAGGAAATTTAAATAATATCTCAAAATGTATAATTTTCCAAATGTATAATACATTTTTCATCTCTTTTTTGAGAACATCTCTAGATCTTGGTTATATCCAGCCCCACCGTATTAAAAAATCCTAATGTTGAATGTCAATTTAATAAAGATAGTTGAAAAACCTTAAATTATCGAGAATACTTCTCACCAATCGTCGCTACAAAATAGTGAACATGCACTCCACTCCAACAATGCTTTTCTGATGTGTATAATATCTAAACCCAAAGTCAGTATTCGGGGTTGCTATTGTTTCAGCTGTAAATAAACACGTGTACTTGTCACGCAATACACATATCAAGCACGTGATTAAGAGTTAACATGCTTGAAGTTCAACATAATGTAAACAAACTTCAACTCACAATGTAAACAGCAGGTTGAAGCTTTATTCACTGTTCTAATATACGAAGCATGAATTAAATTGGTTCAAGAGATTTATACGTTGTATTTGTACTCAACCCTTTCTGGAAACCACATTCGTATGACTCATAGCTTTCGCGCGTTGTCCGAGATATAATTAGTCAAACAGTCGTTACAGGGGCATCACAAATTATGAGCTTTACTTCTCATGTAGGTAGTGTATTGTATACTTACTTATTAAGCGAGCGTCTCCACGATACTTTTTTGGCACTTTGGTCTGCTTTGTTTGTCTTTTGTTTCTTCGTCTCGCTATAGCGGTCGAGCGGAGAGTCCGATCAAGCTGAAATTTAGACCATCCACAAGCTTCGATATGGATTGAAAGTTATAGTTTTGTGGCCAAATTGGTCGAGAAGTAACATAATTATAATGCAGTTACTACAAAAATTGTTTCTGAAACAGACTGGTGGCAAAATGTGAAATAGCCATATTATAGTAAATTTCTAGGTAGTAATAATAAAAGACAGGAGAAGAAACGGAGCCATTATAGATAAATTCATTGATGAGTGAAGCGTTTTGTATTGAAATATGGCCTATGTAAATACGTTGGAATTATGTCAAGTAAGCGAGTAACGGCGAAATACATAGAAAGGCATCAATCCTAAAAAAACAAAAAACATAATCATAAACTTATCGTATAGAACTTTCCCACGAATAATAAAAAGTAAAAATAAAGAATTGCTATATTAGCCAATAAATTAATACGAGTTTCTTTGTATAGTTATCGATTCGACCTCAAAAGCTTTCACTACCGCATAATCAATCATATTGTCTGTCAGATCAACCACCATGCAATAATAATCATCATTCAATCAAACTATTTGTCACTGATGGCTGCTTCACTGTTTCGCAATATTTATGCACCGAGCATCTCTGAATAGGAGTCATTATTATACAAATGATGCACCATTCATGTTAATATCGTTTCGCTTCTGAATTGTACTCGCCATCTGCAATTTAGCCACACAATGGCGATCTCCGCATTGCGCTAAAGCATGGACTAAAGAACATCGGTTTACCATAACAAGATTTAATTACCTTCATTTAAACGTATTCATCTCAATGTATTTAGGTAAATATATGTAATTAAACTGCCATTTCACATGTTAGTTAGTATTAACATGTATGTGCGAATGGAAACTAGTGCGCTTAGTAGCCCTACAAGAGATGACCTATATTCAGATGGTTTAAAGAGAAGTTTACATTTTGCGGGACAAATTCATAAACAGACCATCTCATAATCTTCATCTTAGTATGTAAAATTGCTAACACAAGTCCGGTTGCCTTTGCGTTTCATAGATAAAATTTATGAATATAAAATTAAGTATTAAATTTCAACTATTAAAAATAAAACAACCAAACGGGCTGCCACACAATTCATTTTAAATTAAGTTAATTACATGCTTAGGTTTTTTTTAAGCATATTTCTTCTATATTCCGTGTCAAGATTGGGTGCATGGTACGACCAGTGCGCTCAAGTTGTCAATAATGTTGTAAGTAATAATAGTATACCCCTATATAGTTTTAAAAATACGTTATTGTAGTAATATATGAAAATTTTAACATATAACCTATTTTATTTGAATGTGATGTTACGCATAGAACTTGGCCTACTCAAATTTACAGATATGATGCTGGCATATATTGTTTAAATGATGACTTAGAGCCGGAATAGCTACAAGCTATACTATATATGGAATAATGTCCCTCACTGAAAATCAGTACTTCTAAGTGTTAGTTCAATAACTGTACATGAATTTAATTTAATTATTTATTTAAGGGTGATGTATGCATATCTTAAAATGAAAATTAACACAATAAGTCATACGGGAATATACACATTAACGTTATGTTAATTTTATCTCCGTACCAACGTAGCCGAATGTGAATTGCTGCTCTGTCAGTTAACGAGGACTTATGCAAACCATAAACGTCTTTAATTTCTTGTTTAATTCAATTTGCATGAGGCAGCGGCGGCGGCGTGCGAAGTGTTCAAGTAAAGGAATGATCGCACCCCATAAAACCAACCCTGTTTGCTGTGTCCTCGCTCAGTGGTAGAGGCAAACCAAGTAGGAAGCTTTACAAGGAGGCGTTACCGCCATAAAGTATTGCCACTCCGCTACACAGGCCTACAACCACAACACTTGCAAACAGATATAAATCAAGGACAGTACAGATATCTTCTTTATCAACCCCTGTTCGGACTTGTTCGTGCCATTCTGGTTATGTGAAAATAGCATCGACGCAATGTTTGTTTTGTTATCGTATTGCGTATTGGAACTTTTAATGATATCTTCTTTATCGACATGTCTTCGGGTAAGCTCGTGCCATCCTGGTTGTGTGAACCTAGCATCGGCGCAATGTTTGTTTTGTTATTGTATTGCTTATTGAAACTTTTAATGATATCTTCTTTATCGACATCTCTTCGGTTAAGCTCGTGACCTTCTGGTTATGTGAACATAGCAAATACGCAATGTTTGTTTTGTTGTCACTATTCATAGGTTGCACGTACGTTACATTAGTGCGCGTGGCAGACACTTTTGTGACCAAACTTTGACGTTGCCATGGAGAAACATTTGAAGCCTGTTATAGTAGAACACAGAAATCCTTATAGTTCTTTAAAATTCAGACTGTCTTCTTTTTTATATAAAACTTGTATGTGTTGTAATTTCAGATGTTTTTATTACGTACGTTTAATGTTTAGATTCTAAATATGTTTACTTCGTAAATTTGAATAATATTCGCCAGCGATCTAGGATAGGTCTATATAAATTGTGTCGCAATCATGGTCTTTTGAAGTCACATGAGAACTATGTAAAAATTTCTAATGAACGGTATAGAGATAGGTAGCGGTAGTGGTACTATTATTTTATAATATATTCATAGTTAGTTTTTTGAGCATAAGTCTTTCTGTCTGTTCCGGTGCACTCCCACATTTATTAATTTACACATTTTACGTATACTTAATGTTTATATCCACGCATATATTCCCCTTCTCCTTGATAAAGATACTACTTCCGTTTCTGCGTCTTCCCCGGTTGCATTGCACCATTTCTCACCCAAAAGCTACAGGCTACCGCTACACCAGGGCGCAAAACCACAAACTTAATCCCACAAACGATAAATCAGATGCAAAAAAAAAAAAAAAAACTCCAGCCTACCGACTTTTATAAACGCATAAAATGCGATGTGTTATATTTATTTATTTACCTCCCGGTGCAAATGATTTACAAGGATTTCTGCGCGATATGTGACACCCGTAAATATACCCTGACTTGTGTATTTACATAACTCATTTCGACGTTCATGCATCACACACACACATTAACCTCATATCACATTCCCGCACTTGATTTTCTATTTATGTCTGCACACACGTTTTATCATCATTAGAGTATTATATATCAGAGAAGTGGAAGTGGCTCAATGTACTGATGATTGTTGAGGCTACTGGCTTTTGATCCCTGACACCGGAAAACTTGACTACTCTATAGCGCTTTCCTTACTGTTTACTATCGGGTTCAAAAGGAGTTGTTAATAGGTTTACAAAACAGTAAGTGAAATAATGAATAACGATGCCATGTAAAATACAGTTACGAAAAAAGATACAATGATTTTATTTTAATCTTAAAAATACTCTTGAATCAAATATATTTTTTAACTATCGTTACAACAATAGTACAAATTACTGTAAACGGTGGTTATATCAAATAAAGCTTTTCAGTAGCTATATACTTGATTCTATTTTTAAATTTAATTGATATAATAACCAGGAAAGCGCGATTTATTTTATGGTGGTTTCGGAATTGAGCTATCACTGCTCATTATATGTGTGCTAATTTTCAAATGCGAGGCACACAACTTTTTTAATCTAATAGTAGGTAAGTTCTGGGACTAAGTTTTCAAACCATCCCTGGTTATAATTCCTAATCAACGATCTTAATAACTTGTTTACCTTCATAGGAACACGTGCTACTCGATAACGGTTATACCTCCATAACGCACTCTTAATTCTACACGATTTATTTTCCAAGATATGTCAGGCGATCTTAGTTAATTAGGTTAGAAATAATTAAGTTATGTTATAATGATGTTTTTATGAACTAAATTTGTTTTTAATTATAAAAGTATTCCGTAGTACAAAACATGATCATGCTGGGATGTTTGCGAGAAATCCATGGCCACGACCTTACATAACATAACAATAAAGCAATGTAATTAAGTACAAAATGTGACCGTGACTACAATTATATAGATAGTATGAATTTCGATCATTAAGGCAATACCAAAGAGTAAAGAGGTGACCTCCATAATTTTTGGCAATACATGGAAATACTTAACATGTTTGTGTCCGTACATTATACGTTTTCCACCAGTTTTCCACCTGTCTTATCCCCCCAACAACTCGACGCCAACATTTCGGCGGAATCGACTACTACTTTACCGACCTTGGGATCGACTGCTTCATTGTCTCAGTGAATACAATAGCTTCATGTCATTGAATTGCTTTCTACGTTGTGTCACCTCAAAAGTGCGAGTGTAGCCGAGATTGCCCGAAAGCCGTCGTAATTCCTCCCGATTCGATTCGAGCTATCGAAATCTGTCAAGGCAGCGAGCGATATGTCGAGTATCGATATACGACACAATGGAAATAGCCGCAAAATGAAACCCATATTACTCGGAATATGTCTCGATAATTCCAGTAATAAATCCTACAAATAGCTCCTACTTCAAATTGGATTGCAGTTTGGAGATTTCGCTTGCCAGAACCGAAGTTGGGCTAGTTCAGACGATTACGCACAGTTTGTATTGCTCATGACTCACGCATAAGATGCAAGGTAGCTTGAATCAGAAACCTACGGACTATTAAGGTCTTTGCTTGGTTTACTAACATAACTTTAGGAGAGGTTAATGCTGTTCGGCCTAACTCTATATCCACGTACTATTGTACTTTTCAATTGGAGTAGGCTATGTCTCAGTACCTACCAAGCTTTTCACGTAAGCTATTTTTATCCACAATAAATAAATTCAATAATTACCCAGTCATTGTCTAGTTAATGATAATGGTATAATAAAAACATGTCAAATTGTCAGCGTGTATAAAAAGATGCTGAAAATAAAATACCTTGAAATGATCATACGCAGTCCTCTTAAAACTTCAACTAGATTTATTTAATTTGTGGTGCAGAGAAGTGCACATTTTTCGAAATAGTATTATATTATTATTTTTGTATATTATTACTTTTATTACTGGGTCAAGATATATATATATATATATGTATTACACCGATAGAGGTGGCTCAGCGGTAAGACGCGAGACTCTAATTCGGGAGGTCGCCGGTTCGAAAAAGCGAATGCTGGGATTGATGGTCATACTATAAGCCCTCGGACATTCCTTCCCAACTATCCAAACACCCTAATAACCTAGTTAGTCACCTGAAGAGGGGCACATCAGGTAAAGCTGGTGTGCACCCTAGAACGGGTATTCCTACAAAAATTATTATTATTATATGTATTACTAAAACTAACACATCCATATTATTTTATTTGTAACATTATTTTGATATACCTTAACATAATGTGTTTAACTTCTTATAGAATGTTAATCTAAATGAGCATTTGTTACATGTATTCCTGAAACCCGTTCTCGCAGCACGTTCAATATTACATTCCTTATGGAACTGTGCAAGCTTACAAACATAAAAAAATCACATTTTTAATTAAAGTCACTGTACATGAAGCTCCAACAAAACTTAAATTAACTTTTGCTTATAAAATAAGTATATTTCCGATATCACGACTAGTTTAATTGCATACTCAAGAATAATAAAAACATTCAACACATTGAATGAGAAACGTTGCTACGTGGCAGTGCGCATTCTGACGGAATTATATTCAACTCACACAAAGAGGACTCACGGTTCTGTAGAATTAACACGAGAGAATGAGGTCGAATGCGTGGGGTGGGATCGGTTCAGTCTGGAACTACTAGATGCAATTAGTCATTATCACTTCATAGTATTGCCGAGTTCGTCTATTCGTATAGGCAGGTGGGTTAGTTCTTACTCGTGCGGTGTAACAAGGGAGACTCGAATTCGGGAAGTTGACGGTGAAATTGAATATATTTGGCATTTGCCTCTCTAGAATTAGTAAAGTTGCGTTATACGCATTGTGAAGCGGACCGCAGATAAAGACATTGTTCTTGTTGCTTTATGTTTCTTGTTTTTTCTCTTATACTTACTGACTTGTGTATGTATTTATTAAAATAGACCCTTACACTCTAAAAAATAGGAAGGCTATGGTAATAGTATGTTGAATGGCCGTATAGGCGGGGACTTTTTTAAGCCGTAATACAAATTAAACAGAAACGTAAAATTACATTGGAAAAAAGTTAGTTTTCTTATTGCAATGAGGGGTAATAAAGTTTCGTGATAATAAATAATAGAAAAGAAAATTATTTCAAACATAAAATATCAAATAAAACAAAGAATTAACCATTGAAGAATAAACATCAAAACATGATACGAAAAATTATTTAATTATAGCAAAACCAGTAAAAATGGACTTGTATCAAACTTAAAGTACAATTTCTTATTTTGGGTATCATTGCTATGCTATAATAATTGTTTCAGATAAAGTAATTTGCACTTGAAAGAACTGTGTCGCATAATTCATGTATGCTGCAATGACAACCATAACCTCACCAGCGTGGCAGCATTAGTCCGGTTCTCTGTGGGGATAATAAGGTCATCATAACACAGGATAGCCAACACAACAGTAGAGTCGCATGAGTGAATAGGACAGACCATTCACAGTTGCAGCCAGGCAATCAGAATAATGTGACCATTGGCTACTCAACACAATAGCACAAGTAGACCGAGTGAATCAATGGAAACACCAACTAACCATTTGGTAGGCGACGCCATAAATTATCTGATATCGAATGTTATCTAGTCCAAGAGCGTTGGGATCTATTGATATAGTCGTCGTACAACATCTTCGGTAATGCTTCCGTAACGGGTGGGTGAGCAGCAGCCAACCAGCGGTACTTAGATATACTCGTCGTACAACATCTTCGGTAATGCTCCCGTCACGGGTGGGTGAGCGCAGCCAACCAGCGACCGTGGCTAATTCAAATACCTGCTCGGGTTGGCCGGGACCGTAAACACGTCATTGATTGGGGTACACCTATACTTACACCAACGCGAAACTCAACTGCTTTATTCGTCGTACAACATCTTCGGTAATGCTTCCGTCACGGGTGGGTGAGCGGCAGCCAACCAGCGGTACTTAGATATACTCGTCGTACAACATCTTCGGTAATGCTTCCGTCACGGGTGGGTGAGCGGCAGCCAACCAGCGGTACTTAGATATACTCGTCGTACAACATCTCGGTAATGCTTCCATCACGGGTGGGTGAGTGGCAGCCAACCAGCGGTACTTAGATATACTCGTAGTACAACATCTCGGTAATGCTTCCATCACGGGTGGGTGAGCGGCAGCCAACCAGCGGTACTTAGATATACTCGTCGTACAACATCTTCGGTAATGCTTCCATCACGGGTGGGTGAGCGGCAGCCAACCAGCGGTACTTAGATATACTCGTCGTACAACATCTTCGCGGTAATGCTTCCATCATGGGTGGGTGAGCGACAGCCAACCAGCGGTACTTAGATATACTCGTCGTACAACATCTTCGGTAATGCTTCCATCATGGGTGGGTGAGCGGCAGCCAACCAGCGGTACTTAGATATACTCGTCGTACAACATCTTCGGTAATGCTTCCATCATGGGTGGGTGAGCGGCAGCCAACCAGCGGTACTTAGATATACTCGTCGTACAACATCTTCGGTAATGCTTCCATCATGGGTGGGTGAGCGGCAGCCAACCAGCGGTACTTAGATATACTCGTCGTACAACATCTTCGGTAATGCTTCCATCACGGGTGGGTGAGCGGCAGCCAACCAGCGGTACTTAGATATACTCGTCATACAACATCTTCGGTAATGCTTCCGTCACAGGTGGGTGAGCGGCAGCCAACCAGCGACCGTGGCTAATTCAAATACCGGCTCGGGTTGGCCGAGACCGTAAACACGTCTTCGATTGATGACGAAAGCATTACTGAAGTTGTAAGAAAACTTATATATATAACTTGTTGAGGGGAATAATTCGCCCATTTGAGAACTGAAAATAACATATAGGCGATGCTACAAGTGTTTCGTTGTGTGTTGCCTTACACTCCAAAAGAAAAGGAACATTTGGATGTTTTAACTTTGGAACTTGACTTTAGCCTATCTATATGATACTGGAACCCTCATAGCAACAAAGCACATAATAAATTGTATAAAATAACATTTCCCACATAATATCAGTTCTTGTAACTTAGTAGGTAGATTATTGAGGACTCAAAACTAACAGAATTGATAGCGCTGCTAAGCAACCGTCTTTCAGCACCATTGATGATTTAACAATAAAACAACAATGAACAACTGACAGCTCAACACCTCCTTATAACAGTTTATTGTCTTGCCACCAGAGTGCATGCATTTAATATATTTTGAGTGGTCACATTTATTTAATTTTTATTTGCCGCTTTCAAACAATACTTTATCTTTTTGTTTGGCGTTCTGTGTTGTAGGTAATCAAACTAAGGCTCTGGGAGTTCGGGAATAGAATCGATTCTTTCATTCAGACCTTTTATACCTTGAAACTCCAATTAAAAATGTCTGTAAAGGAAGAAGACTCATGGCCAATCGAAGTTTGGAATGAGAGTGCAAAACTAAAAGTAAAGGTTGAGTTCCCCTCCAATGGCTCTATGTGTCTCATTCTCTTCTTCACGGCAAGACGAATGGGAGGCGGGGGGGGGGGGGGGGGGGCAGGTTTTTTCCAGGGAGCCTGCGAATCTGAGATGGTTTCATGTGTCTGTAACAAAGATACCAGAATGTCATCTACAACGTAGCTTTTGGTTATTTGAGTTTTGACGCTAATTAAGATCATACGTTGAGAGAAAAAGTACTTTGGTAGGCTTTCATTAGTACTACAGAAAATACAAATTTAAATTTACGTATTGGATGGGTTTCAAAATGTTCTTGGCAAATTTTGAGATTCAAGCAAACTTTACACACATTTTTCAATCAGTTTTTACTCGATCACAAAATAATTTGTAATTAAATTCTACTCAAGCTACTATAGATGTATACTTTATTTTGTATTGATTCGCAATTTGTTGGGAGACAAAGTCAAACATATTTCAATTGCGCTTTTGGAGTTATCCTATGATCACACTGCAATTGCTATGTGAATCTCAACCAGATCCGAACGAAAAGTGCTACCATTGGTATTTAAAATGACAGAAATGTTTACAGCCCAGCTCACGATGTTGCAAATGCGGAAGACGATATTCTAAGAAAGAATCAGTATACAGCTTCATAAAGTCACGATCTTAGAGTGTAAAATAACAAAAACGTGCGGTTCGGTTGAAAGATTCGAACAATGAGATTTCTATATATCACAGTTTATTGTGTGAAATTATACAACGTTCACCGGAAGAATCTCAATTAATTAGATTAAAGACTAGTTTCCGGGAAACAAGTCATATAGTGGCATCATTTTAAAGTCATTAGAAAGGATTTACACGCACAACATTATAATTAAATAAATATTTAGAAGGTCTTGACTATAATATTAACACAGTTGTTGTTGTTAGTTAGTTCTACTTCAATCAATTGTTATGGTAAATTAATTTTGTATTTATCATTCATACCTGACTAGAATCGTTCCACAATCTATATAATTCAATTTTTTGAAAAATTGTATTTAGGAATACATTACGTGGTTGATGCTACAAAGTCGTATCAACTACAAAACATGTGACAGTTATTATTGTGTATCAAAAGATATAATTAATATAATGTGCTGATTCTTATACGGATCACTATAAACTGTAAGCTAAATCAAAACTAGTATTACTATTTTTTTTAAACCGACTGACATTTTGACTTTGATGAATGTATTGAAATTACACGATTTACGGTCTTAGGAAGTTATTTTTTTTAAATTGTTTAGGTACTGAGTTTCCTAAATATATTTATTAATTACTATTATGAATATGTATACCTAATATAATTATTATAATAAATTGATTACAAGATGCAAGACACAAATGAGCGCGAATAATTCGCTGTTTAAGTTACCTAAATCCATAATGTAATCTAAGTAATAATGCAATGATGTGAGTGAAAATGTGTTGCACCAGTTACAAAGTACTACTCAAGAATCATTGAGGTCAGATTTTGGGGAATGCCTGCAATGATGGAAAGAACCACATTATTTAATCCATAACAAATTACAACACAAATCTAAAATCGCATGTTCATGCAGCAACAATTGCTTTGAGGCCTGGGAAAACTAAAGTGCGATATATCATGTGAATTCTGATATATTTTTACGACAAAAATTCATAAATGTAAAGTTATACCTAAAATATCGAAACCCAATCTTGAATGTTATATAAGACCATTATGATTTATTCATCTATAGTAAGACTGGGTGAGGATTTATGAATATATCTACTAACACCTTGCTTGGGAGTTACACAATCTCGTGAATCTAGAGTTCCAACACACAATGACTGAGAGATGGAGAGACTAAATAAGCGCCGGTATACAACATGGTCAAACATTTCGTTAAGTTAAACATTTGAATTCAATAAGTTGGACCGTCTAAACGGAAAAAATTGAAATCAAGTTTTATGAATTTTATCGAGTTCAACTTTTGTTCGAATTTTTTCGTTCATGATAATGCTCTATTTTTGCTTTGACCAATCACAGAAGACTTTGGACTGAGCTAAAAAGATGGCGGTTGGCGGCGCCAACTTGAACTAGTTTGACGAAAATAGAAACTCTCCACTAAATATTGATAGGATTATCAAAAATGGGCCATGTGTAGGTATATGTAATTTCATCAAATGATTTGTGATTCTGATTACTAAACTGTTAGATACGTTCATTTCCCACGCAGTGTGTAGTTGTCTTCCGACTATTTTCTTCCATTTGACTAAAATGGCATTCACTGTCTTTGTTTTGTCAATTTGTGCCAGTTTGAACGAGTGTTCAAAGTTTCCTTCAACTTTTCATCTTCGTTCTTGAAATCAACTTCTTGAACGAAAAGTTTGAACGTGTAGAGCGACTAATACACAGAGAAAATACTGAGGGTAAAAGAGTCATAAGGTCATTAGAAAAACGAATTCTGAACAAATGAGCATTCAAAATGTGCATTCAAAGAGGAGAAATGTACATGAACGCGGGTGTTCGCGATATGATTATTAAAGTCAGGAAGTTGTTTTCGAAAAGTTAATTAATCTACGGATATAAAGTGTCAACTTCCGAGTATTGCGATTAAGAAATAAATTAAAAATTTTCTAAAGTATGTTCCGGGGTTTCATCATTATTTTATTAAACATTGCTTATAAGATTTTCACTTCTTCGTCATCACTGAAAACTTGTAATCAAGAAATTAATTAGTAACGGAGGGAAAAAGTTCTGATCGTGTAATTTATATTTTGTGCGTTGCTATGATACCACAGCTTATGACGTCGCCGCATGTTTGACGTCACGATTCAATTATCATGATTATATCTAGATTATTTTATAAAATTGCACACTCATACAAACGTAGGTAAACACAATCATCTTCAACGTGAATTCTGAATTATTTTCATTACTTCACGAGAAAAACGAGCCACATACTGTTTTTGACGTTATTTTGATATCGGCACAAACCTTCACCGAATGATAAATGTGCGCTGAAGTAATAAAGGTCAAACGTGTTCTATTTTAATTCTAGTGGTCAATGTAGCGCACGAGTGACCAGCCCAGCTGTGACCGCGCTATACATTCGTCATAACACGAATATAAAGTGATCAATCTTTCGCTCCGACTATCAATCACAGCCTTTGATTCCCGCTCCATTATCTGCGGGGTTTGTGCTGGACTTGTGTAGGTCAGTTCCCGGAATAATATAAAGGTCATTTGTTTGACTGCGAGGTAAGGTATTGAAGACGAAGACGCTTACGAGCAAAGGGTGTACCTATACGTCAAAAACCGCAGAAAGTTGTAATTGTTTAATTATATCTCAAGATTGTAACATAAAGTCGAAAACCTGTCAACAGCGCACTGGATTTTGCTACGACCCTTAAATTGTAACAATAAGCGTAGTTATTTTGATTATTAAATTGATAATTAGTAATAAAATTAATTAGAAATTAAAACCATACTGATTATAATGTAAGACACAATTTAGAGCATTCAGTATGTAGGGCTTACCAAACTACAATGCGCTGTTGATTCAGATTTTCGATTTTGAGGTCCATTTTTGAGATATAGTTTAAAAATTAAAATTTGTAGCGGTTTTTGACGTAGAGGTATCCTTTCCTGCAAATAACATATAGGGTCGAATGCATAGTCGTTCCTCACGTGCCCCTCAACTCAGCATTTCCACTCAGATTCACCCAACCACCAATCACAGAGCAGTCCACATGGCAATGCTGCTCTGTGATTGGTGGTTAGGCTAGTCTGAGGAAAGGCTGAGTTGAGGAGCACGTGAGGAACGGCTATGCATTTGACCCTAATGTTGTATATACTTGAAGTTAAAGAGAATATATCACTCTGGTATGATTTTTGTGCATGGCAATGCTTTAGAGTTTTCCAACTGTGTTTGAAACTGTGCTACTCTTTTCTAGCTGCCCCATTGCATTTACAGATTGTATTAAATGATAGATTATAAATTAATAATACTGAACCTACACATTAAACCGTAGAAGTAATTTTTCCACCGAAGGAGAAACCTCACAGATGATCACACTACGTCGTTCACACATAAGATAACGACACAGAAGGAAGATGTATTTCCATGCGTTTTGCTCTCGCCTTATCTGCGAACGCACATTTCTAGTATTTCCTACGGCGACCGTGAAACTTCACGACTGAGAGAGCTGAGTAAAATACATCACTGCTTTCCTTCCATATCGCTTTAGGGTTTTGCACCACTTTTAGAGGGCATAATGTGACCTTTTCCCATATACAAGGTTACAAATCTCGAGGCTATCTGTATAGACAGTCATTTCGAAAAGTTATACCTTTTGTACACTCTTTGTCAAAAGTACAACTTAAGTTACATATCGTGTCCGATAAGCCAAATGAAACAATAGTCATACATAATCATTGTTAAGTGTCATTTATGAATATTGAGTTGGGTTATTGTAAAGTTTTCGATAAAGTAAAATCTTTTCGGCGATATTTTATCTTATCCAGCTTTGGAAATAATATTTATTTAATCATTTCACTACAACATAAAAGTAATGCAACTTGTGTCACACATAACATGGCACGCACCTATACTGTTATAATGTTACAGTGTTGGAAACGAAACAGATCATATAATATTTAACAAATTGTTGCAAATGAATATAAAACTTCTCAATATAATCCTTGTCGTATTGCAATGCAACTGCGTATGTTACAAAGAATGTAACGTATAGAAAGACAATGCACTCAAAATATGCTAAATTCTAAGCTCTTTGCATTAGTCGCCATTTATGAATATTGAGTTGGGTTATTGTAAAGTTTTCGATGAAGTAAAATCTTTTCGACGATATTTTATCTTATCCAGCTTTGGAAATAATATTTATTTAATCATTTCACTACAACATAAAAGTAATGCAACTTGTGTCACACATTACATGGCACGTACTTATACTGTTATAATGTTACAGTGTTGGAAACGAAACAGATCATATAATATTTAACAAATTGTGGCAAATGAATATAAAACTTCTCAATATAATCCTTGTCGTATTGCAATGCAACTGCGTATGTTACAAAGAATGTAACGTATAGAAAGACAATGCACTCAAAATATGCTAAATTCTAAGCTCTTTGCATTAGTCGATTGATACGGCATTAAATTCATTTTGTTTTGTGATGAACAGAAATGCGAACATAAAATTATTACAAACATAAACATACTGTTTCAAGTAACCATAGTAAGTTATAAAATGATCGCGAATGTGTTATAATAAACATTTAATTGTTGTTCAAAGATATAGATTGGTCTCGCAAAATGTATAGTTACAAAAGCAAAAATGTGTATGTAAGTGGTGGTGTGAAGGGGGGGGGGGGGGTGCAGTGGGGGTTTTCCAGTAATTACCTCAAAACATTGAATTGTGACAAAAGCCGTTTGTGGTTAGGTTTATATGTGGTGAGACTTAACTTGCTCTTTACTAAGTCGAATGTACATAAAAACAATACCTCTACGTTTCGAAATGGTTCCACAGTCCATCTTAAGACTTTAAGGAACTTCGGCTTTGTTTTGTCGAAGTTGGAATTAGTAGAGTATTTCCGTGACTTTGTCACTATACGAACTTCCTCGAAACTTTCATCAAGACCAGTCCGAAACGAAAACTACGACGGTATTCTTAAAACAATGAGGTCGGCGACAGGCTTTACCAGCTTAGTAATAATAGTAGAAAATAGATTGGAGACAAATCGAGAATACAAACCCACAGAAATGTTGTTTCTCAAAACAGTGTAGCCATTAATAATGTAAGACATAAAAAAAAACAGGCGGGAATGTGTGGATTAGTTGTCAGATAGGCGGACGAGAGAGAGATATACAGGATTGTACTTTGCAATTAATTTCAACTGTAATCTCCAATTAATCGACAAATTATTTATCGCTTTGTTTTTCACTGGAACTAATTCATTAGATGAAAGTTTGCTGACAGTGACACGTGTTTAAACGCGAAACACGAAGATTAGAACGAGCTGTTTTTTGTGGGAGAGAATTGGCTTCTCTATCTAAATGGTAAACAGAACGCTATTCAAAAACTGTTGATGGCCAATTGGGCAAATAAAATTTTTGGTTTTTGATTCTAAATTACTCTGCTGATTAAGCTATGAAACTTAATACCGATGAAGGCTGGCGCTCATCCACTATAGCTGCAGGGGCAACGTACAGCTGGCTACAGAGTGTTCTCCAACCATTTCAATGAAGAAAACTGCGAACAAAAGTTGTGTAAGTTCTTATACAATGCAATTAATAATAATAATTTTCGTATGAATACCCGTTATAGGGTGCACACCAGCTTTACCTGATGTGCCCCTCTTCAGAACCCTAACTAGATTATTAGGGTGTTTGGATAGCTGGGAAGGAATGTCCAAGGGGTTTAATAGGACTCAATCCCAGCATTTGCCTTTACGACTGAGGAAAACCTCTGAAAAAACCTTCAGTCAGGACTGCCGGTGGCCGGAATCGAACCGGGTCCTCCCGAATAGAGTATCGCGTCTTACCGCTTAGCCACCACAATGCAATGTTGTAATTAATTAATTAATTTTATTGTTGTTTTCCTGTCCCATGAAAGGACAGGATGGCCAGTGTAGGGTTATGGGCATGCCCATACCCTTTTAGCCTACAGGTACATACAATTACACAAATTACATACAATTATACAAAGAAAGTTACAATGTTTAATAGATGGAGAGTAAGTTATAGTATGACAAATGTTGTAATGCTTCTAACACGACTGTACGCGTGGGCTTACGTTGAATATTGTACGTCTTACGTCTTTTACCTCGAATCGATCAAGAAGGCTCCGAAACTAGATTTATCAACGTGTTTGAACGTGACTGGCACGTGACATGTCGAGGGAGACAGCATGAGTGCCTACTGTCACAGCCGCGTTGTCTTCCTCTGATTTAACTGTTCGTTCGTTTTTAGTTGAAGTCGTGAATTCACCGTTGAGCGTACGTACACGTTCTACTTGGTTTTATTCGCGAGAACGTTTTCCATTTTCTTCTCGTGGAAAACTCGGGAAACGGATCGCGGTGGAAAATAGGGACTCGGCAGGGGGGAGCAGGTTTCCTTGCACATGACTTGTATGCATATTTCCCACAATTACCTCGAGATTTATGTATATTATTATTAATACTAACCAACAACTGAGCAAAGTTTCACAACTGTGTGCATGGTTATCCAATAAATAAATAACCCGCGTGAAACACATTGAAGTGTTGGGTGAAGTTGACGATGAATGTTTAAAGTTTAGTTGAAATACACAAATTAAAACACGTTGCTTCGTTATGAATCTTCGTAGGAGGGGTTTTTCTGTGAGTGTAAAAGTAAGAAAGTAATCACTAATATTGTGTCGCAAAATAGTCAAACTCGAATAACACATGAAAGAGATTATATGTTTTCATTGCACGTGTCGAAGTAGGGAATAGAGCTTATGTAAGTTGGAAATAAGTGTCTGCTTTCTGAATTCAAAAATATTTTATTTTTACATTTGACTAGACAGCTCAACTTATTTTAGTCGGCTAGTATACGTTCGCCAATGTATGTACGTACTGAGAAGTGATGCGCTGTCGCCGCTAATGCTTGGTGAACTAATACTACCCTACTAGCATTATTATACTCAAAGGCGATAGTGAAGTGATAAGATTGAATAAAGAAAGTATTCAAAAGAAAATCATTGTGTGTATCTATAAGGTTTTGAGACAAAGAAAACGAGGATAAGATATCTGGAGGTGACTACCCACAAAGGGTTAGCCTTGTGTTAGTATTGTGAGAATGTAGAACCCATATCTTTATAAGCTTGCCCCAAGGTGTGCTGCATGGATTGCTGTAAACAACAGCCGAAATATGTTTTGTCGCCGGTAAATGGGTTGTGTGGGATATACGTACAGGGTTCGGTGTGAGGAGTGTAACAGGTTTTATTTAACCCCCTTGGGCAGAAATACAGAAAACTTCTGTATTCCACGAAACACATTTCTTGCGACTGAGAATAGGAAACATATTTTCATATTTCATTTCGAGACTAATTAACAATAGCGTTTTTATAACGGGTGGGGGTGGGGTGGGTGGTGAGAATCAAGTTAGTTCGAATATGCATCTTGCTATTCTTGGAATGCTTTGGAAAGAATGCATAGAACGGTAAAAACAGCTCCAAAGTATGGTAATAATTAATGTGGAGATTCTAACTACTTGGAAATATGATAATTATTATATTTATACATATTCAAATTTTGTGAAACAAAAAATAGAAAGTGTAAAATAATTATTTATTCTCAATTTGCAGTTTGTTTTCATTGGTCGCATTTAAACACAAAATTACTTTTTGTGCACACCAATAATAACGTGAAGGGTAGCTGTGGTATTACTAGGTTCGAAATGTACATATATCAGAATATTTGCATAGTTGCAAAGAACGACACAGGAGTAATTGTAGAATTAATACCAACATTACCCTCATAACAAATTAAAATCTCACAAAAACCTTCAGTCTTATTTTCTGGTAGTGGAAATCTAACCTGTTTCTCGTGTACCGTCGTTGAACGATGACGCTACAGGTAATTACCCTAATGAAACATTACTTATCTTTATGAAAGACATCTTAATTCTGAATTCTTGTTCTTAGTATTTTTTAAAAATAAAACGAAAATAGTTTGAATACTCTCAGAACACAATGTCTAAATACAACTAAGGCGAAAGTTTCTTTTTGTGTTATTGAAGACAATGTATACAAAAATGTAGAACGAATGTTTAGAAGAAGCAAACAGTGTTTTATCTATAAATTACTCATTTGTTTTTGTGAGTGGGATTCTACTCTGGATATATTCTCAGGTCGCTATTATACGTATTGTGACTTAACTAAGAACTTCTAGCAAAAACAAAACACTCTCTTATCGCATGAATAAGAGCCCAATGGTTTGCCACCCAGCCGGTTCTTGTAGTGGGTGGAGACAGGAGACAGATAGTCTTAAACGTACATTTGTCCGCGTCAGCGTTTCATGAAATACGCGCTTAACTTGTTAGGTTTATAGCTAAAACGAAGAATCTTGAAGTAGAACTTCTATATTCGTTCCCCGAATTCATTTATCCTAGGATTTATTTTTTCTATATGGCAAAAAAACGAATCGTCTATTGTTTTATGTGGAATTTGACTAAATATACGCGTGGGAGGAGCTGTTTTGAAAGTCGAAGAGGAATTAGGAACTATGTTTGTCCCTTGGGGGGTTTAGGTTGATTTCTTTCAAGAGGAGGTTTTCTCTGAGAAAGTAATAAAACTTTCTATACTCTATCGAATCCCCATTGTTGCATAGATGAAGCGATAGAATTAACTTGTACGCAAAGTTTTGAGCACATAAATCGGAAAGTAGGGAAACCCGCGTGGGTACAAAGTACAAACGGTGAAGAAAGTTATGTTCTTATAGATTCAACCTATAGTCCCTACAATTTAGAACGCTTCAGCATATTTTCCTTACTTGTACATATTCATATGTACAGTCAGCAATTATGATAAATGGTACAGTTTTAAATATTATCTATATTTTTATTATCAATTTTTAAAGACTATACAAGATTTCGTGATGTATTTTCATTGCTCATACTTTTTTTCAAATAGGGGGTCCAATAATATACTTCTCGTGTCCCAGTGTTCATTTTGTTAAGCTTATTTTCCATCCATAAAGCAATAATTTTGACAGATGTTAATGAAACATGCGCTAATGTTTTGTAAATAATGTAAAGATCATCAGTATATACTTTGAGCCCGGATTCTTCGATTGATTTCTATTCAAGCTAAATGTTTGTTATATTGGCGCCACAATGCAATAAAATATTTTATCACGGATAAGTACCGTTAAAAACTAATTGGTGATACCTTCAGAAACTTTGGAATATTTAAATAAATGATTACATAGTTGAATGGTAGATTGTCTTAACAACGGAGGAGCACAGGGAGAAGGGACACGTAATAAAAACTAAAAATGGTTTTACCTAGGTAAGTAAACATTACACAAGAAATTCTTCAATTTTGTTTGCAGTAAAGGAGTTCAAGCTATGTGCTATACCCTCTAAAGAAAAATCTATACCCAAATGACAAAATAACTGCATTATTTTTATTTATAAATATTGGTGACACACACTTATTTTGTTGTATAGATATTAATGTGTGTATTGACATCGCTAAATGTTCTATTTTTAAATGTTGTGGCTGATAGATTTATCAATGTATCATGCATGAACGGAAGTAATGTAGCAAAAAGTAGACAAGGTCACTTGGTCATTTGGTATCACGCCAACCTGCTACAATTTAATTCCAATGTTAGCAGCCGTGTTCGCTTCCAAAGATTATGCAACAGTTTTATCTATTTAGGTTGGTGCTCATGCCAGTGCTGGAATCCCCTATTAGTTTTGTTTGTTTTATTTTAAAATGTTGGCATTTGTAATGCTTGTTTTATAAATTTGGACAAAAGAAATGTTGAATTAGACAGGTATTATTGATTTCTTATTAATTATTCAGCACTGAAAGTGACGGCTAAGGAGGACTTATATAAACATTTAAAAATAATCTCTCTATCGCTGTTGTGTTATAATATATATATATATATATATATATATATATATATATATATATATAATATACAGTAATTTGTTTATAGTTGTTGTGCAATCTTGCTACTTTAATTTTTCCAGTAGGACTTTATTATCGCTTTGTTGTAAATTGTATGGTTTTATTGATTATCATAGTAATTTTGTAAATCAGTTTTTTAATACATAATAATCCCAAAAAGAGTACGAATAGGTTTTGCTTTTGGCTTTAATAAACAAACTTCGATAATATCCCAAATTGTATAATTTAACCAAACCCAATATACTCTGCATTGCAAATTGAAATGTATTCGTTCAATTTAATTCAATTGAATCACTAAATATTACTAATAATGAATAGTGTACCAAACAATATAAATATGGGCCAACAATATTGACGGTCCTATTTTCTAGACTTGTATGACCGTCTGGCTCATCGCTAAATGTTTTGGCTGGCATTATTATGTTTATTAAAGATATACCGCCTCCATTATTACAATCAACTTCGTTCAAATTAGCATTTATAGTACCTACATAAATACAACCCACTCACCGACGTAAAAAATCAATTCTTGAGAAAGAGAATTTCATAAAATGAGACACCGTCCAAATTGAATCATAAAATTCTAGAAAATGTGTCGCAGTTTAGTCGTAGTTTCGTACCAAGAAAGTGTTTGCGTCACATCTAAATGGAACCCACGGTATGTACTGCACGCACGCCGTTTGTCTTACCGCTTTTAGAGTAGGATAATTGCGCCATAAAATGCGACATGAACATATTATTTTCTAATGGGTTTTATGGTCAATACCTCTTATACTTGCAACATGGCTGTTTGGAAACATATTTAGTTTGAAAACTTACTCGATTCTAGAACAAACTAAATCAAACGCAATTATTTACACATTACCACACATTAATATGTACTTATAATTCAATCAGTTTACCGTTTCTCCTCTAAAACAAAAGTTCATTCACCTCGTCGCGACCGTATAAGCGCGTATCGTATAAGACCTAGTAATTGCGGACTGTACACTGTTCCTTGTCACATATAAAAACAATTTAAAACGCAATATTTCGAACCCTGATCAGAGCTCTTCAACAGGCGAAAACACACTATCTCTGATCAGGGTTCGAAATATTGCATTTTAAATTGTTTTTACATGTGACAAGGAACCGTGTTCAGTCCAATTACTAGGTCTTATAACGTTTTACCTGTTCTACTATATGTTTCCGGTTTAATTAATTTACATTCGTCACCTCTTCTCATTGATATTTAGTATACCGATAGAGGTGGTTCAGCGGTGACACACGAGACTCTCATTCGGGTGGTCACTGTTTCAATTCCACCTACCGGCAATCCTGGCTGAAGTTTATCCTACCTCAACTCATTAGGAGAATACTGGAATTAAGGCCTATACTGTCATACAACAACCATTAAGAAGTTTTTACGAACTATCCAACTATCCAAACACACAATTATACCTATACCTAGTTGGTAACTGAAGATAGACACATTACTGGTGCCGCTAGTATATATATATATGTACCTTTACAGAGAGTCCTACGAAAAATAGATGGATATTATATTTAGTCTAGTATAAATGGGAAAAACGTACTTTCAATACAGTACCTTTTGGTAGGCTCAGCACTGTCAATCACCTGCAATGTGATTCATTAACTTAATTTACAAACACGACCAGTGGGAAAATATCATGTTTCACAAAAAATGTTGACACACCACTCATTTAATAAATATTTCACAATGTTTAATTTTCGCACTAATAACGTGATTTGCATAAAACATTATGTATACATGAATTACGAATCCAGATTGGTTCGTCAAAAGGCTATATCACCTTGAGCCTAATCCAAAGACTCATCCATTAATATCAGATTGGGTTTATATTGTATTGGTTTTAACTTTGAGTCAAATTGAGGTAATAGGGGTTGAAGGAAATTAGTGATTTTTCTTATTTTTTATCGGTTACCTTGTATGTGCTCAAAGAAGCATGGAAGATGAAATATGTGTATGTATGGACTGCATGCACTGGCCACCTTCGTATGTAAACAACCTAAACCAAAGAAAATCTACCAAATAATTTAAATTGTTCTTGAAAATCTTCCCGTTCCGCCAAAGTTTCCTTCAGAGAAATAAACTACAGTAGCAGGGATAAGATGGTCAAAGTCTTCAATTTAGTTTCGCTGACCCGTGGGACATTAGTCCCTGCCTACGTTCGCTGCCTACTCATGTCATCACTAACACATTCAGCCGCAGCTCTTTAAGCATTCCCAACGTGAACTGAATTACAAATCAATGGATCTAATGCGTAGGCGTACTTTAACCGTGGGTCGAGCTATGTGTATTCACGTACCGGTTGATAGATATACGAAAATAGGTTAAGGTACAAAAATTACCGGAAATGACCGTTATTATTACACGTGCCAAAAATGGTACCCAAGTTGATTTCTATATAAATCGTCAACCTTCCATGTACGCACTTTCGGACATTTATACTCAAGGTAGTAAAGATATTTAAAGAAATCATCTTTATTATATCAATTACTACATATTACACACTCACTACCTCAATGTTTTTGTTTAAACATTGTTTAAACATTTATTTCAAGTGAGGTCAAGAAATATACACACTTTTACACTACTTGTGTATTACTATACACTATTAACAATAATGAATGAAGCAAAAGAAAGTATAAATTTAGTTATAAATATAACGTAAAAAATAGACGAAATGTTACTTCAGAAATAGAGAACAGCAAAACAAATTAAAACATTAATTATAATCAATATAATTAGTTGCATAAGCTATAAAATGAAAGACTAAATTAAGAATCACACGTGTAAAAAGAAAAAAATCACAAAAAGTACAAAAAGCAAGGGAGAGAAATAAAATAAAGAAAACAAAAAATTTACACTACAAAAGGCCCAATTCAAGAAAGAGAAAAAAGAATTAATATTTTGATAAAACTTCTACTGAGCTAAATTACTCAAATCAAAATAGTGAACCTATATAAAATCATTCTTCAACCTGCAGAATCCAAAGGGAACCCCTACTCATCCTTTAGCCCTAAAAAAAAAACCTCCCCGACTCCATTCGTGTTGAAACTTTAATGTGGTAATTATGCAATCTCCTTCATGTGTATATGTCACACTTATAATGTTGTGTACTTTTTGTCCCCTCCTCCGCTGTTAATGGTAATTGCCCCCAGCTGCACACATTTGAGTAAGTGCACTTGTTTGTTGTGCTACAATACACCGCTACACTAGACACGCTACAAGTCCTGAACCTAGTTTCATACGGGTAGTTTATGCGACAATTTACATGAAACTAGTGCCAAGTTTGTGTAGGTATATTACACTGACCTTGTTGGTTATTTGTTCTTATTCTCGTGGAGTGGAGTGTTATGTGTGATTTTAATGGTTTCATATATCAAATGTAATATGAATAATATCTAAGCGTTATTTTCTTCCGATGAGAAAATGTCGTATTACAATCATAAGTTAATTGAATTAATTCGAATTATAAAATGTAGTTCTTACTTTGGTCATAAAAATAGAACATTTTTGATTTTTTGTTTTTCTTTCCTATATTTATGATACAAATACTGTGTTTTATCGTATTTGAAGTGCTCTTTAATGTGTTTCATATATTTGGCTCTTCATTTAAACAGCTTGTTTTTCATTCTTTAAAAAAAAAATACAAATAAGGCAATATTAATCAATATAAGTAATATAAAATGTAATAAAGTACGCGAAGAATAAATAATAAAATTAACAATACAAATACCTTTCTAAAAATAATAAAACAATAGGAAAAGAATGTAGAGTATATTATGTAAACAGTTTTTTATGTTCTTATTTTTTATAATTTTCACAAAATGTGCGACTGTAAATACCATCAACTCCGTTACCGTACAACTGCCCCAAATTGCTATAGATAGATATGTGCTACGCAGTCGACTGTGTAAAATTCTAATTTTCCTTTAAAAGGATGTCTTATTAACTAGGGTTCACAAAATGTTACAGAATTCTATACACGTGTACACATTAGATGTAGGTAATATACCGTGAAATACTGTCTAGTGACGCAGATCACAAGAAAACGAATCACACGTTCCATTTCGTATTTAATTAGTTTCGTGTAAATGTGAAGTTTGATTCGAATTTCATTTACGTTATATGAATGTATTGTTTCGCGATGCGGAACACCAGTTCGATTCAAGGGTCGTGTTTTACGCTAGAATTACGATCGTTTCGCTTCGACGTACTCATGTGAGATATAATAAATATATAGAGCTACATTTCTGTCTATCTATATCGTAAACCAACTAGCGCGAACCCACTTCGTTAGTTACAAAGCTATGATCACATGATTAGGTTTTCTCGACATGTTACACTCGACTAATATAAGACACTTGTCGCTACTCTATTATTGTAGCCTACTGTGATGTTTTCTAAAGTACGCTTTTATTTATTTATTCTGCTTATCTTTTTTGTGAAAACTCGTAATATGATAAATGGTGGAATTGGCAAAAACTAAGATGTAACGAATTAACGTGCAATATGGTACATCAATAGTTGTCGTTGTGTTAGCGAAGCTGTTAAGGAAATTAAATTAATGAAATAAATGAGGAAAATGTAAAAATAAAATTTGTCCTAGTTTTATATTAGAAGGAAAGCACTATGTATACATAAATATACTAACTTCGTGATTACATTTGTAAATAAAAGGGTTACACACTCAAGATTTTCTAATAAAGATTAATTTCTTCGTTCATGTAGAAATGAAAAGACTGTCATAGAAGATTAAAGAATGGAGAGAGATGTTTCAAACATTTGCTTGGATTGAATAGATAACTAGAACATTCTACAATAGCTATTAAAGTTTACTTTTTTCTTATTTAAGAGTAATTTAAGAAAATTAAAATGTACATATATTTTTAAATAATACTGTCAGTTCAGTTTAAATGAAACATCTCCAGTAAAAATTGTTCCCTGCTAATACCTTCTGTTGCATGTTGTGCGTTTCTTAGCTCAGATTATTTTTCGTTCATATTATTTTTATTTTCATTGCTTATGTACTGACAAAGCAAAATTCTAGCGTTCTTTCTCGGAGCGTTGTAAAAATATGTAAGTCGTTCTTCAATCCAATGATGTGATTTTAGCTAATATTGGATGCACTCGATGGTCCAACACACGAAACTACCTATCTATATTTATATCTATAACCATCGACAACTCCAGTACACGAAACTAACTAAAATGTGTAGATGAAAAATACATTTAAAATATGTCAATGTGTTGTTTAATGTTTAAAAACAAATAAAGACATGACATTTAACATTAAACACAGTAACGACTGAAGTTAAACCATGGGCCACTTATTCGCATTTACCGTAAAAGATGTAAACACCGGCATTGACCGACATTGATGATTACTTTAAACTTGTATTAACTAACAAGTGAATCAAAATAAAGTACACAGATGGAAATAATTGACATAACGTAACCATTACGTACGACAGATATACCCAGATGTTGTAACCATTACCGTTACCATTACGTAACCTCCATATAACATGTTACCGCAGGTTTTGACCGTGTTTGTATATAATACATTCAATACAATAGAAGTAATTGAATCAGTATTTGTTTCAGTGCAACTATCAAAGAGCAATGTTTTCTGCACAGCACTTCTTTGCGCTCCTCATATCTTTACCATACCAACCCCTTAGCTCTGACCTTCAGCAAATAATTGATGCTGGCGGCCGACAGAAGGATTGGACAACGGACGTTGAATATCGGAGATGTATTTCAAGAAACCTCATGCTGATTGTTCAGTTGGGGATTGATGTTAAAAGAAAGGGTCGGTTGCTTTGTCAACATATGAATTGAGACGGCGTATTTCCGTAACAGACTAATTTGAAATCTTATATATATATGGTTTTCGCCTCGCCAACAAAATTTCGAAGGGATGACAAATAAGTTCGTCATAGATTGGTTTACATAACATGCCCGTGAGCAGTTTTCAATCGGTACAACAAGAATATAAGATGATTGTGAGGAGACATAGTTAATCAAGACAGGATGTAGTTCTGTTCTGAACATAGACAAAAAAATCACCCTTTTTAGATGAACCATTATAGAAACGGTGTAATGGTTTTAAAATAAAGGTATATTAAAGAAATTATTATGTTCTTTTGTAAAGAGTTACATAGCTATTTGTGTCGGTGTCTTGCCGCCTTGAAGGAAAGGTATAGCTTGCAATATTAAACCAAGCAAACTTAATAGTATTTTAATGATATCATCAAGATATTAAAAAAGTGACACATAACGGTGATTTGATTTGGTATCATTTCTGTGATTAATTACTTATACATTTTTGAATGGATTTAACAGAAGACAATCGTAAATTTACAATATTTTAAAGTTTTTTAATTCATCGTTTTGCTGATACAAAACCAAATCGCCGTTAAGAATCAATTTTGCAATATCTAGAATCATTTTCAAGATATCAATAAAACCGCTAATTTGCAAGTAAGGTCCCCTTTACCCTTAATAGCCAAGTGGCCTTGCGCATCAACGTATTGGTTTATATCGATCAGGATATTGGATGCTCAATGTATAATGACTCACTGACCTTAATCCCACCTATGATAATGAGCTCTATTAATCACTCGATAACCATACACATCATATGAAGAGCTATACTAAGCCGATTAGCTATGAATTTGACCAGATGCCATGCCTGATGCTACGCTTTAGGATTAATTATTAAGTCACATGGAAACTACCTTATAAGTAACCGTTGTAAGAGACTTCAGCCATAATTCAAGGTGTAATAATTTAATTTCATAATTTATGGCTGTGTGTTTTTGAAGATTAAATTTTCATTTCGAAAGTTTGCGTCGATGTGAAGATAGCGTTGAGCCTCCTACTGGAGCATTGTGGGTTCAATGTATCGCGTGTTTTTATGTGTTATATTATGGTGTATTGAACGATAGTAATTCTCAGTTACATTTCGTCGTAGTCAAGGTATGTAGTAATGCTTTAATGCGCTCTTTTCAAAACTTCTATAGCTTTCGTGCGCAAAACTGAAAAGATAAACCATTTGAAGTGTAATATGTGTCGTTATATACAGATTTCATACGTTGATGGTGACAGGGTGGAAATTGGTAAAACAGAAATTGTGACTCCCTGGTTGCATTTTAGGGACCTGTGTTTGTTTTTTAAGCTCTTTGTTTTAACAACACGCCAATACAGGTAAGATGCTTTTACTTTTATCCGTCGTACAACAGAACATTCGTATTGTGAATACATAGTAGTATATAAGCAGCATCTTTCTAAAAACACTTGTTTTAAATGAAAATATCGTTTTGTTCATTAGTTATCCGAAAATGGTCCAAGTATAAACTTTTGCTACTTAGGTTCGAAAGAAACACACATACAACAGTTGTCGAGAACGTACTGTAGTACACAGTTCCAGAAAATTACTGTAATTTTTAACTTGAGATTTCTGTCTCAAAGTTTTATACTTCTAGAAGAGATATTCAAGTTGACAATGCAATTTGTGTTTCAGATATTATGCAAATCATAAAACTTAAACTTTACTTAAAGAATGCAAACTGTAGGAGGTTTATGTTGTTTGAGTGTAGTAAGGTTTGCCCTTAGCTTCGTAACTTTCCATGAAAAAACAATATGAGGCATACATTATTTGATTATCAGGGCTAAATTTATTCTTTAAATGTGAATGCATTATTAATGTTTATCAACGAAAATTCAATAGTTTGTTTTGACACTGTGACTTTTACGATGTCAGAGCATATGTTAATATCTGTAAATATATCACACTTGTACTCATAATTTTCTTATTTCATATTTTGTTCAGCAGAAAGATTTTGTAAATTAATTTCAAAGCCTAGGATTTGTTTACGTCATGTAATTTTATTATAAGAGTTTTTTATTTTCTTCTATCGTGATGTCAAGGAAACAACTCTTGACAGTTTGACGAGCAAAATACAATCTGTCAAGTTATTAAGTTTTGTTTGCGAATTTAAAATGTTACGGTCGTTTATAGTTTTATGGATCATAAAAATGAAATAAATAAAAACGTTCTACCATCCCGTTGTAGATTATCTTCAAATCTTTTTTTTTTTTTTTAAATGAACATTCAAATTGATTTCCTTATTTAGCTTAGGCCTACTACAACATATTGGAGTTTGCCTTTAGTAACTGCACAATTACGTTACTTTTACTTTTTTCCAATGCAACTAGAGTGCGTTAGCCTTATTAGATATTAAGATGGTTTGTAATTAATAGTCAAGTGCTGTTGAAGAGATTATTGAATTACCAACAAGTATGTAGTGGAATAAACGTTTAAGCTTGCCAGTGTTTTGAAGTGATATTTATCATGCAAATACCCATGTCGCATGATAGCTTTGAACCACCTGTACTGATATACCGAGTGGAGTGTGAAGTAAAGGGATGTAAACAGATGTAAAGAAGGTTTATAAACAGATAATTGAGAACGCTGAATGACGTAAGCATGTGTACGAAGATGCGTAGATGACTCACATTATGACAGATGATAAACACCCAACGATTATATGTTTGTCGAATAAGATAATTTCAAAACTTCTGATTAATGATAGCCGCGTCGACAAAAACAAGCCTCTCAACTAATTTATTCCGTCTTCATAATCAAACAAATTCATGCCGACGTTCTTGTTTCATCACTTGACAACAAACATCATCCCTACCACTTTATTTAATTAGCAAACAGTCTTCTGATTTATTACCCTAATTCATACCGGTATATTAGCTTCACTGTTAATGAGTGTACCTCATTTGTTTGGTGCTTAACTTTAATAAACGTAGGGTTGTAATGGCCAACATGCCCTAGTTCTGAGTACGAACAAGATGCGGCCGCATTTATCTCATAACAGTTACAGTAATGATAAAATGCTAAGCCTCTCTCTTCCCCTCTCCTCCCGCCCGCCCGCCCGGCCGCCCGCCGCCCCGATAACTACGACCTTGAACATGAGGGGTTGGCTTGTTCTTGTTGCAGAGTCGCTGGACTGCGCATGCGCGCGTTGCCGGAGCTGCGGAGGCGTCGCGACGCTCCGAGCGGACGTCGCTCAGTGGCGTCTGTGACGTCGACACGACTCGACGTGAAACGACGCCCGACGTCCGTGATCTGGCAGTCACGACAGAATACGGCGAGGAGGGACGACCACTCAGCGATATTCTAGACCCGTTTCAACGCGTTGCTGTTAACTTTTTGATTCTTTCTTTTTTTTACATTTTATTTCCACGTTTTAATTTTTTTTTTCAAAAACCGTCAACTTTTAACTTTTTTTTTCGGAAACATTTTTTAAACATTCTAAATTACAAGTATATTTTATTTTAATCAATCTTTGTTAACAAGACCTTGTCCCTTAAAAATTCTGCTCGGCGAACTTGTGTTTCGCGTGTGAAATTTCAAACTTCGAGCAGATATTCATGTATCGAACCGGACAATGCAAACTATGCGTTTACCAGTGTGTTATTAGACCACATTGATAAGAGACTCGTCCGCGCCAGACAAGCTAGTGAAGTGATTGAACTCTGAATGAACTTCCGATAAAGAACTCTCGGCGTGACGTTTTGATAGATTGCCAAACGTGTTTATTCTTAACACTCTCGTATTTTAACAGTCTAGGAGGAGTGACTGACGGACGCACCCACAACAACAATCACGACACTATCGATTTATCGATTTACAGTGGTCGATGTTTCAAGTTCATTAACAGACGTCTTCTTTTATGCGTGTTTTAATATCTATGAGTGTCAGCCAAGATGCATTCTTTAAGTGTTTGTTGTTCAAAAATTGTGTTATCATTTTTAATATTCAGATACCTAAAGATACTAGTTTCTCTTTCTCCCGGCTGACTTAAAGATGAAAGCTGTAATGAATTATGATATTCAAATATGATTATTAATACTCGCAGAGTTGTAGACCAAAATAAATTTCAATAAAAAAGTGTTACGGATTCGAATTCATTGTGTTGCGTTCGTTTGATCAGTTACGTCGAAGGTTTGTGGCGTCTGAGTTACTTCGCAGCGTTTTCTACACGGCTGAAACTTGGTGAATGCAAACTGGAACACATTTTTTTTGCGTATGGTTTGTTGATTACTTGAGTGTGTCGTGAAGGGGGAAGATATGGTCTCCCGTGTTGAACGGGGATTTGTCAGGTATGTACGGAGAAGGATGACATTGCGGTTGTAGACGCAGTCGTCGATGTACTTTGGAAAGTGGACGTTTGCAAAAGTACTTGTGAATATATATTTTGACGGCCAGATTTTGGGACATAAAATTTAGGGAAGAGATTGACGAATGTGCTTGAAATGAACGAATTGAAAATTTTTACTGGATGAAAAAACCAAAACCAAAATGTGTGATCGAAAGCACGATAAATAAAATCAGAAATCTCAAAATGTGAACTTGTGACGTTTGGTTATTGACGGTGAGATTGAAGGTGATATTTCATGTGAATTTGTCCAAGTGTTTTAAGGAAGGATAAACTTTCAAATAATTTTAATTTTGTATTTTATCGAGAGACAAAACAATTGCAAAGCACTTGGCTCGATAAGATACCCCAGTGAAACAAAACGCGGACAGGGCGAAACGTATCTTTGAATCCATTTTTACCAACGGTATTAGTTCCCAAAATCCTCATTATAAATCTCTTTAAACTTTGTAAGAACAATACTCTTCCTTTGGTCACGTCGTAAATACTTAAGGTGTCTCCCATAGAATTGATGTTTGTTGTGTGTTTGTTTTTATAACAACCTTATTGAAAGTAAGCACCAACATCGTTGGAACCAAGTGTGAAGAACGAAAAATCAATTCTCAAGACAGAGATTGACAGTGTAAGCATGAAGAACTCGGGCGGTTTGAAGCAAGAAAAAGAACAAAATGATAAAGCAATCCAACGTAGGCCGATGCGATAGAAAAGTGAATTGACAAATGATGTAAACCAAAAAGAAAGGAAAGGAAATAAAAAAAAACTCTGATCAGAAAAGTTTATTTTTCGAAGAACGTAAATCATTTGAAAAGCGGAGAAGAACTTTCAAGCGCGTCCTACTAGTTATTTTATATCTCCATGACGTGAAATACATTCATTTACGAGAGTATTGTAATTTATGATATTTATGTAACTTTTTTCCCCGCATAAACGTTTTCCATATGCATTGTAATTGTGCCAAAAAAAGTAACTAAATAATCGAAGAGAACCTTCCTATAGAAAACTTTTCTTCGTTCTTCCGTTTAATGTTCTGTAATGAATTTCAAACGTTTAATCTATGTTATCATCGATAACGATGATATTATATTCGTTTAATGTCTTCAAGTCTTCAATGAATTTATGTTCTCAAAACAATTCCAGACATCCGAAGAATAACTAAGGAATCAAACAAAACTTCAACAACCCTTTAAAAAAAGTTCAACCAAGAAAATTTAACAACACTGAAAACACCCGATTTAACTTGCAATAAACCATATTGTACTGAATTCACTGGATCAAACGACAGAGAAACTTAATTTACACCATAACGTCCAATAATAGAATCCACTAGAAAACTTTTCGTCGAAAATTGAGCTAAAAGAACAAAATACGACAAAGTTTGAAAGTGGAATAAAAACGGAAACACATAACACACGCAACATCACTATCACGCAACTCTTTTTCTAAATTATCGACGTTGTTCCATATTATTACTTTCCTCGATTTACATTCTCGATCCGCGTATGATCGCCCAACAATAACGCGCGTCGATTGAACGCAAAGAAGTTAAACACCACACGAAGACAAACCACTCGTGATGAGAGAAGCTATGATGAACGCCTCCGAGTGCTCTGCGTTGGTGGAGAACGTTGTCTGGAACGACCCGACGCGAGTGACTACGCTTGTCGTACTACTACTTATCAACGTGATGGTCATTGTCGGCAACTGTCTGGTGATTGCGGCGGTCTTCATGAGCTCCAAGTTGAGGACTGTTACCAACCTCTTCATTGTCTCACTAGCTGTGGCGGATCTCATGGTGGGGTTGGCTGTCCTGCCCTTCAGCGCTACTTGGGAGGTCTTTAAGGTAAGAACATACTTCATTATACCATGGACTTATAATAGTAACTTCGTTACTGGACCTGAATCAGCTAACAAATCAAAGTATCAATTAAATAGCCACGGAAGAAGGCGGTTGGCAACCATTTTAGCCCTTACATTTCGGATTTTTACATTGTTCATATTGTTGTTGTGACTGTTGATGTGTAATTGCTTAGCGATAGGGGCTAATATGTCCGAGAATGTCAAAAACCATAAATGAAGAACTGGAAATGAGAATCGCTGACGCGTATTCCAACCATGTTGCACATCCAGATAGTTGCAAGTCCATGATTATATAAAGCGAGGTCCATTTTGATGACCAAAATATGTGTTTATCTTTGAGTTCATATTCTTGTTTTTATTGTAGTGTATTAAGCTCGTTTTATATCCTTGTCTTTCATATATGTTTTATATCGGCGTGGAAAAAACTTGTTAGGCCTACTTATATCTGACAGCTATTGAAAGTTGTATTTCGAATTACAAGTAGTATTTACCTTTTGAGCTTCAATGGAAGAAGAATATACTTACCACGAAATGTGATAGTTTTACCACGTGTAATGGAGACAAAGTTTATCAAAAATATGATTACCTGTGCCATTATAAACCATCCATCTCGGGAATCTATGCACCGCATCACTTACGAAAATCAGTTTCGTTACTGAGTGGGTTGACTCTAAATGTGAATTTATTTATTTATTTATTTATTTAATCTAGCTGGAGCGATAAAGTCCCCGTTGATAGGGTAAACATGTAACATTGATTCAAATGTGTTGCTTAATGTTGTAGCAATCTACCATGTTTATAACCTGCTAAATCACGCCAAATCAAAACCAATACAATAGCCAACAGAATTCTTAACCATATCAATTTAAACTATATTCTGTAACTAGCAGTGTAGGTAAAATATGTTGGTATAAACCTTCACTCATTCCCGTCGTCATAGGAAACGTTAGCGTGGATACGTTATACAGTGAACTTCCCATACTAAGTTTCAACACTATCTTGGCATGTCTTCGACCCGAAGCCAATAACAATAACAAGTCATTATAATCATCCGTCAGATACAACTGAGATATCTTTCAAAAGCTAAAATTCTAACTTTTACTGTATATGTAATAATCGTTTCACCACTTTTCTCACATATAATGAACATTCATTAATTATTAATGATGTTTTTTATAGTTATGTACGGTTACGGTCTTAGTTTAAGTACAAAACTACAAGACTACTTGTTACAAAAGTATTAACCATCAGTTAACCTTTCCAAACACCTCAACAAAAAAGTTTATTTGTTTAGGGTAAGTAAATTGCTACTTATTATCACAGACAATGAAACTTAGGGGTCATCACAAAGTGTATACAATCATGATATTATGACTTACATTAAAATGTATCGTCAGCGTGTTGTGCTATATTCTACAATTGGTAGTATTGGCCGGGTTCATTTCAGTGTGTCAAGTGTAGGTATGAGATAATTTGACCTGTTGCCGACGACTTTGAATCGGTAAATATATGTCAGTTTTAGAAAATGTGATGGTTTATTTTTTCGTCGTGTTAGGATCAGCGTCATATGCGATGTGCCAGATTAATTTTACTAGTTGATATGTTGTCACTTGCTTCAGTGGGTTTATTCAATGCTTGGCAGTCCTGTTCAAGTCTCATATTTGTGTAGATAGCGTCCCTTGACTTGTTGCCAACCGTTGAATGTTCAAATGGGAATTGTTACCATATTGTCAATAGCTTAGCGATTTTTGAAAAGTGTTTGGCAGTTCTGCCTCAGTAACATATATGTGTGAAGTGTTTAAGGTAGGGTTGACTTGTTGCCAACTTTTCGAAGCTAAAGTAAGAACCGTCACCTATACAGATGGGATGAGACGAAGGGAAATGTGGTCTTGGATGACGTAAGGATACGGTTAGATGAAGATGACTATTACTGAGTGGTGTCATTTATAAGTGCACTTGAAATGAAGCCGAAGGTCGACCCGTGAGACTGAAGTAGGTAACATTACATACCCCATGTTCAGCTAGGAATCTCGTGGGTCCGGGTTTAACATACCTCTTGTTGAAATAGGACTGAGATGGGCCCTGGTAATATACCCCATGTTGAGCTAGGAATGTTCTGGGTCAGGGTTTCACATGTGCCTATCGTTGAGGTGGATCTGTGTTAGGTCCTGGTAACATACCCATTGTTGAGGTAGGACTGAGATGGGCCCTGGTAATATACCCCATGTTGAGCTAGGAATGTTCTGGGTCAGGGTTTCACATGTGCCTATCGTTGAGGTGGATCTGTGTTAGGTCCTGGTAACATACCCATTGTTGAGGTAGGACTGAGATGGGCCCTGGTAATATACCCCATGTTGAGCTAGGAATGTTCTGGGTCAGGGTTTCACATGTGCCTATCGTTGAGGTGGATCTGTGTTAGGTCCTGGTAACATACCCATTGTTGAGGTAGGACTGAGATGGGCCCTGGTAACATACCCATCGTTGAGGTAGATCTGTGTTAGGCCCTGGTAAAATACCCCGTTTAAAGATAGGACTGTGTTAGACCCTGGTAAAATACCCCGTTTAGAGATAGGACTGTGTTAGACCCTGGTAAAATACCCCGTTTAGAGATAGGACTGTGTTGGGCTCTGGTAAAATACCCCGTTTTGAGGTAGGACTGTGTTGGGATCTGGTAACATACTCATTGTTGAGGTAGGACTTTGTTAGGGAGTGGTTACATACACCTTGTTGAGGTAGGACAGTGTTGGACCCTGGTAACATACCCATTGTTGAGGTAGGACTGTGTTGGGCCCTGAAAACATACCCATATTTGAGGTAGGACTGTGTTGGGCCGGTAACATACCCATTGTTGAGGTAGAACTGTGTTGGGCATTGGTAACATACCCATTGTTGAGTTAGGACTGTGTTGGGACCTGGTAGCATAGTCATTGTTGAGGTAGGACAGTGTTGGGCCCTGGTACCTTACCCCTTGTTGAGGTAGGACTGTGTGAGGCTTTGGTAACATACCCATTGTTGAGGTAGGACTGTGTTGGGCCCTGGTTACATACTCATTGTTGAGGTAGGACAGTGTTGAACCCTGGTAACATACTCATTGTTGAGGTAGGACTGTGTTGGGCCCTGGTAACATACTCATTGTTGAGGTAGGACAGTGTTGAGCCCTGGTAACATACTCATTGTTGAGGTAGGACTGTAGAGGTAATATATTTCTATGTCGATATAGAACTGTATTCGTTCTCAACAGAGTTTGCGTTAAGGGGGGGCTCAGTGTTAAGCTGACATTTACTGTGTCATCTCAAACAGACGAAGTCTAGCTAGAAAATGGGACATGACATTTACTTCACAAACGGTCCATGTTGGTACTTTTTTCCCACAACTTTATGGTTCTACATTTGCATGAACTTGATGTCATTATTTTATCTACGGTAGAGCAGATTCACTGTATAGTTCAATGTTACTTGGATAGAAGTAAGGGTAAGCTTTAGAGGATAACGATCATTATAATATTGTATTCAACTGAAGCTGAGCGCAATGTGAAACTAGCAGTAACCTATTGTGTGGGTAAGTTCTCTGTTCTGCCCATTAGTAGGCATATGTTTTTAGAACCAACTTATTTCAATACGTCCTCAATGGAATCACGTTTAGAATGTATTGTACTGGGAGTTACAATTATTTGCATTTATAGAGAATACTGTGATCAGTGAAAGATCGGTGTTTAATATTCCACACAGCAATTTATTTGCATGTGACGCAAAGAGGAGAAAAAAGGTTATTTCCAATGTAGGGTATTTATCGACTTGTTATATCCAGATGACCATCAGGCCTGACTATATTTATCTGAATGGCTCGGGTTTGAGTTTGTAATTTCCGTTTTTCGCTCAAATTAGCAATTGTGGCTAACTTGTGCGTCCTAAACTCGACGACTATTAAACCCTCTCTGTATATAACATATAGTTGTAGCGACTTTTTGTGTTGGGTTGGTTGCATTGCGTGCCCAGATTATTTGAAAGGTTTTGAATTGAACTACAATTGGTAAAACTAGGCTAAGTTGTCGTAAGTAAATCTCTGAATTTAAAATGCGATTGCCACTCGTTTCGTATTTTTAATACATATCGTCATGCAAGGGTATGCAAGGTTGCCAGATTGGGCGACGGTTACGACTATGGATACATAATGTTGATCCATAAAGAAACAATCCGGCAACTTGAAATTTAGAGGCGTTTAAACATGGCACTTGAATCAGGGGGAAATTAATCGCCAACCTGTATCGACGGAGCAATTCGTCGTAACTGTGACGTAATCTTAGTGTTCGTGACAATAGGCATTTACATATTAAGTGTATGTAGTATACGCACGCCATATACCTGATTTATATGGAAAGGTTAAATAGGCGATGTTTTTTTGTATTGAAAGTGCGCTACCTTTACGGATCATATTATTCTTTTCCGTGCAAGGTCAGCTTGATCTTCGCCTAGCGGAGGCTCGTCGAACTCTCAAGTAAGTACGTCCCAGATTCCAAAATCACCATTTTGTATCATACGAAAAAAACTGATATGCTTCCAAGATTATGTAAAATAATACTATAAACACGTAAATAAGACATTTTGATAGACTGCAATGATTGCAAGAATTTAAATATTGTGATTGGTGTTTTTAGGTCATTGTTTTGACAGAAACATTCATTTGTTTTCATCCACGTTACTCTTATTTGTAGAGCATGTTATTTCTAACATGTTGTGGAACGGACTGTGATGACCTGACTTGGGGAGTTCGACGGGCCCCCGCTAGGCGGGAATCAAGTACCCACCTAAATGTAAATTTTTTTTACCGTGTAGCAAGAATTGTGATAATTTGGTTCACTGAATAACAGGTACGGCTACACAACTAAATGTGTGTTTTACACCGAAATTTAGAATTGTGAATCAGTTTTGAAATATCTGGCAGCTTATGCGCCATTCCTTAATTGCCATCGAGAAAATAACACACGTTCTCGTTCAACACTGTGGATTCTGGCCGCAGCGCACCCTGTATACGTTCATCCATTTCCCTCTCCGTTGGTCGTCGTGCTTGGAATATTGTTACCCCAATTACGGTTTTTTTAAGATACTAGATTTGAAATAAAATAAGCTTCTCTTCTCTGCCCATTTGAAATGTTGTTTTACGCATTGTAAACTATAAAGAAGTTCATTATTGTTCATAATTTTCATTATTATTCATAACTTTAATATTATTATGTTTATTTAATTATATAAATTGTTCTTCTTTCCGAACATTTCAAACCAACTTTGTTGGGGTTGTACTAATAGAGTTTTCTCACCAGCTTTAGTTTCGAGTTAAGATTATTCATAAACAAATAATGATCATACTGTCATGGTTTCATAATAAATTACGGGTGTGTGTTTCTGTTTTTCGGAGAGTATTCGAGTATATCAAAATAATATATTTTATTATAAAAGTGGAACAAAATTGATGTGAAACCGTATTCAGGGCCATTATTTATAATAACTGTATTATCCAGATATGTGACAATCATTAAAAAAGTCTGTAGCAACGCTCATAAATTTATTGCGTATACCGACAGATCTAAAAATTATTTCTACAGACAATACAATCAATATTTGCATAGGCTCTAGTTAATTATTTTCTTAAAATAAAGATAGTCATTAACATTAAATTTTTAAATCGCAAATTAACACTATTCTCATAATATATGTACACCATGATATCATGCTTTCTTTTCAAGTACCTGAACAATAGAGTTCTTCTGCAATGTTCGTACAATACAGATCCTACAACGTGGAAAATCATTATACATTTCAATCAACTGCTTTATCCACATTATCTTGAAAACACACTGTTGTCTTTAAATTCAATGTAAATGTTATTCATAGAATAATCCCTCGCTATACACGTGAATAGACGTCTTCTGTCACTCTAATCTATGCAGGTCTGAGTAAGTTTGCGCGCGACAATAGAAAACTTTTCAAAGACCCATTCTTCGTCCTTTTCTATCATTCTGTATTCTATCGCGCATCCCTGAAAGTCTTTATCGTGAGTTGCTTTGAACGTGTTTTGAAGTTTATTCATTATATGCGCTATTGCACATAGACATATCGACTTATTCGATTCATAGTTAGCTAGCTTACTCACTTGAGTATTCAAGGCTGCATCTCGACCCAACTTGGGAATCCCCCGATTTGTGTAGGTTAAAACTGTTTTAAAATGATTTTAAAATTGTTAAAGATTTGACCAAAATATGCCGTCATCTAGAGTATCTAATGTTCTTTATTCTTATGAATGTGTTTCTGTTTCAATAAATATTTTCATTTTCTGTATTACCACATTACAAAATTTAAATTAGGGAATTCGAAAAAACGAAAATATGTATTGGAACAGAGACGTATTTATGTGAAATAGTATATTCAATTCTCTCTAAGGAATGGGGTATTTTGGTTTACCTTTTTTGACACTTTTAAAGCAGTTTTGACTGTAATAAATCGGAGTCTCCACACTCCATAGGGTCGGTCGAAGCAGCCTAGATTATTAACTTACCTAAATCTTGCCTTGCTTGCATACTTAGTTTGTTAACTTACAATGTATGCATTTCAATGTTATAAAACAGAATTATTGTAGGAAAATGTATGCCCACTCTTGTTCACTTCATGTTTGTGGTTCTTTCCGTCGAGAAAGACACATTTCATGAGATTTTTTACTTCGTTTTCTGAACTACGGCTGTTGAAACCGAAAATATTAGTTAATATAATCATATAATATAGGACTTTCTCGCTACTTTATTTTTCTCAACTTAAGGCTTTACGTCATCTCGAATCTAATCAAATAATCAAACTCCTTATGGCTTTTGGCCACACCCTGTAACACACTCCCCACATAATTAAAACGGCGTAGTTCGCCAAGCCCCACTGCATACAAATGCGAGCAACCACAACACACAAGAGACTTCGGTTTGGATGTGACTGTACTCTTATCCGTCTCCTCCGAACATCAAAGCGAGAGTTAAATTATTGACTACTTGTCAATCGCTGTTATATTTTTATGAAGTACAGGAAGGTACTTCTATGTTTGCAATGAATCAATACTTTCACTGCACGTGGGAGAGAAATTAAATAAAACATTCTAGTTGTGATGGACTATCACGGAGTTCTGTTGTTATCTGTGATTAAAACTTGGTTGTCGTGGATGGATTGCTGCGTCAAATGAAAAATAATTGTTGAATATTCAGTGGATAAATAGAAATAAATAAATAAATTCACATTTAGAGTCCACCCACTCTGTAACTAAACTGATTTGGAGTAGGGAACTTTAAATTAAAGCGACTAGACCAACCCTGTAGGCTTTGAACACCATCAACGAGTGAGCGATAACCAATCAAAGATCGATAAGTCAAATACGAAACATATGAATCAGTGATTGGACAGTGCGAACACCTGCGGACAAATACCAGAATCAACAAAGCCGATTCAGAACAACTTTGAATTTATTGAGTGCTTCGTTGCTAGGACGGCTCCCAAGTCACCGTTTACTTATTTCTAAGCCAAGAAGCCAAGAAGTAATTATACTGATGTAATGGAATTGAATTCACATTAGAAGTTAAAAAAACTCAAATACGGCAGTGCGCCACAACAACTTGTAACTATTAAGACTCAGGCCGCTAAAGACTAGCAATGCATTTTTGTATTTAGGGCATTATCTTAAATCTCCAAGTATGGATTAAATAAGTTATTCTGTTAGATCACTGCCAGCCAATCACAGCTCTACTGCCGCCTTCTTTAGAGATCACTTTCATTGTTGATCATTGTTGTTTTGGCAACTATTTAGATGACTAAAGGCCGGTATTTCAATGTCCAGTTAAAGTGTCAAGTAAATTTATCTGTCAGGTAAGCTCAGTTTTGTGTGTTTCTATTGGCCGTTGTCATGGTGAAAACAATTTAACTGAAAAGTAGATTTTAACTGGACATTGAAATACCGGCCCTAAGAAGCATTGAGACATGGTCTTAACCACTTTGTTACAAGAACTTATTTTCGTAGTGGGACATTATCACAATATTATGTACATCGTTATATGGAGACTCCGAAGTCACCGTTAGTCAAATTTAGAAAGTTTAAAACGCCAGCCCGAACCGGGAATCGAACCCTGAATTAAATATTGGAAACAGAAACCAACAATCGAGCCACAAAAAGACTATATACACGTTTCATTTTGTGTTTGTCAGAGAAGAACTGTTTACTAAACGTTTATACTTCATAGATCTTTATATACTATAGCACATTATAATTATTGATAATATTCATTATTATTATTTTGATATTAGCATGTTATTAGCGTATTAGCATATAGCATGATAAAGGTACATTCATAAAAAGATTACATTCATGACATATATAAACAGTATCAACATGAAATAGACAAATCACGAATAGATAAAAGTATGTTGAGAAACACACTTTACAAAGTATGAACCAAAATGATAAAACTAAAAGTAGTAAGTAAGTAAGTAGTAAGTAGTAAGAAGTAGTAGTAAATGTTTAAAGTATGTTGAGAAACATACTTTTATTCTCAGTAAATGCTAAATTTAGTCGACTATGTTAATTGTCTGTAGCGTGGATTTACAACACCATGGTTAAATCACACGCTTGAATGAAAGTTTTGAGACTGAAGTAAAATTGTTAAATTAATTCTCCCCCGAGGATAGAATTAGTAATTATCTCTGGCGATATAAGCCGGTGCGCATTTAGCAGCCAGGTATTTCTGTTCAACATCGCGCTTTGCCCTTTTACACAGTCACTGCAAACGAGATACATCATTTAACACGTCACATTGTGATAAAGCGGGCGCCATACAGACAATTTTACATAAAACCCGATAGAAAATTAATGTAATCATTTGTGCTAACAGTGTTAATTTGCAAATGTAGAAAAATAAACAATGAAGGTAAAAACGGACCCATGGGCGTATATGCAAGTGTGTGTTTTACTGAGTTTTGATATTTTTTTACATTTACATTTTACATTTTACATTTACATTTTACATTTTACATTTTACATTTTACATTTACATTTACATTTACGTTTTACATTTACGTTTTATGAATTATCTAAGACTCAGTCAACGATTTTTTGAGTTTTTATATTTCCAGGCATGTATTACAAAAACAAATTAATAGTTAAGTTACAGTAGCAAAAATGTTGCAAACTATTTGGTGGATTTCAAAGGTTTTGATTGGTAAGTGTCATGGAGAAGACAAGCTATTCGACGAAAGTAATTAAAAGTAAAAGAAGTACAAAGGTAAGAAAGTAGTTGTTGGGACACTGTGCCATAGAACAATTCGTCATAACTTCTAATGCAGAAGTTTCAGGGTTTGAGTACCGGTTAGAGCTGTTTTTTCCCAGAAATTAACGTAAAACTGTCTATATAAATATGATATGATCAGTATCATATTTGTATAGACAGTTTTACGTTAATTTCTGGGGAAAATGAGCTCTAACCGGTACTCAAACCCTGAAACTTCTGCATAAACCGTGATTTAGAACCGTCTTAGCATCGAGGCACACAATAAAAATGATATAATGCCTCCTACTGAAAATCGGTTCTTGTAACTGAGTGAGTGGGCAACAAATACAAAATTATTTATTTTATTATTTATAGCCAACTGAGAAAGACCTGTGCTACCAAAAAAAAAACAACCTCACACCACAGCCATTCGAAACGTTCGAAATTCCATAGATCTCGGTATAGTTCCTTTAGTACGTCTAGATGATGCATTGGCGCTGCTGTCGTTATTTCAAATTGAAGACCGTCATTAAACTGGCAAGTGTATATGATTATGAGTGAGAGCCGGAGAGATCACGATTGTATGTTCACTGAGCGTGCTATGATCATACGATCATAAACTATAGTCGAAATGTAATATTATTACAGCACACAATATCTAACACTATAATTTAGAGATTAGATTATGTGATTAGTAGGTGAATTGTATAGAAGCTGCCTCTATCGCCAAAATGATGGGGTAGTATTCAATTTGTGACAACTTCTACTGGGTGAGTCTAGTGACAAGGTAGGGTGCTAAGACAGTAGACGTCGTTAACAAAATGTTAACCAGCATTATTTAAAAAATAATTTAATATTGTACATATATTTATAATACATTTGCCTCAAGCTATTAGTAATTTATTTTGTTAATATGGCTATTAAGAAACAATATAAGATCGCATGTAAAGAATTCAAATACAATTTAAATAAACACTAACAATGTAGGGGCAAAAAAGTTAAAGTTCCTTAAAAATTATATAATTCTTTTATTTGAATAACTAAATAACTAGGTTTAAAATGTATGTTTAATTAAATGAAAGATGTAGTCTGGTAAATGTATCGGCATTCCTTGTATTGTTCAGGACACAATAACTATTCATTGACGAAATACAGGTGTCATTCATTAACCTGTATACAGATTTGAATATGGCTATTTACTCATGATGGTTGAGTCATTGGGACTACTGTAAAAAAAAATTCTGAACTATAATTTATTTGCTAACAATAAATTGTTGTGATAGTTCGTGTATTTTTTCAATTAATACCGGATACCGATTCGGTTTGCGATGCAGTGATTCAGTTTTAGCAATTGGTATAAGATCTTTGAATCCATGTTCATTTTGTGAAAGAAAATTATTCCCACATCCTCCTTCGCGAATTTCACGGGTTGTGCGTGTGCGTGTAGGTTGTGAGGGGGGGCGGGGAGGGGGGTGTCTCAACTCCACGTCAGCTACACGCGACATTGCTTGAGCACGACATAGTATGAGGGTTTTGCGTCCTCGCTTGTGATTGGCTCGGAATCAATCGGTTTCATGGCTTAGCGGTGCGACCGCTTCAAATCCATCCCGCCCGCACAGAATGGCTTAAAGAACACCGAACTTCTACCATTTCATTACTTCAGTTGTAGCTCAAGAGTATTACACTCATCCTTTATATGTAAGTATAGACGTGCGTGGGTTCTAATACCACCTTATGGTAATTCCCCAGCGAATTAAGCTTTTCTTCATCGTACATTTTCTTATCGGTTGATGAATTTCCAAAAGGGAGTTGAATTGAATAAAGAATATATTATCCGAAAGTTGAAACGAAGTTGAATTAAATTATTAACTGGTAACCAAATTTTCAGAAAAAATACTACAGATTCAGCTTGATTCAATTTCCAGCAGTCGTCAGTGAAGTGTGAGAAATTGAGTCATTTCTTTCCATGTCTAAAAATTCTCATTGTCACGACTTGCTACTGAATCAATGACTTCGTTCTGCACATTATATTCTTCTTTCCTAATCACATCACAAGAAGAAAGTCCATTTAGTACCAACATTCACACATTGAACAACTATGCGCACACGGCGCATGTGTTTGCAGCAAGAAAATTGCTTGGGTTTCGGTACTGTAAAGATTCTTATACTGTGATCACATTGCGTAACGTATCCATGCAGTTCTCTTTGGCCACTAATGCACGCACATGCAAATCACTAATCACTAGATGCACGTGCAAGTATCACTATTGTTCACCAAATCAAAGACACACCGCACAATTCAATGCACAACTGAAGTTAGTTTATCAGTTAGTTTAGTTAGTTCGTTTAGTCAGGTAGTTAGTTATACCTTATTTCAGTCTAACTAGCCCCTTTCCAATCACTTACCTCAAAGGGAGGTGATCAGTGGTGTATTTCTAAAATATAAAGTGCCTAGGCGGTCGAATTTACGTGTGCACGGGGTAGGGGGCGATGTCGATTGTTTTAAGTGGCTGGAAAAAGACTTGACAGAAATTAAACTTGAATGCATAAAGACGTTGAAGTAACATATTTTGTCTCAATTATAGATTTTGTGAATACTACATTGGTTCTTGGAATTTAAACACCAGTACTGTGAAAAAGCGCCTAGGCTAGCCTAGCCTACAAATAAAAGTGCCTCGGCTCGAATACACTACTGGAAGTGATGGTATTGTGGAGGTAAATGTCAATCAAACCGTTCATACCCATTATTCAAGAAAGCACTCATTCACTTTCTCAGCCGGTACCTTCCGCATGGACGAATAATTTCACCGTCTATGGGTACCGCTAACCATGTGTAGGGAAAGGTTCCCTTTTTGTACCTGTATGTCTACCCAATCAACTGTCGTCTGAGATTTTAGACAAGACTGACGTTTAAAACTTTCAACAACGGAGGCCAAGTCGCCCTTTAAGACCCGGTTCTTCAGTCAGTCACTAAAGGGCAGTTAAATTGTTTTCACCATGACAACGGCCAATAGAAATACACCAAACTTGGCTTACCTGACAGTTAAATTGACTTAACACTTTAACTGGACATTGAAGTTAGAGGCATTAATACTGTAAAACAATGACTTTATGGTTATTTTTTACTGGTTACTACTAGGTTACTACTCCCCAACCCCATGCTTTCTCTCCGCCCATACCCTTATGCCCGTAGGGTCCCTCTTCAATCTTGCGTGAAGCGAGCGTTTCATTTTACGTTCGTGTTTGTCAATAAACATCAACTGAATTTATTATTTACTCTTTGTTACATTTCGTGGATCCATTTTTACTGATTGCCTTTTTCGAGTTTATTTCTGTGTGCTGTGCATTTTATTTTGTTGGTTGGTATGAATACATGAATGCGGGCCTTTTGTGGAATGTGTTATCGGTTGGCAGATCATTGCTTTGAGGTAGAGAATGTCAGAGTTTAGAATGCGGGTGAGTTTTTCTTTTTTCAGAGGAGATGCCTACAAAAAGAATACAAACCCAATGGGGAAGGGGGGTGGTGGGGTTGGGTGGTGTGGTAGGGGTAGTAGTAGTAGGTTGAAAGGTGAACCAACCAAAGAGAAATTGAAATGGAATTACGATTTCTGTATGTAATATTTAACACATGGTTTTGAGTGTTGGAGAAGGAAGAGTTAAAATTTTGTGGAACAGTGCGAAATTCAGGCATCCGCATCTCTAAACACAATATCGCAAAGTTTGGTTTCTTGTAGTTTTCTGAACGCTACATTTCTAATATTATCTTCAGTAGATTGGTTTTTCTTGCATGTATGCAATCCTTAGATTGGTTTGAAACCGCTCTCCATTCCTTTATCGTTTCTGTGTATTTTCATTTCTGCATATAAGAACAGCAAAGCGTTTCCTGGATCATCTTTTACATATGTTCCAATCTTGATCTGACTCTAAAATTTCCTCTTTTACATAATATGATCCAATCTTTACCTGACTCTACAATTTCCTCTTTTACATATGTTCCAATCCTTATCTGAGTCTACAATTTCCTCTGTATGTATATGTGTACAATGTATATCCTTTCGTATCTGTTTATGTTTATCTGTTTTGTTTATAGTGTTCTTGAATGCCCCAAAAATCAAAACGTAGTATACAAAACACAAATGTTTATAGGCTAATACACTTTTCAATACAACTATTATTTTAGTTTACTCTTTTAAGAGTTTCCTCTTTTTGAAATAAAAATGATGTACTCATGGAAATCTCCTAAATGATTTTCAATTTTCATACAGTATTGCAGTTGTTTACGGCTGTATGTATTGTCCAATGTCCATCTACCCTGCCGAACACCCGAATTCTGTCTTAAAACTGTCAAGTAAACCAAAATATGCCATACCATCATAGAAAATGTAGTGCTCTTTCAAATCAATGTTTCTTTGTTCCAATAAAATATATAATCGTTTTTCAATGTTGTTTTTTGATTGGCAGGGGTTTATTGTTGCAACAACACATTACAAAAGTTAAAAAAGAACATATAAAAAAAAGCAGAAAAATTTATCAGATCAACAAAAAAAGAGGGGATCACATATTTAAGTTTACTTTATGACAATTTTAAATCATTTCAAAGTAATTCTAGCCTGCAAAAATCAGGTGCTCCATAGGGTAGGTGTACATACAGGCTAAAGAAAGAAATTTGGTGCAATTATTCACTTTTAAGATATTGTCCGTAGACCGTCCTTGAGCAGCGAATAGAAAAAAGTAATTTCGTATAGTCTCAATCTTTGCGGCGGGTCGTTTGGCTTGTAACTTGTAACAACTGCCGACACAACGAAGTCATGCCACTGTTGTGTCAAATAGGGTGACTGATGAGAAGTGCCACGCCCACATACGTCACGCATTAATTTTTAATCGATTTTCGCCGAATATTTTCTAGACATGCACGTTTGAGGTTGGCAAAGAATAATAATTTATACCAACCGCGGTGCCTCAGCGGTAGCGTAGGAGACTTATTTAGATGGTCGCGGAATCGATTCAAACAATCAGTAATACTGATTGAAGGTGTTATCCGAAATTTTACATAATCGCGGTTTTTCAATCGGTTAACTGGTCGTTAACGGGGCCGTTAGTTGACGGTCCGTAATCTGTAACCTAACCTAACCCTACGCAGATAACAGACCGTCAACTAACGGCCCCGTTGATGGCATTGAAAAACCGGGCTTTAGTCTAGAATGATAAGATTGAGTCCTACAAACAGCCCTAGGAAATTCGTTTCTAACCACTCAAATACCTGAATATTGCTTTAGTCAACTGAAAAGAGGCACAAACTATATAGGTGCACCATAATGCCATAGCTGTTAAATACAGTAAGTTTTATGGAATTTTTAGATCAAAACACGTGATTTTATGATTACTTTATTGGGGAGTTAATTCCTAACTGGCAGCTATTATTTTTCAAGGTTATAGACAATGTAAAATAAACACTTTTCCAGTTATTCCGCCATGTCGGTCGCTTTCACTTAGGGGACACAACATCTGTGGTATTTAAAAAAAAATACATATATATATATATATATATATATATATCATGGAACTAGTGTATTGTATAATGTGCAACGCATTTAGTAACCCGTTGAAATGTTGTAAGGTATTCCTTGGATTTCGAAAACATTTCTCTCAGAAACGTAATTGTATTCATTGTTTTGATTGTTTCAAAGTAAACGCCGACATGAATATTTAAAGGACTACTAATATATTTCGGTGATCGAAACAGTGACCTTTGCGTGGGAAGCGGGAATAAACCCACTATTGAAGTAACCTATCGCATTTGACCTTCACGCAGCGAGATCCGGTGGGAACTTGCTGAACTAATACGGAGGCCGTAGGGGAAAGGGATTCCCACAAGATAAATATAGAGACGGGTAAAGATGGGCTTATCTGCCGTCCCTCGGCCCTCTCAACCCCACCCCCTCTCTCTTTCCCTCTCTGTCGTAACCTTCATTCTGTTTGTCTTAACCACCGTATTCTCTCAACATCTTTACCTACTTTTCTCGCGTCAAACTTTAATTATCTTTATTCCAATCACACTTTCAACCCACGGTCAAGATCCGACACTCAGCTAGATTTTCCTATCCACAGGACGAATATTTAAGATGAATCCTTCAAATACATGCAATTCTCAAGTGGAGTGCTCTCCGTGCAGAAATAATTGATGCTGATCATGACAATTACGAGCCATTCAAATAAAAAACTCAAAATTACTATTTGAATAAAAGTCAAAATGTCAGTACCAATGGCAGAAGGTACTTGTTAGTTTTTGTAATGTACGACCATAAGATGAATGAGATTAGAGTTTTATTAGAGTATAAAATTAAAGTTTTAAGTTTATCGTTATTACTAATTTGTACTTTAACTAATAAGCTATGTAGTAGGTTGGATGTAAGAGAAGGCCCAACTGGCCGTAATGACGCATGAAATAAAAACACCTTTCTGTATCTCACTTTAACTTCCTCTAGTTAGTATTATGTAGTAGATAACAAGTAGCTATTTTGAACGGAGTTAGCTCCATCGTTCGTTTTACGAAGACGGCCTCATTGAAGAACCTTCATCTGTTGATATCGATGGCGGGAATCGATCTCATGTCCTCAGGCATATTTAGTGTTCGAGTGCTATAACTTAGCCATCTGTCTCTATTCCCACACTGTACGTGTTAAAGGAAGTCGATCATGTGTAGCTATACTTGGTGCTGACTTGTGCACGACTTTAGCATATTATGTTTACTTCAGACGAATTCTATTATTTTTTACATTATATTTTGTCATACATCACAGGATTTAATACCATAACCATATGCCATAACGTTTACATTAAAATATGTATGATACATTAATTGTACGGACAATACAGTATAATGTACATTGTGGTTAGTTTACATTTACATTACATTTACATTTAGGCGGAGAGGTATAGAGGTATTTAGGCGGAGGGGAGTAGAAACTTTTGGATATAACAAATGATTTCAAGTTATACTTGAAGGAAGACATGGAGGGAGGGAGAGATTCGTATGTAGTTGGGTAGCTTGTTGTAATGGGATAAGGTGCGTCTTGCGAAGGCTCGTGGTCTCAAGGTCCGTAAATCCCCTGGCGAGGGCTCGTCGAACTCTACCGAGCCTCCGCCAGGGAATCAACGGACCTCGTGCGGTATGTACCCAACCCACGCAACGCATGTAATGGGATAAGGTGCGTAGTGCGAAGGCTCGTAGTATCAAGGTCCGTAAATCCCCTGGCGGGGGCTCGTCGAACTCTACCGAGCCTCCACCAGGGTATCGACGGACCTTGTGCGGTCTGTACCCACGCAACGCATGTAATGGGATAAGGTGCGTAGTGCGTAGGCTCGCGGTCTCAAGGTCGGTATAAATCCTCTAGCGGGGCTCGTCGAACTCCTTGAGGTTTACCAAGCCTCCGCCAGGGGATGGATGGACCTTTGGCGGTCTGTACCCACGCAACGCATGTAATGGGATAAGGTGCGTAGTGCGTAGGCTGGCGGTCTGTAATGGGATAAGGTGCGTAGTGAGTAGGCTCGCGGTCTGTGGTGAGGCTCTTCGACATCCAGCATTGCTTGTTAATTAGATTAGTCTCGGTTAACGACGCCTCGTGTGCGGTTGGCCGATCCGCCGCTTTCACGGGTGTTAGCCCGAATAGACCTTAGGGGGTTAATTCTTGTATCGCACAAGGATGTTCACATCTTAAGGGGGAACTGGAGTCTAACTCGATAAATTACCATTCTTTATCGATTATAATTTCTGTTAAGAGCGTTCGGAAGTAGTTTTGATGGTTTAGGATTATTATGAAAATGTACCTACTTGCAAAGGGATGTCATATCTACGCATGGTATTAAGTACATTTGTGACAAGCCTGCTCAAAAATAATATATTCATGTTTGAATTATGCAAATAAACTACTTTCGTCGAAAATGTTCGGCGAAAAATACGGAGAATCTGTTTAAAAATGGGTACATTATTTTTGAATAGGTTGGTGACAAATGTACTTAATACCATGCATAGATATGACATCCCTAAACAAGTATGTAAATATTTATAATAATCATACTATTAGTTTAAGAGTAATTAGTTGACGGCCAATATATCTGTAATACTCCTATTGCCGAACGCTCTTAATGAATGAGAATGAATGAATGAATGAATTAGTCATCACTTGCTCATCAATTACTTTTTCAATATCTTTTAGCGTTCTCAAGATATCAATAAAATACAAACTACTCGTTGAACAGCGTAATTGCAACACTATTTAGTAACATCTTGAGGTCGCTAAACAATATCGAGGAAGTGATTTATGGTAATATTGTAATTTCATTAGAATAAAAACTGGGTTTAAAAAATTCCAAATAGTGAAATCACACTAGCCAGGAAACATGGAATGAGATACTAAATGAAAACAACCCTAATGCAGCAGCAAACAGCCTTATTCGTACACTTCAGGCGCACATCGAAGTCGCTACCACCCACACTAACACAACAACAAACACCCGAGAAAAAAAAATCAAACCCTGGATTACTTTGGGATTGATTAAATCCATGCAAACACGTGACACTTTACATCGAAAACTTAAAAGTAATCCCGATGACCACATATTAAAAACCTATTATAAAAAATACAGAAACTACATTAATCTACTAGTTAAGAAAACAAAAAGTGATTACTATAAAGATAAAATAGAAGAAGTCAAAGGTGATAAAAAGAAGACATGGAAAATTATAAATGAGATCATTAACAAAAACTCTAAAGTAACAAATATGAAACAAATTCAAACTACAAATGGAATTATTGATGTTAAAGACAACCCACAGATAGTAGCGGACACATTCATTTACTTTAGCGATATTGGAGAAAAAATGGCACAAGATATATCACACAAACACCAAAATAATAATAATAAAAATAGAAACGAAGGTAGATATGATACACAAACAAATTTAAAATCCATCTTTCTAACCCCAGTCACTACCACAGAAGTAACAAATTATATCAGCAAAATGAAACCAGATACAGCAACTGGACCTGACCAAATCAGCACACAGCTATTAATCAACAATAAAGAATCCATAGCCATACCCCTTCTACATATTATAAATAAAAGTTTTGAGACAGGAACATATCCAGAAACATTCAAAATTGCCCATATAAAACCATTGCATAAAAAAGATAATACAACCTTACCACAAAATTATAGACCAATCTCTCTCTTGAGCAACCTATCTAAAATACATGAAAAGTGTATCAAGGTGAGATTTTATTCCTTTTTAGAAGAAAATAACCTTATTTCTCATAATCAATTTGGTTTCCGTAAAAATGCAAGTACTGAAGATGCTATACTGAAGCTGACATCACACATAAATACAATGATCGATAAAAACCAAAAGCCCTTAGCTATCTTTTTAGACCTTGCTAAAGCCTTTGATACTATTTCCCACACCGTACTACTAAATAAATTGCATTCACTAGGAATCAGAGGGCTCGCATATGAATTAATCAAAAGCTACATACAAGAAAGACCCCAATATGTAAAAATAAATAATACAATAAGTAAACAAAGAAAAATTAAATTTGGAGTCCCACAAGGAACGGTCCTGGGACCCCTATTATTCTTAGTCTATATAAACAGCCTATGCAAAATCAAAATTGATGGTGAAATAATAACTTTCGCTGATGATACGGTAGTAATATTCTATGGCAAAAATTGGCATGAAGTCCACAAGAAAGCAGAACTTGGGTTTCAGAAAATTAGACAATGGTTAGACACAAACTTACTTACATTAAATGAAACCAAAACATCCTATATAACATTCTCAACAAAAATATCATTTCAACCTGTATTATCTGTAATAAAACTGCACAACTATAACTGTAAACAAATGGATCACTCGTGCACTTGTTACACACTAAACAAATCCACATCAATAAAATACCTAGGAATCCTGATAGATCAATACCTAAAATGGGATATACATATCAACACTCTCATAAAGAAATTAAGATGCATAATGCCCAGCATGTATGATCTGCGACATATCCTAAATCAAGATACGATTAAAACAGTGTACTTTGCGTTAGTACAATCCATCCTACAATACGGGATTACAGGATGGGGCGGTGCACACGATACTCACATCAAAAGACTTCTGTCTGCCCAGAACACTATCCTAAAAATAATTTTCAAAAAAGAACATAGATATCCAACTGAAGAGCTATATAGAAACACTAATATACTACAAATTCGAAAATTATATGTACTTGCATTATCACGAATAACTCATGCTAATAAACTAAATTACAACCCAGCCCCAAACATAAGTAAAACTACTACCCGCTCAAAAACTAATAAAGAGTTATTTATTCATCGTGTCAATAAAACATTCCAGCAGAGACATGCTACATTTATAGGCCCCAAAGTATACAATAAACTACCACTAAAAATTAGGAGCACCAAGAATAAACACTCATTCAACCTACAACTAAAGAAATGGGTCCAAACTTTACCCATGTGTACTGTACACAACATAATTAACAACACAGGAAAAATGAAGCCTGGTTATTAATGTTCCTAACTGTTATATAAATGTTCCTTACTGTTATATGTTCCTTAAAAAACAAAATAAGTTAACACATAGTATAGTTATAGTTTATAAAATAGTTTTTACTGTTTATTATGTTTTTTATATGGTTTATACACGGCATAGGCCGACCGCTTCATGATATAACTTCATTTCTATAATGATAATAACCATGTTACATATGATAATTAATATAAATTTAATAAACATACATATATCATGGATTGGATAATCCATTGGATTATTCTTTTCTCATACTGCTAACAATAAGATTTACAGTAAAATAGTTTTGTACCCACCTAGTATTATGTTCTATACATTTCATATTAAAAATGTAGTAAGCCACCTTATAGCTAAATTAAAAAATTGTCATATGTTTATAATAATAGAATATCATACTATGTACCAGTATGCTCCACCTCAAGATTCTTCTTCTAGGAGCATACAAAACTTCAAACATCAATTTGTATTGTAAAACAACTGGAAAAATAAAGAAACTGAAACTGAAACTGAAACTACGCTTGCTATTTTGGATAACAATATATTATTTATTTGCCGTGAGTGGCTTGCATTAGTTACAAATTGCAAATAAATATAGAAGAATTCACCCACCCCACGTAATTAACCCGCTAATATGAAATCGATACTTTATACTTTTTTATGAAAAATGTGTAGAACTAGAAAAGTTCAACATGTTTTTGTGATTAGAACATTCCTCTAAAATGTTTAAAAATACTTGATTGACATAACAGGTCGTTTTAGAACAGAAAGAGTAGGAGAGAAAAATGTCGGTTTGTTTAACGGAAATAAAAGTTCCGTATTCATCAACATAAAAATACAATGTCTTGGTTTTGAAATAGAAAATACTATCTTTTGTTCGAAACTCGATCCACTATTGCAAACATTTTGAGACAGGTCCATTCTACTCTTTCTACGACATTGAGTGACTCGTGTCTCTATTGTGTCTCTACACTGTCCCTTCTCATTCATTCATCGCAGTCTGTCCCTTTGATGTAATTTGGCGTCTATTCCCTCATTCATCGCCCTCTCCCCCCCTCCCCACATTGAATACATATACGCGCTATGACGTAGGCCTATCTCTTCACGCTTCTCTCTCACTTCGAGAAGAAGCTCTGCAGTCTTTTCCAATCGCCCTTGTTTTAATTTCCGGTGCAGTGTGCAGTACTTGATCTGGCTTTGTGGCGCGGTCACCGCTTTCAGAATTTTTCCCCCAGCTGAGCTTTCTGTCCTCACACTGCCATCTCAACGGCCATTGCATATTGAATGTGAAATCACTGGGCATGCACACGTCCTTTGAATGCGTTCAAAGCTAGATCTAAGGGAAAGATTTATAAAGTCAAATTACTTTTGCCCCGCGTATGGTCTGATTTGCAAGTTTTTTGTTACCTTTTTTTTCCTTTGTAAAGGTGAAAATAGAAGTTGGAAACGTCTATGTGTATAAAGATGAACGGTATGGAGGTTTTAACGTTATTCAATTTTTGTAGTCGTGAAGAAGAATCTTTTCTCGACTTGAAAACCTCTCGTAAAATCATATTTAACTTAGTTGCGTTTCTATTCAACCTAAATTTTGCAACATTATTATTTTTCTTTCAATGTAGATGGATGTTATTCTAATAATGCACATTGGTAGACTAAAGTCCATTTTCATAATCAACCCATAGTCCATTATATTGCCAAGTTGACACTCTATTTAGCAACATTGTATGCTGCAATATTCTAGTTCATATTCTATTCCATATTCTACCTTAAATGTGTTCAATTAGTGGGTTTAGTTGTTCAAGACTCTTTAACATTTCTTTTGTATGGATTTTGCTTCACATAAAATAAAGAAATTCCGTACAATACAATAACTAGTCGACAATGATCCTGAATCAATACCAAATATGAGTCATAAAATCTACATCTCTACAATAATGCTATTCAAGACAATGAGGGGTGATAAATGAAGATAAAGAACAATTTCAAAAACCTATACCATACGCGGGACTCGAACCCTCGTCCCTAGGTAGCGAAATTTAGAACCTGGCCCGCAACCACAGACGGCTATTGAACACAGAGAATGGTTATAACATAATCCCCGCTGCTAGGCGATTTTCTTCAACGTGTAGAAACCTTTTATTAAATAAAATCACAGCGAAGTCAGAACTCAAAAAAGAACTTTTCCCTTCTAATGTTTTGATGGCAACTCCTTTGTTATCGTTATAAACCGTCTTCTACGATGACGTCCAGAGAAATATGGCAGGATCTGAGAAACGAACGACGACCTGCATATTAAACTCAGTGAAGCATGTGACACATCTCTTCTGCGTCTTCACCAGGGAACAAAGTAAGTTAGAATGCGGGAGGTAGAACAGTCCCACCACAGTAGAGAAAATATGTAGCTCGCTGCATCTTTTCATCCACATAAGGTAAATAAAAAACCTCAACACATTCCTTCACCGCACCGTGTAAAATAGACGTTGTTACATTGTCACGTTACTTCAATGGGATTTCTATTTTTATCACTTCGACACAGATTTAAAAAGAAGGAACATTCAATGTTCCTTCCCAGCTATACACAAGATGCAAAAAAAAACTACAACAAATAATAGAAATTATTTATTTGTTTCAATTCGGCGCAGATTTTTAAAGAAGGAACATTGAATCGATTTGATACACAAGATGCAAAAAGAAAACTACAACAAAAGTAGACACAATAAAAATGTATAAATACGTCAATGCTTCTTTACATTGATAAATTTAAATCAGAAAAAATATGCAAGTATAATACAAGACTGGAAGTGAATTAATAAACAAATGGCACTATAGCATTTTACTCTGCCAAATGTATATGTAACACGAATAAAACTGAAATCGTGAGGAAATCGGTTTTTGTTGCAATACAATACATCGGTTGTAGTTATGAACACCACGATAGCGGGTGGGGGGGGGGGGGGGGGGGGGGGGAGGATCCTGACAAGTGAGCTATGGAATAGATGACTATATAACATCAATATTTATGTTAACGTGTCTAACTGATGGTAATACAAATATAGTCGTTCAGTGTAAACCTGTAAACGTTGCTAAATAGTTTTGATTCCTGAAAATCTCTCTGATATCTTTCTTCTCATCTATCTACATGTCCAAAATAAACCTCTAGGGACACATTGAATCATATAACAGTAAAGCAGACACAACGTATTTTTTATTTACTTCCACTAATATTTTGATAAAGCTTTTAAAACCCAGCCAGAAGAAAGCTCTCTACTTCAATCCAGTTTCCTCTTGAACCAATAGTTTCAAGTGGTCGCAGTCTAAAGAAAAACGCGTTACTCATTTTTCTTACTTTTTATTCGTCTATAAATTCCAAATTCCTGCCTCCAATTCCCTTTTCTCACATAACACTTCTTTCAACTGAATCCATCCTCCTTCCCCTCCCCCCCCCCCCCCCCTCCTCCCTCGATGCACAACGTGTCTCCCTGCTCAACAGGCTGTTGGATCCCTCAAGTTGCCTGTCTGAGTTGATTTGTCTTTCCCACTTGTAGCGTGTTACGATTCTAATGACACTATCGAACAGGAAACTCATCAAAGTTTAACTGCACAGTACATTAATTATGATTTAATTGGTGATCGTCGTTGGGATAAAATTTCTGTCCGGGAATAGATTTTATGATGATATATAATATTATATACTAGCCCCAACGTAAGTATTCGCATACCGACCTCACATCTATATCTACTGTCCCTATCATGCCCGCTAATTCAAAGGATATCAACAGATTCTTCATGTTCTATCACACAATCGGTGAGTAGAGTGTACAAACATAATATGTAATAAGCTACGCCACAAGAATACTCACGCTGGGCCAACTTTATTGTATAAATTAATTTATTCATCACTACAAAATGTAAATACAAAATATCCCCATCACATGAAATTGATTTACAATGGTAAACTGTTACCCAACAGGGTTGCTAGATTAAAACAATAATTACGCACTGTTAAAAGTCAGAAAGTCATAAACATTACATAAATACGAAAGTCATAAATACGTGGTCCTTTATGACATGCACTGCGACTATAGATACTTTGAGTTTAAAGTATAAACGTTAAAGCACGGTCCCTTTTGACACGCACTGCGACTATATATACTTTGAGTTTAAAGAATAAACGTTTAATGCGCGGTCCCTTCTAGCACGAACTGTAACTTTAGATTGTGTTTAAAGTATAAACGTTTAATGCGCGGTCCCTTCTGACACGCACTGCGACTATAGATACTTTGAGTTTAAAGTATAAACGTTTAATGCACGGTCCCTTCTGACACGCACTGCGACTATAGATACTTTGAGTTTAAAGTATAAACGTTTAATGCGCGGTCCCTTCTGACACGCACTGCGACTGTAGATACTTTGAGTTTAAAGTATAAACGTTTAATGCGCGGTCCCTTCTGACACGCACTGCGACTGTAGATACTTTGAGTTAAAAGTATAAACGTTTAATACGCGGTCCCTTCTGACACGCACTGCGACTGTAGATACTTTGAGTTTAAAGTATAAACGTTTAATGCGCGGTCCCTTCTGACACGTACTGCGACTTTATACGTGTCGAGTTTAAAGTAGGTGGAATCACAGACGCGCACGGATGTAAATTATTAGTGTTATGCGGCGCGGTTCGCAACCTGTGGGACGAGTAACTCACTCAGCACGCGGGACACTGACTACGCTAATGCAGACATGCACATTCAAGTCTTGCAATTAAATAAGTTTTAGTTTTGCGCAAGAAATGTTAACGAATCTAAGCTACATTGTCATATTCCATAATGCATTAACATTCTTGTATATTTAAATATCCTAAATAATTTAGGAACTTGTATAAATAAATAAATTATTAGGTAATTTCATTTTCCGTTGAATCTTATTTTATTTTTCATAAGTCTGGCGTTTATACGAGTTGTTTCAAATATTACATACATAAATATTCATATTTCGAAGTACTACCTTAAAAGACGATAGTCACTAAATAAAAAAACAGCTTTCTTGGGAGACACTCGTATCTACAGTAATGATTTATGGAACATTTAGAACATGGATGGAATTTAAAAAATGTAATGACTGTATGAAAATATAGTGGTTTTAAGTCTACGAAGATGCAGGTGCGATTTCTGGTTCGGGCTAAGTTTTAGCGTCGGAATTTTACTTAAATCGATATGTATGGTACGATTTAGCGTATTTTATAAACTGTGACTTTCAAGCTGCCATAGCAACCAAGCACAATCATAATAAATCGTAAAATGTCCTACACTGAAAATCAGTTGCTGTAACCTAATGGGTTTTTAATTACAAATGTAATTTATTTATGCTTATATTTAGAAACTATTAATATAATTGTACTACCAGTCGTTTCTTTTCGTTATTACAAAACCCACAACTATATTATACAAACCGTTATATTTTTTAAAAAATTATGCAGTTCGCTTTTACTGAATCTTCCGCTAACCAAAACGCTTGTACTTATTTTTTACTTTCTAAACCATACCTCTGAGGGTATAGGTTAAAAATGTTTTAAAGTATACTCCCACTTGGATGTGCGGCCGTTTGGATCTAATCTTCAAATATAAAAATAAAACCTTTCAGAGTAAAGAGCCACTCGAATATTCTAATGGCAAACATTTCATGAACGACCAACCTACTTGAGCTATAAATATTCAACTGAATATTTTACCATGGCAGTTTATTTAGGGAGAATTGCTTCCAATGTGTTTTGTATATATAGTGGTGTACGTTAAAAACTGTTCGATATTCGATTTACTAAAGCAAGACAAAAATAGCTCTGGTGATAATAAGCTTCCGTTCCGCTTGAATCAATGCGGCGGGCGTGGAGTGTTACATGTTTGTTTGATTTCTAAACTGCCCCTCTAATGCAGGATAGCAAACAAAAATCGTATGTTTTTTTTATTTTTTATTTAATACAAAGCTACAAATATGTCCTGAAACAAATACAATTTACAAGTCATTATCGAATTTTTACCAATGTATATAGAATTCGAATCAAGAGGGTACACATTTAATTCTAATAGTTATCGGGTCACGAAAACCATAAGTAACAGTTATGAATTCAGTCTCAAACCGGTCGCGTATTTTTCTTTGATAACAACCTGTTGTTAAAATAATACCAAGCTACAATAATACTATTACTACTAATACTACTATATAAAATACTAATGTACAATAATCAGTTGACAGATTTACATGTAATGGATCACACAAATGGTTTACATTTTCCTAAGATCTCTAAGATTTAAGATTTTGTTTCAATACACGACTTTCTCTAACTGTTTACTACGATTGCTATCATTAGCCAAATTTATAAAAGATCGCCTCTCATTGGCTGGGCTAAGAATTTAACGGATAAGAGCTATCAAGTTGAAACTTAGTCAAATCACTGGTTCTAAAACCTAGCACCCTGTATGAACGCTGTTATTTCCCTATAGTTCAATCTTAAACCTTACTCCGACCAATAGCAACACATCTTACAAAATACTCGCACCCTATGGACAAACCATTAAAACTACCCTGCTATATTGTGCTTCGAGTAAGTACGTCTAGTTCGGAAACTCTCCGCAAGGCTGCGCGCTAAGAACTCTCCAGCAACCACTTAAACGAGTCGTAATACCCTCACATAACCCACACCTGCTTCAAACGGTGATCCCCATTCCCTCCCCCCCCCCCCCATCCCAACCCATGTAAAGTGTATTGCAATGAATCTGTGGTCCTAGGATCCCGCCCACTTTCCCCTACCTCACTCCATACCTCGAATCGCCGGCTCAGGCCAGCCGCGAGGGGTAGCGGTACTACCCGGCGATTCGATGTATGGAGTGAGGTAGGGGAAGGAGGGCGGGATCCTAGGACCACAGATTCATTGCAATACACTGTAGCTAGCATCGTCGTTTAACAACTCCCCCTCCCCCCCTTCGCCATTCAGGGAATTGTTACTAATTTCAGCCCATGCACTCAATCTTGAGAAACTTTTAATTAGCGGCTGTTAAGGTGACAGTGGGTCGTAAAAGTGTTTCTAATTGTTTTCGGGTCTATTATTTGTAAAAATAGAATTAATTTATGCTCGTTGTTGTTATTTACGTTGTAGGTAAAGTAGTGCCTGATTGCAGCTTAATCAAACTGATGAGCACATTTTTATGTTTCTGTCTGAGAATAGTTTTGGCAGCGCTGCTAATTATTTAAGTGGATGATGTGGTTTTATGTGGTCAAGGTTATTAACATCGTAATGTGTGGACGAAGTGGAGGATATCTCCGGTAGAATCGAATCGAATTAAGATTTTTATCGGATTATTATCGTTGTCAACGATATTTGATTATTAAGGGTATGCGGTAGCAACGCGTTGGAGTTTAAGGTTTTCAGTCGGTATATTTTAAACACTTTTTTTACATCAAAATTGTGATGAGATAGCGCAAGTAGATATTGCCAAGTTCTGCAGATAACGATACAGAAATATGTGCAATTTTCATTTATTTTTGCTAGAATCCGATAATACAAAAGCTCATTTGCATATATTTTGTTGCATTATCAGAAGACCAATATTGGCAAATTAGCACACAGTAGATTAATTACATTATTCCATTGGATATAAAATAAAAATATGAATGTGTATCTGTTGAATCAAATGATGTGAATTAATTCGTATGGAATAAGTTAGATAACGGAACAGTCGATATGTTACATTTGTAATTTAGTATATAGCAGGTATACGATGACGTCATTGGACATAATTGCAGGTATGGTTTAGACAGACAATTAAAGATTATTAAATTAATAATTGTTTATATCATTATCAATAATTGTTCGTATTATTTTTCAAAATAATTTATTACGTAATAATAATTTGTATGGAAATTTTCAACAGCATTGCATTAACAGTTTCGTACTTTCTTCTTGATCCTGTTGATAGTCATTCACCGCGGACTCACACTGACGACTTACACTCGTTCCCCAAATATTCCATTGCTCCATATCGTTTAATGACATATGGATGCTTTGTCATATTCGATGTTTGACTTTTCAATTCCAAAACCCTATATTTCAAAAAAATGTGATTTCTCCGTTGTCTACGAGCTCAAGTTTCAGAATGTAGGACACAGCTTGGGGCAGACAATAAAGTTGCAGAGGTGATGAAGAATCGTTTTCTGAACGTTCCTGGTCAGTCGTCCGGTGAGGCTTATGAAAGTTTTCGAACGCCTACCATTTCGACATCGGAAATCCTCCTGTCTCCAAAGAAGGCCAAAGAAGATACTCCGCCTAAGCCCTCGGCAAAATGATACTATTGTATTCGGGACATAAGCCGGCCGGTTGGGGAATTCAATTCCGTTATAAAAGCAAAATGTGTTTTTCCGGTAAAATAATTCCTAATAAACCGACTCCAACTGTACAAACAGAAGTCAACAGTTATATTCAACAACGAACAATATTGAGTTAAGGGCTTTTATCAAATGCAAGTGGCTGTTTCGTAATATTTCTCAAGTCTAGATCCTATTACAGATATTATCTTTTAATAACATCCACCATTCGTCGAAGAGGAAATACAATAAAGTAAACAAAACAGAACAGCAACAGGTACAGTCACTTCCAATGAAAATAGATATTACTTTCATGTGAATTCTTTACCGCGCTAACGGTGAAATTCGTGCTAAATTAATTAAATCGCGATTTTGTTCAAAAACAATTTAATTCCGCAACTGCACTAAACAATACAGGATTATAATTAATAAAACTAATTAGAATACTCTGGGCCAGACATGAATGTAAATTATCTCATTTTACTTTTTTGTTTACTATTTCTTACCAATACTTGATTTGTTCTCATTTTGAAATTTCTCGCAAAAAAACTGCCCAGATGATATTATAGGTATTTATGTAATTAAAATAGTTGGAAAGTATTGTGTAGGTTTCATACAAACAGAGTAAAAGTTGTAAGCTTGTATTCTTTCATTACAGTGAGAAAATTGGTTCGCATGTAAGCCTACATATTTTCGAGGAGTGGGTGTAATTGAACCTCCCTTGTATCTATTGTTTCATAAGCCAAGTTGATTCAAAGATTCAACCGTATATTTGTTTTCCAAACAGCCCAATAAAAAAGCGTTTGTTTAGGACTAAATAGGCCTACTATTGAACATATGCAAATTAAGCTTAGGGGCCAACACATTTAATGCACTCTATATACATGTATTAATCAATATTTATGGAAATAAACTTATTTACTTACTTACTGACTTACTTACTTGCTTGCTTGCTTCCTTGCTTACTTACTTACTTACTTACTTACTCTCTTACTTACTTACTTACTTACTTACTTACTTACTTACTTACTTACTTTACTTACTTACTTACTTACTTACTTACTTACTTACTTACTTACTTACTTACTTACTTACGAACTTACTCACTTGCTTACTTACTTACTTACTTACTTACTTACTTACTTACTTACTTACTTACTTACTTACTTACTTACTTACTTACTTACTTACTTACTTACTTACTTACTTACTTACTTACTTACTTACTTACTTACTTACTTACTTACTTACTTACTTACTTACTTACTTACTTACTTACTTACTTACTTACTTACTTACTTACTCACTTACTTACTATACACGACATCGCGACCTCTATCACCCTTCATCGCCTTGAATAGCATGATTGCAATAATGTGAACGTAAAGCAACAAGGAGCATCATCATCATCATTGAAGCTATAACGCACGATGAAGATAACAAAGGTCGTTGGCTTGAGAAATAAGAAAACACAAATACTAAAGAAAAGACAATGTTTGGTTAGAATGGGAGTTTAATTTATCACCTTTTTTATTACAGTAACATTCATCTTTATTAATCAACACCCACAACGAGCTGGCACAGTTAATTTAAGAACTTTTGTCTTGTATTCCGCAGATCGGCATCGCGCAGGCAATAAGTATGATTAAGAGTGGAATCGTCGAGAAAAGCGAGAAGATGGGAAATGAAAATGGTCGCACAGATGCGGATGGTATATTTTATATGTCGTCGATTTTTCATTCGGTAGAAAATTTAAAACGAGAAATTCTGTAACGAAAAGTCATATTTGCATATACTTAGGCAATATATTGTGTGATTCAAGATTGAGAGCAACTGTGGCTTGGGGGGAGGAAGCCAACCAGCCAACCAACCAAGGAACGTCTAACTTATCTATAATTTAGTTTAGACGGTCGTAAACCTAAATTCACAAAGTTTCGATATTCTACTACTACAAGTAGAAGAAAATTAGTTTCGCAAGTTAGAGAGAGAAATTTTTGTCGGAAAAGAAATTTTACAGTTTCTTTATTTTTCTGTTCATTAGGTTTAACTTGTTCCATTTTATTCAAACGGTTTATTGGTCGTCGGGAGATTTGTTCATGTTTACAGTATAAAAGAATTCTAGTTTGAATTCAAAAAGAACCTTTTTTACTTAGTTTAATACGATATTTTGACCTTTACTCTTGAGTTTGGAGCCGTCATGAAAACGAGGCACCTATTAAATTGCAAAACGTTCTCTTCTCAAAACCCGGTCGACACACCATTTTAAATTCAATTTTCGTTTCTATATCTGCCCTGTTTAAGCATTACTTAATTTTTCCTCTTGGCTTTATGGCTTAAGTCCTTCCAACATCAATTTTTTTCATCCTGTACTCAGTAGGCAATAATTGCCTACTGCCTGATAATTATTATCAAAGTAAGAATATTTATATCGGTAATGTTAATATTTCAGTACCAGCAGAGTCCAAATCATTTTCGTATTTGACTTTTTCTAGTTTCTACCAACACTAATAGTTTTGTTATTTTTTAAACGAATAATAACATTTTCCCACCCCTAACAAACCGTCATTATTAACCCTCCTTTTTGCCACTTTGCATAAAATACTATTTTGAGAGACTCTCTGCCCAATTCTAATTAATAAATGCGCCTTCCTTTCGCCCTCTTCATTTGCATTCAAATACGCATCGCTTAAAATATTTCCGTAATTGTTTCACTAAGAGAAATAATATTACCATAAAAAGATTTTCAGTTCCCTCGCTAAAAACCCATTTCCCGCTGACATGCCGCGATGGACCTTTTTCGATGGCATATTTTTTTTAATTCCGAGAAAGACTTTTTGATGCGGTTAAATAAAATAACGTTATGAAGAGTTGGTTTGGAGAGTTTATATTTTGCTGGGAATTCTGTTCCTTTTCGCATTCAACATCATGGGTTTATGACATATAATGAGCAGAACGTAAATGATGTCGAATATGTTAAACATTGTTGATTTTCTCTTACAACTCTTGTATTGTAGTAAATATTTTATTTAACTTTACTTTACGACATTCGCCACACTAATATTTATACCCAATAATGGATATCTTTCTTGTTTTTGCTTTGTATAGAATCAATATGAATTGTGTTAATCCGAATAACTAAATCATATCTATAAGTCTTTATTTGTATTACCGGAAAGCTGATGAGGGCACGTTTGCCCTACAAGAGCCGTCCCTATCTGTACAATTAGGGAAAATCACGATACTTCATTATCTAACTTTGCAAAATGAAAAGTAAAATGAAAAATGAAGATAAATTGTTTTCTTAACCATACATTATTTATTATGAATTGCTTTGTGTTAAATACCAGAGCATCAACATTTAAGCCATTCGAACGCAAATCTATTCAAGTTAATTTTACAGGTGGTAGACATTAGTATTTTTTTTTTTTTTTTTTTTTTTTTTTTACCTACACCTAAGGCGAAGCTTTCTCTTCCCGTCTTATCTGTTCTATCGTCAGCCTCCCTCCCCACCCCCACTCCCACTTCAACCTCCACCTCCACCCCCTCCTGCCTAACCACCACTCCACGCACCGTAATTAACATAGATTAACATTTTAAAACTGTAAATTAGGTAGAATTACACGGGTAAACTTTAACACTTATCATTTGGCTTAAGTCGTTATGAACATTGCATAATCTTGGCTTGCTTGAGTCTTAAGTGCTGCTTTCTGGCGATGATGTATGGAACACTTTTCGTTGGCCCGTTCAGTTAGAATGTTTTGTTTATTTTAGTTCGGAGGGGATTAACGTCTCATTGTGTATGCTGTGCATTTATTATTAAGACTTGAAACAAGGGGAGAAAGAATCACTTCGAGAAAAGAATTAGAGAAACGTTTGTCAATGAAAAAGAAATGAAACCGTACTCTATCAAATATAGTGGATATCCGTAATACTGATTTATAATAATAATCATTGTTTGCGCCGTTTATTCGACGCTGGGGTTTTGTATTTTCGTGGTGTTTGTATACCTGTCTTTATTTCATATGTTTCGATTTTCAACCAATAACGTCATTTCCTACAGTTTTCCTGTTTTCCGTGCACATGCACTATCTCTTATCTCGTCAGTATTGTTCAAGTTCCGACCTCGTCGAGTCATGTCAGTTTTTCTCTCTCGTTTTCTCTCTCACTGCAACGACTGCTTCTACGCCGCTGTCCTGGGTTCGATCGCCTTCCAGGCATTTTTCATACTTCCTACTTATCTCTTCCAAACTCGAGTTTCTGTCTTTCTATTTCTTTCTCACGACGGCCACTTTCCACCCGTCGCAATTAACAACTCTTTGCCCTCGCACGATCACTTCACAACTTGGGGTAAGTTCGAAGCTCAAATTATACAGTCCACTAAAAACATCTCGGAGTGTAAGCAACAAGATGAAGTTGGAGCGTGTCCAAAGTAGAGCTACACGCTTTATTGCTGCTAGGTCGCAATTTACCACTCATAGTGCTACGGCAAGACGTGCATCATTGAAGATTCCATCTCTGGAAACATTCAGGAAAAAAGTAGAGCTGCAATTTTTGTGGGGCATGTTGAATGGTAGGACAAACCTGGATCCATATGTAAGACTGCAAGCCTGTAATCGTAGTGCCCAATTTGGTAGGGGTCTATTGTTCAGGCCACCTTTTGCCAGAACAGCAGCCTACCAGAAAGGGTTCTATTATAGGACTTGTCAATCGTGGAATTCTCTTCCACTCAAGATCAGGATGGCACGCTCATTAGATGTCTTCAAAGCCTCTTTAACGGAGCATTTTTTAAACATTGTTTTGTAAATTTTCATTTTTTTATTCTTTTTTACTTCATATTTAACAGTTGTATCTTATAATTATATTTTCATTCATATAATGTTTTCATGTTTTTTGTTTTGTATTTTATATTTTGTATTTTGTATTATGTTCATTATTATATTTTAATTTTAGTATGGGTTGGCAGTCACTCTGGTGTTTGGAGCTGTGCTCTTTTCTGCCAACCCCCATTCACTTTTGTAGTAAATGGAAATGATTAATAATAATATGCTTATTTCATTCTCACTGAATGCACATAAATTGAGATCTAAAGTTTGGTTTACACACTTTCTTGAGATTAAAGAATTAATATTTTGTTACTAGTACGCTTATTTTCCTAACTGTTTTACTTAGGATCGCTACCATTGGCCAGATTTATAAAACGTCGCCTCTCATTGGCTGGGATAAGAATTTAGGCATGAGCTAACGTTGCTATGGTTTCCTTAAATCTTAGGAAGTTCTGTGAACGACATAATGCTTTTGGCTTGATTCAACTTTGTAACCCGTAAATCTTAAATAAGCGTCTCAAGAGAAACTGACGCCACAGTCAAAGATAGTTTCTTCAAGCGCCTATTTACTCCTACAAAGCCACACGAAGGAAAACCCGAAAAAGACGATCATCAACGAATCCATCATCTAACAATTCTTTGCTGTTGTGTTTACACCTTAACTGGTGCGTCTTGAAGCTACTGAAATCAATTCATCCATGTCAACAAAATGTGCTGAAAAAATCGGAAATCCTGATTCCGTTATTCACTCGGCAATTTCCGTCTTCGTCTTCGTGTGGTCTCAGTTTGTATGTATACCGTCCGGGCCTCGTTGTTTGATTTGATTACATTATTAGCTGCCACGTGAACCGTGTTGTTCGATTCGAGGCAGTAAACACAAAGTCAACAATGCCTACGGTTTGGCCGGAACATTTGCCCCGAGTCAATAGCTCGCAGGCAAGACGACGCTTCACATATTTCGCAGCCAATATCGAGCATATAGAGAGAACGTGCATAGTAAAACAAGTAAACAGTTGAATTTGAATGTAGTAGAGTTAAATGTGAGTATTTAATTAATCAACTCGTGTTGTTGATGTTGGCTTAACAGGGAAGGATACCTCTACGTCAAAAACCGCACAAAATTTTCATTTTTAAATTATATCCCAAGAATGGGCTTCGAAATTGAAAATGTGAGTCAACAGCGCACTGTGGTTTAGTAAGCCCTACACATTGAATGCGTTAAGTCGTGACTTATATTATAATCTGTATGTTTTTTTATAAATAATTAATTTTATTACTAATTATTGAATTATAATCAAAATACTACGCGTATGGTTATAATATTTTATTCAATCTGTAGGACTTACCAAAGCAAAGGGCGCTGTTGATTTAGATTTTCGATTCTTACAAAATTAACACGCAAGTAACAATGGAGAATGTGAAATAGATGTTGATGTAGTTTTTATTGTTTCCACCAAGATGTGTTTTATTTTTTACTGTAGTCAACTGTTTTGACAATTGAATATTCTTTAACGTTTGCTAACAACAATAACAAGGACCCAACCATGTAGAGTGTGTTTGTTGATGTAGTCTTATATTATTATCTCTACCAAGACACATATTATGCCAACGATAAAAAAGTTAAAAGTACACAATGTTTGCTGAGCTTTATTGTAGACCAACCTATAATACAATTCCACAGCAAATAATTATTTGTTTGCACTGTGAAACGTGTTTCCACACCACAGTAGAATGTGGGTGTCATTACCGCAGTTCACATTGTAGCACACCCACCCTATTCACTTGTCTGTAATGCTACAACATGTCTAATTTTACTGGTGATACACAACAGGAAACAGGATGTTACCCGTCATTATACTTGCAGTGTTACCGAAGCGCCAATAACTAAGATGCTTCTTCAAAGCAAACACAAATCATTATGTATGTGGATTTAACCTACATACGTTCTTCAATTTTACCAATATCTCTCTTCGTAATCCTTCTCGAATGTAGGACATGACTACACATCGTGGACATAGCGAATCGATATTCGTTTGTCAGACAATAACGAAGGTAAGTCAGTTATTATTAATCGGATTTAAAATATTAACGGCGACGTTGCCGTTGATCGGGCATATAGCTTCAATGTACACAATATGCAGTGTTGCCTTTGTTTGAATGAATGTTCATGAGATGATTGACTGATAGAGGTACCACGCAAAACTCAGTCTAGCTTGGGAGACTTAAAGTCTGATTGTCACCGGTGTCAATACTGACTGAGTTTCTAGAGATTTCCCTAAGTCATAAAGTGATCCCAAATTCTGAGATTCAATCTAAAACGTCTGTGTACAATTTCATTTGAACATATGCGGTGTTTTAGAGTACAACAATGAAATAATAAATATCTTTAGATTTTTGTCACGAAATTACAATATTAAGTAGTTCTCTAAGAAAATTAAGTCACATGCCGGATAACCAATATTATCAAGTTGAACAGATAAACTTTTGCGTTGATTGGAGTTTCACAACACAATTCTAAATCCCCGTTGTTTATTGTAAGATAAAAATAATTGAACGATCAAATTTCATTTTCGTAACTGTTATAGATTATTTTATATGTTTGCAGTTAATATTGCGCAAAACAAAGTGACTGCAAAGGTTTGCGACAAGGACCACCGTGTGTTGTAGTTCACTAGCTGGAAATCGTCAAAAATATTGCAGATGAAAGTTATAAAAAGTTCCCACTGGCAAACCTTATAACCTCTAGTTCTCCCCAAGTAGGTCCCAGCCCATAAAGAATTAAACGGTGCTCCCGTGAGAAATTAAGAACTATACAGCTTCGACTAACACGAATGGATTGCGGCTTCTAGATTCGCTCGATCTTCATTCTCGGCGCTAGCGTGGAATATGGTGCGAAGCTCTACAACTTTATATTTCATGAAACCTCGTACAGTTAAGATCGGTTTACACAAGATTAAGATATTTGTTCCTAGACACGACTTTTTATTTTTTACTAGGATCGCTATACTATGGGCCGGATTTATAAAAGGTGGGCTCTCATTGGCTAGGATACGAATTTCGAACTAATAAATTGCTATGCGTGGTTTTATCTTACGTCGTAGCTAATAAATCTTAGTGAGTTGTGTGGTCGTAATCATGCTACTGGCTTGATTTAACTTGGTTAACCTTATGTGTAAACCGAGCCTAAAGTGACGTTCATGATCAATACCAACCTAAATGTAGTTGCATTTCGTTCTCTTCATATGGTCATTAATATTTAATACTATACAATTAAATAGACTACCGTTGTTCCATTAAAAAAAACAGGAATCGAATCATAGAATTTTATTCACTAAAGTAAGATTTATTTTTCTATCGGAGTAAAAAGCTGTGTTCTAAACCAAGTAGAGTTAATCCTTTTTGTAGTGCTATTATTAATGTCTAAATTCATTTTGAGTGTCTTTATAATGGCATTCATTTCATCGCGAAAGCATCTCTGTTCTATTTTCAAACGAGAATAAAGAGATTTAAATGCAGTGAGAGCAGAAATTTTCCTGCAAAGAGAAGGAAAAATGTTTTCCGGTTTGGTGTGAGTTTCCCGCCTTTTGTTTCACCAGTGGCCAAAGTGATCCCTTAACGTTTTTACCCATTTGAGATCGCACTGCCGTTGAAACAATGCAGAACACGAAACTGCTGTTTTCCTCGAAATAAAAAACAAAACTCCATTAAAGCTGAACCGTGTTGAGTTCTCTATCATGTCATACGCTTTCTGGGGTTGTTTCTGAACAGTATATCAAGGTCAAATGATTTAAACGAGTTTGTTTGTTGTAAATTCTATCAAGAACCGCGATTATTCTTTTAATATAAGCATCGTAAAAGATAACGGATAAACGTAAAATCAGTTGATCCAAATTTGTTGTCTAAAAATTATAGTAGACAATGGGTGTATTACAATGAATATGCAAAAATGGTTAAGGGGAAGGTGGAATGAAGAAATGATGTCATAAACGATAATATAAAGTTGGTATTTAGAATAAGGATTTGTATCATGTCGTCCTTGTCTTGTTTTGCTATTAGGTAAAATGATAATATACAAACCTAATTTAATATTACAGTATTTGCGCGGCTGAATTGAACTCGGATTATCGAGAATCTCGGGACATTGTGATGTCTAGAAAGCATGATTGCAATTTAGAGACGTAAAGCAACAAGAATCATCATAAAAAATTAAATAAAATTAATTCAAATTTAGAGTCTACCCACTTAGTAATGAAACTGATTTTCAGTGGGAGACTTTAATTTAAAGTGACTAAAGCAACCCTGTAGGCTCCAAACACCATCGACGAGTGAGCGATAAGCAATCAAAGATCGATAGTTCAAATACGAAACATATGAATCATTTTAAATCTACATTTTATCACTGTACAGCTTAATTGGTGAGTTGAATGCACGAAGTACATACATTGTTACGTGGTCGATTAGGCAGTAGTCTACTAAGCCATGCAAGATCCCTGTGTTCCCGGTTCGAAACATGGCTTGGGTATGGATGTTATTTGGAACGTTATTTATCATCACAACTGGTCTTATACACGAGAAATGTTTTGACGCAATATATTTCTGGCATGTTCCACGTACTTCCCATTTTGCGTTTATACCACTTGTAACAAATTGACATTGCTAGCAGTATTGTTCAAAGTAGAATTGATTACTACTGTAACAGCCCTCGGACATTCCTTCTCAGCTATCCAAACCCCTAATAACCTAGTTAGTCACGTGAAAGGGGGCACATCAGGTACACCTCGTGTGCACCCTAAAAACGAGTATTTCTACGAAAAATAATTATTATGCCCTCAGTCTAAGGCCCGGATGCACAGATGTTCCCTAGGTAAGCGAAGTTCTTAATTGTCAAGAAGTTTGTTTTATTTATGGAAATAACATGCAATAAAACAACCCCATAGCAACACTAGGGATCCTCCAACTAGGGAACATCTCTACATCATGGCTTGTTAAACCACTACGTGACGGAATAGGTGTATGTCAATAACGTATAATAGCACTGTCAGCTGGGTCACCGGAGTCCGTGGTCTAGACAACACAAACTAATCGGCTTATAGCAGAATGTAAACACATGCCACGCCGTACTATCGTGCGCTGTCATCGCCCACGCACTTGCGTTCTGCTACTAGCCGGCTAGATTATATTGACCGGTACGCAGGAGTACAGACAACCGCAGTCTAAAACTTTGTTCGCCTGTCTTACACTGTACACTAGTGTGTCAGTCGTTCTTTTGTACCCGTGAATACTTGTATGGTATTCGCCTGTAATTAAAACCTTACACTAGTGATAGCCAGTACATGAGATTCTTACACTGGCTATTTATAGCTCGTGTAAGACGATTTGCTATACACTGGCCAGTGTAAAGCCTCGTTGAAGAGGGAGACGGACGATCGAATTACTACTACTAATTTCTTAGTAATTAGTAATTACTAATATTACTACGTGACGGGATTGGGGTATGTCAATAACGTATAATCGCAGTGTCGGCTGGGTCACCAGAGTCCGTGGTCTAGACAACATAAACTATACATATTACGTTATCCACTCCAGTAACCGAGCTCAACCAATCTGATCAATGCGCTTTAAACATGTCTGGTATCAGTTTGATGTCAATGCGACGTCAGCTGGGCTTAGCCGAGATCTAAAAACTACATCAGCGGAATTGAACTCGACAAAGCTTTCGACCAAAGCTTCACTAAAGCTTGTTTTGTAACCGTGTAACAGGTAGCATACGGCTCATACTAATGCGCTTTTTAAACAGATTGATTAAAATAATTGTCATCTGGGAGTACTTTAGAACATTTGCAGTCAATAATAATTTACTTCAGGGCTTGTTTGAAGAACGCGACAAACGACAAATTATTGATTGTTATCATTTTTTTTACTATAGTTTAAAGCGAGTTAAACAATTGGACAACACATAATATATAAAATGATAACGGAATAAAATCTGAAAATTTACAAATTATATTCCAAATTAGTTTAGATGTCAGTTATGATAGTAAGGATGACATATTTCCTGAGCATCGAATTGTCAGTGGGTAGTTATGGCAAAGGTTACCCAAGTGTGCAATCTTTGGTTATAGCTGTTAAGTTTCAAATTTTTCATGCAATTAAAGTTCGGGGAGATTCATGAGGATAAAAAAGTAGGCCTATTGTATATTATATTTTGTTAATTCACCTGACGACGGGATTATCTCAATATTACCTAAAACGTCTTGTTTATCCTCTACTCAAAATAAAAGTGTTTCCACTAATTCTTATTAACTAATTCAAAGTAATTCTTTCTTTGAATTTTCTCTATACGACGGTAGCGATCTACATCATACGGTGTTTAACCCCTCAGTGTCGAGAAGCTATCCCCCCTCCCGCTAAGTAAGTAAGTACATCATTATCATACACTTATCACCCCTCATAACTCATTCCCAAGGTGAACATCTTGATCCACAACATCAATCAATCAACCCTGTAAGACTGTTGACATCTTTCGCAAGAGCGAAAATAATATTTTAATAATATTAAAAAAAATTCTCAAGGGAAATAGATACTTTTTTAAGGAACACGCGAATAAGAAACGTGCGTCCATTTCGGTGTGTTTCTATTTTGTAATTCTTTATTTTACTTTCCCCCACTCATGCGGTAATAGTCAGTGTTCAAGGTCCAGTAGTTTTTCGCCGCTAGTAGCACACACAATCTGAAATTAACTTCGGTATATTATTCTGTCTAGAAATTTTGTCGCCAAATGAGATCCAAATCCTTATTACGGTCGCACTAAAAGTGCGTTATTCAGTAAACGATAATGTAAAATAAGAACTTAATGGAATTTAATTGAGTAAGAGTGATATGATTCTCGTTGATTTACTTCTATGTTATTCCAGTCTGCTATTCGAGAAATGAGAGGAAATAGATGAATAGCATTTTAAAAACACATCATGCGTGAATCGAACCTACGATTCGCTACAAACCTGCGCCTTAGCTATAAGAGTTATCGTGGACGGTATTCTATCATATTTACTTTTTTGTGCACTGTTTTTGGGTTTAGATTTCAACCCATTTGTTTTCCTCGGTGATTTGAATAGTACGAGATATTTTTAAACTGTGTAAATGAATGCGACGACCTGACTAGGGAGTTCGGCGAGCCTCCGCTAGGGGATTTTGAGGACTTTGCTCATTTTTGCCTTGCAGATATCGTCTTCACATTGTTATTCATATTCCGCGTGGAAGACAGATGCACTCACCGACCTGGAATAGAAGCCCAATATTTTACACTTGTTATAAGAATCAATAACTGTTCGTAGGAATATCTGCTGTGGGAGGAACTTTAGTTTTAGCTGTTAGGGAATGAGTATTATAAAAAATTATTTATAATACTCATTATGTATTAAGGTATTTTTATTTTTGGGAAGTTATTTCGGACGCCGTTTCAAATAATGAATACAGAAATCGAAGAATAACCGAGAACGTTTATTGCCAATACATCCTACCGATTTAGGGCATCGTGTTCTAACATAAAGCCAATTATAACGACAATTTTTAATAACAACATATCCGTCAGCGACAGAAAAATAATGTAAAGCAAGCTGTTATTTTGTTTGAACTGTTATGTATATTTGATCAAGCGACGTATTCAGGATTTCATATCTTTGGAGGGGGTTTTTCTGGGTGGATGGATATTTACTAGGCTGAATATTATACAAAGAAATCACTTTCTTACACAGTAACCCAGACGCTTGATATGGAAAATTCTGCGAAATTATTTTCACAAGTTCGCCTAAAATGAGTGATGAACATTTGGAAGGAGTGTATGTTTCTGTATAACAATGTAAAATCTCAGTGATTCTACGGTTGACGAGAAGTGTGGATGAGGGGGGGGGTGGATAGAGACGACCTTCACTACAGCTGATTTTGCGAGTGGGATTCACAGATGCTCTTTATGGATTTTTTTTCGTTACGAAAACTAACATGGATAAAGCAATTCCCGTTCAACAACGGATCCCCTACCAACTAGGTGTCCGCACTGCCCAATCTCTGATCCATATGTTTCGTATTTTGAAATATCGATCTTTGATTGGTAGTCGCTCACTCGTCGATGGTGTTCGGAGCCTACAGGGTTGGTTTATAGTTGCTTTATATGGAAGTCTCCCACTGTAAATCAGTCTTGTTACTGAGTGATGGGTAGACTCTAAATGTGAATTAATTTATTTTGGGCACCTGTGCACTGTGCAGTATCTATATTTATTATTGTTTCGGAGATTGTTCATAAAAGTCTTGCCGAGCTGTGTGCGAACACGCCAATTCGGTACAACTTTTTACTTCGTTCTAGCTATACCAGATAAAAAGATGGCGACAGCTTTCAAGAACCTTCTTCATATTTTTAGATCAACGTGCTCTCGCATACGAACCGGAATACGAAATGAATTTACATTTGAATAGCCATTCATTTGAATGGCAGTTAGAAAAGTTGTACATCTAGGATTCGAGGGAATTATTAAGGAGCAACGGTCGATCGTGTTTGTGAAGTAGAGTTGTGGAGATCGTGGTTTATCCAACGTTCAACCAACAAACACGATGAAGATGTTCTAAATGTGTGCACATACATATTTTGCATTCATCCGCAATGTTAATTATCATATACCGCTTAAAATCAAGACTATAACATAAAGGTTTTGAAATTGTTTTATTAACCGCCATCTTGTTACCAAATATTTTTTTATTTTCGGCAATATATTTTGCAATTTTAAATGTTTTTCTTCGCGCACAGGTCAAACGGCTTAACGGATTTGGTTGAAATTTTCATACAACACTCATGACCACTACACTAGATGCTGTTAACATAACTAGCAAAATCTGTCAAGATGCCAACCTACAAAAAAATTATACATTTAAACAAATCGCTCATCTGGCTACGAAGAACGTTTTCCTAGTTTAATTTAATTGTATAATGGCTGTAAGCCACAGAATAATATAGTATACGGATTAACCAACTAAATATTTACCTTTATACTTGTCGTTTTCGTTCAATTTCCTTTCTTGTTATGTGATTGGAGTCAGGCTATCAAATAGTATATCCTACATATATGCAGCGTTATTAAAAGTGATTTATGGGTTAAGTACATTATGTTTATTGTAAAATTATCTGCTGGCATGCTCTGATCGTTACGGTAGCTATAACTATATAATTATCATTAAAGTAACTACCCTCAACAAAACTAACAACAACCTAATTGGGGGTGCAAATGGTATGACATACCCCTGTCGGCACGGAAACTAAAAACTAAATAATTGTCTTTAAACCAACTCAACTCAGAATAACATTTTGTACAGAGTGCTAAAATGGCCGCCGTGTCAAAATTATATAGTTTCCATTTAATTAAATGTCATTAAATTAATAATACTATTACCGTATCAAAATCTAATTTCACCGAAATGCAACGGCTCAAGTTTATGGGAGTTCACTTCGTATCGCTCAACGTTTTATGTCCTCTATAATTATCCGTTACACTTCCGACAATGGTGCTCATTCTATTTAGTCACTACAATCCCGTGTACCAGTATCACACACACACTCCGACTGAATGTCCATGTAACCTGCTAAATCCCTGTTTTCTGTCGGTTAAAATTGGTTAAGCATTGTTAAAAAGAAAATCATAATTGAGTGATCTTTCTTATGTTTGTTCCGTTTTTCCCCGTCTAGGTCCGGGATAATTTTGCCTGGGGTGACTGAGTGACTGCCAATCGCAAGAGGCAACGAAATTAGATCTTACCCTTTGGCTTTCTATCCCTTTTCGCCTTTGAATGTTAATTTTTCTAATCGCCCAGATACTTGTCTCTTTCCTCCAAACACCCCCAACGTCATATGACTATAGCGGTCGAGTACGTCGTTAAACACCAAAATAATAATGTTGTTCCAGTAAATATTTTTGTTTTTCAAATATTCTCAATTAACTTTTGTAATACGTTGATATAAAAAATGTTTATTAGAATAAAGAAAGAGCAGTAAATTCTCTAGCTCTGGTATTCAATAATTTAGTATTATATAACCTCTTTGTATAACAGAAAATCGAGATTTCCGCAGGGCAAGTCGACACACCGGCCGCCTTGATTCAATAAACAATCTATCAGGCACACTCACGTACCGGCTAAACACACACTCGCAATCTAGTTGCCATAGCTACCAACCTAATCTCTTGACAGCCAATGTTCGGCATATATACCAACCGATCCGGGTAAACAATAAATGCAAATCATATTCAAAATTACGGAGTCAATTTCTTGCGAGTTTAATCACAAAATCAATAGAAGGCGTTGAGCCGCCGGTACAAACGTAACGCACCATTTTTTAGTTTTTTTCTTTTTTTTTACTATAATCTGTTCTTAACGACCTAGACTAAATAAGTGGCCCAGGATCGTGTTGAATTGCGCGTACAGTTGAGTAGTGTGTTAATGATGGAAATACACAGTCGCCCCCACAAGTCACCCCGGTGTGAACGTTAACCCTAATGACTGACTGAAGCTGCTTTATATCCACTTAACGTATACGTTAATTAACTTACTCATTAGAAACTGTACAATCCGTTATTAAATACTTCACAAGTAGGCCCTAGACCATTTTAAAAACTATCTAGGGCCCTTTGTATGAGTAGACCTATCATAACGGTCTTCTAAATCTTCAAGAACAACAAAACACAACAATTAAAAATCAGTTTAAAATGTTATGTCAAAGTTCATTGATGCATACAAGATCATCATCTACAAACCTTGATTGTATGTTTTTAATTGTTGTGTATTGTTGCTAATAAAGATTAAGAGGACCGTGATGATAATCATACAAAGGGTTCTAGATAGTTTTCGAAAAAATGGTCTTTTGATGGCAAAAAATAGATGGTTTTGGGAATTGATCTAGAAAACCGTTATTTGGTTAAGGTGTATTTTTTACTGTTGTACCATGGTTGTACATTGTTATTATTGATGATCTAGAGGGACGTGATTAGCTCTATCTAAGGTTCCTAGATAAATACTGAAAAAGGTCTTGAGTGATGAATCTGCTTCTGGCTCAGTCATGAACAACCCAATATAAATTGATAGAAATGCGTGTTTGATGTATATTGCTTGAAATCATGTTGTTTATATAAACGGACACACAAGCGTGTGTATTTATTTTGTAATTAGTTTATGTTTATAAAAGGGTCGTTAATGCAATAGTTCAGTGATTATTGTGAAAATTATGGGCAATGTTTTGTTTAAGAAACTTTCTAGTCCAATGTTCAAGAACCCTAAAGGTCTGCGTGTTCTAATAAAGTAACCCACCACTAGAAACTAAAATGTTCGCAAAATCTACCACCTATATTTCTTGTACTGAAAATGTCAATATCTTCTAAATAAATATTTTTTTGTAGTAAGAATTCACACCAGCTTTACATGATGTGCACCTCTTCAGGTAGGTTTGGATGGTAAAAATGAATGTCCTAGGGCTGTCTTATAATAACTTAAATCACCTTGTGACTGTAGAAAAAGTCTCCAGTTATAATTCCCGGTGACCGGTATAGAACCAGCGACCTTACGAAATGGAGTCTTGCATGTTAGCGCTGAGCCACCTCTACCAGTACATTATCTTATACAGGCAACCCAAGACTACCTTACACATACTTTCGTCACGGGCGAGGCACTCGTAGCCAACCAGCGAACCGCCCGAGATAAGCGCGCGCAGATAACGATCGCTGATTGGCTACAAACTCTTCGCCTGTGACGAAAGCATGTGTAAGGTTGTCTTGGGTTGCCTTTATATTTAACAAAAACACAGACAACCCGTGTCTTCTGTATTCTCTAAGGTATCAGTGAGTATTGTGTTAGACAACAGCTGTATTGGTTGGTGCACTTAGAGAGCCTATATTATTCTACTTGCATTATTTATGCGCTGTGTACAAGCACTGCTGTTCTGTATTTTTAACGTGTAGCTGAAAGTTACAGCGGAAAATATGCCACGATTTTACGATGCGCAACCAGTTTGAAAAACAACGGGAAAGAATATTATAGTTTTGTTGGTTCCAGTAGCGAAACTCGCATCGGCTGCGACACTAGCGCGAGGAGGGACATACGTTGTTTAAAATTTTGCACCCCGATCACAAGTTTGAACTTTAGAAATAGCTTGTGAGATCTGGTATATTATGCAAACGGTGACTTTGGAGCCGTAAAAGACGAAGTCCATTGTAGATTGTATTATGTCCTCACTGAACATCAATTCTTGTATAACTAAGTGCGTAGTCGACAAGTACAGAATTATTTATTATATTATTTATTTTGTTTATCGTGATAGTTACTGTCCATATAAATAATGACTGTTTTCATTCTGTTTCAAGAAGATAATAACAGAACACGCTTCATTGACCACAGCATCTCGAAAATAACCTTGTCAAAGTTTGGAAAATACCCATGCAATCAAACAAATCAAAGTCAATCACGAATACAAGTTATTTTCCACATATTTCTCTACGAACTCTTCTCTACAATTACCAAAATACGATACCTACTCCTTTTCGATTGCATTATGACATGGATGGAGCTACAATAGTGATCTAGTTAATCCATTACAGATTCACATTATAGCGGTTGAGCTCTAATTAATGCTATAGAACTACATAACTGTATAATGAACTTGTCAATACACATATGTGGACAGTCATAACATTGTTATCATGATTGGATGGAACAAGTGAATAATTAGATTTAGTGTGTGTGTGTCTGGGGTAGTGTGTATTGTTTTAACTAAACAAAGAGGGGCTGGGAATTTTAATCCAGCGATTTATATTAGAAAGTTATTTAGTTTTTGATAATGAGTACGTATATCACGCAATTATAACGCGCTTGGGATGAAGGCGCCTTGCTTTCAATCGGTAGCCGAGTGAGGAATCTGCTCCGTATATCACGTCAATCTGAAGCGCCCTCATCTAAACCGGCTGCGAATTCAGCCAATCACAACACAGGCCGTGCATCGCGGAGCCGCTTTGACGTGTATATCACTTAAATCAAAGTGATTTCTAGCCTCCAACTCATCGCTTGCCCAAACGAGTTGGATCGCCGCCGCCTTGAGGCAAATTCTACGTGTATACGACACTCTGCAACCGATTGGAACCAAGGCGCCTTCATCCTAGGCGCCTTAAACTTGCGTGATATACGTAGTCAATGGCTGTAATGTTCTTAAGGTTGAATTACTTATTTTCTTCAAAGTGTGTTTTTTTTAGTTACATAGACTGGTCATGAAACTTGGAGTAAATGCATTCGATTTTTTTCGACTTTGAAGATTAGACCACAATATCTGACCTTGCTAGTGAGGTGTTTAAAATTTTGTTTATATCATTTTAATCAAACGTTACACGATCTGTGTTTTGTATGGCTATACTATTTTACTTCCACTTTTAGATTTTGATCTCAAACTGACCTCTTAATTGAAATCCTGTGTCGACATTTTGTTTTGATTCCTCAGATTTAGAGTCTATTCTGTTTTTGAAAAGTTAAACCACCGAGTTTACGAAACAATAATTTACGGAATATTATTTGAACTTCGACCTCGGTTTTTTCAAAATCTGTTGTATCTGTATCTATAATCTGTACAAAATGTACTAGATATTTCAATATATTCGTCTATTGCAGTTATAACTTCACCGCATCTATCGATGAGCAATCAAACTAACAAATTTGACACATTTAATGTCAAATCACTCTCGCCATAATTCACCATAGATATAATATATTGTCGATTGATATGTACCGAATGAGCACAAATTGTTAAATTGTTGACCGTAAAATACACATATTGAATCAACAGAGCCGAAATTAGCAAATTAAATGATTATACCGCAATTCATTAGTCGAAATTATACACATGTCCTATGTTATTTAAAATGGTCTTGTGTGTTTTGTTGTTACAATAGTATTAATCCAATACATGTGGTCTGATTGCATATGGTATGTTCTGTATTAAATATCCTTCGATACCGGTCACTGGTAATTCAGACAGCTGCTAATGATAATATTGTTTTCCATGTTTGTTTTTTTACATTTTTCTCAGTCACAAGTTGAATACTGATATTGAGTCCTACTAACAGGACCCTGTGCTATTTTGCAACCATAGGATTCGTAATCATTTTCAGCTAAGTAGCAGATGATTATATTCAATTTTTGACTGGGCATATTTTTATTAAATATGTTCTGGTACTTTTATACATATACGGATATATTCACAAATCACGCAATGCCCACATTTTGTGCCAAAACGTCATGTTATAAAAACCGACTGGTAATTGAGTGCTGAAATAATTTAGATGGATTTTAGTTTAAATTCTATTGTCCTCCAACATTAATTCGCAGAACTACTAAAAAGTGACATACCGAAACTCTTGTTTCTACTACCTTTTGTATTTAAAATAATGACACAGGTAATCATTTTCGTTAACAGTTTTTTGAGGACGTACGTTTTAAACTATCATATTTCGTGGTAAGCATATAATTCGTCTTCTATTGACAGCTAGAATGTAAACACACATAATATTTATGTCCTGTCTTACGGCCATTTTGACGTCACGTGTATAAAGAGACTGATTTACACCTGTCGTCTCCTTTAATATTAACATAGGCCTACGAGATCCCCTATAGTAAACAACTCTCTGCGTTGTGTAAACACGCTCTTCTTCTCACACTATTTATCTTGCTTAGTAAAGACCGGATTACAGTTTTAATTTCCTAACTGTTTTACATAGTCTTTACCATTGGCCGGATTTATAAAAAGTCGCCTTTCATTGGCTTAGCTAAGAATTTTTGTATAACAGCTAACATTGTTATGGTTTCCTTAATTCTTAAATCTTTGGAAAGTGTGTAAACGCCATCATGCTTTTGGCTTGATTTTATGTTGGTAACTCTTAAACCTTAAGTCTTAAGGTCGGTTTTTAAGATTTAAGGTTTAAAGTTTAACAAAATCAAGCCAAAAGCATGATGGCGTTTACACACTTTCCTATGATTTAAGGAAACCATAGCAACGTTAGCTGTTAGGCCAATACCAAAAATTCTTAGCCCAGCCAATGAAAAGCGACGTTTTATAAATCCAGCCAATAGTAGTGATCCCGAGTAAAACAGTTAGGAAAATAAAAACCTTAAACCTTCAATCTTAAATATGGGTGTAGACCGAATGTGTGTAAACCGACCTTAACGTATAAGACTAATGGAGGCCTTCTCTACGTTCTAGGTGTGGATTTTCGGTGACATCTGGTGCAGCATCTGGCTGGCTGTGGATGTCTGGATGTGCACGGCGTCCATCTTGAATCTGTGCGCCATTTCCTTGGACCGCTACGTGGCAGTCACAAGGCCAGTCACCTACCCTAGCATCATGTCTTCAGGTAAACAACAACCCCAAGGTTATTGACATGCGGTAGTAGAACCTCAACATGCCTATACTTGGTTCCAAACTAACTAACACCCTGCCAATCACTAACCTCAAAGGATCACTTAAATAAATAAATAAATTCACATTTATAGTCTACCCACTCAGTAACTAAACTGATTTTCAGTGGAGGACTCTAATTCAAAGTGACTTAACCAACCCTGTAGGCTTCAAAAACCATCGACGAGTGAGCGATAACCAATCAAAAATCGATATTTCAAATTCGAAACACATGAATCAGTGACTGGACAGTGCAAACGCCTGCGGACAAATGCCAGAATCAACAAGGCCGATTCAGAACAACTTTGAATTTATTGAGTGCTTCGTTGCTAGGACGGCTCCAAAGTCACCGTTTACTTATTCCTAAGCCAAGAAGTCGCTTCCTTTGTTGAAAGTTGCAAACGTCAGTCTTGACTGAAATCTCAGGCGACAGACGATTGGGTAGACAGTAGACACACAGTTACAAAAAAAGGACCTTCCCCTATACCGGTGTAGCAGGGACTGAATACCCCCGTGATGGAATACCCCCCGGTAATACAGCCCTAGAGTTGGGGTACCTCCCCGGTAAACAGGCCCTAGTCAACGAATACCTCCTCCCGTGTACGAATACCCCCTACCCGGTAAACGATCACTAGGGATACAGTACCTCCCAGCCCTTTAAATATCAAACGTATTGTTAAGGGGGGTATTTGAGCCCTAGGGATGTATTACCTCCCATGATTAACTCGTCAAATAAGACTCAAGGAGGTACTAGAGCCCTAGGGATGTATTACCTCCCATTATTAACTCGTGTAAAAAGACCCAGGGAGGTACTCGAGCCCTAGGGATGTATTACCTCCCATGATTTACTCGTCTAATAAGACTCAGGGAGGTATTTGAGCCCTAGGAATGTATTACCTCCCATGATTAACTCGTGTAAAAAGACCCAGGGAGGTACTTGAGCCCTAGGGATGTATTACCTCCCATCATAAACTCGTGAAATAAGACTCAGGGAGGTATTTGAGCCCTAGGGATGTATTACCTCCCATCATAAACTCGTCTAATAAGACTCAGGGAGGTATTTGAGCCCTAGGGATGTATAACCTCCCATAGATAACTCGTCTAATAAGACTCAGGGAGGTATTTGAGCCCTAGGGATGTATAACCTCCCATGGATAACTCGTCTAATAAGACTCAGGGAGGTATTTGAGCCCTAGGGATGTATTACCTCCCATAAAAAAACTCGTGAAATAAGACTCAGGGAGGTATTTGAGCCCTAGGGATGTATTACCTCCCATGATTAACTCGTGAAATAAGACTCAGGGAGGTATTTGAGCCCTAGGGATGTATTACCTCCCGTGATTAACTCGTGTATTCGGACTCAGGGAGGTAAATGAGCCCTAGGGATGTATTACCTCCCATAAAAAACTCATCTTATAAGACTCAGGGAGGTATTTGAGCCCTAGGGATGTATTACCTCCCATAGATAACTCGTCTAATAAGACGCAGGGAGGTACTTGAGCCCTAGGGAGGGATGTATTACCTCCCATAAAAAACTCATCTTATAAGACTCAGGGAGGTATTTGAGCCCTAGGGATGTATTACCTCCCATTATTAACTCGTGAAATAAGACTCAGGGAGGTAAATGAGCCCTAGGGATGTATTACCTCCCATAAAAAACTCATCTTATAAGACTCAGGGAAGTATTTGAGCCCTAGGGATGTATTACCTCCCATAGATAACTCGTCTAATAAGACGCAGGGAGGTACTTGAGCCCTAGGGATGTATTACCTCCCATAGGTAACTCGTCTAATAAGACGCAGGGAGGTACTTGAGCCCTAGGGATGTATAACCTCCGATCATAAACTCGTAAAATAAGACTCAGGGAAATATTTGAGCCCTAGGGATGTATTACCTCCCATCATAAACTCGTGAAATAAAACTCAGGGAGGTATTTGAGCCCTAGGGATGTATAACCTCCCATGATTTACTCGTCTAATAAGCCTCAGGGAGGTACTTGAGCCCTAGGGATGTATTACCTCCCACGATTTACTCGTCTAATAAGACCCAGGGAGGTATTTGAGCCCTAGGGATGTATAACCTCCCATGATTTACTCGTCTAATAAGACTCAGGGAGGTACTTGAGCCCTAGGGATGTAAAACCAACTATGATTTACTCGTCTAATAAGACTCAGGGAGGTATTTGAGCCCTAGGGATGTATTACCTCCCATGATTAACTCGTGTATTAGGACTCAGGGAGGTACTTGAGCCCTAGGGATGTATTACCTCCCATGGATAACTCGTGAAATAAGACTCAGGGAGGTACTTCCCTAGGGCTCAAGTACCTCCCTGAGTCTTATTAGATGAGTTATCTATGGGAGGTAATACATGCCTAGGGCTCAAAAACCTCCCTGAGTCTTATGAGACGAGTTATCTATGGGAGGTAATACATCCCTAGGGCTCAAGTACCTCCCTGAGTCTTATTACACGAGTTAGTCATGGGAGGTAATACATCCCTAGGGCTCAAGTACCTCCCTGAGTCTTATTAGACGAATTATCTATGGGAGGTAATACATCCCTAGGGCTAAAATACCTGCCTGAGTCTTATTAGACGAGTTATCTATGGGAGGTTATACATCCCTAGGGCCCAAGTACCTACCTGAGTCTTATTACACTAGTTATCTATGGGAGGTAATACATCCCTAGGGCTCAAAAACCTCCCTGAGTCTTATTAGACGAGTTATCTATGGGAGGTAATACATCGCTAGGGCTCAAATACCTCCCTGAGTCTTATAAGACGAGTTATCTATGGTGGGTTATACATCCCTAGGGCTCAAATACCTCCCTGAGTCTTATTAGACGAGTTATCTATGAGAGGTAATACATCCCTAGGGCTCAAATACCTCCCTGAGTCTTATTAGACGAGTTATCTATGGTAGGTTATACATCCCTAGGGCTCAAATACCTCCCTGAGTCTTATTAGACGAGTTATCTATGAGAGGTAATACATCCCTAGGGCTCAAATACCTCCCTGAGTCTTATTAGACGAGTTATCTATTTTAGGTTATACATCCCTAGGGCTCAAATACCTCCCTGAGTCTTATTAGACGAGTTATCTATGGGAGGTAATACATCCCTAGGGCTCAAGTACCTCCCTGAGTCCTAATACACGAGTTAATCATGGGAGGTAATACATCGCTAGGGCTCAAGTACCTCCCTGAGTCTTATTACACGAGTTATCTATGGGAGGTAATACATCGCTAGGGCTCAAGTACCTCCCTGAGTCTTATAAGACGAGTTAATCATGGGAGGTAATACATCCCTAGTGCTCAAATACCTCCCTGAGTCTTATTTCTCGAGTTAATCATGGGAGGTGATACATCCCTAGGGCTCAAATACCACCCTGAGTCTTATTACACGAGTCATTTATGGGAGGTAATACATCCCTAGGGCTCAAATACCACCCTGAGTCTTATTACACGAGTCATCTATGGGAGGTAATACATCCCTAGGGCTCAAATACCTCCCTGAGTCTTATTTTACGAGTTTATCATGGGAGGTAATACATCCCTAGGGCTCAAATACCTCCCTGAGTCTTATTACACGAGTTATCTATGAGAGGTAATACATCCTTAGGGCTCAAATACCTCCCTGAGTCCTAATACACGAGTTAATCATAGGAGGTAATACATCTCTAGGGCTCAAATACCTCCCTGAGTCTTATTAGACGAGTTATCTATGGGAGGTAATACATCCCTAGGGCTCAAATACCTCCCTGAGTCTTATTACACGAGTTATCTATGAGAGGTAATACATCCTTAGGGCTCAAATACCTCCCTGAGTCTTATTACACGAGTTATCTATGGGAGGTAATACATCCCTAGGGCTCAAGTACCTCCCTGAGTCCTAATTCACGAGTTAATCATAGGAGGTAATACATCTCTAGGGCTCAAATACCTCCCTGAGTCTTATTAGACGAGTTATCTATGGGAGGTAATACATCCTTAGGGCTCAAATACCTCCCTGAGTCCTAATACACGAGTTAATCATAGGAGGTAATACATCTCTAGGGCTCAAATACCTCCCTGAGTCTTATTAGACGAGTTATCTATGGGAGGTTATACATCCCTAGGGCTCAAATACCTCCCTGAGTCTTATTACACGAGTTATCTATGAGAGGTAATACATCCCTAGGGCTCAAGTACCTCCCTGAGTCCTAATTCACGAGTTAATCATGGGAGGTAATACATCCCTAGGGCTCAAGTACCTCCCTGAGTCCTAATACACGAGTTAATCATGGGAGGTAATACATCCCTAGGGCTCAAGTATCTCTCTGAGTCTTATTACACGAGTTATCTATGGGAGGTAATACATCCCTAGGGCTCAAGTACCTCCCTGAGTCCTAATTCACGAGTTAATCATGGGAGGTAATACATCCCTAGGGCTCAAGTACCTCCCTGAGTCCTAATACACGAGTTAATCATGGGAGGTAATACATCCCTAGGGCTCAAGTATCTCTCTGAGTCTTATTAGACGAGTTATCTATGGGAGGTAATACATCCCTAGGGCTCAAATACCTCCCTGAGTCTTATTACACGAGTTATCTATGGGAGGTAATACATCCCTAGGGCTCAAGTACCTCCCTGAGTCCTAATTCACGAGTTAATCATGGGAGGTAATACATCCCTAGGGCTCAAGTACCCTCTGAGTCCTAATACACGAGTTAATCATGGGAGGTAATACATCCCTAGGGCTCAAGTATCTCTCTGAGTCTTATTAGACGAGTTATCTATGGGAGGTAATACATCCCTAGGGCTCAAATACCTCCCTGAGTCTTATTACACGAGTTACCTATGGGAGGTAATACATCCTTAGGGCTCAAATACCTCCCTGTGTCTTATTACACGAGTTATCTATGGGAGGTAATACATCTCTAGGGCTCAAATACCTCCCTGAGTCTTATTACACGAGTTATCTATGGGAGGTAATACATCCTTAGGGCTCAAATACCTCCCTGTGTCTTATTACACGAGTTATCTATGGGAGGTAATACATCCCTAGGGCTCAAATACCTCCCTGAGTCTTATTAGACGAGTTATCTATGGGAGGTAATACATCCCTAGGGCTCAAATACCTCCCTGAGTCTTATTTCTCGAGTTAATCATGGGAGGTCATACATCTCTAGGGCTCAAATACCTCCCTGAGTCTTATTACACGAGTTATCTATGGGAGGTAATACATCCCTAGGGCTCAAATACCTCCCTGAGTCTTATTAGACGAGTTATCTATGGGAGGTAATACATCCCTAGGGCTCAAGTACCTCCCTGAGTCTTATTTTACGAGTTTATCATGGGAGGTAATACATCCCTAGGGCTCAAGTACCTCCCTGAGTCTTATTAGACGAGTTATCTATGGGAGGTAATACATCCCTAGGGCTCAAATACCCCCCTGAGTCTTATTTTACGAGTTTATCATGGGAGGTAATACATCCCTAGGGCTCAAGTACCTCCCTGAGTCTTATTAGACGACTTATCTATGGGAGGTAATACATCCCTAGGGCTCAAATACCTCCCTGAGTCTTACTTGACGAGTTTATCTTGGGAGGTAATACATCCCTAGGGCTCAAATACCTCCCCGAGTCTTATTAGACGAGTTATCTATGGGAGGTTATACATCCCTAGGGCTCAAATACCTCCCTGAGTCTTATTAGATGAGTTTATCTTTGGAGGTAATACATCCCTAGGGCTCAAATACCTCCCTGAGTCTTATAAGACGAGTTATCAATGGGAGGTAATACATCCCTAGGGCTGAAATACCTCCCTGAGTCTTATTAGACGAGTTATCTATGGGAGGTAATACATCCCTAGGGCTTAAATACCTCCTCGAGTCTTATTAGACGAGTAAATCATGGGAGGTAATACATCCCTAGGGCTCAAATACCTCCCTGAGTCTAATTAGACGAGTTATCTATGGGAGGTAATACATCCCTAGGGCTGAAATACCTCCCTGAGTCTTATTACACGAGTTATCTATGGGAGGTAATACATCCCTAGGGCTCAAGTACCTCCCTGAGTCCGAATACACGAGTTAATCATGGGAGGTAATACATCCCTAGGGCTCAAATACCTCCCTGAGTCCGAATACACGAGTTAATTATGGGAGGTAATACATCCCTAGGGCTCAAGTACCTCCCTGAGTCTTATTACACGAGTTATCCATGGGAGGTAATACATCCCTAGGGCTCAAGTACCTCCCTGAGTCCGAATACACGAGTTAATCATGGGAGGTAATACATCCCTAGGGCTCTAGTATCTCCCTGAGTCTTATTAGACGAGTTATCTATGGGAGGTAATACATCCCTAGGGCTCAAATACCTCCCTGAGTCTTATTACACGAGTTATCTATGGGAGGTAATACATCCCTAGGGCTCAAGTACCTCCCTGAGTCCGAATACACGAGTTAATCATGGGAGGTAATACATCCCTAGGGCTCAAATACCTCCCTGAGTCCGAATACACGAGTTAATCATGGGAGGTAATACATCTCTAGGGCTCAAATACCTCCCTGAGTCCGAATACACGAGTTAATCATGGGAGGTAATACATCCCTAGGGCTCAAATACCTCCCTGAGTCTTATTACACGAGTTATCTATGGGAGGTAATACATCCCTAGGGCTCAAGTACCTCCCTGAGTCTTATTACACGAGTTAATCATGGGAGGTTATACATCCCTAGGGCTCAAGTACCTCCCTGAGTCTTATTACACGAGTTAATCATGGGAGGTAATACATCCCTAGGGCTCAAGTACCTCCCTGAGTCCTAATACACGAGTTGATCATAGGAGGTACTATGTCCCTAGGGCTTCAATACCCCCCTCGACAATACCTCTGATATTGAAATAGCTGGGAGGTACTGTATCCCTAGTGATCGATTACCGGGTAGGGGGTATTTGTACACGGGAGGAGGTATTCGTACACTAGGGCCTGTGTACCGGGGGGGTACGCCAGCTTGAGGGCTGTATTACCGGGGGGTATTGTATCCCTTGTGTTCTTTTACCGGGGGGTACTCCAGCGCGGAGGTATTCAATCCCTGGCACACCGGGTAAGCGTTAACTGTAGTGGTCAACTTATTTGTCCATGCGGGTTGTAGCTGTCGGTACCGGCTGAGAAGGTTAGTGCTTTGTTGAATAATCGGGATGATTGACATTTATGATCTCCACAATACCATCGCCTCCCTTTCAAGTTCGTGATTGACCGTGAATTGGTTAGTTTGGAACCAAGTATAGTGTGTATAGTTGTGGCCAATTTCGTAGAGCGGTTTTTTCACCGTCATTGTAGAATACACCGGACTAAATTCGTGGACAGAGGTTGTTATTGGACAGACGGATCAGCACTATTCCCGACTGACGGGGCAATCAGAGTGCGGTATTGTCACTTGAGGACTATACAATGAATGACAAGTATTATGGTTTCTGAACACTGTCAAGAAGGGTAGGTAGAAAAAGCCGGCGCGCAACGAAACTGGTCAAAACTCACACTATGACCCAATCACTTTGATTTCCGTTTACGGCTACGTCGTACACCTCAACATAATCTAGTTGGATATTAGCAGAACGCAAGGGCACGATAGTATGCATCAGTGATGCGCGCGCATTCTGCTACTAACCGACGAGCGTATGTTGACTGTATGAAGTGGAAAAGAGCTGCTGGCGTTGGATTTCTATCCTAAAAAATAAAACACTCTCAACGCTTATACTAATGCACTTTGGTTACGTTGTATTTAATGGTTTAAAGCCGTGCTATAGAGGGCTGTTAAGCCCCTTAACGTGAAGGATAATCTCGCTATTTAAATCGTACACAATTGGCTTATTTTAGTTGATGCAAAGCTTGGAGAAGTAGAAAAAATAGTCTGAATGTTGTTTTTATTTGTTTTTGTTCTTTGTTTTGGGGTATTTCTTTTTTTTTTTACGAGACCACTCCACGTTGTTTTAGTGAGATTCAATTTTGTTTACCGTTACTAAAGGTTTTATTTAAATAGATTAAAATATTCAAATCCGTACAGTTGTTACATTTTACTAAAATTACGGAGCTAATAATTAAGTAGCAGAAATAAGAACTGTATTATGTATTTGTATGTATTTTAAATTTTTTGACCGGTTTCTAGTTCTTGCGAAACCGCACACTTTTTCAAGTTTGTGTTTTATAATATATAGCCCGTTTATAATCACAGTTTTAAAAGTCCACTACACGTTCCCGATGTGTATACCCAACTATGACTAAACTCAGGCGGTATCGATCAACTATCATCGATGTTGCCGCTTATACACAATCAACGGAATAATGTTTTTCATTTCTTTGTTTGAAGCTATAATAGCGGCAATCCAATTATTGTAAAACGCCAACGAATAGCAATTAACTGACCATTATCTATAGCGTAGTGAAACTAAATCCCTCTACAACAGAAACCCAATATCCGAGCTATTCGATGCTTTAGCAAACAACGCATGTTTGTTTTCTCTCTGAATTGTGAAGAAGTTAATTACTTTTTAAACGATCGTGCGCCATTATTTTAAAGCTAATACCTTCTCTATAGCACGCAGTAGTTGATCATAATGGGGGTTAGAAAGTTCTGAATCCATGGCAAGTGATTGCCTGCAATGTTTGCTAACATGGTTTAACAGTGTAATTGAATTAATATTGTCGCCTGTAGATAGAAGCCCAAACTACTATTATGAATTCAACGGATTTTGCCCGCGGCTCTGAGTTTAGATACTAAAGCCTTTATTGTAATTACCAGCTTTAGGGTCTGCAGCTATGAATAGAAGTGACATAGACATGGGTGTAGACTGTAGACCCTCTTGTGTTAGGGCTTTACATAGCTTGTGTATTATTATGGTATATGGCTACTTTATAGGTCCGTTTGGGCCAGGGGTAGAATTGGTAGCTCTTCCGGTCGTAAGAGGCGACTTCATATGTTCTAGCTTCGAGTAAATCTTAAACTAAGAAAATAATAATAATACTTAGAGCTAGAGGCACTTTGAAATAGCAGAATGTGTTATCACTGTGAACACATATTTTTGGAAATACTACTAAATGCTTCAATTAAGTTTTTTTCACGTCATTTGAGAATTGGTTTAACGTTTTAGTCTTAACATTACATTAAAGTGTTAATTGTTTTATAAAGGGGATAAAATAAGAGAAATGGTAAAATGGTATTGTACGATTAGTGTCAAAAACGAAAGTGCTAAACATTCAAACTCAAAAAAGTATTTATACGTACGAAAATGTTTTTAAAAAAGAAACCAACTTTTGTACATATACAAACATGGTATAACCGTCTACTACTCCTTGATTTCTTGTTGAATTGTAATCTTAACATGTATCACTCACGATGTCTTACGTATAAATCCTGTATCTTCACACAAGCGTGTCCTCGGTTGAAGCTGGCCGATTATCGTTTAAGCTTCGAATAATTGATGCTATCTTACAGAGCTTTACTACAAAGTGGTATCGCCTTAAATTGTAGCGATAATCATGAGTCTATGCACTTCCAAAATAAACTTGTGTTTGTACATTCATATAACCCCACCAAGGATGTTATCGTAACTTTGACTCAAATGTCACTTCTACTTGGACGCAATAAAAAGTTATTTTTACTAATAAGATACATTTTTTCATACAAATTAATGATAGATTGGTCCAGAAGATTTGGATCAATTTATATTTTGATATTTTCTTTACGTTTCCACACAAATTGATTTGGGGCGTGTATCTGCAGAAGCACATTATTTAAACTTAATTAAACACTCAACAGACAAACAAACAAACAAACACAAAAATGCATGATAAAATACAAAAAAAGCCCACACTTTCTAATATATTTGGCCCTTCTAATTTTTTAGGCTATATAAAGAAAAGTTTAGAACACCAACATATTGAAATGTCGACCCCATCAACACATTTACTCAGTTTGAAATTATTCCGAGACACAAAAGTGTAAAATATGAAAATACATTTTGTTGAAAAGTTTGAAGAATAAAACCGAGAGTAAAACATGCGCTGTCGATCTACTTGTGAACATCTGTTCCTAAACTTCTCTGTAAAACTTGCTAAAAGTTGCTACGGACTCAACTTCCAGCAGTCTAGCTTCAACGAGCGTCATTACGGCCGCGACGCTGGCGCTTCTAACGGCGTTTTCCGCAACTTCTGGATCTAAGCCAGCAACATTCAAATCGAGGCTAATTGCGAGTTTCACGGTTCAATACCGTTATTAATTGAACTGTAGAACAATGGCGAATTAAAGGTGATTGTGCTGTTAAATGTTAGACTGTTCAAAAACTTGCATCATTCAATATTTAAAAAATTGAGAAAACAATTCTTTCTGGTCTACAACTATACTATTCGGACACATTGTATTCTTTATTTAAATAATATTACATACATCGCTAGAATAATGTTAACATAAGAATTTATATTCTTTTAAAACAACATATATTTTTTGTAATTACCACTTATCACATTATTCCTGATAACAATTCGATCAATATGACTGAAATTTTTGCATTCCTGATATTCATACATGTATCTTCATATACACTATTCTATTATGTAAAATAGATTCACAATTTCCTTAAACCAAACTCTCTTTGCGTTTATTAATTCCCATTTTTACACCTCACTATGATGTAGAACCAATAGGTTGAATCATTGCTAGTACCTGAGTCTCTAATTCAAGACGTCACCAGTTCGATACTGGATTGATGTCAATGATTGTTGTCTTAGGGCCGGTATTTCAATGTCCAGTTAAAATCTACTTTTCAGTTAAATTGTTTTCACCATGACAACGGCGAATAAAAATACACCAAACTGGGCTTACCTGACAGTTAAATTAACTTGGCACTTTAACTGGACATTGAAATACCGGCCCTTAGGTACGCTGAATTAAACGATATGTTAAAGAACCTAATTTTACGACTGCAAACACCAAAATTGGAACAAAATGTTATTGAAAAGAGGAACTACACAAACTAAACCATAGATCCTCAATGTCTGTTTTAGTTCTCAGCTTATGAAATATAAAAGCTTACCAAATTCTCGTGTACGCTAAAAACTGAGTGCGTAAATCTATTATAATTCGTCCAAAAACCAGTAGGCATATAAGCTCCACGTTTTTACATAATTCTAAGCGATCATTTTTTTAAACTAAATTCGCTAATCTTTGAGCTTTTAATTCATTTAAAATTACAATTGAATTTTGTAACTACTGATTTGATTCTAAATTTAACAAATCTGGTTTTTTCAGTTTATACAAATATACCTCGGCAAAACGGAGGCATAGATGAGGATTAATTTATAAGCGAAAAGTGCTGAGAGGGTTTTGGAAATGTTAACAAAACGGAGAGAGCAACTATTAAAACTGATTTTTAAGTAATAATGAATATTCAACGTCATAATGGTAAAGCTGATATTGGTGAGATTTACAAATGTGACATTTTATTATAAAAATAAACTAAAAGTAAAATTTCTGGTAAATATATTACTACTATATAACTATTATTCTCCGATTTTATTTTTTATTTACGATGTTTTTCTATATTACTCTTTATATTTAACGCATTTTTCTCGCTACCATTTATAATACGTTTGTAGATGTGGTTTGTATAATTGTAATTTACATAATTATCAGATCTACGTACTGGTAAGGTTTTGTCTATCTATTTTTACAATATTGCCCACGTTATATTCCATTGTTTTATATGGTTACTTTTAGACATACTTTTAAGTTTTTCGTTTTCGTTTTAGTATACATGTTTTGAACATAGAGGTGTGCTCTTTTGGAAGTAAATAAATAAAATAAATATTCAAAATTAAAAACAAACATTGTAATTAAAGAAAAAACAAAAAAAGTGGCAGTTACAACAAAAAATGCTAGAGTGATAAAACTTTTCAAACATAATCTTTCCACGCCGATCTTGTCAACGTAACCAATTCCAATTTTCTTTCCCTTCTACGTAAATTTTAAACAAAGCAACTTTCCACGTGTATAACATCATTCTACGACGGATATATAAAATGATCACTTTTTATTGAGATCGAATTTAAAAATCACTTCCAAGTGGATCAGAATACTGATTGAACACAATGATTATTACACAGTCTATAATACAGGTCGTGACAAGATCGCGGTGAATGCAAATGTTTTAACTTAGTCAATATCAAGATCGTATACCTGTTTCCTCGGGGGATAATAAAGATGATACGTCTCCACTTTCCCCAATATAACTGACACATTCACGAGGGAGTAACTTTTAAGTACTCGAGTATAACAACACATGAAATCAGATACCATCATTGATGCTGCTTTGAGCTACAGGCTTTAAACACTGTGATTACTTTAAACGCACACATTTCCCGGCGTCAAGGGATTAAATAAAATAAACTTACATTCTGAACGCGCCAAACGTAATAACCTCTATTTAACAAGAATTGAGATTCTAAATAAAAAAAAATAATATACACTGTTTCTCACACACACACAACAAAAACAAGTAATTTCGTCTGATTGGTAACATAATTCTCTTATTATTTATTTATCAAACTAGTGGAACATGTTATAGTGGACCTACAGCTAAAATAAACGAACACTTAAAAATACACTGTTCTTCAAGAAGATGTCAAAGATCAAAGCATTGATTTCTTACGCTTAACACCTTACGCCTAACAACGTGTTGTGATCACTTTCATTGGAACATACACATTGCAATACTTAACCCGCATATACGTGTTACGATTTAAAACTGACTGTGAATGGTGCTTTACACCCACACATTGAAATAGCTTCAAAATTAGTTCTCTAGTTTTCCTCATGGACTCAACCTGCCGAGAACTGAACAGTCAACAAAGAGTAGGAAGATATTACACAGGGATGAATGAATCCGTCCCCTTTAGCCAACTGAAAGTAATTTACAAAAGAGCTGCCGCCCATCCCCCCCCCCCCTCCCCACCCCTCAGCTCAAGGCCAGCCAACAACCGCAATTATGAAACCAACTCGGTACAAAACGTTCCCTGAAATATATGATACACTCAAACTGGTCATGTATTTAATGAATACGCAGTCGAGTGTTTATTATTTTTTTCTAAAATGAATTCGTTTTTGTGAAAGATGATCATTTTACTTTTTAATAATGTTGGGATTGTAAGTTTAGTTTTGATATTATATGAGCCCGCACATTTTTGTTTCGGTATTTACCTAAACTGCTGTTTTGCGCCTAGAGCGGTGGTTGAGTTATGAATGGTTCAGTCATGACCACATGCTTAACTCCCATTAATATGCGTTTGCGCGTGTGCGTTTGTAAATGCTCACTAGAAAGTAATTGCGAACTCTTTTTCAGAAAACAAAAAATGTAAACGTTGATTGCGCATACGAACCATAATCGGGGCTATTCATGCGCAAAAAGTAAAACGAGAAATCCTGTAAAACCTTCCCACTTTAAAAACCTGCCGCACCCCATTTGACCTTTTCAAAATTTTTGGCGAGGTGTAAAATATGACAAAACTCAACTTTAAATCACAAAACTTCAGCGTTCTTTGAATCTGTCGTTAAATTATGCATTCTCGAAAACTATATCACATTTTTCGTATCAGCATTTTTTAATAACTCATCGCTGTGAACTTTAAGAAAGTCGAGTGAAAATAAGTTCGGCTGAGAGAAAGTTTGCTGTGAACTTTCGTGTGCTACCGTGATATTAAAAAACATTCATCACCTCACGGGGAAAAAGGAAGCAAATAGTCTTCAACGTGGAATAACAATGACGGTGTGTTTACTTGGATCCTAGCACGTATACTCGTTTCTATTCTTTGCTTTATTCCCCTGTGATTGATTGATATTTCGTGTGGTTAGAATGTATTTACAAGCGACCTCGTGTTACATCTAGAAAATAATTTCAGACGTTAGTTAAATGTGTAAAAAGGAAATGATTGAAGTAGAAAACTCACCTTGCAGATAAGTTATCGCTTCAGGTATAGAAACTTTATTGAAAATTCGGCTTCCGCAGTTTGCGAAAATGTGCGGATGTTAGTAATGTATTCTGGTTTGTGTTCGTTTTCTTTACGACCGGTAACATAAATACTATATAATCACACAAAACATTACAAGATTTGAAAATCTATAGTTTATTATAATTACTTTATAGTCATTATTTATTAAATACCAACCGTATATAAAATTTAACTAATGATTTAAGACATAGTTAAAACTTAAGCACAAAAATATAAATCATCAAGTTATAAACACAATGACAGACTGCAACTACAAATTTGAATACGATATAAAAATCTAGCAATAACATGTAAAAATAAACCTAAATAAATGACATGGTGTACAGTTATTCTATTTTTAGTCACAAATGATGATTATATAATTTGCTTACTGTAGCTTTATATACGCTCAGAACTTATTTTTTTCTGGGTAGCCAACTAATAATTTCAACTTGGCCCTTTTAAAAAAATAATCCAGGGATGATTGTTTGATTGAAATTGATCGACTGATTATTTTTTATTTACACAAAACACGTTACGTATACAGTGTATTCATATATTGCGCATGGTGGCCACATTGGAGGCCACAATGGCATGTGATTGGTAGTTTATTGTTACTATGTTTCAGCTGGCGTTTGATGCAAATTCAACTGTTCTCTAACTTTCGTTTGCTATTATTACTTAAAATCAACATAAACATACTTTTTTGTCTCGATTACTCTTTTAGTCGTTTACAAAGGCATACAATAATCATTTTCGTACACTTTGTCAGGGGATATACGTGTTCAAACTTGTCATATTACCCCGTACACAATATTATTTGTTTTCTATTGACAGCTAAATGAAACTTGAAATAGTACTATAGGTGGCCTCCAATATGGCCGATGTGACGTCACTTGAATACTCCCTATAGCATTACTTTCACGTGCCACAAAGTCTCATACTTATTGTGTTTCTTCAGGTCGCGCAAAACTACTGATTGCCGGCGTCTGGGTATTAAGTTTCGTCATCTGTTTTCCGCCACTGGTGGGCTGGAAGGATGCGAAAGACCCAGAAAGCTTCGAGTCAGCCACTGGGGAGTCTGGCAGCAACCGGATAAGACAATGGACCTACAACGATACCACTTCAACCATGGAGGTCGTTGAATACTCAGTAAGTTTTCACCCTGCGAGGGCAATAGATTCACAGTAGCTTTTAAGAGGACGAAGAACATCTCTAGTCTGGCACTGCCCTGTTTTCTTATCTCTCTTGTTTTTTTTCTTTGCCAAACCTAAGGTTGGAATTCATAGTCGGCCCCTACACCCAAGGGCGCCCATTGTTACCAAGGTTACAGTTCTTTGCGTGTTATTTCCCATCAACGAAACAATCCATAGCAACAATGGGTGCCCCTAGGTGTAGGGGCCGACTATGAATTCCAACCTAAGTACGCATCCAATTTCTTTGTTTTATTTCGTATAACTAATCCTAACAGCATCTGAGGTAACTAGTACCTAGTACTTAGGTTTGGAACCGATATGACACGTGACTCAATGGTAGCCCAGCCTAGACCTAACATAAGGATTTATGAACCACATGGTGAAAACTGTTTTAAATAATATTATACATTATAATTAAACCTGTAAGTGTATACATATTGTGTGTCCAAAATAAATAAAAATAAAAAATAAAAAAATATTAACACTAACCCGGCACCTCCACCAAGGCAAAACAAAATTTGAAATTATTTTTCAGGATTGAAAAATTATGTATCTAAACGAAACTAGTTTTGAAACAATTAAATTTAGTTTCATAGTAAATGAAACCCCTTTACCTCCACCCCCTACTCGACTCTATTGTTGGTACAGGGACAGATATTAATTGATTGATTAACGTATATGCAAACTAGGGAAACGGTCTGTGTGAGACGAGTTGATAAGCAATCATCTGACCTTGAATGAATGCCTATTTTTTGAGAGGAAGTCAGTTGAGAGAGTGCCATGTTTTATTATACGCCCGCTTGCTACTGCCAGATTCAGTGGTGCTCAGATTTCTACTTCTAATACTTATCGGAATGTGTTGAAATTAACATTTTCGTAACGGGACAGATATTTTGACACTATATTGTGTTGGAAAAATATTTCGGGAAACTGTGATGTAACTAATTAAATTATTATTGAACGATGTTGCCAAAAAAATAATTGGGTTGAATCTACATTGAATTCGCGGATGTGCTTAGTTTCAACTTGATCCAAATCTCTGTTTTACGACTTTAGGGAGACATACAAACTATCAAACAAATAAATAGTGGCATAAAAGTATATTGGTAACACCATTAGTATTGTATATTTGCATGCATGAAGTGAACTTTGCTATATTGAACAATTTTCATTTTACCGAACTGACTACATCTGAGTAAGAACTGATAATAAATAGTCGATTTACAAAATTGCGTGCACTATAGTAATCATCAGCGTTCCCCTGTTGGGCTACGATAATTTCTACTCAAAGTAAAATTTGCATTGCCGAACCCCAAGAGAGGTTTTACATCATAGCTCAATTATTACTAATGCAATCCACTACAGCCACCATGCAGAATATTGTGTGTTTACGCTTGCGAAACTTGGGAATAGAAATTTTCAAAGTGCACGAGGGAAAATGAAAAATTGTAATTTAAATTCCAATCTCTTTCGTAAAAATGTTGAGTGGTTTTGTTTTGTTTTTTGGTGAGTGTCACGTGAAAATGTGAATTGTGTTTCTAGAGAATGTCTGTTGTCCTTTATTTTAATTGAAAAATGCAAAAATAGGTTGAAATAATTTAAAAGTTAATGTTTGCCATCCTACTGTGTAATGAGAAGGGTGTTTCATACTTTTGTGGAATTATTCTATCTCGTTTTCTCAACGCACAGATAATCTCCATTCCCAAATAGTTTCCTGTTTTTCTCACATTCCTTCATAATACAACGGCTATGAGTTTGCTTATTCAATACGCCCTTGAGTTGGTCCGATTTACATCAACATATTTTTATGTCGTTTATTCGTTTTGCTTTTTTACTTTTACTTTTTAATGTTTTTAATAAATGTTACTTGTTTAAATTACATCCAAACCAAATAATATTACCATGTATCTAAATTTTTATTTTATTTTCATAATAGTTTTCATTTGAAATCAGCAATTTCAAGGAAATGTCATATTGCATATTGTGTTAAATTCTAGTCAAAGTTGTTAGGATGTATAAACAAATACGTCTATTAATTCAAATAATGACATGAATGTTTTCGATTTGAAATATTAAAGTAAAAACTTATTTTATATTGATAAGTATTACATATGATATAATATATTTATGTTACATGTATTTATATATTGCTATTTTGTAAAAACATAAACCTTATTTATATGCTAAAGCAAATTATATAAAATATTTTCTTCGTGACACAGTAAGACTGATATCCTAATGACAGTCGTTTACATCAAGACTGCCCGTTTCTTTTAAACTGCAATATACGCAGCTTTGAAGTTACAGACACAAATAATCCATCAAGACTACTCGAAACTCTGTGCTTTGAAATCTTTGGTTGTCAGAGAAGACAAAAGACACAACATTACAGAGTGTTACATTTGTAACTTTACATATACATATTTTTTTAATGTGTATCATATTCAGTTTTGCTGATATTTACAAGAAAACTTCACCTCTTTTATTTTGTTTTGCTTTTGCCTTCGCCTTTGAAAATGTTAATGTTTCTTTGCAGACAATGTATATACATTTATAGGGTGATGTTTTCTTAAACACACACGAACAAAATATCAACATACGTAGAACATTTTGAAAATGGTGGCGCAACAATTTAAATAATATGATCTTCGCGTTGTTTCTCATTCATATAGCTTTTAAAAGTATAATGATTTAATGCCGCAAAGTCATTATAAAGTACATCATAAAAGAAAATGCAGATTAAAAGCACATACATTTTGCTAATTGTTTCCCCTTAATAATGACGGCGGTCCTCAACTAATGTAGTCACAATTACGAAATGGAACCAAAACCACCCCGACGAAAACAATTCCACATCCCTGCAGCCCTTCATTTGTGTAAGTGGGGAGTAGTTTATAATGACCAGTTGATATTCTTCCCACTCCGTGGCCGAGTCCTCTTTCCCTCGCGCATGACCAATTGATGTCATTAATTCACGCGTCCCCACACAAGAAACCACTAAACCACGAAATTACCCTAATCCGCGTACACGGCCAGCTGAACCAGAGTTAAAGAGGAACGCACTGATAAAATTACTAATATTGTTTGGGTTTGTAAATATTGTCTATGCGGGTAGAATACTGAATTGTGTTTCTGTGCGGTGAAAAAGTATAGCCTGGACTTATAGCGATTCATTGCAAAAGCGGGATTGTAAACGCTAAAAGGGAAAAGGGAAAAGGGAAGAAAAAAATTTGCAAAAGAAGAAAATGTTTAGACATCAAGAAATAGACGGAAGAACAATAATTTGCTAATGTGAAAAATGTTCTTTGTCAAGAGACGGGGGGAGAAGAGGGGGGGGGGTTGATTATAGACTTTTGATGTGATGTGATTGCGTGGATCGAATGACAAATTATGAAGTACTTGAAGGAGAAAATACAAACATACGTCACTAAGATAAAGAGACGGTTTAGTTAGAGTTAAGGTACGAATTAATACAAAGAACCTAAAAGAAGGGAAAAGGGGGGGGGGGAATTAGTTTAGGCAGACTAACATTAGACTAAAATTACAACATATAATTCGGGCTCTAAACATTGCAATGTAAGAAAATAAATTAAATATTTGGTGTCGGAGTGAGAAAATCATTTTTGTGTTAGATAGGCCTACTTTAGAAATCAGTTATATAACTGAATATGTTAAAAATTAAAGAAATTAACTGAGTGGTTCATAGTTTGATTACATCCAAAAGGCGCTTTGTAAACCTATTTTGATAGGGATAGGGATGTCTATTGGAATTAAAGATGACGGCCTTATTCGTCAATATGATGAAGAAAGTGTCACTATGTGTTACGAGGTTCTATAACTGATTGGCTGGTTCTTATGTCTTCCGCTTGTCCGGAACGAAAAGATAAATCAACCACATCTTTTTGTGAGTTTGAAGAAGCAGACTAGGGACTTTGGTCAATAGAAACACACCAGAAAGAAATAAACTCCGAACAACCCTGATTTTAGGTTGCAGTGGTCGTAGGATATGAATAAAAACTTGAAAACACACAATAGACGACTTCAGAAATAATCATCGTGTCGATATACTTTTGTGTAGTCACAAAACCATATAGGTTGACAAGTACTGCAACGGAACTCAGACAGACCGGTGATATTCATACATACATACTATCATAATAGGACACTTACCCAAGCAAACTTTCAAAAATAACATCTTAACTATAAAAAAAACTTCCTACTGGAATTAAATACATTTTTGATAAAAATACATTTAAAAACAAACGTAAACATAATATGCTTATTAAAAAAGCATACTATTCAATGAATTAATTTTATGAATGATATATAATTTTAACTTAAATGCAATATGAATCATTTACTTTGTATTACTTTATTATTTTGTATTTTTCTTTTATTATACTACTAAAATTATCATTTCAACTATGTTAATAGTTATATATTATCTACTGTCTAACTATACTTTATACTTTCCACAAACCCTATTTAGATATTCTACTCTAAAGGTTGCCTAAGGGAAATTACTTTATAACAAGTAAAACTTGTTTTTCTGTTAACTGGAAATAAAGCACTTCTACTACTCTTACTACAGCGATAGCAACCAACTTCTCAACAAAAAGTGTAGCCTATACTCAGTCAATCAACTTAGAGCATGTTATGTTTTCATTTCGTTTGAACTACGAATATCGACAGTGGTTGAGTACAGACTGATATATAGCAAGTTGGTTATTCAGATTATGTGACCAAAATATATTAAAATATTTATATTTGCATTTTGTAATTACAACAATGTCGATAGAATCTCAAAATCTTGATAATATGGAGATGAGTTTTAGATTAGTTGCGAACTCATTCGACTCTTTTAACATTGGACGTTGGAATTTTTTTAAATAATTTCGGTGGCATAGAGAAAATCGTGTTGCCACAGCAAATCATTCCGAAAATAAAATCGAATCGAAATCAAAATCGATATAAACTTCAAATAATATAGTTACTTTACTCTCTTTGTTGTCGGGGTTGATTGTCATGAATTAAAAGATGTTTCGAATTTTAAAAAAAAATTCAGAGTACCGGTAATACTTTTTAAGAGAGACAGTCACTGAGAGAACCTACTCTATCCAGCTTTTCACCCAAGCGAAGGATACCTCTACGTCAAAAACCGCAGACAATTTTCATTTTTTTTTTAACTATATCTCAAGATTGAAACACAACATCAAAAATCTGAGACACCATAGCGCTGTGGTTTGGTAAGCCCTACACACTGAATGATAAATGTATTTAACGTTATCATCAGTATGACTGTGATAACGATTTCCTTAGTAATTTGAAGAAGTCGCTGTGGTGTCTCAGATATGTTGTGTTTCAATCTTGAGATATAATTAAAAAATGAAAATTGTCTGCGGTTTTTGACGTAGAGGTATCCTTCGCTCTTAACAATGTGTACCCCACGCGTATACGAATTTAAATCTCAAAATTTCGAGTGTTTGCCCCACGTTATAGCTTCAGGCACTCTAATGTTACCTTCCAGGCCCTATACTGATCTTCAATGCGTCCTCCCCATTGAAACTTGTAGGCTGCGTCTCAATTTCAATGGCTTCTCGTAAAAGACGAGGGTGGTATTTTTGACTCATGGCCAGTTCACGTGGTTGTCAAAATGAGAAAGTAATCATTATTGACATACTTTATTGAAAATTATTTGTGTACACATGCCATGTTGAATCAACAAGTAAATAATTGAATGAATGAATGATTTAATGAATGACTGAATTAAAAAATAACTGAATGATTTAATTAATGAATGAATAAATAAATAAATAAATAAATAAATAAATAAATAAATAAATAAATAAATAAATAAATAAATAAATAAATAAATAAATAAATGAATGATTTAATGAAAGAATGAATGAATGAATAAATGAATGATTTAATAAATTAAAGAATGATTTAGTCGTATTGGTGGAGGTGCCGGTCCAAGGATAAAAAATTCCATTGAGATACGTTTTACACGCAACATAATATCTGGCAGCCGGAACACGACAGATACGGTTTTAAACTCAACTATTTTTAATACTGACGTCTGTATTGCCTCACATCTATATAGATATGTAATATCTACATAAACTAACACATAAATGTATACTTATCGTCTACCTATTATAGTCTCGTAAATAAATTAAAATATATATTTTATTTATATAATTATTTTCAAATATGTTCTACAAATGAACTGTATCAATACAATACAATCAATACAATAACCAATCAATCTGATAATAACTGTATAAAAAGCAATATAAGAACCTAGTAATTGGACTGTACACTGTTCCTTGTCACACTTAAAATTAAAGCGCAATATTTCGAACCCTAATCAGAGCTCTTCAACAGGCGAAAACACACTCACGCCTGTTGAAGAGCTCTGATCAGGGTTTGGAATATTGCGCTTTAATTTTAGGTGTGACAAGCAACAGTGTACAGTCCAATTACTAGGTTCTTATAACGGTTTACCTGTTCTACTATGTTTCCGTTTTTAATAAAAAGCAATGTTGCATACAACTAGGTGGCTCGTTGGTCCAGTGGTAGCATCCCTGCTTCCAATCCAGAAGGTCCCGGGTTCAAATCCCGGTTCAGGCAGAAGTTTTTTAACTTCTATTAAGGTTCAGTTCCATTACTTCTTGCCTTAGGAATGAATAAACGGTGACTTTGGAGCCATCCTAGCAAGGAAGCACTCAATAAATTCAAAGTTGTTCTGAACTGGCTTTTTTGATTATGACATTTGTCCGCAAGTGTTCGCACTGTCCAATCACTGATTCACAAGTTTCGTATTTGAAATATCGATCTTTGATTGGTTATCGCTCACTCGTCGACGGTGTTCGGAGCCTACAGGGTTGGTTTAGTCACTTTAAACTAAAGTCCCCTACTGAAAATCAGTTTAGTTACTGATTGGGTAGACTCTAAATGTGAATTTATTTATTTATTTGGTTTTCGCCTGTTGAAGAGCTCTGGTCGGGGTTGAAAATATTGCGCTTTAATTGTGTGACAAGGAACAGTGTACAGTCCAATTACTAGGTTCTTATAACGTTTTACCTGTTCTACTATGTTTCCGTTTTAATTAATAATAATCAATGTTGCATACAACTATGAACGGTGCTGTCCTTGCTCTCAGGAAGAGTCATGCCCGTGGATCTGCGAGCTGACAAACGACGCTGGGTACGTAGTCTACTCCGCGCTAGGCTCCTTCTACATCCCGATGCTGGTGATGTTGTTCTTCTACTGGCGCATCTACAGAGCGGCCGTGCAGACTACCAAGGCCATCAACCAGGGGTTCAGAACCACCAAGGGAACGAGGCTACTCGGGAACCGTTTCGACGAGCAGCGACTCACGCTGAGGATACACAGGGGTAGGGGGTCGGTGATGCAGGGTAAGGGTAAGATATCTTTTGACTAACACAACTAACTCATTCCATGCATGTGTTCATTAAGGCTGTATGCCGACTTACCCTGCCCACGATTTTGTTATGTTCAAATTGATTTAAAATGTGCTTAAATTGTCTCAAAAGCAAATCCATGCATATGTTCATTAAGGCTGTATGTCGACTTATCCTGCCCACGATTTTGCTCTGTTCAAATTTATTTTGAAGTGTTTTTGAATTGTCCCAAAAGCAAATACATTCACTATAGAGAATGTAATGTAATGATGCTGCTGCTCACATTTCAGAACATTTAAAGAAGTAAAATATTTATCGGAACAAGGAAACATTCATAATATAAGACACTGAATTCACTATAGGATGGCATATTTTTATTTTATTTTTTATTTTTATGAAACCTTTTTTAAGGCAATTTTAACAGACCAAATCAGAGGCTTCGTAGGGTGCTCGAAAATACAGCCTTAAGATCATAACCCTGAACTACACAGTCAAACTTTATGACCTTTATCTTGAGAAGAATTAATTTGCTAAAAGAAAAGATTAAAAGTTAAACTTGAGTCTTAGTTCAGTTTTTGAACTCAAATTTATGCGTCAAATTAATGTAACACGTAATTCATTCAAGAATTTAAATACATAATTGGACTGTGTAAATTAGTTATTGCAAAAAGAATATTAATATTACGTTTAGCTCTTCTAAGCCCTGGAAACGTAATAACCTCGAGAGTTGGTTTAAACTTACATTAAATATTGCACGTTGCTAATTATAAATAAACTGGGGAACTTACAAGACTAATATTTCATGTTGTGTTCAGACTGCTGTAATTTTAATACGCTGTAACTTGACAATGCTGAAAAATGATTTGTTATTATAGAATTAATACTTACCCACATTGAACTGCATTAGTTATTAGTAAATGTATATACACCATGTATTTGCATTATAAAAAAAGCAAGTCGACTGTGGAAAATGTAACATACGTATTGCCAAGAAAGAAATTAACATTGTAATTGTTCTCTTAATATAAAGTAAGGGACGTTAAAGCGTAGTGGTTATTAAGATATGGTAATTGGGTTACATACTTGATACAGATGTCTCGAAAAGAGTGTGAGCAGTGTTGAAATGCATAATATGGAAATGGAGTGTGTATGGAAAAGTTTGGAATCGAAAGTGAAAACAGTGAAGTGCAAGAAATATAATTCCGTATAGTATGGAACTGTGTATGTATTGGGAATATGAGTACTGAAGAGATTTGCTTAATTCATAACTACTAAATTACCCTGTAAAAATTTGTGGATTTATAAGAAATCAATACAAATTAAAAATTACTAAAAACGAACGAAATCATTACTTTTATATTCGTGTTTTTGGCCTTTTGTTTGGATTATTAGATATTGTAGACTCGCATAATCAATTTAAAGTGAAATTTTCAGTTTATGTTAAATTGTTTGTGAATTTGTTTTAGTTGTAAAATTTCAAGCAAAACGTTTACGGTATATAAACCGTCAAGTTTGAGACAATTCTATAAAGAACCCCTAAAATCTTAGAACTATTCCTTCTGAAAGGAATACATTAAAGATGTACATAAACCGAATGTATTCAAATATAGTAATATACGAAAATATGACAAAATCAGATATTCAAACATGTTTCTTCCCGAGAAAAATAAATTACTCGTCATATTGACAAAAAATCACAGGCCATCAAATAAAACTTCCAACTGTATGCATCCAAACTTCGCTGTGAATAAACGTCCACTCCATTTACTCCAACGAAGTTTAATAACACAGAAGATACGTGTGCATACATACATCCCCGATGCAAAGTTGGACGTGTAAACTTGGCAACGGTGCATGCATCTTCGTCAGAATGGCAATCGTGCTCAAGTTAGCAATCTCCGCTCTTGCGCTCGAGATAACGAAGAGTTCTTGACGTGACGTCATGAGTCGTGACAGAATGATGGAAGGGGGGAGGGGGGGGCTGGCCATGTTTCAAGTGTCCTCCAGAATAGATTGTGTTTTCTACGTTATACGTGCGGAGATGCTCGACAGGGTTTGAACACACGGGGTGGACCAAAGCAAAAACATTTATGTTATACGACTACTTTATTATTTTATTATTTATCATTTATATTTTATAGCTGTTCCAGCCCAAAAATTAAGTACAATCTCTCTCTCTCTCTCCCTCTCTCTCTCTCTCTCTCTCTCTCTCTCTCTCTCTCTCTCTCTCTCTCTCTCTCTCTCTCGTAATAATGAAGTGAAGAGATATGAAATTGTAACGAGGCTCTGCCCTCACGGTTTATCTTCAACCGTTGAATCAGTGTTCTCACTTACTAAAGCACACTTCATTATTGTTCGATTTCAAACGATACGATATGGAACGATATGGAGAAGGATCTAGGAAGGGTTGGTGCGTGTTTAAGTCGCCGGCATGAATGAGAAGAAATAAGGAGACGTGAGAAACGAGGGAGGAGTGAGCAAGATCATGTTGAATGAGAAATAGGATGAATAAAGGTATAGCTGCGTGAAATCATTTATCTCAATGTTTACCGATATTTCTTATGTATAACATTGTTTTGTCATGTTATTTGTTGTTTTACTGCAACTCTCTAACATAAACAAATGTTCTGTTATCTAAATTAAAATCTCCGTATCTTTCTTTTGCAGGCCATCACAGTAACAACCGCCAATGTTATTTGTTGATTTACAGCAACTTTAAATACCTAACATTCATAAAGGTTATGTTAGGTATCTAAATGAAAGTCTCCTTCTCTTTCTCTTCCAGGCCATCACAGTAACGGCAGTAACAGCACAGTAACAACTGCCAGTAACTCTCCCAGCACACTGAGCATACCCGGCCGATCCCCCGAAGTTCCGCGTCTAAACCGCTCTTCGACCGGTCGCCACATCGAACGCAGCAAAGCAAACAGCGAACGTATCAAAATCTCCGTGAGCTACCCCAGCTCGGACGCCATCTGCTCCTCGGCAAACAACAACGGCATCCCCGACTCTGCCCAGAGCAGCAAGAAGAACTCCATCACGTCGGAGAGCAACGTACAACTCTACTCCGTTCACTACTCGAACAACACTACGGGATCGGCCGTGTTCAAATCACGTGATAATCATCTGCGCGCGCCGGGGCAGCGTTCCTTGTCGCACCACAGAAAGAACAGCAACGACAACTCTGACCTATCACCGTCGCCGACGTTCGACGACAGCGCCAGCGGCAACAAACCGAAACTCATCTCGAAGATGGGCAAGCGTAACATCAAAGCGCAGGTTAAGCGTTTTCGAATGGAAACGAAAGCGGCGAAGACTCTGGGTATAATAGTTGGTGGATTCATTGTGTGTTGGCTGCCGTTCTTTACGATGTACCTCATACGTGCGTTCTGTGTATCGTGTATACATCCGGTCGTCTTCTCAGTTCTGTTCTGGTTGGGGTATTGTAATTCGGCGATAAATCCGTGCATCTACGCGCTCTTCAGTAAAGACTTTCGTTTCGCTTTCAAGCGCATCATATGTCGGTGCTTTTGCGGCAAGAAAGGGGAGAGCGCGCGCAACACGAGCAGAAGAAGAGGTTCTGATGGGTCTCAGTTGGGGAGACATCAATCGTCTCATCATCACTTTCCTAATACGTCACAGGGAGACGATAGCGACCCCAACAATGATGGTTCGGATTCTAGATGACCTCACGCAAGGCCCTCATCGTGTACAGTTACACGTCTTGTCCAATGTTATCTTATGCAGCATGCTTCGGTGTTTGTCCAGTAATATATACAATGTTTCATATTTTCACGGTACCTATCTTGTTGTGATGTTTTATAAAAAGGTAAGTAAGTATATGGCAGCAACATTGAACTGGTGTGTAAGTATGGCAACGTTGTAATTGAATTCGTGTGTGATAATGGAGGACTCGATGAAAATGTCGAAGTAAGTGTTCCACTTGTCGGTTACCGATGAATTGTGCTACGAAACGTGAGTAACATGTTGAAGTCTAGTCACGGCTAAAAGCTGATTATTATAATATTAATAATATAAGTTTCAGACTGAACAATTGGAAAATTGAGAAATGATTTGGGAAGCTGTGTTTTGACACTAATGGGACGTTGTTTTCGATTATTCAATCCTTAGTGAAGATCGAACGTAATTTCCCAATTAATGACTTTATTGCTCGTCAATAATTCTATATCCGTTGTGTTTAAATGCAAATTCCATGTGTTTAACTTCCCCTGCTTAATAATGGATGTTCAATGTGCTAATTCACATTTAAATGGATTCTATCTATATGTGTTTGTACAGCATATTGCCAAAAACTGCTGTGCAAATTGTCAATATTAAAATTGGCCTTGTGCTTGTTTTTAAGGCCAATGATCTTTAAAACATGGAGGTGCATGTCTTCGAAATCAACAGAAATGTCACTATAACGGGTATTATATCATTGTCAAATAAATGTCTGTACTACATTAATAAATGTGCAATACAAGTATTGGATATATGTGTATCTCATGATATGTGTAAATAAAATTAAAATGTGTCAAATGTGTTAAGAGAATTCTATTTGGTGTTATTGTGTCATGGTTCTGTAAGTTTTGTGAAGAAGAAAGTAATCGTTTGGCTCCTAATTAAGTACCTCTCCTCTCCCATTCATTAACAAAGATATGGTTCATTTAGGACTTAGGTTATATGAAATATTATGGACGTTATAAATTATGGTTTTTATAAACTAAAACACTTTTAGTTTAACTCAACAATATTAATGTTTCTTAAAATGAGCTGCAGTTAATCCGAAGAGACACCGCAACAAGTAAAGGTCGGCTTAACATTTATTTAAAATTTATGGATTAACAAAATGAAATCAAAGAAAAAGCACTTTCCTAAGATTCAAGATTTAAGGAAACCATAGCAACGTTAGCTAAAATTCTTATCCCAGCCAATGAGAGGCGACGTTTTATAAATCATGCCAATGGTAGCAATTCTAAGTAAAACAGTTGGAAAATAAAATCTTAAATCTTAGAAAAGTCTGTAAACAGACCTTAACTTAACGATTCATTACTCAAGTATCCTTGCATCAAAACATAAGCAATAATTATTTTCACGGAACAGAGACGATTAAGATATTATAATTGCAGAAAAGGAAATTGAGAATTTTGCTTTCTTGAAAATTATGGAATCTTATACTATAGTTCGGTGACTTTTATAAACAAGAAATTAATTCTCCCAGGTAATTGCCACATCAATAGTTGTGCAATACTGTACTTTATCTACCGCACGAGAATTGGTAGATTCTTCACTGTGAAAACGCGCGTGTTTCGTCCACTCGACATGCTTGACAAGCAACTATCGGCTTATCGTGCATGATCGAAAACCCTAATACAGCATCTTCGAATCAACACCTGTTCGAACAGCCTTTGTTTTTCTTAACAACTGGCCCAGTTTTCGCATTAGAGCTTCCATTCCAAATTTGATATTCATGAAATACTGAAAGTAAAACCCTGCTTAATTTTTTAATTAATAATTAATTATTAAATTATTAATTAATTTTTTTAATTAATTAATTAATTATTAATTAATTTTTTTTAAATTTTAATATTGCACTAGTGCTTCACTTTTTCTCTAGTGTTTCAGTTGCCGATAATATTTTGTTGGTGGTTCATTCCATTCATCTGTTAGTGGGGGCTGCAGGAAAACCGGTTTGACTACTGTAATGCTGGGTTAATTAAGATAGATTTTATTAGACATAATATTGAATGTATTCTCAATGATATAAGTTTATTTATATATGTATTAAATATAAATATGTACAGGTTTTTTAGAAAATAAATATCATTTTTGTTCACCTTAGCAAATGTTCCTTACAATAAATGGCAACGAGAAACTCTGTCACAAGTAAATATCCATGACGTTAAGAATGAACCAACGTACGTACTGGCTTCGCAATGATGTAATTGCACAATATGCATACGCGTTTAATAACGTACATGACTATTCTGGCTTCTGAAACGTAAGACGTGCGTCAAGTGTTGTAGGATACAATAAATAGGCTTACAGAAACGCTGAATTTTTAAATTAAGAAAATAAAATAACAGATTCACTTCTCGTTTAACTATGCATTCATTATACCCTGTATCTCTTCTAAAGTTTTACCTCTAGTTTCAATACAAACGAACATTATGAAACACATGGCAAGAAAACAAATGATCGCAAATAGCCAGAACGAGAAGTTGTTACCAATACCCGAGATCATGTACGGAAACGCAAGCGGCACGACAAACGCGCAGGTCCAGTTGACAAAGCTGCAGACGGCGCAGGCCATTCCCTTGATGTCTGTGGGGAACAGCTCGCCGAGCATGAGCCAGGGCACGGGGCCGGCACCGATAGAGAACGCGCATATGTAGATGCAGAGTACGACAACGGGCAGCCACCCGACACTGTCCACGGCGCCGCTGCCATTGTCCAAGAAGGTAAAGTAGACGCCGAGAACGACGTGGCAGGCGCCCATGGCGGCCAGAGAGACAATCAACAACAGTTTCCTGCCCGCACGCTCGACGGTCAACACGGCAAGTAGCGTGGCGAAAATCTGAAACACTCCAATGATGATCTGACAATATTTCGGCTCGAGTTCCGAGCCGGACCGCTTGAAGATGGCGAGCGCGTGAAAGATGACGGCGTTGATGCCGCTCAACTGTTGCGCCAACATCAGTCCGAAACCGATGCCCAGTGACTTCCTCGCGGCTTTCGTCGAGATTCTCTCCTTGAAAGTCTTCGTCTGCGTTTGACTGTCCTTCACAAACTTCTCGATCTCTTTCAGCTCGGCCGACGAGTCGAACTTCTTGCCGCGATACCATTGCAGCGACTTCGCCGCCTGTTCGGGTTTGTTCCTCATGAAACGGTGATACGGCGTCTCGGGTATGAAGATGAAAATGACGAAAAATATGACCAACGGGATGATACACGAGAGACTCAGAAACATCACGTTCGCGAAGCTACCGACGGCGTACGAGAAGAGGATGCCGATGACGAGCAGGAACTGGAAACACGCGCCGAGTGCGCCGCGAATCTCCGGCTCGGCCGTCTCGCCGATAAAGATGGGCACGGCCACGCAGAACGCGCCGCCGGCGAGGCCCGTGATGAAGCGACCCACGCACAACAGCGGGATTGTCTCGACGAACGCCAGCATCGCCCAGCCGGCGGCGAACGGGAACACGAGAAACAACATCGTCAACTTGCGGCCGAAGAAGTCGAGGATGAAGGGCAACGGAAACATCACCGCGGCGGCGCCCAGGCACATGACGCTACCGACCCAGGCGACCTCCTTATCGGTCTTGTCCAGTGACTCCTCAATCATCGGGCCCGCGGGGGAAGCCCATCCGAGGACGGTGCCCAGGGCGAACGCTCCCAACGTACCTGAAAACAGCAACAGGTATAGCGTTGAGGCAAATACCAATTCACCAAGACTACTGGCCCCGGATTCACAAGAGGCCCCAAGTCTTTTTTTTGGTCTTATCTCTAAGACCGGCCTAACTTTGAACCTCTTGTGAATCCAAGAAAATATCTGAAAACAGACTTTAAAACACATTATTGGAATACTCATTGTGTCCTTGTTCCTATCAGGAATTAGTGTGACCTGTCTGGATTTACAGGAGGTCCAAAGTTAGGCCGGTCTTAGAGTTAAGACCAGAAAAAGACTTAAAACCCCTTGTGAATCCGGGTCCGGGACCTTACATGTGATTTCGTCACAGGCGAGGCACTCGTAGCCAACCAGCGAACCGCCCGAGACAAGTGCGCGCAGATAACGATCGCTGATTGGCTACGAATATCTCGCCTGTGAAGAAAGCACGTGTAAGGTTATCTTGGGTTGTCTACTTGGTCCAAGACTACCTTAATTACATATGCGTTCGTCACGGGCGAGGCACTCATGGCCAACCAGCGAACCGCCCGAGACACACCCGCGCAAATACCGCTCGCTGATGGGTCGGGGTCAGAGCGTCGAAACACCGTAGCGTCGAAACGCCATTCGGTATAAAAACGCGATGGGTCACTCGGTATAAAATCTGTGCACGATGCGCCATAGCGTCGAAACGCCATTCGACCTAAAATTTTATACCGAGTGGTACATCCCGTATGGGTCACAAGACCTAAAACAGGGTTTTATACGTTATGAACCCTCCAGTATGGGTCATTCGGTATAAATACAGGATTTTATACGCTGCGGCCCGTACTGCACGTACCGTTCGACCTAAATATTTATACCGAATGGCGTTTATACGCAACGGTACATCACGTCGGAAATTTATATCTAACGCCGCTCTCGTTTTATACCTTACGCCGCTTCTTGCACATTAGCAACCCCTATAATTACACTTTTCATTTAAAACTTTAAAATCTTACCACACTTAAAACCTTTTATATCGAATGACCCGTCGCGACGGGCCATTCGGTATAACACTTTATAAAGTTTTAGGTCGAATGACCCATCGCGACGGGCCATTCAGTATAAAACTTTATAAAGTTTTAGGTCGAATGACCCATCGCGACGGGCCATTCAGTATAAAACTTTATAAAGTTTTAGGTCGAATGACCCATCGCGACGGGCCATTCAGTATAAAACTTTATAAAGTTTTAGGTCGAATGACCCGTCGCGACGGGCCATTCAGTATAAAACTTTATAAAGTTTTAGGTCGAATGACCCATCGCGTCGGGCCATTCAGTATAAAACTTAATAAAGTTTTAGGTCGAATGACCCGTCGCGACGGGCCATTCAGTATAAAACTTTATAAAGTTTTAGGTCGAATGACCCATCGCGACGGGCCATTCAGTATAAAACTTTATAAAGTTTTAGGTCGAATGACCCATCGCGACGGGCCATTCAGTATAAAACTTTATAAAGTTTTAGGTCGAATGACCCGTCGCGACGGGCCATTCAGTATAAAACTTAATAAAGTTTTAGGTCGAATGACCCGTCGCGACGGGCCATTCAGTATAAAACTTTATAAAGTTTTAGGTCGAATGACCCATCGCGACGGGCCATTCAGTATAAAACTTAATAAAGTTTTAGGTCGAGTGACCCGTCGCGACGGGCCATTCAGTATAAAACTTAATAAAGTTTTAGGTCGAATGACCCGTCGCGACGGGCCATTCAGTATAAAACTTTATAAAGTTTTAGGTCGAATGACCCGTCGCGACGGGCCATTCAGTATAAAACTTTATAAAGTTTTAGGTCGAATGACCCGTCGCGACGGGCCATTCAGTATAAAACTTAATAAAGTTTTAGGTCGAATGACCCGTCGCGACGGGCCATTCAGTATAAAACTTTATAAAGTTTTAGGTCGAATGACCCGTCGCGACGGGCCATTCAGTATAAAACTTAATAAAGTTTTAGGTCGAATGACCCGTCGCGACGGGCCATTCAGTATAAAACTTTATAAAGTTTTAGGTCGAATGACCCGTCGCGACGGGCCATTCAGTATAAAACTTTATAAAGTTTTAGGTCGAGTGACCCGTCGCGACGGGCCATTCAGTATAACACTTTATAAAGTTTTAGGTCGAGTGACCCGTCGCGACGGGCCATTCAGTATAAAACTTTTTAAAGTTTTAGGTCGAGTGACCCGTCGCGACGGGCCATTCAGTATAAAACTTAATAAAGTTTTAGGTCGAATGACCCGTCGCGACGGGCCATTCAGTATAAAACTTTATCAAGTTTTAGGTCGAATGACCCGTCGCGACGGGCCATTCAGTATAAAACTTTTTAAAGTTTTAGGTCGAGTGACCCGTCGCGACGGGCCATTCAGTATAAAGCTTTAGAGCGAACCGAGAGCTATGGCGACGGAAGCGTATGTTCGGTGGCCCGTTCGGTGGGTCCACCCTATAGCCGTGGGGAAGCCAGACGAAAGGCAGTCCGCGTTCTCCCTTTTCCCATTTCCTCCCCTTTTTTTAAGTCCTACTTGTCCGTTTCCTCCAAACACCCCCCGACGTCATAGGATCATAGTTGTCGAGTAGGTCGACGTCGTTAAACAACAAAGAATAATAATAATAATAATAATAATAATAATAATAATAATAATAATAATAATATTTAATATTAATAATAATAATAATAATAATAATAATAATAATAATAATAATAATAATAATAATAATAATAATAATAATAATTGTTATTATTATATTATTATATTTTTATTATTATTATTATTATTATTATTATTAGTGTATAATCATTATTATTAATATTCATATTTGCAATAATAACAATAATTCATAATGTCACAGTTCGTAATAACAATAACAACTGCTATTAGTAATAATATTATTATTATTACTACTTTTAATTTATGTAATTAATCGATTAATTTAATATATATTTTTTATACTATTATATTATTTTTTATACCATTATTATATTATTTTAAAAAAAAAATATTAAAACTTTTATATCTCGCGATAGCTGTCGAACGGAGTACCGATCAAGTTGAAATTTGGACCATCCACAAATCTCGGTGTGGATTAATCGCCATTAGTTTTGTGGAAAAATTGGTCAATAAGTTACAAAGTTACATTAACGTTAACAAAAGTTTTTTTTTTTTCAAAAACAAACTGGCGGGAAAATGTGAGATAGCCAATTTCCGTCCGGTCACGAATATCCGTTAACTATTAGAGGTACAAAGATTACACACTTGTAAATTAACCATGGCAACGTAAACAAAGCTCTGTGAAAATAAAGACTTGCACAATTATAGTGATGATAAGCTGTACTTTCCGTTAGGTTTTTGGAAGGTTGTGTACTGGTCGTGGCGGTAGTTTTGAAACTTTTAGAATTTGCACAGAGTGGACGGGAACGTACCGTGTGTGACCAACTGGGTAGTACGTTATTTATTGCGAAGAAATGTCCAAGGGCTGTTATGTTTGTATGTCTCGATTGCAGCATTCGGCTAAGTGACTGAGGAAAACGTCGGGAAAACCTTGTCAGGACTGCCCGTGGCCGGTATTCAACCGGCGACTTCCCGAATAGACGGTTTTCATAAGAATTGATCTAGAATCCTTAGACTGAGTTAACCACGATCATCCAAATCTTCGGTGACAACAATACACAACAATTAAAAATGACCCTGGACATAACATTAGTGTGCGGGCGGCGTGCCATTGGTACTGTTGTTTCCCGCTAGATGGCATAGGTAGCCGCTATTATTTTCGATTGGCACCTAAAATATTCCTGATGTTTGCATGAACAGTAAGAGTGACTTCTAGTAGGCGTTTTGATATTTAGCTTATTTGTATTCAGAGTATTATTATTACAGAGTAGACAAACGTTCTAGCTTCCAAATAAATAAATAAAAATAAATAAAAAATGAGAAAACATTTTTTTGTGGGAAATATTTTTTTAATTTTTCTAAAATCCAAAATGGATACTTAACCATTAGATTATAACTTATTATTCATATGAAAACATAAACAAAATAAATAATAAATGTATTGAAGAGCAAGAATTTAAGCTTGTTTATGATGTAACTTCCACATAGATACCTCCCACACGTCCTTAGACAACATTGGCACAAAAACGCCCAGCACCCAAAGTGGTAGATAACTAGTGTTCATTGTTGTGCATTGTTTCATTGAGATAGAAGATCGTTATTAACTCTGTCTAAGGGTTCTAGATGCCTATTGGAGCCTCGTGTGCCCCGCACTGAGCCTTCTCTGCCCGCAGTATACCTTTCTATTTTTTAATGTCAATAAATGTTAATATAATGAGAATATAATAATTCACAGGTAACACGTACGTCACAATTTGCGCGTGGCGGCCTCATTTGTGATCAAACTTTGACGTTGCCATGGAGAAAATAATTGAAGGCTGTCGTGGTAGAACATATAAGTTCTTATTTGTTTGAAAGTTAGCCTTATCTTTTTTAAATAAAATTGGTGTGCGGGGTAATTTTTTAGTTTTTTATTACTTATGTTTACTTTTTCAATTCTAAATTAGTTAAGCGAGCGAAGCGAGCGTCTCCATTTGACTTTTATGGCACTCGTTTTTTTTTGTCTCGCGGTAGCGATCGAACGAAAAGTCCCATGAAGTTGAAATTTGGACCATCCACAAGCCTCGATGTGGATTGAACGTCATTAGTTTTGTGGAAAAATCGGTCATGAACAATCAATCTTTTATTGAACAATGGCAGGGAGTATAATAACTTTGACAATAAAAACTAATCTTTGCAGATTTTTGTTTTGGTTGTTGTTGATCGTTGTTTTTTGAACAAATATGAACATTCTTATATGTCACGAATACATTAATTTCAACGAGATCCGATAAGTATTGTAGGTAAAAATTAAATGTGTATTGCTGAATTGTAGTGAAGTAACTATAGAACGAAAAATCCAAGCTATAATTTATATGGACAATCAATATTTTATTGAACAATAGAAAGAAATATAATAATAATAAGACTAGGAAAACGCTGTGTGTGACGTGTTGATAAGCCAGCGCGTCCATGTACACGAACTTTCTGGCGAAAAGTTCTCAAAGCTATCGTCAATGTTCAATGTAAGAGATAAAGATACATGTGTCGCAAACGCCCTTGTTCGCCCTTGTTTCAAATAACAACAATCAACAACAACCAAATAAAAATGTGCAAAGATTAGAGTTTTTATTTCATATTTATTATACTTCCTGCCACTGTTATTCCCTTACCCATCTATGTGTTCGCTTTTAGGTCAAATCTTTCAGTCTGGATTACCGGTGCCCGGAATAGCACCGGTGATATTCCAATCCATGGCAAGGTGTAACCGTAAATATCAAACATGATAAATCCTACCGACTTTGTACCGAACACGCTTCGACCACACCAACAAAATGCAGAATCTTTATTATTGAAACAAAAGTTTACAACAAGAACATATTTCATGCGCCCCGCTCTCGGAAAGGTTGCTCGACGGTCGAGTTCGTAGTACCTTGGTCAGAATGCGCCACCAGTCAAAACTAAGCGGTGTTTGGTACCCCTTGCAGGTAGACAACCCTTTAGGTCGTTGTGCATTGAGGTATGTTTCTTGTCAGGGGCAGCCTATGCGGGCGGAGAGTGGACGAAAGGTTGAGGGCGTGGCTACATGGTCAGCGGCGGTTTTGGATAGGAATGCACAAATTATTTTTAGGAAAGGCGAATTTGTGCTTAGGGCTACATCCGCTTATTCCTGCTTCCAATGCAGGAGGTGCATGGTTCGAATCCAGACTCGGGCTGGGTATTTTTAACTTGTGATGTAAGCGTTGACTTTGGAGTCGTCAGGGCATTAAGCATTCAATGTATTATTTAAACAAATCTATGTAATGGTATGCTTGAAAGAAACCCTCAATAAATAAATAAAAATAAATAAATAAATAGCAACGAACCATACAACAAATAGTATAAATGTTCACCACTGAAAACTAACTCTTGCAACTGAGTCAGCAGAGGTGGCAAGTGCAGTATAGTTGTACTAGATCTATTACAAAATAGTTCTTTTCAGTACGGCAGTATTTGAAAATCGTATACAATTTTTTTCATCCCCCAAATCTATTACTATTTCTTGAAAAAAGATTGATGAATAAAAGTTTAAGCAATTACATAAGTAAGTTGAGAATAAATATAAACAATAAAATAAATAATGCTTTTGCAATCACGTATTTGCAGCTGCAGTTTGTCATCACTGGACTTGGAGTAATGTCTCCTAGTGAATCGGAGTAATAGGGTTGTTGTATTGTTGGGGCTACCCCCACTGAAAATATGCAAACAAAACATCGATGAGACTGATTCAGATCCTGATGCAACCGTTGCAACGTAACTTTTTACTGAGTTTCTAGTGTCTTCTGTATTGCCACGTGAAAATATTCTATATTTTTATAATTAGATCAGATTATATATTAAAATATTAAGTTCAACACATATTCATTTTCATCTTGTGAAAATGAATTAAAAAAGAATGACAACTAGAATCGCTAAAATGTCAAGTGTTATATTTCTCCATTGAGTAATACATATTAAAATCAGAATCATCACGCAATACATGTCGAAGGACACTTACTAGACATCTTCAACACTTGAAAAAAATGACAATCGACGGTCAGTCTCTCTTCTGTCCAGTCAAACAAACGGACGGAGATATCCAGCCATACTTGAACTGCACATTAGAGCCCCGTAGTCCCAACGACTGAGTGGGTAGACTCTAAAAATTAATTAATTTATTTATTTATTTATTGTTATGAAATCGGGCCAGAAACCACCTATAAATTTAGTAGGGAATGTAGTACCCACATTCAATAGTCGATATACCGGATTAGGTAACAATAAAATATCCTGTCCAGTTTTACTCAGCGAGATATATTCACAAATTTTCTTTCATACACAACCACCACCAGTCCACCACCCCCCACCCCTTGCTAGCAAGGGGTGGGTATACCCCTCAACTTTAAAGTGGAGCACCTTATACATTGTCTGCACGCCACTGCTTCCAAAGAACAAAATGTGTTGGTTACTAACTATGAATGAATTCGTACAGCACGAACTATAACCAATACATTTTTTCAAGCTTAGTATATAGTATCCGTAGTATCAATGAAGACGAGTTTAACTTTGAACTATATATACAAAAGTTCAAAGTCCACACGTTTCTTTTACTTTCAGAACAAGGTCAACTTGATCTCAGCCTAGCAAAAAATTATTGGACAAGTCCATATTGTGTTTACAATAATATATTAGTAGCAATACATTAATTAAATAAACAAACATATAAAATATGTTTGTATTAAATAATAATTGATAAATAAATATAATAATGACAATTACAAAATAAAATAAATTTATTGAAACATTTCGATGTAGGAATAACAAAATGAACACACCATTTCTAATTTAGCAAATAACCATCAAGTTATTAAACTGTAATCAATTTAGGTAATTCAAGAAATAATTCAGGACTTCGAAAAGGAAATTGAATAATGCAAATTCATGGGCCAAACTTTTTATTATAAATTAAATATGTTCATTTTGTTTTTCTCTTCCTCGAAATATTCAAAAAATGTATTAAATTTTGTAATTGTTAATAATATATTTATCAATTATTATGTAATATAAACATTTTATATGTTTGTTTATTTCATAAAAAATATATTGTAAACATAGTAATGGGCTTGGTCACAATTTTAGATGCACTTTAAATGTTGGGCCTCTTTTGAATGAGTGTTCTATTTTAATGCCGAGATGCGACGATTAGCCGTTAATCGGAGCTTAAAATGGCGACTGGTAGAAGAAACTGTGCACTTTGAATGTGATGTTTGAACAATGGCTAAAAAAAAGTTCATTTATATATATATATACATATATAGAGATACGTTATTTTCGCATTAACGAGAAAATATGCGAAACAATTTAGAACCTCTTAAAAACATGGTTTTTTGTCATATTTCTTTATGTATTGTAGTATTTGGAAGCCTTAAAGTGATTTTCTATTTCGGGAATTAATGCGAAATATGTCTTTTTGAGCGAATAATTGCTATTTAGCGAAATACGTGTTAATTTCTCCAAAATCCAGACATTTTTACAAATTATTATGTCCCATTTGCGTTTACGGGATGTTTGCGCCTTGAATTTCCTAAACACGTGTTTTAAACTGCCCGCTGCCAGGATCTGCAGCCCACATAAACCGTCTCCATTGGCTGAATGACCACATGAAAAACTTGCAAAATACTCCATTATTAACAATCTGCCATATATTTGGACCCGAATTCTTTGTTTGTGACCATTTCCAACCTTAAAAACATATTTTTCACATTTTGCGAAAAATACGCTAATTTTCTAATAATTAAAGCTACAAAATACAAAATTTCAAATAATTAATGCAAAAAATACAAGAAATTGTGGAAAAAAAACGTATTATAATATGAACCCTCCACAAATCCACAAGTTATAACAACTCGCATCGTTTAATTTGTACTCGCAAGGAGGTGGGTGATATTGTTGGGTTGTTTCTTCCTGGAAATGAATTGTTGACAGTTGACACAATCAATAAGAAATGACATAATGCAAATGAATGTACCGATAAATGCCAAAAATGCAAAAAATACCAATACAATAATAAAATACTGAAAAATATGGCTACATAAATGTACCAATTGTCTTAAAGGCCCAACCTGCGTCGAAACGCCACTCAATGGGTCAATACTGCATGAATGGCCCGCCGCGACGGGTCACTCGGTCTAAAACTTTATAAAGTGTTATACTGAATGGCCCGTCGCGACGGGTCACTCGGTCTAAAACTTTATACTGAATGGCCCGTCGCGACGGGTCATTCGACCTAAAACTTTATAAAGTTTTATACCGAATGGCCCGTCGCGACGGGTCATTCGACCTAAAACTTTATAAAGTTTTATACTGAATGGCCCGTCGCGACGGGTCATTCGACCTAAAACTTTATAAAGTTTTATACTGAATGGCCCGTCGCGACGGGTCATTCGACCTAAAACTTTATAATGTTTTATACTGAATGGCCCGTCGCGACGGGTCATTCGACCTAAAACTTTATAAAGTTTTATACTGAATGGCCCGTCGCGACGGGTCACTCGACCTAAAACTTTATTAAGTTTTATACTGAATGGCCCGTCGCGACGGGTCATTCGACCTAAAACTTAATAAAGTTTTATACTGAATGACCCGTCGCGACGGGTCATTCGACCTAAAACTTTGTAAAGTTTTATACTGAATGGCCCGTCGCGACGGGTCATTCGACCTAAAACTTTATTAAGTTTTATACTGAATGGCCCGTCGCGACGGGTCATTCGACCTAAAACTTTATTAAGTTTTATACTGAATGGCCCGTCGCGACGGGTCATTCGACCTAAAATTTGTTTAAGTTTTATACTGAATGGCCCGTCGCGACGGGTCACTCGACCTAACACTTTATAAAGTTTTATACTGAATGGCCCGTCGCGACGGGTCATTCGACCTAAAATTTGTTTAAGTTTTATACTGAATGGCCCGTCGCGACGGGTCACTCGACCTAAAACTTTATTAAGTTTTATACTGAATGGCCCGTCGCGACGGGTCACTCGACCTAAAACTGCTTCCACACCCAGAGCAAAGTTCTCGAGTTTATACCGAATGGCCCGTCGCGATGGGTCATTCGGTCTAAAACTTTATACCGAATGGCCCGTCGCGACATACCATTCGATATAAAAGTGTTTGTCCTGTCAAAATAAAGTTTCAGAGAGGAGAGGGTCATTCAGTATAAAAAGTGACACGTTTTAATAGGGAAAATGGACTTTAAAATATTTGGTGGAAAATTATACGTTATGACCCTCATGTCGAATCGCAGGACTTTAATTTTTAAAAATACTTAGTCGTTTGAGGAAAAGTTTTTAGGTCTTATGGCGTTTCTACGCAACGCCGCACACAACATTTCGTGGACATAGAAAAAATTTCAGTAAAATATATTTTTATACTGAATGGAGCACACTTTTGACACTTATAAAATCGAACCATAGGTTTTATACCGAGTGGCGTTTCGACGATATGGTGTTTCGACGCTCTGACCCCGACCCCTCGCTGATTGGCTATACCATTGGGTTTGAAATATACCGTTAGCTAACGGACCGATTGAAAAACCGGGCCTAAGTTGTGTATATTAGGGCCTACAGTATTTGGTGTTCACGCATTTATTCAGCTTACCCACCTGATAATGCAGCGAAATACTGTGGAAACTTTGACGATTTTTCCGCCATTTTGAATCCTCCGAGTGTTAATCGTTCAAAATATATTCACTCAGTAGCCTCGGTTGTCGTACTTGTCAAGGCCGATGCACGTAACGCATTGTTTGGATCCTGTGTAAAAAAAACAAAAAGATAAAACACGTTAGCCACTCTTTAAAAAGATTTGTTTTCGTTAGCTTATTTATCAGGAGCAAAAGCATAAAATTTGTAATGCAATCAGCCGAAGATCCGAATCCGTACTTGAAAAAGAAAGAAAGAAAGAAAGAAAGAATGAAAGAAATAGGCCTAGAACGAGATCCAGCATGATGGTCGGATAGATCAATTGTGGGCATATGAAATAATAAATGAACCAGTGTTTATAAAAAAAGTAATTATAAAATAACTGAAAAAATTTTCACTGGGGAACTTCATCGAATTCAAACTAGATACGTGTAGAACCGGTATTTATTTCGTTAATCGTTTTTTTAATCCTTCCCCTAACTCCTTTGAATATTAGTCCTACACTTCTTCCATTCTTGCCTCCTACCTCCAGCACCGTACCTGACGTCATACGCCCTAGTTGGCGGTTACGGCGTTATAAATAACAAATAATCAAATCAATAAATCCAAACATTACATTGTAGCCTATGGAAGTTACCGTGTTTCACACGCGTTTTCGTATTCCCTGCCAACGAATGCCTCTGTCACTTGACAGCCTCCCCCCCCCCCCCCCCCAGCACAAACGTTCTAACATGCTGGTACCTTGCACATTTTGCATATTTTGGCGATTGAGTGATTGATTGATTATTTTGACCTGACAAGTAGGTCATGTGACGTCGGTGTTGATTGGAGGAAAAATATAAGTGGCAGGATTAAAATAAAACAAAGTATTTTGGTGAGGAAAAGGAAAAGGGGGGACCTGGACTGCCTTTCGCCGGGCTTCTCCACCTCAACCTGTCCAGCTAGGATGGCCCTACCAGAAGCATACGCTTCCGCCGGCATAGCTCTCGGGATCACTTAAGTACAATAAGGTACCGAGGTAAGTGCATTTGTCGAGAGTCAAAAGCAATGGTTTTCAAAACAGTTTTTCACCACTTTCCTGAGCGACTTTCCAGTTCGTGGAAAGACTTTTCAATGTACTCCAAACTCGGATGGGGATTTGAGATGTTATTTTTCATTATTATCCAGGCCTGATTTCAAACTTACCTTTAACGTCCAGCACACAGAAGGAATAAATTATATTTAAATATTATGCGTATCAAATGTTTACTTCAAATAAAACATATAAAAATGGCAATTAAATGTGAATATAAACGACGGACAAGGTCGTGTTTTCTTGTGTCAATCGTTTGTAGTATTTTATTGTTTTTACACTTCATTGTTCATTCGACTTCGATTGTTCACAGCCCACCATAAATTGAAATTAAAATTGAAATATACAGTTATTTGGAAGACTGTGCACTGTTCAAGCAAAAATAGCCGTGTTGCCGTGTTTTGTTTCGGACAAACATTGAATATGCACCAATCAAAGAGAGTTACAACAATGGAGTTGCCTAGGAACAGATTGTTGTCCGCCTGTGATGTCACAACCCCCTTGTGATTTAACTATCCACTACTGTGTGCTAGGTCGGTCTAACTAAAGTTATACTCTGTCCTACTTTAGTTTTGTAAAATGAACTCGTACAAACACCGGCGTTTCCGTCATAAAAAGCTCTAAATAGCTGGATGCCGAGTTATGACACATGAAATGACACCCTTTTCTTCTTGTAGAATCTGTTCGGGCTGAACAGGTTAAAACCATGGTGTATTTGTTTTCGCTTTGTACTTTTTTGACAGCGACAGAATGTGATGAATCTCACGGTAGGCGTGGGGTCTGGCAACTGCTTTGATTGAATAACCGCGCTTCATGGTCGGTAAAATAGTAGAACTGCCTATGCCCTGATGGCAGCATAGAGTTATCAGTGTGGTATCTCTATGGATGGCAGATAGGCGCTTAGATTTGTGAAAGGTTGGAGGACTGATGCCTACTGTATAGGTGTTAAAAATCTTTGCGGTGTACACTCTTCAAATACTTTTCCATTTTAATTCTATGCAGTAGTCGTTCTGTTCGTTTTATTTGGAAGGCTGTGCATTCGCCTGTCGGTTGACGATGCCGTTAGCTTTGAATTTGAAATCTTTTCGGCATAACGTTCTATTTCGTTCCTCAACTTGTTGGTTGATCAACTTGCTCACAAATAGCAACTAGTCACCCATAGCGTTTTCCTAGTAAATAATCACATATTACTTTTCGTTTATAATTTATAATAATAGAAAGCATTTCTTCGTGTTCTGAACTGAAGTTTGTACCTGGCCCCACCTGTAGAGCCGACTACGTCAAAAGTCCGAAATGACTCACTCACTCAGTCGCGCTCAGCGCATTGAAGGAAGTGGATGTGCTGCCGCTGCTCTCCTTTAAAGGTAAGACTAACTTTATACATTCTCATTACATTCATTTACTTAGCTAGCGACTAATTAAAAGTGTGTTTCGTGGTACGATTGTGAATTGTGCTGTATAAGAGAGCTGTAGATAGTGGAGATGGAGATATTTATCAGATGTATGTGTGCGTGCGGCCATTGGGAAGCCTATAGACGCGTTGTTGCCGCGTAATTGTAGACCAATAGTTCTAAGATTTCGAGGTATTTACTATTTTATTGTGTTAGTTATTTATCATCTTATGTGGTCAATCGTGCCATAGCTGTGCAACAAGGGCCCACTGCCCTGGGGTCGCTGGGGGGGGGGGGGGGGGGAGTTGACGCTGTCCTGTAAAATGCTCTAGCTAGAAGCCGTGTTGTCCGTCCCCTATACTTCTGCTCGTAGCTAAGCCCGATGTGTTGTCGATCTAGTGAGATCAACCCAATTTCATTTAATCTGTAAACACATTATTGTTAAACAAATTTAATGCCCGGTTCCCGTGTCTCTTGCCGCGCTGTGACCAATCAGAACTTTGGGTCAACTCTTGCCGCGCGGAACCACGTCGGAAAACGTTGTAATTGGTCACCGCGCATCATCTTGTCGTGCCGCGTGCGGCAAGACACGGAGACCGGTCATAATACTTTTTAGGAATGTTAAACAGTTTATTTGTCTGTTTAGACCTTTGCGTTGGATTTAGTGTGGTGTGTGTGTGGGGAGGGGAGGGGGGGGGGGTGATGGTTCCATGTTTGCATCTTCTTCAACTGGCCGTAGACCTCTAAAGCTTATACCCCTTATACAATTCATTTTTTGTAAACTTGACTATCTGCATTGGCGGGGGAGAGGTCGTTAGTTTCACCACTATATTGAGGTATTAATCCCCCTTCCCCCCGCCATTGCAGACATCCATTAGTCACCCGTCGGAATTAGTTGGTTCGGTTTCAAGGTTCAAAGCCGTTACTGCCGCAGGTTCGAATCTTATTATCTTTGTGGCATTTTTTCATCGCCCCGATTAATAGCAAGCAGCGTAATTTTGTAAACAAAATGCCTGATTTGTAAACCACACCTTTTTAAACTTGTATTTTTACACCGTCTCCCTTAACATCAGTCTACTAACTTCCCCCAATACATTTTAGTTCTAGCTATAATTGTATAAATTGTATTATCACACAATTTTCCTTTCAAGTATGCCTACTGTCGCCATCTGACAAAATTAATATTCTACACTATTTTGTAAATGGCCTGCACTCAAGTCTCCATGACTTTGCAGGCTTCTCCGACTTTATATAAATAGCCACTTTTGAGTAAACATGTATGTATTCTGTGTGAGGATAAAATTATCTGAAATCTGAGTAGGCCTATCGTTGCCAAAATACGTGACCTAAAGCCCAATAATCATCATTATCGGCGACCTAAAAACCTAATGCCCGGTTCCCATGTCCTTGCCACGCGGCAAGATGACACGCCGTGACCAATCAGAACTTGGACTCAATCTTGCCGCGCGGCAACACCGTGACGGAAAACGCTGTGATTGGTCGCCGCGCACATCGTCTTGCCGCGCGCGGCAAAAGACATATGGGAACCGGACATAAAGTTTGAAGTTACTTCCCAAGTTCCCATGCAGGTTTAATTTAATTTTATTTGACTCAGAACACCACGTGACCTCCCACGTGCTATCACGTGATGCATCATACCATCTCCGTAACGCAGCCATGGGATTGTAAATTTATTATGTGACGTCGGTAATTTTTATTATTTCTCTTGCGACATTTTTTCGAACGCTAATTCGAGCGGTTGAAGGTGGCGCGTGACGTCAGAGGGGATGAGAGGTCACGCCGGAACGAGACGTGGACTTTCTCCTCGCGACTTTGAGTCACACACATCGCATACAGACAGACAGCCACAGTCATGAGTCTATTGTGTTATGGTTACCATTGGTAACCTTGACACAGTGGCGTAACTGGGATAGGGGAGGGTTAAACTAAACACCATACAAAATTTTAAATATTGTAGTTGTTATGTACAGAATTTTATTTTGGGAATTAATTAAAAATCAACGTACTGTATACAATAATTTAAAGCCGTGTAAGACGATCGAGAAGCTAGAGAGTTTATTATAGATGACCGACGAATATTGGATAATAATTAATAACATTGATTAAATATAATATAAATATACATAATAATACGATAAGATAATAGATTCTTATGTGTCCCTGATCACGTGTTAAAATAACGAGTTTTGATCGGAGTATTACTAACTTGAGTCATTATAGGAAGTTGAACAACGTAGACATTTTTCGACGAGCTCGCGTGAGCTGGCTCGACGGTGTGACGGGGGGGGGGGGGGGGGGGGCGAGACATACCAAACAGGTAGGGGTCTGGGGCCATAGGACCAACCAACAAAGAATAATGTTATTGACAATGTCCATCTATCTAAAAAGGTTGCTCTCAGACCATACTCTCTACATCTCTCACCATATTTTTATCACTATAACATTGTGAGATGATTTATATTATATATATAGGCAAACAAATCCGCTCCCGTATGAAACCGTTGGTTGGATTCATAGATATAGATGTGCATAATGCATAGATATATGGATATGGATTAGATAGGTTCATTCAGATTCTTCCATTTGTACTGTCTTAATGAATAAGACAGAAGACTGCTTGCTGTATAATGAATGGCTGGTTCCCATGTCTTTTGCCGCGCGGCAAGGTGATGCGCGGTGATGACCAATCACAGCATTTTCCGTCGCGGTGTTGCCGCGCGGCAAGAGTTGAGCTAAGGTTCTGATTGGTATCGCTCATCATCTTGCCGCGTGGCAATTGAGACATAGGAACCGGACATATGCCTGTTGTTTATTATTATTTATTTCACTTTTTTAAGTTGTTTTACCGATTATCAAGTTTAAAGTATCTATATACTTTGTTCCATTGCAATACTTTTAATGAATAAGATTGTTGTAGAATACTAGAATACCCCTACTTGCGATTAAGTTATTTAGAAACTAAAACTAGCTATCTTTCTAGGACCTCCCAAGAGCGAAGGCTGTCTCGTTCATACGGCTGGCTGCAGACTTGAGGGATGAAGGTCTGCGGAACAACGCCTTATGAAACAGCTGCTGCGACATGGTCTCCTCAATTCTCTATAAGTGGTGCGCTGAATAGCCTAATATGAGGTGAGTGCTTTCGATCAGTACCTAGAGTGGTTCCACAACAACCTTGTGAATGCTGACGTCATAGATTATAGTGAGTCGGAGCCAATCAGCTGGTGGCTTTTTCAAATACTAGTATTTTGTTGGCCATAGCCTAATGGTCGTATGCATAGTCCAAACTCAAGCCTTCCTCAACTCAGCCTCTCGCTCAATCACGGAACGGCGTTGCCATGTAGACAGCTCTATGATTGGTGGCTAGGTGAGGCTGAGGAGAGGCTGAGTTGAGGAGGGCTTGAGTGTGAACTATGCATTCGAGCCTGAGTCATCTATGACGTCAGCATCCACCAAGTTGCTGTGGAACGTTATTAATGGAGAGGGGTAGTCTACCATTACAACAATGTAACGCATTATAAGAACCTAGTAACTAGTAATAATCTGTTCCTTGTCACACATAAAATTAAAGCGCAATATTTCGAGCTCTTCAACAGGCGAAAGCACACTGGTTTGAAAACTAACAGCTGATATACTAGGTTCTTACAACGTTTTACTTGTTCTACTATGTTTCCGTTGTAATTAATGTAACGCATTTTAATAAAATCTTGAAAATGCTATACAATATTGAAAAAGTGGTAACTATAACGTTCAGCTTCGTAAGGTTTCTAAACACTGGATTAAAATAGTTACTAGTTAAAATTGCTGTCTGCGGTATTAAACTGCACATACTTCCCCGATAATCACAAAAAGAGGGCAAAATTGTATTAATCTTTAATAAATATCCCAACGTGTGTCCAATTGTATGTACCATTCATTTCAAATTTGGATAATTTTTGAAGTCTATAGCCTTTATAAATTTTTAATGCAAAAATATTTCAGGATGATAATATATGAAACTTAATTCAATAACATATGATTGGCTAGTAAAAATCCCCTTGGGTAAGAGGATTATTGTTGCCATTATCCCGAAATCTAGTGGCAATACAAGTTAATTTTTACCCCTGCATATCAGTATAGAGGTATTTTCGTATTGGGATGGAGTCAATTAGTTATAAATAATATAAGTTATTTTATTAAACATGGGTACAGTCAAACGCTTACAAATCAATAGGGCCTATGGTTAAAATTACAGTGTCTGCTACCAAACGGCTCGTGCTTCCCCGATATCACAAAAGGAGGGCAACATTGTATTAATCTTTAATAAACAACCATCCCCTGTCATATGTGTGTCAAATTGTATATGTAGCATTCATTTTAAATTTTGATCATTTTTAAAGCCTATAGTCTTCATAAATTTTCAATATGAATAATCAAGATTTAGAAATACGCCATATTGTAGGTTTTTCTGATTGAGATGGAGTCACGTGGTCAAAAATATTACAAATATACAATTTTATTAAATATGCATAGACATAAACGCTTACAAATCGATGTAGGCCTAGTTACGATTTCTGTCTGTGGTATTAAACTGCTCATACTTCCCCAATAACCAAAAAAGAAGTGCAAAATGTTATTAATCGTTAATAAACAACATCCCCTATCATATGTTTGTCGAATTGTACATGTTCCATTCATTTAAAATTTTGATCATTTTGGAAGTCTATAGAGCCTTTATAAATTATCAATGCCAAAAATCAGGATTTAGAAATAAGCCATAATGTAGGTATTTTCTGATTGCGATGCAGTCACATGGTCAAAAATAATACAAATATACAATTTTATTGAACATGCATAGACACAAATGCTTACAAATCAATCAAGTTAAAATTGCTGTCTGCGGTACTAAACTGCACGTACTTACCCAATAACCAAAAAAGAAGGGCAAAATATTATTATTAATAAACAAACATCCCCCATCATATGTGTGTCAAATTGTATGTAGGCCTAACATGCATTTCAAATTTTGATCATTTTTGAAGTCTATAGTCTTTATAAATTTTAATGTGAAAAATCAAGATTTTAGAAATAAGCCATATTGTAGGTATTTTCTGATAGGAATGTAGTCACAGTCAAAAATAATACAAATACACCGTTTTATTAAACTTGAATATTTTATTACACCCAAAAAAATGTACAGTAATGGGTGAACTCATACCTGTGCCAACCTCAAACTGTGTCTCTTGGTTTCATACGGCGCTGAGCTGACTGAAACTCGAGCAACGCAGCTCGATCGGCTTCTCACGCCTCCCAACAAGCATCGCTACAGCCAGCTTACCTCCAGACTTTCGAGATCGCTGCCGGCATCAATGAACGGCACATATTACCCTCGTTCGAGGTGAGTCTACTGATATGGTTTTAACAATTGACACGTTACTTCACCAAAAACTATAATATCACAGGAATTTTATGTTGCTGGAACATTAATTTTTACCTATTTGCATTGTTTTGTTACCCATTTTGTTTTGTGTTTGGTTGCCTTTGTTAGTTTTTGAAAGTATTTTTAAATGTAGTACTAATAAATATATTCTACAGTTTTGGCAAAATGCTCCAAGCAAAATGTTATTTGTATGAAATTATTCTCGGTCGTGAAATTGCATTTTAGGGCAGTGCCCATCAGTTGCACAGTATAATTTAGTTCACAAATACTATCACAGCGATGGTCACAGAATCCTTTTTAATTGAGCTTAAGGTTGGATAGTTTGAGAGAAGTCAATGAAGAAGGGGAAAAAGCAGAGGCGCGTTCAGATCATTTGGGGCACTATAGGCGCTGAGAAATATGGGCCCCCCGCTATTCAAGTTCAATTCTATAAATTTAAATTTTTTTTTTAAATTGACATTTAGAGTCCACCCACTCAGTAACGAAACTGATTTGCAGTGGGGGACTTTCATTTAAAGCGACTAAACCAACCCTGTAGGCTCCGAACACCATCGACGAATGAGCGATAACCAATCAAAGATCGATATTTCAAATACGAAACATATGAATCAGCGACTGGACAGTGCGAACACCTACGGACAAATGTCAGAATCAACAAGTCCGATTCAGAACAACTTTGAAGTTATTGTTACCTCAAAATCCCTTCTTCATACACTTTGCATTGATTGGCAAAAAGCTGTCGATTTGCATATTAAAGCTACAAGGTTTCAAGTTGAGTCTCTGACACTTATTGCACAGACAGCACAGTTTTGCAAGATTCTCAAGTCGCTCTTGCCCCAAAGACTTTCTTAAATAGCTCTTAATTAAGTGTTTGAAACTGTTTGAATTGAAAACGAGCGTTTGTAACTAACAACTAACTGAGATAAGTAATCAGTCATGTTATCAGAAATGATTGTTTCCCTACCAGTTTTCTTGCGTTATTTCATTTGTTTGGGGGGCCCCCTAGGGCGAGGGGCCCTAGGCGCGCGCCTATTGCGCCTAGGCCTAAAATCGCCACTGGAAAAAAGCAAGATTTTAGTTCACAAAAACATGTGGATAAGGGATAGACATTTCCTTTCCATCCTATTACCTACATTAGAAAACTTGCATTCTTGTTAGCGTGCTCTGCACAAACAACTATAACACCGGGGAGTCTAATATTATTACAATATTCCACAGCAAAATGACTTTCTCCGTTGCTCTTAAAGGTGCTCCTGGTCTCATCTGTTGGTATTCTTGTTTTCAGAGACGCGCCGCGCTGGATGGACATCGATGTCAACTAACGAACCGTGTCTGGATCGAGCTGACATTATCATAACGGCAGACTGACATTGAAGTTGAAGAAGCCCAGGCTGAGACTACGAGACTACAAGACTGGACTACGAGACCACTATACCATACATTCACTATACGTGGCGGTTACTCCTCAAACGTAAACAACTTGACCGAAAACAACTTTGATTGTAATAATCAAGAGATTGAGCAACAAGAATCATCACAATCGTCGTTCAAAAACGCAATTGACATCGATCAAAGACTGGTTGTTCCATGAAAATCGAAATGTGTAGAAGTTTACAAACTGCCATGAATATTACCACGACCATTATAGTGCTTTGGACAAATGATTATGTAACAAAATTGGTGTTAGCTTAACGTTGATATAAAAACAACAATGCATTCGCCATAAAGTTTGAAGACACTACAGTACGAAGTCCGCCGTATAATTTTAGCCCAGACTGATTTGCAACACTGGAGATGAAGAAAAGGCTGAATGATCACAACGGAGATGAGGGATAAGGGGTACATGTTGACTTACACAGGACCAATACTGAGGGCGGTGGACAAAACGTGAGCATATCAGCCACCAATCACAATCAAGCCGTAACCAGCCCAGATGGCCAGAGGTTTTGATCACAATCCAAAACAAAACAGACTCACTTAATACAGTAGCAAAAATACCCTACACATTCTTTGCTTCTGTTGTGCTGAATACAAGAAAACAAGTACTATGTTCTCATGTGTGAAAGAGAAGAACGCAATTTACAACCCGACTATAACAATGAGTTTGTACAAACTTACCTCAAGATCTTCAGTTGTCACATGCAGCACCTTGGCTGGCTCACCTGGTGGAAGAACTTCCTCTGATAACTTTGGCTCTGGCTACCATCTATTGAGAAATTTCGTCCAAGAAAAGTGAGAACTTACCTCGAGTGCTTCAACAAAGTTCCTTCGAGACTTCGGCTGTACAGAGAACTTCGCTCACGATCTTGAGCTGTCAAAGAACTTCTTTTGAAACTACAACTCTATGGAGAACTTCCCTCGTGATCTTGAACTCTACATGGAACTTCCTTCGAGACTGCGGCTCTACAGAGAACTTCCCTCGTGATCTTGAACTCTAAACGGAACTTCCTTCGAGACTTCGGCTCTACAGAGAACTTCCCTCATGACCTTGATCTCTACATGGAACTTCCTTCGAGACTTCGGCTTTGCAGAGAACTTCCCTACAGACCTTCAGTAAAGGCAGCATTGCAAGTACATGATAAGGTGAGTCCACTATTTAGTTTAAAACTTTCAATGTCCCCAAATTAGAAAATATAATTTTGTATATTTGCCACATTATTTAAGTGTAGAATTAAAGAGTTTACAAATTACTATAAAACAAACACTCCCTTTTGATGCTCCGATATTCGATTCTTGATATTCACGTGGCGTCATGTACATTGACATTGACGACGGCCATACATTCAGACCTGGAGTAGTGAAATTGCATTACTTCAGTCAAAATCTAATAAAATTACTACAGTTACAACTTACAGTATATACGTAGTTACGTTTCCAAAAATGTACTAAATTGTATGAATGTACATAGACGATATTTTATGAATAAGGTAGGCCTACTAATTAATTACCGGTAGCCTACTTTAAAATATTAGTTTGGAAATTCAAATTTGGCATCCTGCTTTTGCAAATCCTTGGGCATGGATATCATGTGGCGTTTTTATCTTCATTGTCTCATAGCATCGTTGCCAAAATATGAGACGTAAGACCTAAATAAAATAATTTATGTGTCTGTGTTCTTGTTTTCAGTGATGCGTGCAGACACCATGAACTTTCCTCGACATGACTTCATAGAGAGACTTCACGGAGAGGACTCCTTTTAACATGTTCAGCTCTACAGAGAACTTCCTTCGAGTTCGTCTCCTCTACACAGAACTTACTTCTAGACCTTCAGCATCGCAGGCAAGGCCACGTCTTCCATGACTGCGGTGAGTGTACCATTTGTTCAAACCTCTCAGATTAGCAATGGCCCTGAATCTGAAAACCTTACTTTCGCGATCGTCACATAGTCTACTTTTGAAATTAATTTTACAATACAGTATCAAAATTTTCTTAAATTTGGGCGGGCAGTGCCAAATGGCACCAGTCATAGTGTCTAGGGCAGTGGTTCCCAACTGAATTGCTGCAAAATGTTCGTTGAAATTGACAAAAATCTTGTTTCCAAACATTTTACTAATACAAAAATAAAATAAAAATAATAATTATAAGTATAATAACTAGGGATGACATCAGGTAATAAAATTCGGAACCGTTTCCAGCTCTCATATTACCCGGGTACCCGGATCCTGAAAACGTATTTTTCAATGTGTAGGCTTGATTTGAAGGTCGTTGCAAGGCCTTGTGAAGTGCGCGGGGTGCGAAGACAAGGGACGAATGATATGCATGCCACCCGCTCGGTTACCCTCTCGGAATACGCCTGCAGTAATCACGTCGAGTAAAAAAAACATTTCTCAGTATACAACTGAAGCACTTACATAAAACATGATTTTTAAGGAAAATAAATAGTAATAGAACAAGTATTAGCCAGAACGTTCATCAGAATGTTAAACAAAGAACACACAGTAACGAATGCATGTCGGTTCGCATCTGTTCTGTTCCCTGCCGAGTCTCGTGTTGTGGGAGGGTGGGGGAAGGGTTGGCGCGCGCCGTACCTGCTGGCTCTACCAGGATCGACTGCAGCAATACTGGCACGTGAATTTATTGTAAAAAGTGGACTAAAAAGTTACCCGGACCCGAAAAACAGCTCTGGGTAATATTTGGAGCCGGGTACCCAGGCTACCCGGGTACCCGATGTCAACCCTAATTATAACAGTATAAACGAAAGCATATAGTCTTAACCACTATTGAATTTTCACTGAAACATATTTCATCAAAGATGCAACGTTCTGCACTGCAGATTAACACACTCACCCTCCACCTCCCTCAACTCGGAATAACAGTTCAGCAACAATTAAGAAAACGGGATCGCAATTCTGCTGCAGTTTTCAATCTCTGTGTGAGTTAGAGGTTTCAGCATTAACGAACAGTAAATCAAAGAAGATTCCTAGAAAGATATTTATCAGTTGAAGAGGAAAACTATCCGGCCATAAATCAAAAACATTTGCAAAGAAATGTCAAAGCTGGATTCCCCACTGACCTAATAAGTAACTAACTAATAATGAATTTGTTATAATATCCAATTATCAGTAAGTGGTTTTATAGTAATTAAATGTACTAAGTGTTGATTTAATACAATTCTTATATATTTAAAAAAAATGATTGGTTTTTAGCATGGACATCACTTGAGGGAGGGGGGGGGGGGGGGGGAGGTAGCTACATTCATCATTTTATAGCAGACTTCAGATAAAAGATGCAGCACAACTAAATGGGGAATCATTCTAGAGGATGCGAATGTGATGCAGTGCTCAACAGCATCAAGCGGGAGGCAATACAGTTAGGCCCTACAGTAGACCTATGTCTACTGGATGCAAGCTTGGGGTGCCTTCAGTTGAAAAAGTTTGGAAACCACTGGTCTAGGGAGCTAGACTCCACTTATCAAAATACAATACATAAAATCTTCTGATGCAAAACTGCAAAGAATCAAACGAGCATGACCCGAGCCAGGTTTTTGTTTAAAAATTGAAGTGCACAAAAAAAATCTAACAATCATTTTATAATAAATTAGGCTAAACCAGATCAAATCTCTTAGCTTTACTAGTTCTATAATGAGCAGTCAGTAGATGCCCATATAAGTGGGTTTATCTTTTCCAAAATTTTGTTTTAAAAATTGACGATTTGGATTTTGGTGTTTAGCGGTGTTATTATTTTTAGCTGTGTAGATTACTACAATCTATGAACTACACGCACTAGGCCTACTACACACGGTCGCGCAAAGTATAACGTGTTGGCGAAATAAATATTCTTATCCTCTGTATGGAAAAGTGGTCCAAAATTTATTTCATTTCAAATGAAATTTATTAATTTCAAGAGAACACGACTTTTTGTGGAAGTTTCGGAAAAATGTCCAAGTGCTGTCAAATGGGAACTCAGAAAGCAGTTTTGCGAGATTTTGTGGTTATTTCGCGTAAAAAAGGACATTTTGCTACTTGCGGTGTTATAATGCCAATTTCACGTTTAAATTTTTATATTTTTGGACTCCTCTCAGTAATAAACGCCGACATTTTATCAAATAAAACAACATTGACAACAATCATACGATTTCGCGATCGCGAATTGTACGGGGCTCGATCGATCGATAGAGGTGTTTGAAAGTAGTTTTATTTATGGGCCATTGTTGAATCTGTAGTGGAAGCACCAAGTGCACATGTTAAGAATATCTCCCCCCCCCCAACAAAAAAAATAACTTCAGTTAAATACTTAGGCTGGGCATCGATGTGAATCGACAACATCGACATCGACGACAAATTATCGATGTCAAATGGCGATGTCGGAATATTTTCAACATCGACATCGAAACGCAAATAATCGACATCGTTTCTTTTAAAATTGATAATTAATCAATTATTAATCAAAAACTTTGTCACCTGTTAAATGGAGCAATATTTGTTTGCTGCAAATCATATGTTCTACGACCACTAATAGCTATCAATACTGCAACATGAGGCATATTGTTGCCGAGGGGTGGGATGAAGTGGCCGCGTATGTGCGGGCCCGCACGGACTCGCTTCCCGGCGATCGTTGCCTCTCCGTCGGCCAAGCGCCAACCCCTCGCCCGCGCTGCTGACTCCATATTACGCGATGCCATCTCAAAGATTACACGGTCGTAAGGAGGGGGGGGTGCTCTCGCGTGACAACAATTATTAATTGAAATGTGATATTAAAATTATTGCGTTGAAGTGAATTTACATTTTTATGGGAAACCACAAAAATTGACGATTGATTAGTTATTTAAATGACGAAAAAATCGATTAAAACCAAAAAAAAAACGATGTCGAAAATCGTCACCGACGTCGAGTATTAATCGATTAATCGATGTCGACGCCCAGCCTTAATAAATACTTTGTGGAGCAAGTCTTTAATAACCACTCTGTTGGAATCATTAACTCTTGGGATGTAGTTAACGATCGTCACTGGGCTCCTCTACAGCAGAGACCCTTTGTACATTTGTAGTTCACAATTTTGAATTAACCCCCCCCCGCATTGAATCAGCATGTAGTAGTCGAGCTGATTTGTAATACAATAACGGGTTGAAGGATTAATTGATTGACGTAATTCCTAATGTCGGGCCAAGTGATATTTGGTTCAACATCGGAAAACGACGTGTTGCCATTCCTCTTCTTTGGACAAACTGATAGCATACCAAATATGGTTTCACCTTCAAAAAATAAGTCCCTAGTAATGAAATGTCTTAATTTGCCATTTGTTTAGTGTGGATTGGCAACCGTATTTATTGATCATGTGCTCGCAAGTTTGCCCTGACTGGGATTCGAACACAAGCCCCGGCTCGCAAGTGCCACCGTCTGGTGGTGCTTACGAGCTGGGGTTGATTTGTTTGAATCCCAGCTGGGACAAACTTGTGTCATTTGTATAATATTCATTTTCTCATTTAAAGGAAAATAATCATTATTGTTTTTTTTCTTTCTTGTATGAATTAGTACACAGACTACAACATGCTTCCGTTTTCTTGTCTATTGCCAATGCTTTTGTTTGCTTTCATTTCAGATGGGTTCCCAGTCAACCAACCACAGCTTCTGCCAATACATCCAGTTCATCAGCAATTCAACAATCAGCAATTCAACAATCAACAATCAGCAATTCAACAATCAGCAATTCAACAATCAGCAGTTCAACAATCAGCAATTCAACAATCAGCAGTTCAACAATTGGTGATTCAACAGTCAGCAGTTCTTTCCTTTCCTTTTGATGTTTCCTTTATTTTCCTATAATATTTTCTTCACTTTTCATTGGTTATATATAATAATCAATGAATAACTCATAATATTTTGTAATCATATTTATTTGGTATTAATTAATATACAATAATTCATATATAATGTAAATATAATATGTATAAAATAAATATATAAACATTGTATAACAATATAAATAAAATATATAAGTATTAAAAATAAACTAAGTCTTTTTATTGTAAAAAAATAAACTAAGTCCAAAACCTAGTTCCTTTTTGAAAAATTTTGAAAGGACCTGTTGGAGATAGCCATTTTTTCGCAGGCAAGAAATCGTGCGACCAGGTTTAGCGCAAAGCTTTGGCTTGCCACTCGGACTATACTCTCCAATACTGGACGAGACTGATGATGACCAAGTCCCAAGTACAAGGATGATTGGTCGAATCATCAGTCTCGTCTGCAGTACGGTTGGTTTGCCAAACCTTTCTGCAACAAGAAGTACACAGTTATAAGCATAAGTAAAACAACATGGATAATTATTATTGGAAGGTGAAGAGCACTCCATCATTTGCATATCGGCCATAACAAATCATGTTCCTACTTCTCTCCTGCAAACCATTTGATTTGGTCTACGCATTCGTAACTGTGAAGCCTTTATTAGCCTATGTTTCCCAGATTGTGGATCACAACATTAGGGCCCAATAAATTAACAAATTGTTTGAGATCATTTAAAAGAAAATTTACTTTTTTGTTTTATGAACTTGCATTTTATAATTTATTTTCTATAGCAATACGACTAAAACTGATGAATATGTGAAAGCCAACTAAAGTGGCTGTCACCCAAAGATTGGTACAGAGTTATGCGGAGAATTTCCTCCTCTTACCCCCATTTCCATCAACGCGCAGGCGAAGCGAGAGAACGAAAGATTTAATCTCTCTAATAGACCCGCGAACGTCACAGTGTTATGACAGGTAATTAAATATGTCAACTTTGAATAGAAATAAGTACCCGTGTTGTAATCACTTTAAATATTGATCTGATACTAATTGTGAGTATTTATTGTGAATCTTGAGAGGAAAACAATACATGCTGAACGTCACAGTGTTATGACAGGTAATTAAATATGTCAACTTTGAATAGAAATAAGTACCCGTGTTGTAATCACTTTAAATATTGATCTGATACTAATTGTGAGTATTTATTGTGAATCTTGAGAGGAAAACAATACATGCTATTTTTTTAATAAAAAATCGTGCTGTTTGTAGGCCTACACAACAACTAGAACACATGTCTTAGTAAATCACAATCTCATACCCATGAGTTGGAAAGTATTGATTACACAGGTTTAAAGCTATAAGCCAGTTTTATGGGCAATGATGTAAAGTGATGCCGTTGTCGTACAAGTTTGCCACGGCCGGGAATCGAACCCGGATCTTTCGGCGTTACGAATTGACGGAAGACCCGGGTGGGGAAAACTTTTTTGCTAATTGTTATTACTTCATGCATAATAATAATAAATTGTATGAAGTTATAACAATAAGCAAAAAAGTTTTCCCCACCCGGGTCTTCCGTTAATTCGTAACGCCGAAAGACCCGGGTTCGATTCCCGGCCGTGGCAAACTTGTACGACAACGGCATCACTTGACATCATTGCCCATAAAGCTGGCTTATATCTTTAAACCTGTGTAATCATACTTTCCAAATTCCAACTCATGGGTATGAGATTGTGATTTACTAAGACATGTGATCTAGTTGTTGTGTAGGCCTACAAACAGCGCGATTTTTTTCATTCAAAATAGCTTTTGTATTGTTTTACTCTCAAGATTCACAATAAATACTAGCAATTAGTATCAGATCAATATTTAAAGTGATTACAACAGGGGTACTTAACTTATTTCTATTCAAAGTTGACATATTTAATAACCTGTCATAACACTGTGAGGTTCGCGGGTCTATTAGAGAGTTTAAATCTTTCGTTTCCTCGCTTCGCCTGCGCATGGATGGAAGTGGGGGTAAGGGGAGGAAATTTTCCGCATAACTCTGTACCAATCTTTGGGTGACGGCCACTTTAGTATTTCAACCAAAATGATCAGATACGCATCCAGAACAATTCAAACCGATTTCCTCGCATTTCCAATTATGAAAAATGTATGGATCACCCTACACATTATCTCCGCTACCTTATGATGTAATATAAAATTACTAAAAGAGCAATTCTTAGCAGTACGTCTACGCATTTTTTGGACGTTGACGTGTTAATTTCAAATGCCTTTAAAGGTTGAAGAATAAAAAAAAATTGTAATGTAGGTAACGAACGACTGAAAGTTTGTCTTACTGGTACTGGTTAGCATTAGGCCCTATTGTCATGATCCAGTCAAAACCTATTCAAATGATTACTATGCCACAATAATTGACAAGGTCTCCCATTTAAATTTTCTTTCAAAAGAAAGTTCTGAAACTGTTATAGGAAAAATAATTTTGTCTATACTAGCTACATTCTGAAAGCCGCGTACATAATTAATTCTTATACAAAATTTGTTATTAGGGCCTACCTAAATTATAGACAAAAAGAACCATCGTGAGCAATCGATCGTTTCGTTCTTAACAACGCTAGGCAGACTTGCTCAGTGCATCAAGTAAGCCAGCTTAAATGGTGGGATAATGTAACGCAACATGTTCGGCCTTGTTTTAGATACAGGTAACTTACTAGAGGTACCTTTTTTTAGCATTTTTGGTTTTGAATACTAAACTGGTGAACAAGTATTTTTAAAAATGCTACAAAATGTAATTTTACAAAAAAATAAGGGGTTCCCCCTATTACGCTAATAATGAGGTTTAGTTCAGAATTGTGTTCTTTTTTTAACCCTTTGATTAGTTACATACAGTTGAATTGAATTTAAATATCTGCACATAATTTTCCATTAGAAGTGCAAGAAACCCCTTCATATTCAAGGTTTTGATGAATACTTAATTCCAAAAAATGCTAAATTTAGAGAAGATGAATGCTAAGAAGATGTCTTTCTAGTTATATCAACCGTCTATGAACACGCTTCACGTGACTGTGGACTTAGGTTCACGTCACGTAACGACACCGGGATTTTAAATCAGGTACCTATGATAGGAAACTCCTGGATGCGAATTCTGATCAAGAGACGCACGTGCTTCCTTACGTGTTAGAATCACTGATTGACCCCTGTTAAATTTATTGATCGAACTAACGATAGATTTTTATTTTTTTTTATAAACAATTTTCATTCAATTTCCTTTTTATCTGTACCAACTCACGAATCGTAATTTTCATTAAAATAAACAATCGATAAAGGATTCGTGTTTTAAAAATTATTTCAATTATCGTTAATTTTACGTAGTCTTATGGCTTTTATTGATTAAAAATTGTACTAAAAAATCATAGGCCCCCCCTAATGCATAACTTGATTGAAGGTAAACTAAGATACACACTTGATGGACTTCTGGCCCTTTGATTATTTTCGTAATATACGTAATAGCATTAATTATAACAATTAGTATAACATTAGATGCTAGTGTTGATAAGATGTTAAGTTGTCGAATGCTCACAATGGTAAATATTTGTTTATAATTGAATATCAATCCAGAATTCACTACACATGAGATGGAAATGCAAACACTAGTTGAAAATGGTTTTAACTTTTATTATAACGTACCTAAATTTTGTTTATAAAAATGCAAAAGATGGTGTTGTTTTTATTTCCCCCCCGCATTCCTCGCATTGTAAAACCGTGAAATAATCAGTTCTATGCAATACTGCCAGATAAAACTGTGTCTTGCTTGCTGCTTGCATCTACAAAATCAATATCACCAGCTATTTAACTTACCAAACAAAGTTAGGAATTTAGTTTAAATATTTACATTTACTTAGAATTCAACAGGAATTTCCGTTTGAATATTGCAATTTCGCCAAAATTTGTTGTTATTTCGTGTATGACCCGAAAATTAGTTTTATTTCATGATTTGATTTCAATTCCTATTGACGTAGTATGTGGAGATAGCGAAACAAAAAGATGTAACACATCAAATCAGAGATTTAGTTTATCGCACCTTGCAAAGCTACAGTATTTGTATAGCAAAGAGGCAATGATGGAGATGTCCCTTCAACACAGTTATAATGCAATGTGAGCACCAAATCTCTCACGACTACTTTGAATTTAATTAAGATCACATTTACTTATGCTCATAACTGTACACAAACAATACACAATTTGCCAGCGGTGCACAATTAAGACATTCAAGGCAGCATTTAACAAATTGCAGAATTAAAAGAAATATATAGGCCTACAATGAATGGATATGGGAACTATTTACACACTGTATTTGATATAGCCAGTAATCGCCTTTCATCACAAATTGGTAATTTTCTTTCCCTGGGTTGGCAATGTACAGCTACTTATATAGTTTAACCAGTGACCACGTGCAACCTAAGTTGCTATTGCAGTAATGAAACCTACACCGATCGCCACCAGAATAAAGATTTTCGCCAAGATTGTAATAATCTAAAAAAAAAAAAAAAAAACTACTAGCCTATACATAGATATACAATTTGAAAAAAATATTAAATTTTTTTTTCTTATGTGATGATGGTTTTTCAGCCATTCATTTTTCTTGCTATTTGAACAAATTATTTAAATAAGTAGGTATTGATTACCTCCGAACAAGAAGGATACATTCATTCCCCAACATTATATTAACATTGAATTTCAATTACGAGCAGGCTGGATTGTGATGTTTTTCTCTTACGGTACTTTATATTTAAATAAATGAAATACCAGAGCCAAACCCTCTCTTTATTCCAAATTTGGCAACAAAGTAGACTCTGGCATTTGGTTATGTATTTGCTAAAGCTTGTTTTGTGCTAATGAACAAAATCACATACGGCAATCCGAGAAATATTATTTCCGTTTGGTAGGGCTACGTGACAATACTATACACAAATCTGGTCAATTTCGAGTTTACCATCAATTTCTTTTTACTGAAAAATTGTAATTTTATTTACCGAAACCCATTCCCATTTCAAGATTTTCATCCCCGAAATTATTGATTGATTTTAAATTTTGTACAGCTTAAAAATATAACATTAATGTATTGAAAATCTATTACTGAATACAAACTGAACAAAAAGTAATTGCACACTAAAAAGACGAGGAAATAAATTGATTTTTCGTGTGTGCTCACAACCCTTGAACAATCCCCACAGTGTACATTTGCAAGCAAGTGGTCTGGTTTTGCATAACCTCAGTTGCCGGCAGTCTAATTGCAAAAACCGATTGGGAAACAATACAATTTTTGAAGACTTATGTAAATGACGGAAAATCTCTACCCTAAAATAAGGGTGGAATTTAAAGCCAATCAATCATGCATTGATGGCTACGTGAAAGTAGATCTGTTTTTGAGTGGAAATAGAGTATGAACGATCCGATTTAACGTCCGCAGCACAGCGGTACTTATCTCTTGTTTATTCGATATTATTTGTTGATCGGATTTGTAGTCCCACATTTCCGATTGTGCAAAATGAAGGGGGATCTAGCAGCTGGTTTGAACTGGCTTTTGTAGCATGGCAATGCTACCCATCATATTTTATTATTATTTGTACAATGTGATGCAATGACTAAATTCCAGACTGCTCAAACTGAAGTGCAATCTCACCTAGCAACATAAATGGTGGCACAGCGGTACCAGAGATACAAATCTTTGGCTCTATCAGCGTTTTAGTTACAGCTGAGCTGTGAGTCAATGTTATTCAATTTATTCACTGCAATTTCTTGGTCATTAATGGCGAGTGGATCTGTCAAGGATTGTGTTTCATCCACAAAAAGAAAATTGTTTACAAGAGGCTAAAAAAAAACTGACGCAAAATTATAATTTAAAAAACGTAATAAATATCGGTATTTAATACATGTATTACTGTAATATTATTTTTCTGGTGATCTAAGCTTTGGGATTCATGTGCCACGACATTGGTTGTCTAGGTCTCTATCAAAGTAGCTACCAACACATCTTCCTTTAAAGTTTAAAAAACTATGTTTTGACTGAACAAGACGATCGTATGTAAATTTAAAAAATTATCCTATAAATTAAGTCACTAGTCACTACCAGGCAAATAATTCAAATTTAACAATCTTTCCCATTGTAAACTGTATACACAACTAATTTGAATAGGGCTGCAAGTAGGTAAACCCAAACCCTATAGTAATTTATAAACCCTAAGAAATTCTTTAAAATGTGATAATAATGTGCTGCTTTGCCAAGAATGTCTAAATTAAATACCACTGGCAACAAATAGGTCACAAGTGGTGGTGGGTAGTGGTAGCTTTAACCCCTTAACGGTGCATGATGCACACGGCATAGCAAATGGCCTTCCGTAATTTGTGTATGCCGTATATATACATACAGTACACGCAATGGTTTGTAAACAATAAACATATCCCTTGGCAGGCAAAAGGATGTCTGCATTCTAGTGATTCAAAAAAATGTTTTAAATCAAAAATACAAAAAAAATCATTTTAAATCAAAATAAGTATGTATACAGGGGTAGAACAACGCATGCAAAATAAGTCCCACCGTTAAGGGGTTAAACACTAAATTACACTTGATTGAATTCGTTACATTCACGAATACATTACGGAAACACGACCTCACCACCAACGGATCGTCACTAAGACAACATGGCCGACACGTGTGTACACTCAACGAGCTCATTAACGCTGACAACGGGAGGGTTCCTAGCCTGGGCTGGGCTGGGCTACTCAATTCACTAGACGGAGGGATCGTTTAAACGTTTAAATCTGAAAGCTAAGCTTGAATGTTAAGTTTTGTTTGTGTTGGATAATAATATTATTATTATATAATATTTAGATTGTAATGTATTTATTGTCACATTGTTAAATATTAATAATAATAATGATTATTATTAACATTGCTAATTAGTAATTAGGTTTAATGTGCACAACTTGCTCACAATTAGAAGCACAAAGCACATTGCAGAGAAGTATAAACACCTAAGTGTAGGCTATACACAGTAATGTTTGCACAAAAACATAATGTAATGTACACTGTAGATGGCAAATCTAAACGTTTAAACTTGGTTGAATGTTTAGAGTTTTATTTGAGTTGGAGACGAGGTCACGAGTTGCGATAAAAACAGATTAGAGTACATAATGCTGATCTAATTGGGCTTTACAAACAATAAAATAGATAAATATTAAATACTGATATAAATAAGAACAATATAAAATATGAAAGCAAAGAAATAACTAAACAAACGTTTACACTGCTGATGATGACCTGAATATTTAATGTACTTATATTTATCACGGAGACTAAATCATCAAATGATTTTAAAGATAAAGAACAACAAAACGTGTCGTGGATTTCATGGATTGCGGTGTTTCAAGTAATGGTAGCCGTCGGTCATCATCAGTTTTGTAGTGCTCGTACCTGTTTTTCCCAACTACATAGTGGCTTCTTCTTCATCTCAACTAACCTAGCCCATTGCTGTCTATCAAACTCAATTATATTTAGTTTCCTTCTATTCCATATTTTCATTATAATTTTCTTCAAAAACACATTGTATTATATTATGTCAATGAATCCAGAACTTGAGCATAAATGAAGGTATTTTAGTAGAAAAATCAAGTCTCTAAAGAAAAGTGTGTCAAAGTTTGCATACTGAGCATTAATATTGTGAGTACGGTGATAAGGGGAGGGTAGGAACACAGCGAGAATGAGTCGTTGAGCTTGACGCGTCACGCCACGAATCATTGCTAGCTCCAACACTTGCAAGAGTTAGTCCATACCATAAGTGTGTGCATAAGAGTTAGTATGAGTTTCCCATGCTGTGCCATACTAGGTTTTCAAAGCTAAAAACACTGCTTATATAGTTATGGTGGATAATCACTTAAAATAAATGTTACAACTCCCAGCTTTCACACCTAACTAAAAATAGAACAGAATTAATATTTTAGCTAATAATCTCCAAGAAATGAAATCAAACAAAGTACTTATTTAGATCAACTAAGAAACATAGGCCCTACTCTGTAAAAAGTATATTAAACTGTATACATTTACATAATTGCATTTCCTCTGACATTTAGGCTATATATAATAAAAAAATACATAAAAAATATTGAACCTACCTATATTTGACTTTGGATTATCAATCTTATTTTAAATTGGGACTTGAAGGTAAACTAACTGTTTTAAGAAAAAATTGTGAAGAATCATTAGGCCCTAAATACAAAATCAATGTTTAACACAAATTTTCAATAATCCACGTAAGCAACTGCTTGTTTGTGTTAAAACTGTTTGATACTCAACTCAGCTGATTGTATCCTAATGGCAAGTGTCAAGGGCATCCCCATAACTCTCATGTACACACAACTCAGCAGAAAACAAAGTTAACCTAGGTCTTTAAGTATCTAAGAAACTTGTGTGTGCGCCATTTTGTGAAACTTGTACTTTTTTCCAAATAAAGCACATTTATTATTATTATTATTATTATTATTATTATTAAATGCGTTGGAATTAGCAACGAGATCTGTTTTTGCGACCTGTAGGGCTAGACCCTTCTCTTACTCAAAGTTTGTTTCACTCACACATTCTGCTTCCTGTAGGCGTTCCGTGTTGGCGCTGCAAAGTCTTCTGCAAGAATCAAAAGTGAAACATTAGCATGATCGGGAAGGGTTGTCTGGTTGCATCTAATGATAGACTAATGTATCTACTTCTAAAACATTCAACTAGGCCCCTATTAAAATGAATAAGAAGGGAACTATCAATGATATTGTATACTGATTGTGATTGAATGTAGTAGGCCTAAGTTAATAAAATAGTAAAGCGGAAATGAAGCAAATAAAATTTAGAATATTATGGCAAGAGAATAGAGAGAAAGCGAATGTGATGCAATGCCCAACAGCATAAAGTGGGAGGCAATACAAGTAGGCCTACAGTAGGCCTATGTCTCAACTGGTTAAAAACATGAAATATGTCAGTAGGACAGCCTAAGTAAAATGTGGGCATATGAGAAGTTCTAATCATTATTGAGTATACCAAAGTACTATATAGCATGCAACACAGTTATACGTAAATACACTCACCAGAAGAGACCGGTCCACGGTGTGGTTACTGCTGAGGAACTGTGATCCAAACAGGTGAACTGAAGTTCGGGTGAAGGAAGTAAAGACATAGTACATACATATACATACATACATACATGCATGGGCATACAATACACAATACAGTAATGGCACAACAATTATAGACAATATGACAGTTAAAAAAGTAGATACACATAATTATATACAACATTTAAAACAAATCTTGATTTGATTTTCTTGCATGTCTCTTTGAAAATGTTTTGAACTGTCCCAATCAATTCACTTTGTCTTCATGTTATGAAAAATCAACTCATCCTCAAATTAAGTTTAAAACATTTTAAAACACAAAAAATATTAATATTTAACTCACAACAAATCTTCATTTTCTTGAGTAGGTATGTAGGCCTAGTTCTCATTAATTTACTTTGCACTTCACTTCTTCCTCTTATTATAGTAAAAACACATTTTAAAAGACAAAATTAACAACATATTAAATATTAATATTAAACTCACAACAAATCTTAATTCTCTTGAGTAGGTATATCTGTGAAAATGTTTTGACTGTCTCAATCAATTCACTTCACTTTGTCTACATGCTATGAAAAATTATCTCATCCTTAAAATAAGATTAAAGAACAATTTTTAAATACAAAATTATCAACGTATTAATATTTAACTCACAACTCTTAATTTTCTTGAGTATATACTGTGTGTCTTCAAAAGTATTTTGAACTGTCTGATCAAATCACTTTGCACTCCACTTCTTCGTCTTGTTACATAATATGAAAGCATTCAAATAAGTTAATTCAAAGTTAAAACAGCCTAAAACATTTAAAAATGCACTGACAACACAAAATACAACTGAAAATAGTTACACTATAAGTACTAAGAGCGTAATTAATATTGCATTGTTCCTTCCAGATTAGAGTTCTTTGGAACTTTCCACATTTACCTTCAGATAAATCATCATTTTTTAAAGAAAGCAACAAATATAATAAATATAATATTTAACAAATAACAAAATGATATATGACTGGATTTATCTTTGGAACATGTCAAATATAAATAGGCCTAGATAGCCACATTTAAAATACTTATTTAAACACAAATTCTTTACTACCGGTAATTTCAGATGTGTCCTTTTTGATTTTGTCGATTAAAATAAGAGCACTCCTTTGGTTCTAATCTAAATAAGACTTGGTTATGGTAATAAAACACATTTGAACAACAATAACACATTATAACCACAAAAAAACAGGTAGGAAGGCCCTACCCTGTAACTTTTGGACTTTTAGTCACCTAAACAGGTTACCACATTAATCTGAACGAAATTCAAACATGGTGATTATGAAGTTACAATATTTCACTATTCATTTTATAAATATGCAGTCATGTACTTTGTACAAATAAAATTACTATTGTTTAAAACCACTTAAAAAGTGTTCATCTGGTACTGTCACAGCCATAATCAGAATTTAAAAACTTGAGCACGGGTCACGCCACACACATCAGCGAGCCTGAAAAATAATAGCGAACACAAATTACATTGGGTTGGGGTGAAGTCACATGGTAGGCTTACTTTTAGGGCATTGATCAACTATGAAACAAACTACCTTCAGGCAAGCACTGAAGAGGAGGCCTACCTGCTTGACAAATCCTTTTACTGCGTCGAGGACTTCCTGGGAGAAGGTTTATTTATTTATTAGGACACATAGGCCTAATATTTATACAACAATTACAATTTACTTATAATGTATGAAATAATTATTTGAAACAGTTTTCACTGTGTTGTCCATGTCGTAATGTCCTACTTTCCATTTCATTTCATTTCTTAGCTGTATAACCACAATACAAGATTGTATGTACATTGTCAAGATGAGTTAAATATTACATCATAAGGTCGTATAGGCCTTGAAGTCATTGTATGGCTCATAGCTTGGTTCCTTGACCGGTGAACTCGGCTACATCATAATACATGGTTAATATGGTTAACATGGTTAATATGACAGCTTTAAGACATGAAGATTTTTTAACGAGTTTACACGATTTTACAACGATTTTAATGTCTGTGTATAAGTCTGTATTTTTATACTTTTATTCTTCAAACTTGACATGGTCAATACTGTAGGCCTATATGCAACCAATGTATTGTGTACATGGTCAAACGAACGCATATGAAATAAATAAATAAATAAATAAATAAATAAATAAATAAATAAATAAATAAATAAATAAATAAATAAATAAATAAATAAATAAATAAATAAATAAATAAATAAATAGGCCTAAATAAATGGTCATAAGCTACGTATTTATGTATGTGTGGGTAGGTCTGTTTCTATGTTTTAGCTATAGGCCTAGCCTAGGCCTACCTTGGACATCTTTTTATCAACAAAACATGGTGCTATATGCGTAGTGACAGAATTCGGCTCTGTATATCTTATTTTTGCAACAACTAATTGCAATTGGGTTTTTGGTTTGACAAGGTTTCCAGATTCTCAGATTTCCTATCGTAGCGCTCTGTTGTGTTGCCTCGATGTAGATAAACGACTCACTTGTAACCCGCTTGTGGCGATAGCTATTGCTTAGCTAATGCAGCGTAGGTCCACGAGTGTAGGTCTACGAACCACTCGTGGCAATAGTTATTGATTGTTGTAATGAGTAGGGCCTATTTCCATGAGTAACCTATCGTGGCATGATAACCATAGGCCATAGCAATAGGGTCTCTCTTTGAAAATTTGAGCTCGCTGGTCCGCAACCCACCACTGTAGTAGGCCTAGAAGGTTACAAACTTGTTTGAAATCCAAGGAAGTACATAGGCCTAGAGTAGACAATAGGCCTACCAAATACTCAGCCACATAGGCCTACAGTATATACAACCCGCAGTTGGACACACAGATATTTTCGAGGTCTGAAAGTTGGATCGTTTGGCCAAACCCTCCGACATTCCTTCCCTCGACCCATCGACCGCAAATACCTTTGATCGGCGAGCTGTTCATAATCTTACCTATTAATCCTGATGACCTGTCACAACAAATGTCATATAGAATTTAGAACAATACTTTTTTTCTGAATTATGTGCTGTATCCATCGTTGATATTTCAACATTGCGCTAAAGAACTGGAAATTATATAATCAGTGGTTTTTTAATTTGTCTTTCTATGACGAACACAACCATTTGTACTAATGAATTGATGTTAGTAGATAATGTTTTTTCGTGGATTAGAAGAAACAGTAGTTTTACAAAGACAATCAGAAGACGTGCTGCTCTATATCTTACATTTTAATTACAATTAGATGTGAAAATTAATGCCAACGTATAAAAAAATGTGTATTTTCTTTCATAAAACGGCTTCAAATTACATTACCACATTTTTTAAATTGCATTTATATTTTATATAAGGCATTAAGGCAATAATCTAGTACGATAAAACTGACACACAATTCCTAAAGCTTGAAGTATTATTTATTTATTTATTTATTTATTTATTAGGACACATAATATTTATACAATTACAAATTCACTTATAATGTATGAAATAATTATTTGAAACAGTTTTCACCGTGTTGTCCATGTTGTAATGTCCTAGTTTCCATTTCATATCATTTCTTAGCTGTATAACCACAATACAAGATTTTATGTACATTGTCAAGATGAGTTAAAAATTACATCATAAGGTCGTATAGGCCTTGAAGTCATTGTATGGCTCATAGCTTGGTTCCTTGACCGGTGAACTCGGCTACATCATAATACTGCTCCGCTTTCAGAAACATGGTTATTTTGCGTTTGAATGTTCGTATATCTGGGGAGTCTTAGATCTCATCTGGAAGCTTGTTGTAGAGTCTACGACCTGTCTGTAGAATTCCATGATAAGCCAAGCTCAGCTTGCAGTATTCGTGCTGTAATTTGGAGGATCCTCGAGTGTTGTAGTGGTGGCTAGCCGCTTGAAACAGGTGAAGGTTTTCCCTGGTGAACATGCACACTTGTCGGATGTATAAGCACGGCAACGGCAGTATATTTAGGTCCTTGAAGTAGGGTCTGCAAGATGTTCTTCTACACGCGCCCACCATGTACCGGATTATTCTCTTCTGAGCAACAAATACCCGCTTAGCCGAGGACGAGCTACCCCAAAACACTATACCATATTGTAGAATGGATTGGACTAATGCAAAATAAACTGTTTTGACTGCAGAAATGTTGCATTGCCTTGCTACAGTTTTTATTGCAAAGCCAACTCTGGCCAGTTTCCCAACAAGGTCTTCTATGTGGGGTATCCATTTGAGTTGATGGTCTACTATCAATCCAAGAGTTTTTGTTTCGGATGCCAGTGCGATTGTGGAATGGGGTAACACTCGGTTCCCTCGAGGAGCAAAGACGATTGTTTGGGTCTTGCCTGGATTTAGGTTTAGTTTGTTGGGGAGAAACCATTCTGATAGATCCCGTGTCAGATGGAGAAGGTCCTCTTCCAGGTCAGCCATGGACTCAGACTCCACAACAGTGCAGTAGTATCGTCTGCAAATTGAATTATCTTCCTCGCAGTATTGGTGGAAGTGATGGTTGGCGATAAGTCATTGACCATCAGAGAAAATAGCAATGGCCCGAGAATCGAGCCTTGCGGGACTCCGCACTTTGTTACTTGCCAGGAAGAAGTTCCTAGAGCTGTCAGCTTGACTTGCTGTGATCGCCCGGTTAGGTAAGATGTCATCCAATTCCCAGCAGTTCCCTCAACACCATAGCACTGTAGTTTCCCTAGCAGGATTTTATGATCCATACTGTCAAATGCTTTCGACAAGTCGCAAAAGACCGCTACTATTACGTAAATTAAACTTTTTCCTAAATGTAAGATTATAATATTGTTTGCTAATATAAGTCCGGTTGTTTTCGTCATAGAAAGACAAATAAAAAAAAACTGATCACATAATTTCAAGCTGTTTAACGCTGTTTAATGCGATCATGAAATATCCGTATAATTCCTAAAAAGTGTTTTTTCCTACAAGATGACTTTTGTTGTGACAGGTCATCATGATTAAAGGTAAGATAATGCAAGGCTCGCCGATGGAAGGTAATTACGGTCGACGCGTGAGGGAGGGAAACCCGTCCTTTGGAGAGAGGTTGGTACAAACGCTACCCGAATTTATGCCCTCGGGCCTGTCCAACTGCGAAATAAACGAACTGTAGGCCTAGTCTAGCAGCTGGAAACTGGCAAGCTGTGGAGTTAGACCACTGTCGACAGTGGTAGGCCCTAGTAAATCATTCATGTGGCAGCGTTTCTGGTGTTCGTCTGAATATTCTACATACTGAACATAGGCCTAGGCCCTAGGCCTAGGCCTAGCCTAGCCTAGACTAGGGCTTAGCCTATCATGAGGGAATTTCAAAGAGGGTTAATAAAAATCAATAAATAGCCTAATTAGACCTAGGCCTAGGCTAGGCCTAGCCTAGGCCTAGGCCTACACCTAGGCCTTAGGCTAGGCTAGGACCTAGGGCCTAGGCCAAGATACAGACCTAAGGCCTAGCTTATTTCAAGTGGGCACCCAGAACCCATCGGGAAAACGCAACCAATCTATAAGTTAGGCATAATTTTCAGTTTTGAGGATTGCAACTGGTGGATTAGGCCTACGCTCCTGACGGACCGTAGGCTAGGGCCTAGGCCTAGGGCATTGGGTTTGAAATATAGGGTTCAAACCCAATGGCTAGGGTAGGCCTAGGCCTAGGCACGAATTTTAGATTGCTTAGTTATTAAATGACATGACTTAATTAATACAGTATGAACTTAAATCGTAGGCTACTTACATATTATTATCCATTTTATAACAAAGTTGAGTCCACAAGCCCGTGTTGCCGTCAGCCATTTTATTTTCTTTGTTTTGTTTTAGTCGTTGTTCTTCTTTAATCTGCCCTCACATTTTCATGGAGTGAATTCAGCCAGCTTGCAATGTCGATGAGCGGGAAATTCAACCAAAGATTAGACAGTAGATTCAACCATCTAAAAATATCGCATTCCGATTTTCGGCACCGAATGTCTACGCCTAGGCCTACTCTTTTATTACATATTTTAAATGATAATTTAAATCTTCATCGGTCAACATTTTCCTCTTCTTTTGTTCTTATTGGGGAAGTAAGAGCAGTTTAATACCAGTCAGCAATTTTAACTATATTAATGTGTAGGTGTTTGGGGTGTATGCAATTTTTTTAATAAAATGGTACTTTTGTATTTGTATTATTTTTGATTACGTGACTCCATCCCAAGCAAGAAATACCTACATTGTGGTTAATTTCTAAATCTTGATGTTTCCCTTCGAGATTTTATGATCTCTTTCAGTAGTGTCTGGTATTAAACTGCTTGTCCTTCCACAATAACAGTAAAAGAAGGCGCAAATGTTATTATTCTAAAAATCCCCTATTATGTGTGTCGAATTTTAAGCGTCATTTCTAATTGTGATAATTCATGTAGTCTTTTATAGTATTTATAAAATTACCACTCGAAAAATCGAGATTTAGAAATGATTAATGAAGCAAACATAATATTATTGTACCATATCATTTTTAGTCAAACAAAAATATGATTTGGAATGGAGACTAGGAAAACGTTGGAAATGGGAGAATGTATCTACTATCTAGAGTGAAGACCAGGCAGGCTTGGTGTGCACACTAATATCGGTGACCACAAGTGTAACGTAGATTACAGCAACATGAAACATGTCTATAGTATTGATTTCCAAGAAGTTAATGATCGCACCATTTTGTAAATAGTGTTTCGAAACAATTTAATAAGAAAAATTATTTTAATCTTTATGTCCAAATAGTCAAATACATATTAATGTTTTCTGTAGAAGTGTCCTGGTGACATGCAGACAGAGGCGGACTGGGGGGGTAAGGGCCCCGTACGGAAAAGGATCTTAGGGGCCCCGGGACTTGGCGAAGCTTTAAGGGGTCTGTGGCGAAGCCCCAGCCGCCGGAGGCGAAAATTTTTCACCCTATTATTTTGTTTGGAACGCATATAAACACGTTTAAAAATCGATAATTGATGATATGTTGAACAACGTGTTGAACTGTGAACACCACTTTAAAAAACGAAATTGAAGAAGAAGCTTTCCCAGCACTGGCAGTTGTATATTTCAAAACATTGTTTCCCAACCTTCTACAAAATAAATCGACTAATAGTTGTCCACTCGCATCGTGTAATTTGTACTCGCAACAAGGGAGCGGGATGTAGCTGGGGTCCGGGGCAAAGCCCCTGCCGCCGGAGGCAATGTCGCCGAAGGCGAAACAATTTTCGGCCCTGCATGATGCTTAGTGGTCTAAAACGCGTTTTGAGGCGAAATCCTATCATGAAAAACAATGAAACTAAAGTCAATATTGCATTGATAATCCCTTACATCATGGGTCTAGGATAGAAGTTCGATCCCGTCATTCGGATTTCAGTATGCGCTGATGGATATATTATTTTTGCCACAAAGTTCGCCTTTTTAATTTTTGAACGGTTATAGACACGCGATCAGCCCGATTTGTCAGTCTGCTATTTTATGGATGGTGGTTTTGTAATGACATACGACTTGAAAACTATTTCATTTTTACTGAGCCTATAGCTATTATAAATGGGCAAAATGGTACTTTCAGATATAACAAAGTTTACACGTAAACTATCATAAGTCACTTTTAAGTAGCGAGCTAGCGAGCAGAAATCTTGAGGGTTCTCGTTTCCTATTCCTTTGTTTAGAACGCATATAAACACGTGAAAAAAAAAATCAATAAATGATGATAGGTGTGTCGAACAACATGTTGAGCTGTGAACACCACTGTTAAAACTAAATTAACCCTGCATTACTCGCGTGGGGTATATATTACCCCAGTGCTGCAAACTCTAATGGTTCTCAGTAATATTCAAACTTACCGCTCTCTCCTTCTATGTATTCTCAAGTTAGTCTATCTTTTATGTTTTTCTACAACAAAATGTTAAGCAGGGTTTTTAGTTTTAATAGGTTACATGATTGAAAATGGTTGGGGTTTCCATGATCCCACGCGATGACTGGGGCGCTAGTTTCAGACCGCTTCAGACGGTTGGCGGGAATGAGTGTAAGCAGGTGTAAGCTTGTTATTTCTCCAGTAAAAAGCGTTTTGAATGCTGTTTGGTATGTAATCTCCATCATAATTATATATCCTTATATTAAGTTATATAAATCCCCCTTTTACCTTTGACCTTATAACAATAAATTTGTATTTAGTTATGCACTCACAATTAGTAATTATCTAATGCTTAAATTTCTAGTTTATGTTTAAATTAGGCATAAACCAAAGTAAGTCAACAAAACAAAATGAAAAAATTTGGGCCAAAAATGTTCCTACTATAGAAATTCGGCAATTAAATGTTTTACTGTAATTTCAAAGTAAAATATGTAATGTTTACGAAAAATAAAAATTTCAGCCGTTTAAACTCCTTAATTGATGTTGTTATCTGAAAGCAGTAGTAGAATACATTCCAAGTAACTAAAATATGTGAACCCTACGTCCAAACTCCATCACAACTCCAAACTACAGGTCATTCAATTTGGGGTTATATATACCCCACGCGAGTACTGGCGTTAAAAAAAACCACGCGAGTAATGGAGGGTTAAGGAAAGAACTTTCCCAACACTGGCAGTTGGATATTTCAAACTATTATGTTTCCTATTTGTTTAAAACGCTTATAAACACGTTTACAAATCGATAAACGACGATAAGCATGTGGGACAACATGTTGAACTGTGAACACTACTTTAAAAATTAAACTAAAGAAATTTCCAGCACCGGCATGTTTTATATTTCAAACTAAACTATAAAAAAGTAAGCTCTAAAGAGGAAAGTGGACATCTTTGTAGCACTTCTACATAGTTAATATGTATCCCTTTTCACTGACATAAGATACACATTCTGCTCGTATTACTATTGTTTCATAATCTATATAGCGTAAGATATTTTCAGGGGGTTGGGTGGTGGCCCTCAAGGGGGCCCCCACCCGGGGGGGCCCCGTACGGGTTTCCGTAGTTCCGTACCTGCCAGTCCGCCTCTGCATGCAGAAATACTTTCATTATCAGAAAAGTATTGCTTCTACAGGTATTTCAGAACAAATTGTTGCATGTCCATGGAATTTGAATAAGTACTATTGTTATATGTTGTGCAATCATCTATTTTTAGTATCTCACTTGTAACACTGTAATTAAAAATTCTTTAAGATAATCATGTTTTAAATCAGCCAAGTTCAAAAACTAGTATTGTGTAATGTGTATGATATGATTATCGCTGTTATGTAATTTTTTTATGTTATGTTATGCTCTTCTCTTGAAGCCAGGGGTCAAGATTATGCAAACACCAGTCTTGCCTTGTTTATTAAAAAAATAAACTCCAATTTGGTCAAAAATAGTTTTAATAAAAATATGACCCGAATGATTATCAACTGGTCAATGAAAACCCAAAATTTATAGAAAGCTTACTGTACGCATACATAAATATATAATACAGTATATACAAGATGTATCGAAACAATTCTAGTTAGTTACGTTTACATGAAAACAACTCAAAAAACAAAATTAGCAACACTTCCATTTTCAAAAGACAATGGAACTAAAGGGCTGAACTGCATACAATATGTATACAAAGTTTAAAGACTGGAATGTGGGGGTCAATGTACATTACAAAATACAAATACAGACAGGAAATCAGATGGATAGTAATTTAGTTTTTCAAGTAATATAAAAAACCATGGGATTCTCGGTGTACAAGAGATAAATCTATAGTTACAGATAAGTCTATGTAGTTACATAGTAAAAAAGATGATTTAAAAGTCAGAGAATACTATTGCTGTTCAAAACACTATCTATAAAATATGTAATTTGATTTTTTATGTTAACTTTTAAGCTGCTAGAAATGGTTCAAGACATTACAAAGAAATACACCACATCGTGTTTCTTTGAATTCAGGTTGCACATCACATATCAGTTATTTACGAGTCTTTGAAACGCTCAATTTTATTAGTTTAATACAATTCGACAGTTTCAACTGAAACCATAGCAGTATTTTTGTATGTAGTTATGCAACATGTTTGAGCTTTCCAACCATAAAATGTCAGATTGACATGAGACCCTATGTGTCTTTTACAAGACACACTGCTTACCGTAATTAAAATTTACTTTGTCATTTTTGTATATTAAACTTTATACCATAGAACAGGGTTGCCACCAAGTCAATTTTTTTATCCTTGAAAGAAACTAAAAAAATCCTGAGAAATCCTTGAAAACAGTTATATTCAGCATTAGCATATTACAACTGCTAAGGAATGTTACAAATTTTCAGGTTTCATGCCAAAGTATGTTATGCCAGCCTGATTTTCGAGAATCTAGTCAACATTACATGCAGAAACGCATAAGAATCGGAATTTTCTTAGAATATATTTTAACGTTTTACTTTTACTCACCATAACTACCACTTGCGGGAAATGTTATGCAGTCACTTATGTTTATTTTTACTAGTACCTGATGTTCTTTTACTGTCTAGGTTGCTTTTTTAGATGAATTTTTAAAAATGTATTAATTTAATGTATTTTTTAAAAACAGTAGAAAATCCTAAGATTTTGCCCAAAATCCTGTTATCCTTGAGACACTCTAAAAATCCTGAGAAAAGGATAAAATCCTTGAAAGTGGCAACCCTGCCATAGAAGCACAACATAAATAAATTAGTTACTGTTGAGTATATAATTCATATCATATGACACCTGTCAAGTTTGTAACAACCTGTTTATGTGTTCAGCAAGTATAAATAATGGTACGTTTACAGCTACGCGTTGCGAGCGAAGCGAGGGCGCGAGCTCCAATCAGCGGCCGAGTTTCACGCAAAGAAGTTAATAGTTTCACACAAACTCGGCCACTGATTGGAGCTCGCGCCTTTGCTTCGCTCGCAACGCGTAGCTGTAAACGTACCATAACCCTACAGTTGTTCTTCAGAAAACGACAGTGACCACTTGTTTCGATTTGAAATTTTCAGTAGTTTTTAAGGTGAGCGAGGCCTACTAAAACTAGATTAGTTAACTCAGAAGTGAACTTTTTAAATTTAAATACATTGTTGTAAGGAACGTTTAGAAATTTGAGGCCACAATGAAAAAGCAGCATTTTGTAAATTGAAATTTACGTCAATAATGCGCGATCTATAATTGAGAAAGGTAGCTGACAGAAGATTTGTAAATAGAGACATAGTTTATTTATTTTGATATAATTGCATTGTGGTGCGGGGTCTTATTAGGTAATGAAATGATTAATGGTTATTCTGAGCAGTTTGTTTGACATGTTGCTTTCTATTTCAAGAGTAAAATATATACAGTAGGGGAGAGCGGGGTACAGTGGTGGGCATTTGTGTAAAGTATTTAATATTTCCGAAAGTGTATAATGAAAATGTCCGATTTTTTTTAAATTACATACTCTTACTATGAGAATTACAATATCAGTCATACATTTACATTTATTTTAGAAAACAATGCAGAAATAAAATAAAGTACACACTTGTGTAAAACCGACCACTGTACCCCGATAGCGGGGTACAGTGGTGAAAAGAGTGGGGAACAGTGGTGAATGACACAATAAGCACAGCAATAAAGGTTGTTATAGACAACTTTATTAGGCCTACTCTAACTCCAAATCATATGGCTTCACATCTTTTCCAAAAAAAAGTTTGAGGGTCTTTGTATCTTTATTTCCGATTGTTAAGTCTAGGTTTTCCTCTTTCACTTTAAAAATGTAGCGCTAAGCGTAGTATCACTTATTCCAAATCTAGTTGCCACTGAATGTCTAGAATTTCCTTTCTCCAAAACTTCTTTAAATGCCATTAACATGTCACTGGGACTAGTCAGGCCAATTTCTGACTTTCTTTTCTGGTTTCTAACCATTTGTAAAGAAAATCATAACCTCACATTTGAAGCATGCATTTGGTTCACCACTGTTCCCCAAAGCACATGGAGACCTTTGTCTTCATAAATGTTTGTTCTGGATGAATAATTTAAAAAGAAAAGTTGCTCAATATGCCACATAAACATTTAACTAGATAATAAAAATATCAATAAGAACAACTTCAGGCTATATTCAATGAAAAGAGAAAAAATCAAACTTGCCTTCAAACAGGATATGATATCAAAAAACTGAATATCATCATTTTATCAAATCCACAGCCTTCTTGAGCACAACCTGATGTTCCATTACAACTGTATGTTGGTACACACTTTGAAAAAAAAAATATGGCACCAAATTTGAATTTACATAGATTTTAAAGCCAATTAACCACTGTACCCCATCCGCCACTGTACCCCGCTCTCCCCTACTTCAATATAAAGCAACTAACCCGCATATTGGGAATGCTCCTTAGCAGTAATTCGAGTACTGAATAAATCCGAGTACTTTCCACGGATGCTATCTCAAAATCGACTTTATATACTGGTATCTCAAATTGAGAAGAACCAGCTTTAATAGTGTCTACGCGGCTACCCGTTATGCCATTCAACAGAAATAACTTGCCACTAGTGGAAACGTAGAGAGAATAATTACGTACCAACTACGTAGTGATTACTAGTTAACATAAATAAAATAATGATACAAGTTGTTACAAACTCGATTACATATAATGAAACATAACAGGGACTCGAATAACAAAGCTGCACAAAATATAGGCCTATATCACCAATTGTCAGACACCATCATTGTCAATCAATCAATCAATCAATCAATCAATCACCAATCATCTAAATTACCACTAATAGCAAACAGGAAACAAAGATATGTTTATAAGTATAGCCCCAGAGTTGATATATGCAAATATGAAACAAGCACTGTTGTAGCATTGAATTTGTTAGTGTAGGGTAGAGACCCAGCGGCCATTGGCGGCTCTCTACCAATAAATTTCCCGTGGACTCTAGTAGTGCGAGCGCGTACCGCTAGAAAGCGCTACATGTACTCACTGATGTCAGCGTTCCTGTGGAAAGAAAGGGATACTACGTAGTACGCGCAGATGCGACGTCAGAAGATCGTGTGGTGTAGTCCGAGCCTAGGTCTAGGCCCAACTCTTTTAGTCTAGGCCATTAATAGGCTACAATAAGCCTAGGCCTACATTAATAGGCCTACATTAGTAACGTAGTACTACAGCCTAGTATATATAATGTATAAAACCTTATATAATGTGTTGTAATAAAGTATTAGCTTACTTATTGTTAACTTCGTGCCCGTTTGACATGTTTATCAGAACAGATGTTAATGCTTTAATAACAATATCCACCGCCATCTGGATTCTACTACCTTACCGACTTCGCATCTGCGCGTACTACGTAGTATCCCTTTCTTTCCACAGGAACGCTGACATCAGTGAGTACATGTAGCGCTTTCTAGCGTTACGCGCTCGCACTACTAGAGTCCACGGGAAATTTATTGGTAGAGAGCCGCCAATGGCCGCTGGGTCTCTACCCTACACTAACAAACTCAATGGTTGTAGTGTACCTGCACTTGGCATAGGGATCATGCCAAAATGGAAACTTGCTTATTTAGCACAAGTAGGGTATCCTTCAACTGTCAAAAACAGAACTGGCAAAACAGGAATACCACATTTACCATTATTATTTTCTCTTGTATGTATTTATTATAAATACAAAACTCAAAGGTTGAGAACAGAACATTTGTCATTTGACATTGTCACTGTAATCGACAACTTCCATTGGTTAATTAATCCACATGATTAATAGAAATCTAGCCAAAACTAGTTTACATTTATGCCTTATGCTACAATTGAAACATACTACAAATTGATTGAAACCAAAAAGTGGTAGGCGTACGGTATATAATTTCAAAACTTATTCTAGGTACCCAGTTCATTTCTTCTTCAAAATGTTGTGGACAGTGTCCGTCCACACAAGCACGTATTTTATACTGTATTCTTCTCGAGATGACATTGGTTCTGAAATCTACATTTTATACCGTGATGAAATAGGTAAATAATTGGTATTGTACTCCAGAAGAAACGTCGAGAATCACCCAAACAATGACACGATGAAGTACCTAACCTGCAAATCATTCAGAAACCATCCACGGGTCATGAAGCCTACAATACCTCATTAACAAAACTATTGTGAACATTAAAGATGGAAGACTAATAGTAATATGGCATTGTTGTCTTACTGTTTGTGTCACACATTACTGCTCAAGGCATCCAATGCTACCACAAGTCAAAGAGCTTGAAGCTACTGGACAAGGAAAGAGAATAATTTTACTTAATAGAATAAAAATTGCAATTATCAGTGACAAACTTGTACAATGTATGCCCTGTAAAGTGTATTCATCACCAGGACAATGTCAAATTACCGAGTGTCACGTAAATCGTTTCCGATTTCTTTCTAGTTTCAAAATCTACTGCAGGATGAACCTACATAGAAACGATAAATATGTACAAGCATGGTATTATTTTATATAATACTGTACACCTGTATACACTAGGGATGGGCAAATACGTTTAATAGCCTAAACGTTTAAACGTTTTATTCGCTCTATCCCCTGCCACGAGATGAATAAAATGACCTATGCAGTAAATTACCGAAAAGTTCCGAAACATAGGGTAAAATTAAAATTTGCAGCTAGAAAAAACTATCATAGTAGACTAGTACTGCAGTACGCTCCGTTGTAAAATATTTGTTTCTTATCTTATATGCAAACACTTCTGTACACACGTTTAAACGAGGCGTAAAAAGTACAAACGTTTAAAGCCACTCCCACGTTTAAACGTCCCATCCCTAGTATACACAGATATGTACAAGTCAAGGGTTGGCCAAAAATGAATTTGCCATAAAAAGTTTTCTGCGCTAAATAAAACTTGCAAATGCATAATCCTTAATCATCAGCCATACTGGACAAGTTAAATGGAAACAATTGTTACAGTAGAGAAAAAAGTATTTCTTCTCTCTGACCCTTGAATTGTCGGCAGCAGCTGTAGGCCTACAGAGTATTTTCATTTCTCATCCAATTAGAAACATTCGAGCAAGTACAGAGATTAGCTTGTTGAGTGCCATGAGCAATAGAGCAATACTGAACAAGTCTACCATGTTACACATGGCAAGTGTATGCAGTCGGCAGAATTACGGCTATTATACTACTAATGCAATGCTACAGTGCTACAACATAGGAACTATGTAATGTATATTCATTAAGTTTAGCAGGGCAGCAGCCATATTTATATTTATATACAAAAGTAACCAAATTTAATAAATTGATGAGTTTATTAAAGCACCCTGCACGTAGTAGGCCTACGTGAACATGCTACCGTACAACCATACTGCATAGATTCCATAGAACTATAGGTACCGTATCATTATTCATTGGACATTTATTTAATTTAATATTTGATTTAATAAATCATTTAAAAACTAAACATTATGCAATTATTGTTTATTAGTAGTCATTTAAGTTGATTTGCCTCCTGCAGTATCTGTTGAAGGTGTAAAAGAAAAGAAGATTCCCTAGAATGCCCAACAATAATAGAAAAATATCAGTAAATGCTTTAGTATTAATAGGCCAGGTCTACCTTAAAAGAAAGTAACGTACATAACAAATTTCCACCATAGGTACTCCTTTTGCACTTTTATTATGGTTTTGAGATTTGACATTTTGGGTACATGGCCTGTACACCTCTCTTTCAAACCTAATATGTATGCAAACACTCAACAAGCCAAAAAGTTCTTCTCTAAAATACAATTACCTTTACTTAGCGTTACTGAAGAGGTGTCAATTATGTACATACGTTATGAAAAGAAAACATAAAACAGTAACTGTCATTCCGTGCCCTTGTGTTTAACATGTGAATCACCAACAAAAAACAATACACAAAGTTCCATTTTAAAAATAAATATTTTACTGAAATATGTGGTAGGGCATAGGTAATTTACAAAGATTTTTATTAAAAACACTTTCAACAAATAATAATTCTGTCCAATGGAAATTTTTGGGAGATATAGGTATTACACACTGTTAATGGCACAATCACTGGAAGGTTACCTATGACTGCGTCGGAGCCCGCGGGCGATCAAGGATTTTGCGTTGTGACTGTCTTACATATTGTTGTTGCTTGTGATAAATTTTTAATGCTCCTTTAATTGCTATAAAAGCAAATCCACCCTGAAAATAAAGCTAAGGTTAGTTACAAGTGAATCACCATGTGATGAGAATGTGTGAAATGAAGTGAATCACCTGTGAGCCACCAAATAAAAATGCAGTACTAGTTACCTATTAAAATGCTGAAAAATATTTATGTTCATTGGAAATAAAACAATATTACTACTACCGGCAGTGGTAGCCTACTAACGCTATATTTTTACGTAATCCATTTCGCGGCTTACCAGTAATGTTCTATGTAGATTTGATGGGACAGTCTCGAAGAATATGTTTCCAAACATGGTGGCAATGGTTGGCAGCAAGAGTGCACTGCAGAGAACCCTGGTGGCGGACACAGGATCCGACAGTGGGGGGAACTCGGACTGGAGACGTGGCCTGTCGGCACTACACAAACAAATGGGTAAGACATTACCCTATATGTAATTCCAGCCAACTCTATTCATCGAAGTACAGGTCTAGTGCGGCTATTTGGACTCGACTCAAACTGACAATCAAGAATCACACAGCTGCCTCAATTACAGTTTATACATTTTCCAGCGTTATTCCGTTGTGCCTTTTGTCTATTAACCTCAGGTCGGAAAACAACATACTCCAGGCAATCACAGAGCTGCTTTACATAGGCCTACAATAAACTATAAACTGCGTTCAGTTTCAGTATAGCTTCAAACCTTGTCTTATGGATTGTTTATAGTTATTTAGCAATGGGGGTGGATAGGAAGGAAATCAACAGCTTACCTTGAAATGTGACAACCTTCGGAGTTGGTAGACACATATAAAGAATAAACAACGTCAATACTGTTTCGGCCCGACGTGGCCTTGTTCACCCGACGAAGGTGGTGAGGAGACTGAGTCGGAAGTTTATAGTGTAATTATTAGGGCTGCCCAACGATATCGATAATTCGATACGATATCGATAATAGAAAAATAATTCGATATCGATATAGAATTAATATATCGTACGTTTCGCGATATCGATCAAGTGTCAACTATTGTCGGTCAACTATCGGTTGATGCCTCATCGCCCGCCGGCCGTGAGTCTTGTGCCCGCGCTCGCGTTGTCAGTCTGTCACACTCACGTCACGTCACGCCAATCACAACATCGCTGTTTTGTCTTATTTCACTCTTGTATGGCAGGCAGATTTACCTACCTTGGAGATATTGGTAATACACTCATCCTAACTGGCAAATAATTTTGTTGATATCAAAGGTAGGGTAAAACCAGTACGAGTAGCCTAGAAGTCTCCAGAATTTTGTTTACTAACCTGTGACACCTTCTGAAACTCAGTTGACACATGAGGCCTACCTATTTTAAAAAGTCTACTGGCCAGTGGCCATCTACCAAACTAGACAGAACAAAATTGCAGAGGCCAACTCTGCACAGAAAAAAAAAAATCAGTAAATTTACCTGTAGGTTGGTAGGACGTGTCTTAGAAGTGGCAGTTTATAAGAGTGCCTCCGTATGAAGTGTAGTACACTGTCCTCCCACCGGACCATTTTGCCTAGGATCAGCATGATTGGTATTGTAGGTAGACCGACTAATAAGACCAATGGATCAGCTCGCTCCATTATGACTAAACCTTCTTTTTGGCCCACGACCTGAAACATTAAGAAGACACGAGTATTTTATTGATGTCTGGGCTGACGCAGCCAACAAGCAGTGACATTAGCTTTGCATTGGGTCAGTGTAATCTGTCCCCCAGTAAACTGACCCAGCAATAAACTGCACCTATATATAAACCAGATCCAATAACCTTGGAACTTTCGCGGGATGTCATTCGTCAAGGTTGTGACTAGTGATGTACGGGCGGGAATATTCCCCTGAGAATACTTCCGGGAACGGGAATATTCCCCGACCCCATATAAATTCCCAAAAGTAGGAAATGTATGTTTTTTTTTAATAAAATCAATTCCCAGATGAATGTATTCATTCCAGGTCATTATACATAAGTAGTAGGCTTAGGCCTACAATAAACTCACAAGATACTGTTGTAGGTGGAGGGGGGGGGGTCTCATGCTGGGCTTGCATTCTTTGGGAGGTTTGCAAGCTGCTGTTTCCCTGATAGTGTATACAGTACAACCTTATTATTACATGTACAACTCATTCGTTTTGACATTTAGTTAAATTTTTTCTTGATGGCCGAATATGCCCGCTTATATAATGCTAAGTAGGTTCCTAAATGAAAGCGACCCATACATTAGTAAAACCGCAGATAATATATAATACACTTATGACGTTTTCCAATGGGCTGCACTCAGTGGGCACTGGTGCTCCTATTATATTGTTGTGCACACAGGCGTGCGCACGGCCCAGGCCGGTGCTAATGTGTCAACTTCGACCGCCATCGGAACGAAACATGAAACGAAACATGGCTCTATACGGGCCACAAGATCCCATGGCACTGGAATGCGTCATTGCGTACTAAAATCGCGTTTTATGCCATGAAACTTTATGCATCAACGTAAAAAAAATTCGCCATAGGCAAAATTGCTTACGGTGGCTGGGGCTTCAACCCAGACCCCAGTTGTACCGCGCCACCTCGTGCGGGGTCTAATGTTAGACACTGCGCACGCCTATGGTTATGCATTGTTGTTTTAATCGTTGAAGGCGCACTCAGTGCGGTCCAGTGCGACCATTGGAAAACGCCATTAAATCCCTTATCTGTCATAAAACAAACTAACTCATATTTTTAGATTGGAAATTTACTGTCAGCTTACCCACCACCTATCATAGGTAGGATAAATAGAATCATTCAAGCATTTTATGACACATCTTGTTTTTACTTGGAGCATTTACTTAGACTTATCATTTATTCTTGTAGCCTAGCCATAAAAATTCCCTAAAATTCCCGACTCTGGGGAATATTCCCAGGAATTTTCCCGGAAATATTCCCCAAAAATAAATTGCGGGAATTTATACATCACTAGTTGTGACTGAGGAAAATTTGACGAAAAACTTCTGGCTGGATTAGCCTAACGGAAGTGTAAGTTGAATTTGCAGCGACCTTCCAAATTATAACAGTTGAGGAGTACCTCTATATGTAACGTTTGGAAGATGGAATATGAAAATAATAAATGAAACACAAAGGGGATTTTAATTAAAAATAAAATAGACACTAGATTCCAAAGTAAAATAGTGACAAACCTGCATTACAGTTACCGCACCGTAAGTGACTGCAGACCAATATATGGAGCCGACAACGACACCAGCGGCCATGAAGGGACACACCTAAAACAATAGAGTGAATTGTGACGTGGAAAAATATTAACCCTGTGAAAACAGTGATTTTTACATTTTGAATCGATTATTGAATACTGTAGTATCATATGGGAAGTAGCCTCCTAGTCATGTCTTCTTATTAAATGCCCACAATTGGCTATTATGCCATTGTGCTGGATCTGGTCAACCAGTAGACACACTTCTTTTTCCACTCTCTTTATGTAGTTTTGAATAATGATGATACATAACAAAAAAATAGCTTCCTTAAGCATTATTGTTTTGCTGGTAGGGCCTACTTAGCAAATTACAGTATGCTCCTTGTGTTGAAAATTCCCTTTGCAGATATGTTTGCAGTGCTTTATCTTATCCTAAACAGAGTACGTATAGGCCTACTTGCAGTACTTGTGAACAGTTCCTACTGATGTATGTCATTGTCAAACCAGTTTGTTTCTAATGAGGTAAACAACAAAATAGAAACAGCTAGGTCTATGCAGTTATATTGTTGTTTTTTATAAAATGCAAACCTCGTTGTCCGGTTGCTCTACCTACCCCACACCTGCTCCAGATCACTCAGACTTCGGGCAGGTGGCAATCTGTAGTAACCTGGATTATGTTTGCATGAAGACCATATACATATTTGAATTTAATCCCATTTTTAAGTAGTCTAGTATTATATTATTTAAGATTCCATATTCTGCCTAAATACAAGAAAGTTACTCTATCGGCTGCAGCTGAATTAGGTAGTAAAAATCTTTGCTCATATTCTCTTACCTTGTATACAACATTATCCACAACATCTAGCACACCAACTACTGGGCCTGAAAAATAAATAAAATAAATAATAATAATAATAATAATAATAAATACAAAAATAATAAAAAAAGATAATTTAATAGATTGGTTCTCTGCAGCGAAAGCAAACTTGAGCTGCTTGAAACATAGGTCTAGCTGGACATAGTATTTACACACACATAAAAAGAAAAATTAAACTACCGTACCTTTTTGTAGGCTACCCTAGCATCTACAGTCTACATATGACCAGTTTCACCAAATCAATCACAAGCTCCCATCATTATAAGGGCTAGTATTAGCATATGCACAAACATTGCAGTTAAAACAGTAAACTGTTGCACCGTGAATATTTTGCCGACGTTTACTTCAACTGGGGTTTATTAATTTGTAAGAATGATTCTAAATGGTAGCTACAAAATTACAGCTGTTGTTTATCCAGTTCTGACATTTCAATGTTTATTTTCAAGTTTCAGATGAAGAAAAATAGAAATTGAGGGAGTAATTAGGCCCATTCTAGTATTCTTATTAGGCCTAGTATTTAATAAATTTATTGTTAAGTTCATTTGCTCTGGCAGTCTCTATTACCTACCCCAAAGCTTCTTAAAAAGTCAACAGAATAAAACTTGTCATAAAACTACTTACCCATGCGAGGATATAGTATCAAATATTCTGCATTACACTGTGGACAAGACACTTTGCCGTTTGTGTTTCCTTTCTGTTTTTCATCCACCCATCTTTGAATGCAGGACTGGTGAACCTAGGCAAAATAAGTATGCTGTCAGAAAACTGTACAGGCTTAAAGCCTACACTGGAGAAGAAAGAAAGAAAGAAGGAAGAAATGGATTTGGATGTCAGTAAAAATGTTGCTGCTGCAACCTGCAACACTCACGTAGCTCTGGCATCGGGAAAGAAAAAACTCGTTCCTACCTTTAAAGTTTAAACTGTTGTGGAAATTCAACGAAATTTAATCCGTTGCCTTGCCATATCGGCCTAGGTCTAGATAACCTTATAGAAGGATACAGGCCTTTGCCAAGATAGAAGGCTTTCAACGGCTACACTTGCCGTTTACCCATTGTTATTGGGATCAACAGCATCACAGTCACAGAAATATGAGCAAATTTCCCGATAAGAATCCAGACTGTGATATTACGATTTAGTTGTGGCATTCATTGCCATAAGAACCTGGTAAGTTAACAGGGAAGGATGTCAAAAACCGCACAAAATTTTAATTTTAAAATTATATCACAAGAATGGGCTTTGAAATCAAAAATCTGAATCAACAGCGCACTGTGGTTTAGTAAGCCCTACACATTGAATGCTTAACCAGTTAACTGAGTATTTTCTCCGTGCCGATTGGCACTGGTGGTGGGGAATTAAAATCCCGCGCTAGGCGCGACGCGCACCACGTCGGCTTACATCACGCACATATTCCGTAATTTTGATCAGAATGTTATGAACGTACACTCTTCCTCTTCGTGAGGTTGTGACAAAATTAATACATCGTCACTACTTATATCCAGGTCACTATTACCACTATCGTCTACAATCTCTAAAATATCCTCTTCTATCACTCGCGCTCGTTTCCCGCCTGTCTGTAGCCATGTTGTATCACTGTCCGGTAGCTTTATCGTTTACACTGAGGACTTCACCACTTAGAAGTACACGATTTTGTTCCTAGATGGCGCAATGTGTTCACGAAAGACGACGAGTATTTTGAAATAAACCATGACGACAATCACCGTCACCTCCATTGTAGAGCTGTGACGAAACCTCCGTGACGTCTATCGACGTCATTCGCGGGCGCGGAGACACAGCGACATGACGTCTATAGACGTCACCCCCAGTTAACTGGTTAAAGTCGTGACTTACATTATAATCAGTAGGCTATGTTTTTTATAAATAATTAATTTTATTACTAATCGAATTATAATCAAAATACTACGCTAATGGTTATAATATTTTATTCAGTCTGTAGGGCTTACCAAAGCACAGTGTGCTGCTGATTTAGATTTTCAATTTCTTGTTGCAATCTTGAGATATAATTTAATAATGAACATTTTCTGCGGTTTTTGACGTAGAGACTATCCTTCGCTCTTAACTCTATCACGTTTTCCGGATTTCTCCGGTCTGCCTCCGGATGTCAACAATTGTGAGAAGGGTTTTAGATTTGTTTCTTACCCATTTAGTGGTTCCTCTACAGAGACAAGGTTGTACCCACGCTGCTTCTGTATCTTCCTCGTCTGTTGCAAAGCAAACCCAGCAATATCGTCTGTGAAAAGTATAATAAGCAATTGTTCAATGTTATTACACACAACACAATACAAAAGAGCAGGAACCTTGGAAGTAAAGACGATGAAATTTGAATTGTGTTTTTTGGAGTAACTGCAGCTTCCCAGAGACGTTAGAGACGGCAATCTTTTGCCATTGCCCGGCACGTATTTCTGCTGCCACCTTCAATTAATTAAATATCTTTGGGTAGGCAATGTAAATTAAAACCTACAATATAAACTAGAAACTCTCTTCCGTGTCCAAAACAGTGTGTCTCCAAAACTCAATTGAAGATCACCACTAACCACTGAGGCTGAGACACTCAAAGCCGTGTCCCTACCCCCTACAACTACCCACGATTTATTAGGTGAAATGTCAAGAGTTGCTATGCCCAGCAATAGTTTATAATTACAACTTAACTAATAAGGATTTATTTGGGGGGGAATACTGTAATTTCTAAAACAATAATAGAGGTATTATAGCCTAGGCCTACATTTCTAAGGTTGGTACATTTAACAATAATTATTGTGTCCGCCTGGCCAACAACATTTTATAAGCCATCATACTACAGACACAGGATGAAAGCTTAGAATAGTTATCAATGGCAATGCTTACTTATCTTCTTCAGGCACTTCGTTTTTAGACTCATCTTCCTCACCAGGTTCAGGCGTCTCTTTGTCAGTTTCGTCCTCTGCCATGGCCATCCAATCAATGACTTATGCCCAAGGTAGAGTTGGCCTGCAAAGCAAAGTATGATAAATAATTAAAGAGAAGGCTACACAAACTGTCCAAGTTGGTACTAAATCAAACTTTGGTCAAATAAGTACAGAAGACTAGCTAGAGATAAGCCTATAGCATGAACAGGGATAGGCTACAGCATGAACACAAATTTTATAATTGTTGTTGCAAGTTGGAATCGGGATATCGACAATCGGCTTTAAGGCTCAGCCTTGGTTGTGCTTCCTTAGACCTCTAGAGCTAGATAGAGGGGCTGCGGTAAGGCTAGGCCTAGCGCTAGGTAATCTTCTTCATGTAGGCTTGCATCGTCAACTTGGACTAGGCAATATATATTACATAGGCCTATATTAATGGGGCGAGTCTCTGCCACTGACTACATTTATAGTCGTCGTACAATAACTTCGGTAATGCTTCCGCCACGGGTGGGTGAGCCGCAGCCAACCAGCGGCCGTGGCTAATTCAAATACCTGCTCGGGTTGGCCAAGACCGTAAACACGTCTTTGATTGATGACGAAAGCATTACCGAAGTTGTTGTACGGCGACTTTACCATGCACGCCAAGCTCAATAGCTAGGTTTCCTTTTAACACGGACTTTGAGATTGCCATAAATACTACAGGTCTGGTTTGTGCTGAAAAAGAAGGCGTGCTTAACCGCTTGCTAAACGTACGTACAATTCGGTCAGTATACGGTACGTTTATCATGCAATTTGTGATCGCACGGAGCGTGCTGGCTCGGCTTCTTCACAGAGCTGAATTGGGTTTGACTTCGAGCTTAGGTGTGTATCAGGCAAATTCAGTTTGCACAATGTCCAGCTCGAGCTTAGGCCTACGAGCTCTAGCTTGGCTCATATGGTAAACGTAGTCAATAAGCAAAATCACCGCCACGACACAAGTAATCCTAGGTCTAAGCTACCCTAGTCCTTAGGGTAGCCTAGGCCGCCCTAGCTTAGCCCTAAACTCTATAGGCTACCAATCAACTTCCAACCTTGTTCACGGGCTATCCACCCGAGTTATGCATTGTCCTTATGGTGGATCAGGGTTGGAGGTTGATATGGTAGGCTAGGGCCTAGCCTAAACCCTAGCCTAGGCTATGAACTTCAGATGAAGATTGAAGTTGCTCCCATGTTAGTCTAGGCCTAGGCCTAGGCTAGGGCCTAGCACAGAAACTAGGCCTTAGTCTAAACTAACCAAGTAGCCTAGGCCTAGGCCTAGATGAGTGCTGAGGTTAATACGTTCTAGGCCTAGTCTAGGATAGGCCCATACCTAGTTGTAGGCCTAGATCTATGCCTATCCTGACTTGAAAACATGGCTAGGACTAACCTAGGCCCTAGGCCTAGGCCTAGGCGCAGTCATTCACCAAAACAAAAACACATAAGCATTCACACACGTAGGATTTAAAGATGGCTTGAGGTGGGCCTGCCTAGGGTACAGATTACTGAAATGTATGATACAATAGTATAAGAAATATAATTACCTGTTTTTTTTAGAAAAGTTGTGATTTGTTTCGCTCTACTGTTGTGTAGGCCTACAAGGCCACCAAAGAATTTACAAAATGTTTCTTCTTCTTCTTTGACGACACTATTTTGGATTTGTTTAGTCATGGCCGGTCAGTCAGGGATGGGTTTCTCTGTATTTCATATTAGCACCGTTTACCATCCCGATTGCAAGAATAAACACTAATTACGGTATTCACGGAGTGAATCTAAAAAACTTTTTTTCAACGAAATGTAACAAAAATCACTTTTATATGTTACCTGTAACTGTATCTTTCCAATTATGTAAGGCGCATGCTTAAAATAGTACGTATTTATGTTTAAAATCAATTTAATTATGTTGAATTGGCTCGAGCCTATGCCTATGCACGCCATTCGCCATTAGCAACATGCACACAGCCTACTGGATGCTACAATCAGCTGTTCTACGTTGATTCAGTAGCCAACGTAGGAAATGAAACCGAATATCGCCCGCAAACTTGAAGAAGGGGTAATTTATTTTTTGGGTATAAATTTATTTTAAAATAATAACCCTTTCTTCAAATTACCCCTTCTTCAAATTTGAAGAAGGGGTAAATTATCGAAAATACTGCGATTATCATACAGTAACTTATGTTTAAGTTGGTGCATCTGCTGATAACAAAGAACCAAAGCACTTATTTTGCTGCAGAGATATTTCTCTTCATCCTAGTGTTGAACAATGGCGAATGGCGCGCATTGGCCTAGGCATAGGCTCTAGCTAATTCAACAGAATTAAATTGATTTAAAACGTAAATATGTACTTTTTGAAGCATGCGCCTTACATAATTGGAAAGATACAGTAACAGGTAACATATAAAAGTGATTTTTGTTACATTTCGTTGAAAAAAATTTTTTTAGATTCACTCCGTGAATACCCTAATTACTCCTCATAAATACTATGCAATATTTAGCTGCAAACTGACAACACAGTAATTATCCATTAATTTCTAATCACGGCCACGCCCTTCTGATAAGCACGTGGTCTACTGTGATGAAAGCAAATGAAAGTATGAGATGCAGTCACTTTATGCAATCTTTGGATTTATCAAGCTCGTTGCACAGATAAATATAATCAACAAGTGTCGTCAGCTAGGTGTTATCACTCGTCAAGTCAAGACATCAGTGACAATCACCGGTTTCACCAACCCAGTCCACAGATTAATTAAGTAGTTCAATGGCGGATCCAGGGGGGAATGGTAAGGGTGAATACACCCTTTCCCTTGATTCTTGAAAAGCTATTTGTTTTCTATAATGGGTATGTTATAATACCAGAAATGTCGATGTTTTCTTGCGAAAGACCAATTTAATTATCTAAAAGTGTATCTGGAAAAGTATATTATAAACATTGTTATAAACTCCCATATTTTACCTCCTTCCAAGGGGACCTGCGGGGCTAAGCTGGGGGGCCGCGCCCCCCAGACCCCCCGACGTTGTGCCACCTAAGTCGCCCCCCCCCCCCCCTTGTAGAGGTCCTGGATCCGCCTCTGACCTAGTTCTTGTAATTAATAATTTCAATTCTTAACAACATTGTTTACAAACTAGTGCAACAAGGAAGCTACTATTTCACAAATGGGATCAATAATTGATCACTGTTTGTCGGGTTGGATTTCCTAACATCTATTGTCAGTCGTCCCTATGAGTAAGGTGACCATATTTTGAATATTGCAAACCAGGTCAAAGAAAGTGTAAGGATTACGAACTCTATGGACAAGCACGGGGTCTGGGGAGAAAGAGGTGAAACATTTTTAAATCAAATTTGCGTGCAAAATGCACAGAAAACAGCTTTAACATGAATTTATTAAACAAAATAAATATCAATACATTATTATTTTTATAAATTTTAATTAATAAATATTAAGTATTTAAATGAACGTGGGTAAATTTTTGTAGGCATGTGAGGCCTATGCCCGGTCGTATTTCGCCAGCCGCCTGTTGACGGAATAAACTCTGCTGCTGTGAGTTGAGTAAGTGCGTGATTGTGTGAGTCAGCGTCTGCGAATGCATGTGTCGAGGGCTAGAGAGCCAGCAACTGTAAGCCCCCCTCCACTCCTCCGATCTTACAATCGACCGCATTGTCTTTATTGACAGAATACCAGGACACCTTTTCCCCAAAAATTACAAACCGGTAAAAATGCGTCTTTTCAATGGATCTCTCGGGACACCGACGTACAAGTGTTCCGATAACGGTACTGTACCGGTCAAACCGGTACGTCTGGTCACCTTATCTATGACTATGAGGGAAACCTGAGGCTGCGGAGAGAGTGAGGGGGTACGGCGCTGGCAATGCAGTGCCGGTTTTCTTGTTTATATAATATATATATATTAATAAAGTATGAACACATTTTTCGGTAAAACCAAAAAAAAAAAATTAAGAAATCATATATATAATTTATAATTATATTATATTATATTATATTATATTATATTATATTATATTATATTATATTATATTATATTATATTATATTATATTATATTATATTATATTATATTATATTATATTATATTATATTATATTATATTATATTATATTATATTATATTATATTATATTATATTATATTATATTATATTATATTATATTATATTATTGTTACAATACATACAAACTCGGTCAAAACCGGCGTAAACATGTTGTACGGACATAAATGTCAAGTATTACCATGTGTTTATCTTATTAAAATCTAGGCTACTTAGAACTAATTAAATATGTGCTGTGCGGGTCCGGGGCCCCGGAAAAGTTTGGATTTCTGATTTAGTGTTAGTAAAGTATTACACATTTTGAAAAATCTTTTTTAACAAGGCCCTTCTACTGTGTGCGAAATTTAAGAATTTTTTAAGGGATTGCGGTTGTCTCTTTTTTTTTATTTGTGATACTTCCTTATAAAAGTCTTATCACAAAAAAAAATTAAAAATAGAAAAATAAAATGAATACAAAAAAGATAAATGTGTGTTTGAACCAACTAAATGATGTTGCAATAAAGAGTAGCGATGCGATATATATGTACAAAAATGTGTATGTGAATGGTTTAGAATTAGGAGACATATTTCTGTTATATGTTTGTCATAGTGGCGTTAACATGTTGATAAATCTCGAAGCAAAGTATTATATCTTCCACTTCTTCACCCAGTTATTGTGGAACATGTTGGTAGGTGAAAAAATGTTAGAAAGTAACACCTTTTTCCTCCATTTTCAGTAAGTTTAGTAGCAGACTGACAAAGGAACATACCTACTGTGACTATGGACTTATTATAAAAAACAACGCAGTTACCGACAATAAATTAAAATATGAACTTCGATGTTTGTGATCAAGTCTTATCTATAGTCATGATTATTCAATAACTAAACAGTAACCATTCAGCCTTTAAAACATGCAATACCTACTTACTTACAATGTAGAGATGTACACAAATTGAAACAAACTATCATGAAATAAAGTGAGAAGGTGTCATCACATATAATAACATGAGAACAGTAAAACATCTTTATAAGGAACTTTTGGGGGCCAGATTATTATTTTCTTATAAAGAACATTTCTTTATAAAGATGGTACCTTAACATGCATATTAAGAACCTTTTGGGACCTCAAAGACCGTTTTGTTAGGGCTGGTCCACACAGATTTTTAAGACATACGATTTAAGGCTTAACGCGTAGTCGTAAAGTTGGATCATAGGAAACACGTACTGGCGTTCACACAAAGTTTTAGTATTAAGACGTTGTTTTCATTGTTGTTTTTAAAACAACGTCTTAAAACCTTATGCATTATGTCTTAAAAATCTGTGTGGACCAGCCTTTACAAAGACGTTTGTTACAAAGCAGTGTCACTGTATTTAATTGCCATCACTTTATTACGCCTAACCTCGTTGCCGTCAGTTCACTTTGTATTTGACGCAGAGTTTTGCCTTTAGTTTCAATTACCACGAGAACTACAAAGATTATAAAGAGAAAACACATACAGGCATATATCCAAAAGGTAAAACTTTTCCCAATCTCCTTTGCCATAAACGGAAACACCAGCGTGACGACCGCGGTTAGAAAACAACTGAAACACGAGCAAATCGAACAAGCAATGCTCTTGATTTTCGCCGGAAACAGTTCGCCCAAAATGAGCCAGCTGATTGGTCCAACGCCCAACGAGAAGAGGGCAATGTCGAGACATATCACCGTAACGGGAACCCACTCGTAGTCTTTCACCGATTCCTTGTCTCGTTCGTAGAAATGATAATATACGCCCAAGAAAATCAAGCAGACCCCCATACCCGCGAGGGAGATCGTGTACAGAACCTTCCTGCCTGTCTTATCAATGATGAAGGCCGTGAAGAAGGTTACTATCAGTTGAGTGTAACCCACCGCCATCTCGGCGTGCTCCGGTTCCACAAAATCACCAGATTCCTTGAAGATAGTGAGGGCGTGGAAAACTATCGCCGTGATGCCGCTGACTTGTTGCGCAAAGATCAGACCACAGCCAATTATCATTGACCTTCTGGCCGCTCGTTGTGTGAACCCTTTCGTAATCGATACTTTATCTTGTTCACTTTTCAATATACACTGTTCGATGTCATCCATTTCTTCTGTAATGTTGTAATCTTTACCTCGATACCACTTTAGAGATTTTTCCGCTTCCTCCCTTTTACCTTTCATCATATAATAATACGGAGTCTCGGGTATGAATATGAAAATAATCCCGAATATTATAATACACACCATGCAAGATAAGCTCAAGACCATTACATCTGTATAGGTTCCAACAGTAAACGCAAAGCACACGCCGGCGACTAATAACAGTTCAAAAAACGTCCCCAGTCTTCCTCTCACGTCTGGCTGGGCGATTTCGCCGATGAAAATCGGTATCGAGACACAAAATGACCCGCCGCAAAAACCGGTTATGAACCGGCCGAGGCAGTAGAGTAGCAAAGTCTGGACGAACGCCAATGTCAGCCAGCCAATGACGAACGGGATGACTATCAGCAACATGACGCGCTTGCGTCCGAAGCGGTTGAGTAGGACGGGTACGGGTAACATGGCTACCGCCGCGCCCAAGGCCATACTACTGGCAAGCCACGCGGCGTCTGTGGTTTCTATACCCAGGTTCTTTTGGATCATCGCCGATGCCGGGGAATTCCATCCTACTGTGCAGCCGAATGAGAATGAGCCGAGGGTTGCTGGAAATAACATTGGATTGATTGGATTTGGAGGTTATAGCCTACATTGTCTTCAAGAAGGGGGTGTCATAAAAGGGGTAGTTCGTTCTGGTAGGGGATAGAAAAAAATCACTAGAGGTCCAAATAACCTGAGCGGGCCAGAGAAGGAAGCACATATTTACTGGATAGCTAGGAAGAAAAATGATTGAAAAATCAAACTTTCGGCATAAGATAAAAAAAAAAAAAAGTTCAGGTTTTAATTCTGTTTCGTACATACTGTTTTTTCATAGATTAGGCCCTACATTCTCATTTATATAATGTAAATAAACAAGTTGGCATATTATACTCTATTAAGATATGCAATGTATTATGTGGAATAATAAAATAAATTGAATTGAAACAATAAACAATCTATAAGTATATGATCTAAAATTACAAACAACACTGAAGCCCACAAAATCTTGAGCTTAGCCTAGGCAGAGGTTTAAATTAAAATTTAGTTTTGCCACAGGAAGTGAGTGAAAATATATGTGCGTGCGATGTTGCTGTTTGCACATACATGTACATGATACCGATAGAGGTAGCTCAGCGGTAAGACGCGAGACTCTAATTCGGGAGATCGCCGGTTTGATTCCGGCCACCGGCAGTCCTGATTGAAGGTTTTCCCGTGGTTTTCCTCAGTCGTAAAGGCGAATTCTGGGATTAAGCCCTACTAATAGCCCTCGTACCCTATGACGATGCCCTGGTATGGATATTTACCTGCGAGTGCGGCAGCATATTGTGGAGCTTGAGCAGCCGGCCTTGATTGTGGAGTTACTGAATCTGTCTGTCTTTCTGGTATTGTGTCTTCAATTCGGTTGTTGCCGATTCGAGTACGTGCACTCCAAATCAAAGACATGATTATTGATGTAGGCACCAACTAAAACTATTAGCTTTGACTGCATCCAGCAGGTATTCAGCTGTTAAACACAATATGCATCTCTTCCCCTGTCACTGTGCAAAGCTCACGATTGAAGATGGATAATAAATAGCCTGATGTATAAAACACCACGATTCTACCAGTTTTGAATAATTAAGCATAAAGGTAATACTGAGTTTGAACTGTATAAACTCTCCTTAAGTATCTTTACTTATAATAAAATAATAAGCACATTTTCTAATATTTGATTGATGTAATTTTTTATCAAAATTAACTGTCAAATATAACAATGAAATCGAGAACACTAGACGATTAATTACGGTCGATAGAAAAGTTGTTTATAGCTTCTTTATCGACCAGAGTCAATAATGATGTTTATTCCCGACGTACCGTAGGTACTATTATAAATCCATACAACTCCATGATAAATCCATGCT